>CAJQZP010001101.1:612500-1265088 GCA_907164705.1 Parnassius apollo | reverse complement strand
TTTCGAAGTCAACCAGGCTTAGATATCGCCTTTCGTCCACGCACTTGTTTGTACTTTTTCGACCTTCCTCGAATGATATGGAACAACATACATCCAGCACTACTACCGAGTTTGGTTTTAATTTTGGAAGTATTTTTGTGAACCACTTCTCAAATACTTCTCCAGTCATCTCGTTGTGGTAATTTTCCAAGCCTTTTTTGCCTCAAAAACCAATAAGCCATCTTCCAATAATTCTTTTTTTGCTCCGTACATGGCTAAATATAAGTCGCCTCCCTTTGCCTGTTTTCAAGCCTTGAGCCCTGTTTTCAAGCTATCGAGGAAAGTTAGTCGTGAAGATTGAATGTTGGTATCACACCAAACTTTATTGTCAGTATGTCCTGGAAATAAAATATATATATAATATTTCACTTATACATGAGGATCGTGCCAAATGGAATTCTGTAGTCTCTGCCTACCGCTCTGGGTGACCGGCGTGAGGGTTTATGTATATGTATTATACATAAGGACAGTTATATATGCATATAAATTGAAAAATATTTTCTATAAATATGGATTTCTTTATTTATTAATTCATTTTGGCAACAGAAATTTATTAAAAAAGTTAATTTAAGTGTTACATGAGTACAGAATTTGATTGCCGACTATAATACTTTAAATACTTTTAAGAAGAAAAAGGTTATAAAAAATTAATTACCACATTATTCAATACTTGCCTTCGTTTACCCAAGTTTCATCTTTGTAATATATAAACTTGCCTTCTCTTCCATATTGTTTAATTTAGTGCAAATATTTTTGACACCATAGTACCTTCTAATCTCCTTGCGACTTGTTGGCGCATTTTGACGTTGGCGACTTGCGTATTTAAAATTTAAGTGCTTCAATACTTTTGTTAATGTTGATTTCGACATAATAGGCATGTTTGCATCACCAACTATCTCTTGGTGAATCTGAAATAAGCATTTACATTACAGTTAACATGTAGACCGGCAACACAGATTAAAGTATAATTTTAAAACAATGGTGGATGTCAATAACGAGGGGTTAAAGATTTAGCAATAACTTTACCTTTTCAATAGTTGGAATCTCGTTCTTGTGAAAAAACGCGTGAACCTTTTGTCAAATTGCAGCGAAAGTAAATTCGTCAAATTTTTGTATGAAAGATGGTTGAGTTGGTTGTGGTGGTGGATGGTTTTTCGAACCATCCACTCGTTCACCTGAAACTCTTTGTGTCTTTATATTCTTTGGTCATGTTATATATACTTGACGAAGCGACACCAGTCATATCAGAAGTCTTTTTAACACATTGCGTTGCACTCCAATCATTTTTTTGCGGCCAATTTTCTATGTCATATTTATAAATATTTACAATTATGGTCTTTTTGTTGGGCATAAAAGCAACACGATGACGCTTCTTTCTGGGAGAAAGAAAATCTGAGTCTTGTGCTCTGTCAGATGGGGCTTCTTCCCAGGAAGGGCCAGGTAGTGGCTCCATAACGTTTATAAAAATCAACAAACGATCACAACATGAAAAGTCAAAAGAAAAAACAATAGAGCAACAGAAACTTTACATAAATAACAAAATAATAACAACAAACAGCAGCAAAAACCAAAAACATATGAGCGCATTCGAGCATTCAAAGAAGAGGAATGAAAATCAGTCAATGTGACAGACGTGACGTGACGGCTACATTTTATTTAAAAAAACGGTTTACTAAACCTGGAATTAGTAGGCAGTGATGAAAGCTAAATAATAAAATAAAGTTAATTCGATATATTATTCGTGATATTGAAATATTTGTTATTTTTGTGTTAGGTCACTTGAGTAAGTAAATATTTAGATTTACCTTTTTGTAGGTAAAACATAAAAATACATAGCATTTTTTTTATTGTCCTCAATTGGGTCAAATTTGTCCCATTTTCGGTAAAGAACTTTTTTATTAGCAACACTTATAAAATGTCAAATACTTATGAAAAATCGACTTTAGTTATGTTACGAGCTTGAGGTTCGTGACAATTAAAACTGCCGATTGAATTACCAAAATTTACACTTTTATTACCTAACATCAATTAAAACTTAAAACACTAATAATTAACGACACTGATTCACTTTATTTCGCTCCGAAGCTTCGCTTGTCTCGCCGAATTCAATACTGCCCCGATCACGTATTGCAGCGCCTATAAATACACATTTTTTCACTGAGTGTAGAGCTTCCAAAAAGCTTAATTCTTCTGTTCGATACTAGATGGCGCTGTTGATCGAAAGATTAGTCATGTCATTTTCTGGAAAGCTCTCCTCGCTTTGTTACCCGAAACTAGATGGCGCTAGTGCCAGACGTTAACTTAGGCGCGCAACATTGCCCCCCTCCTAAGATATGCTCGTCCCCGAGTATTATCAGCCCCATAATAATGCTCCAGGCGATCCACATGGACTATCTTTAGAGTCCCTTTGCGCCTTTCTGTATCCGGTAGGTACATAGTTGATCTTGGTCACAATCCAGTACGGGCCGTTCCATTTAGCTTGAAGCTTAGGAGATTTCCCTTTGCTGTGGATTGGATTGTGCAACCACACTAGTGAACCTTCATCGAACCCTTTGTTGTTCATTTTGCGGTCATACCGGGTTTTCATCTTTTCGGACATTTGCTGGCCCGATTGTCTGACGTGCTCATAAATGTCATTCATTTTGTTCCGCAAGTCATTTGCATAATAGGTTATACTGCGTGGGGCATATGGTGGTATCTCGGTGATTAGGTTTGCGGTCAGCCGTAATTCTCTTCCAAAGTTTGTGAAAGCTGGTGTCACTGATGTACTTTCGTGAACAGCGCTTCGATATGACAACAAAAACGGTTGTGTCTGCTTGTCCCAATCTCATTGCCGATTGTCTACAACTTTTGCTAGGTACGTCTCCAATGTTTGATTAAATCGTTCTACCATTCCATCAGATTGCGGGTGATAAGAAGTCGTTCTTGTTTTATGAGTACCCATAACTCGGCAAGTTTCCTGGAATATTTGAGACTCAAAATTCCTTCCTTGATCGCTGTGAATCTCTAAAGGTACTCTAAAACGACAGAAGACTTTATGAACTAGTTCATCTGCAACTGTTGAAGCTTCTTGATTTGGAATGGCGAAGACTTCTGGCCACTTAGTGAAGTAACTCATCACAACCATAAAATACTTGTTACCGCTTTCACTCTCCGGGAACGGCCCCGCCACGTCAATGGCTATTCTCTCCCATGGTGCACCAACATTGTACAACTTCAATGCACCTCTACTACGAGTCTGAGGTCCCTTTAGAGCCGCACATCTTGTACATTTGCGACACCAGTCCTCGATATCGTTTCGACAGTGGACCCATTAAAACCGTCCTCGGATCTTCAGTAGAGTTCGTTTAACTCCCAGAAGGCCTCCTGAATAATCATTATGGTACAGCTGTAGAACATCCGATACTTTAGCTTTAGGGCTAACCATTTGCAAATGACAGCTGTCTCCCTGAACATTTTCCCATTTACGGCACAGAACTCCATCCTGAAGCAGCAAGCTGTCCCACTGGACCCAATAGCCTTTAGTGGTAGAACTCATCGCTGAGAAGTCGCTCCACTTGGGCTTGGGAGCACTTACCTTCATCCATTGCAGAATCGGCTTGATGTCCGGATCTTCCTGCTGTGCACGTTGTAAGCTGTCCTTCCACTCTTTGCTGAGGTGGTCTGTCCTGAGCATCCTCACGGATACCACTTCCTTACTCACTTGCCTAGTACAATGTTTGCAATCTTCAGGATAAGGTCTTCTTGACAATGCATCTGCATTGCCATGAGATTTCTCAAAGTCGTATTCCTGCAGTTGTTCAATCCACCTCGAAACATGTCCTTCTGGATTTTTAAACTGCAATAGCCATTTTATTGAAGCATGGTCAGTTCGTAAGTGAAATTTTCGCCCCAGAAGATATTTGCTAAAATGCTGCAACGACTTTATCACAGCTAGCAATTCGCGTCTTGTGATACAATAGTTCCTTTCCGGTTTTGTCAACGACTTGCTGAAGTATCATGACCTCTTGGTCACCATTACGTTGAGACAACAAACCGCCAAGTCCTATATCACTTGCGTCTGTGTCAACTATAAATTCTTTGCTTGCATTAGGGTATCCCAAAAGAGGTGTTTTGCACAGACGGTCCTTGAGCTCCTGGAATGCGATATTGCAACTTTCATCCCAGCAGAAATGTCGCGTCTTCTCGGTTAACTTATGCAAAGTTTTGGCTATATCTGCAAAGTTCTTCACAAATCGCCGGAAATAGGAACACAAACCCAAAAATGCTCTAACCTGCGTCTTGTCTTTTGGAACCGGCCAATCCTTGACAGCTGCGATTTTTAGCTCGATTCCCCGGTCGAGCCTTGACTCTATTACGCGAGATGTTATACTAGATGGACTGTATACGCGGTAAGCTTCTTCTGCCTCAACAAGATGGCAGAGGTGTCACGCGGTTCCTTGACAATGCACTCGCTCTTCCGAAATCTATTGTTTGCCAAGGTTATAAAGGAATCTTGCTTGAGCACATAAGGAGGAATGAAATGGGGCGAGTTAACTAACAAACAAATACTCAAGCAGCCATTGAGTTATAGGAAAAAGAAACACACTTACCGGGGTGTGACTTCGATGCAGCTTGGACGCTTCTGTTGATGCGGTGCGACTTTTAGCGGATCTCATAGGGCCCCAGGGATGCGGTCCTGGCCGGTGGTGTGATAGAAGAGAGCGGTGCGCGACGATATCTCACACTAGGTGAGGCGGTTATTCTTGGAGCGCGACTGCTCCAGGTTGGTGCGCTTTGATCGAGTGGCGTGAGCCCTCTAGGACGCGACTGTCCCAGGCGGTGTGGTTTCAACAAGCGGCGCAAAGGCAAGAGCCCTCTAGGACGCGACTGTCCCAGGCGGTGTGGTTCCAACTAGCGGCGCAAAGGCGAGAGCCCTCTAGGACGCGACTATCCCAGGCGGTGGGGTTCCAACTAGCGGCGCAAAGGCAAGAGAGCGCTCGAGCTTTTTTACGACGCGACGAGCGAATTTCTATCATTATTCTGGACGTGAAAATATACAGCGCCCCCGTAAGCCTTCTCGCTAGCGTCTGTAAACCCAACGACCGTGATGATGCTATTTCTATCGACGTTTATATGACGTGGTATTTTAATTTCACTTACTATGGAAGTTCCTATCTAAAACGCAGCCACGACCAAACAATGATATCAGGCGGCGGGTCATCCCAATCGCTGTCACATAACCAAAGTTGTTTATTAAAAAGCTTAACGTACAGCACCACCGGGGCTACGAAACCCATGACATCCCATAATCTAGCAACGCATGACAGCATTTTGCGCTTTGTGCAGGTTTCTGCAGGCGGGTTTACCTTAAGGCTAAACACGTCAAACTCCGGTGACCAATACAAACCAAGCACCTTGTGCGTATCAGAATCGTCGAATTCCTTTATCGCCGAAAGACGGTGTGATAGTGGGATTGTATCTAAAACCGTACGTCAATTACTAGTCCACTTGACGAGATCGAATTGACCCGCTTTTATGAGCTTTATAACCTCGGCGGTGGTTAGGGTGGCCTCTTCCACGTTATCAACCGAATACACAAAATTATCCATATATAATCCACTTTTAATTGCCCTCTTAGCTTTAGGATAAGAGGGACCTTCATCGTAGGCGAGCTGTCTCACCGTGCGTAACGCATGAAATGGGCTCGACTTTGAACCAAAGCAAACGCGGTTAAATTCAAACACCATTAGAGGTTCTTTTGGATTAAAGCAATACAAAATGCTTTGAAATCGACGGTCGAATTCACGGACCCCTATGCAAAGAAACATTTGGCGAATATCGGCGGATAGTGCTATACTGAACAAACGAAAATTTGCTATTATATTAAATAAACTGCCATATAAATTTTGCCTACTATAAAGGATATCGTTAAGAGAAAGGTGAGTGCTAGTTTTACACACTACACGTAACTTAGACGTAAGTTTGTCTTCTCTAATGACCCCGTGACGAGGTATGAAATACGACGGTGTGTCTTCGTAGTTGTCTAATTTTGGAGCCACAAGTGACATGTAACCCTCTCTTATATATTCTTTAATGATGTCGTCATAAGCTTCCTTTAATCGGGGTGAGGCGAGCATCCTACGCTCCAAACTGTAGAAAAGTTTTTCCGCCATTTGACGCGAATCGCCGAGAAATAAAACATCTCCTTTAAAGGGTAGCGATACACTATATCGACCGTCGCGATCACGAACGGTCGTGCGGACGTGAATCTCCTCGCATAATTTATCATCTGCGCTAACTATAGGTGGAACGTTCACCTCCTTCATCTCCCAATATTTGCTGACTAACGACTCGAGCGGTTCGACAGCCATAAAACAATAAGAGGTTGCTGAAATATTATCCATGATACGGGCGGAGCCAACGATGACAAAGCCCAAGACGGTTTCCAGTGCGTAAGACGCAGTATGCGAGGAGTTTCCCCTGACCTTATTGTGTAACAAAAGATGAGGAAAAAGAAATGCTCCAATGAACATATCTATGTCTCCGGGGATGGCGTATGTATCGTCTGCTAGAGTCAAATTTTCAAAATCAATCATTGCCGAGGTGTCAACCGAAACGGTTGGCAGATGTTCAGTGACTTTATTTAATACTAATGCATTTATGTCAAAGTTAATATTACGATCTAGCCGAGAATAAAATTTCAAATTTATATATCCCTGGGTAATTTTATTAGTACTTCCGATGCCTTTGACTACGGGACATAAAGGTGTCCCATTTATTGGCAGTCCTAAACGCTGACAACATTACCGCGTTATAAGGCTACTCTGGGATCCGCTGTCTAGCAATGTACGGACATTTTGTTCAAATTTATATATCCCTGGGTAATTTTATTAGTACCTCCGATGCCTTTGACTACGGGACATGAAGGTGTCCTATTTATTGGCAGTCCTAAACGCTGACAACATTGCCGCGATATAAGGCTACTCTGGGATCCGCTGTCTAGCAATGTACGGACATTTTGTTCGTTTCCATGCGAATCCCTAACTACGATACGGGCTGTACCCAGTAACACGGTGTAAGAAGACTCTGTTCCCATATTTGACAATGAGCATAGAGCGACGTCACCAGGTCGACCGCTATAATCGTCGACTTTAGTAGGTGTGATTTCCTTGTCCGATTTTCTTGACGCAAATATGTTGCCGTTTTCGAAATGTAATAACGTGTGATGTCTGCTGGCGCATTTGTTACACACGGAACTAGAATTGCATTTAGCAACTAAATGTCTATCGCTTAGACAATTCAAACATAAGTTGTTCGTCTTTACTATTCTATAACGTTCGCTGGGTGAATGTTTACGAAAGGTCGCACAATTATATAAATTACCGTGTTGTTTATTTTTACATAGAACACAGGCGCTATGAAGCGATGCAGGCGCAGCGGTTACGTAAGTTAGAGACCCTGCGGTTCTAGATGATGAAGTCAGTCTGCGGTCGACACATTTGTTAACTTCTTGTTTGACACTCTAGGAGCGCTGTATCACTTTAATTTGATCTCGCACAAAGGATGCTAATAAATCGAATGATGGCAACACAGAACTACGATGCTCCATTTCAAACACACGCAAGGTGTCCGAGTCTTATTTCTTGAAGGCGATATGGAGAAACACCACTTACATAAGGTCATTAAATTTCAGGTTCTTAAGTGCAGCCACCGATGTTACAAATTTATCCAAAAACTGCTCTAAGCCGGAGATGTTCGCGGGTGATATAGCTTTAAGATCGAATATCTGGTCTAAATATGAAGTGGCTAACATTCCCTTATCTTCATATTTTTTCTTAAGTGTTTCAAATATTAACGAATAATTGTTTGCTGTTGGTGTGAAGCCCGAACAAATGGACTGTACCCTACCGCTTAATTTACTAATTAAGTGTCTTTCAGCGTCCGATAACGATGGATTATTATGTATATTATGTTCAAAACTATTTATAAACAACGGTCAAGTTTTAACATCTCCATTGAATACCGGAATATCCATGGGGGGCAATCTAAGTCATTCACGTGGGCGTACCTGGACTTCCGGCCTTGCTTCGCTTTGGGCTGGAGACTGTAAGAGCTGTGCCGTTCTTTTCACGCGACATAACATATCTTCAAATGACAGAAGTGGCTGATAGTTCACTATATACTTAGGGTCGACTTGCAATTCTAAATTATTAAATTGGTCTAATATCTTTTCGTAATCCGTCCGCAAAGAGTCCACAGTTTCGATTTCACATAAAAACGTTTCCCGCACTGCTTCTACGTTAATATTTTTATGTGATCACTTATATATTGTATACGTGAAAAGAGTACGTCCCTCTTGGCGTAAAGAGTTTTAAGTTTAATTTCATTTCCACAAACTGCCATTTTAAATCACTATAATTAATATTAGATTAATCACAAGTAATCACACAACGCTGGAGGATGGACACAATGTAATACAACTATATCTCACAACACCATTGTCTTATCGTGCCGTATTACGTCGTTAAATTGAACACTTTTGCAACCAAACGAGGCAACGCGCGTCGACAGATAAGAATCTTAAACTCACACTATTTTTTTACAAATGGTGAGTAGGCCGAATAAGGCCAAGCGGAGCCAAACTATTTTGAATAAATAAATCGATTTAGGTACTTTTGCGAGTAACTAATAAATTTTAAATTTAAACTAAACAAAACTACATTATCTATCCGATATTAAATTAGAGTGCATTGTCTAAGGAATCAATCCAACAGTTCGACTCTATGAGGCTACAAAGCATCAGTTCCAGAAATGGTTGGTGAGGCTACAAAGGACCAGTCCAAATCCACTCGAATGACCAAAAAATGGTTGGGCGGCGGGCCTTAGGGATGCCGAGTCCGATTCCCCGGTCGAGCCTTGACCCTATTACGCGAGATGTTATACTAGATAGACTGTAACTGCGGTAAGCTTCTTCTGCCTCAACAAGATGGCAGAGGTGTCACGCGGTTTCTTGACAATGCGCTCGCTGTTCCGAAATCTATTGTTTGCCAAGGTTATGAAGGAATCCTGCTTGAGCACATTATGAGGAATGAAATGGGGCGGGTTAACTAACAAACAAATACTCAAGTAGCCATTGAGTTAAAGGAAAAATAAACACACTTACCGGGGTGTGACTTTGATGCGGCTTGGACGCTTCTGCTGCAGCTGTGCGACTTCTGGCGGATCTCCTGGGGCCCCAGGGATGCGGTTTTGGTCGGTGGTGCGATGGAAGAGAGCAGTGCGCGACGATATCTCACACTAGGTGAGGCGGTTACTGCTAGAGCGCGACTGCTCCAGGTTGGTGCGGTTTGAATGAATGACGCGTGGGCAAGATCCCTCTAGGACGCGACTATCCCAGGCAGTGTGGTTCCAGCTAGCGGCGCAATGGCAAGAGCCCTCTAGGACGCGATTGTCCCAGGCGGTGTGGTTCCAACTAGCGGCGCAAAAGCAATAGAGCGCTCGAGCCCAGCGCGCGAGCTTATATCAGCTTCTTTCCCACCGAAGTCGGGCGCTCTTCTTATTGGTTGCAAGAATCACGCAACATTATAGAATCTCTTCTTTACGCTCTCACCTCACCATCCCGGTGTGTACGAAGGGACGATAGGTTAAGGAAAGGACAACGCTTGGCAAGCATACCCTCGAATAAAATTAAAATACGAATGGTTTTCAGCGCAACCATATATACTAGTACACCGTCTTAGCAAGTCTGCCATATTCGATTTAAAATAACGGCACTTACCCAGACGTACTTTTAAAATTCAGTTGCAAATTAGACCCGAACACGACCCCAAAATCGTAATCGGAGATTCCAAAGATCCCGGGACGACAAAATTAAAGGAGGAGGCAGAGTAACTAGTTTTTAATCGGCAACTTAGATCCGCCATCTTGATTTTTTTATTGCCAGCAGTTGACCCTTGTTATTCCCCTACAACATTTGTTCAAACACCACCAAGTTATATCTAATCTTTACCGAGTTATAACTCTTTCAAAATTGGTATAACAGCCATTTTAGGATTTTTTTAGCTATAGCCCCATTCCTGCTCCATCATCAGATTAACTACCATACCCATATCATAGGAGTTACTCCTATGATATGGGTATGGTAGTTAATGGAAATTATAAATCGCTATTTTGTGACATCCGTTGTGTTTAATTTAGAATAATGTCACTTTACTTAATGGCTGCGTTTGGCAGAAAAAAGCGCTAGGAAGCACTTGTAAGCAAAATGGCGAAACTAAACAGTTTTCGGCCAGGACACGTTTGCTAACTTCAGTAGCGCTGGCACAATCCGCCATTTTGCTTATTTACTTTGTTTGTTTCGAAGTAGAGTTTATAAGTAGTTTTGTACAATATTACTTTCAGGTAATACAATGACATAAATAAACATATTATATAAACATGTTATTAAAACTTCTTGATTGATTATTTTTAAATATGTGAATAATTTACAAACATATTATATTTAAATTGAGTTAGGTTCCCTGTTTAAAGCTAACTTCGTGTCCTAGAGGAAAATAGCTACTTACGATTTGACAGCGCTTACCGCTTACAATCGCCATTTTGCTTACAAGCGCTTCCTAGTACTTTTTTCTGCCAAATTCAGCCATCAAGATTCGCTTAAGAAGCCTTTTATTTGATACTCATATCATATGGGTTGCTGTGGAAATAATAAATCGCAATTTTGTAACGTCCGCCATATTGGATTAAAAATGGTGGTATTTAAATAATCGTGCATTGTCGCAAGCACCAAACGTGTGTACCAAATTTTAGCACGATGGCTTCAGTGAAAGTGGGTAAGGTACTAATTGACATTATCAAGTTATAGCAAACTAGTGAAATTAAATGAAAGCTCTTAATTAAAAAACAACTCAATTCTAAGTGATCCATATTCGCCTTCTTACCTCATAGTACGATTTAAATATCTCTCTTTTGTCACGATAAGGTTCTCTGATCTTACTGTAACAAAAAGTTTTATATTCCTACTCATCTCACCGGGTTCTATGGTACTTCTTCACTGTTTAGACTGTACTTCTTTGGAATTTCTTGCCTGATAATATCAGAAAAGCACCAAACAAATATCCCTTTAAAAAGTTGATTTGAGAGCGTTTACTAAGGAATCATTGGAATTACAATATGGTTATTCTTGTATCTGCATATTTATATGCTATATTAAATATGCAGATTTAATAAAAGCGCTCATGTGAGTCTTTTATAAAGTTATGTCTTTTATTAAATTGGTACACATTAGTAAATTGGTTTAAGGAACTTAATTTTTATTATGCTATTTGTTAGTTTAGCTGTGTTATATATTTTTTATGGAAGAGGAGAAAATCGAGCATAAGGCTTATCTGATTGTAAATGATCGCCGCTGTCAATGAACGTAAGCAACACTGGATGAATTGCAAGTGCGTTGCCGGATTAAAAAAAGGAGTAGTCCCTTTTCTTGAAAATTTCTAACTCGTATCGGTTAAATTTTTATATTTTTCATTACCTTGTATTATAAATATCTACAGGCTTACCTCGAATTCGTACGAATACACCAATGTGTTAGATAATAATGATAAAAAAGCGCAATTTTCAAGCCATGATGTTGAAAGTTACATCAAATTTATTGCGTCATTTTAAAGTACTAAGCTAATACGCGAACGGGGACATACATTTATGTAAATAGATTATTATCAATTGCTAGCATTATTTTAAAACAGTCTATATTTATTTTATGTAAAAGAACGTTCCTTAATGTCGTGTAATGGCGGCTTAAGAGAATCCACAGCACTATATCGTGTCGTGGGTGTCATTAGAGAGTACTTACTGAGGTAAGTGAAACAGTAAATAGGCAGCAGCATCTTTCTGATTACAAATTAATATAAACTGCGGTTATCAACCCGTCTCGAAGTATTTTTATTAATTCTAGTTTCACTCACTCACTTCACTCTTCCTCGCGGAACATATGTATTTTATTACCCAAGATGTTTTTCGTATTTTTTCTTCGTAGTCGTTCGTTTAGTCTTTTATGAATCGTATCTTTGGTTCGTAGCCATAAATCCACCTAATTATTATTAACTAGTTATAACAGTTAATTTATTTAGGGAAATTTATTAGCTATAAGCATTACTATTACAGCCTATTAAAGTCCTCTGCTGAACAGAGGCCTCCCACATACAGGGCCTCATAGGTGGGAAGTTTTTCATAATTGCCACGCTTGAGATACGGGTTGGCAACTGCTGTTTATCTTTATTAGGAAGACGCTGCTGACCGCAATGATTTCAAAAGAGTAATATATAATTCAATGACTGTCCATCTCGTGATTTGTTTCCCTCAGTAGTCTTTTACGATACCTAGAAGATAATATGAAGCAATTGATATTCTTACATCGCCACTGCATGGTATGAGTTGGTAACGAGAGTAGGGTACGATTTATTATGCACATCGCAATTCGAATGCGTTATGTCTAATAATTCCCCACGGAACACGGTGTTTATATGGTCTATTAATAGTTGTTACATATCTGAATGTGTGTCTTTTTGCAATGTATATATTTAAACCGCTTCCACGATACATGAGAAACTCCTAGTGCGGGGATTACGTCGTTTTAAAAAGTATAATAGAAAATAGCCATATTAATATTATCGAACTAAATATGAGTGCAACACGACCAAATATTTATATTCTTGAGATAATGTATAATGTTTCTATTTTATTAATGTCACTGATTATTGATTCTTCGCGAATCCTCGAGATTGTTCATTATTTTTTTAACTACAGGAAGTCAGTGTTTTATGACTTTTGTACCTGTTTGTGATGTAGCTGAATATGGTAAAGCACAATGACTTAGCTTAACAAAGCTTACTATCACAATGAATAAACCCTATTATTAAAACAAATATAAATATATATTTTTAAATTTTGTCATAATATTTACTGGTCAATCTTGATTACCTCTAAAAGAGCAACTTTCACTTTTCTTAAACCATTCCGAGCGACTATTGTTTCTTTGTCATGGAATTGTATTTTGAGCAAACACTGCTAGGCAGAAGTTGCATTTGCATTGTAATATTTTATGCAATCGGGATTCATTATTGAAAGTAAGTTTTTACTTTTTGAAACGGAGCAATACGACTTATTGTAATTTTTTTAAATAAATCTTCTTCTACTCCTTCATCAGCGCGTGAAAGTCCACTGATATGGGCTTTTTCCATTGGACGGAAGATTTTTTTTTATAGTATCGGGGTGACGTATGAGCACACAGTCCACCTGATGCTAAGTGGTTGCTGTGATCTATAGACATCTACATCTACCCTCGATAACAAATCAAAATGCAGATGCATTACCTGTGAACCTTGAGTACTAAGATGGGATGCCTGATTTTGCTTAATTTGTCAGGTTTGGCAGTTGGGTTGGAAATCGGAGCACTAATTGTTACACACGTCTATCGCTGCTGTCTATTAAAATTGTGAAAATTAATTATAGCTAAGATCCGTGTAGAACTTAAAATTATATGTCTTGCCAATCCAAAAGCCGCCTACGAATTCTGACTATGACTACGATTGTTGCTTATTTCAAATATGTAGACCTTCATTGCCGTTCCTTTCATCGGGCAACGTAAAGCACTTATAGTAACTGAATAATAATGCACGCCAACGACTCTTAAAAATGTTTTCAGCTTAATATATGAGACTTAAAGTGCCTTTCAACTCATTCATCATTGCTATTACATATAAAGCACTCTCAATGAATTGTATACACTTAGGCAAATTATAATATTTCATTTACTTGTATAAAAATCGTACATTATTTTTAAGATATAAATATAGTCGCTAACAGACTACAATCTTTTGTCTTAACGTCCTCGTGACCTACAAAAAGCATTAAAACGATCACCTGCTCATTACAAAAACAGCAATCTTTTTGAAGCCGGTTAAAACTTTTATTCTTATTTTTAGGTTAAAATTTACGTTTGTTTATCACAGATGAAAGTTGAACATTCTCAGATGAAAACGATAGCAAGGCGGAGGATTTTTGTTGAATACAGAAAAAAAAATAATAAGCAAATAATAGGTGGGTAGAGGAGGTGATTCTTAAGTGTACTTGGAGGGTTGTCAAATGGTCAATAATTATTATTGTATTACAAAGGATGGTTAGACGAGATGGAATTAATTTATTGCCTGAAATAATATAAGAATACTTATATGATTTCAGGCATATTTTCAGGCATATACATATTTGTTAAAAATGTGAAATATGGGCATAAATTCGTACGTTATATCAATTCTAAGCAATTCTAGTTAAATAAACCACAGCACACTTTTAAAAGTTTTTTTCTTATGATCCCATAAATTTGCATCTCAGGAGACGGGCTGTCACGGGCTGGCTAAAAAAGTAATGTTAACAAAGTGATCCAAAGTATTCGACGACATTGACATAAAATCGTACGTTGTGTCATTGCACAACAAATAAGACCGTAAGACGCAATTCAGCTATGATTAATATACAATTTTCTTTTGTTTCGAACGTACTATGCTCTGACTGCGATAATAAAAGTTATGCTTAAGGCTAGTTGTTAGTTTATTATTCCTCGTCATGTCTTTTATATTTTAGAGTTCGCTTACGATTGTTAGAAGAAAAAATATTTGTTATTTGCTTAGCTTTTAAGTAAAACGTACAATTTTTTATCCTCTATAATAAAATACTCCTAATCCATAAATAAATGATACATTATCAAATTAGTTTTAAATATATATAATTTAACTATAGTTTTCATAGAAGTAAAATTCGAAAAACAGAATTCTGCACCATTCCGTTTTTGATCCATGAGACCATGCGTGGATATAGATGTTACAAAATTTGGCAAGGGTGTAAGAAGGATAAACTGAAGTGGCAAATGATCTTATAGTCCATCTAATTTTGACTACTGCAGTCCATGGATACCTGAAGCTCACTTTTACTAATGTAGAATGCCTCACATCCCGTAATTATACTGGATATAATATACCTTTCACAGACTAGAACGCAGTAGTAGGAGTAGTGCAGTCCATGGAAACCTGACACCCAATTTTACTAATGTGCAATGGCTCACATCCCGTAATTATACTGTATATAAAATACCCTTCATGAACTAGAACACAGTAGTGCGACTGCTATTTAGTGGCAGAAATAGGTAAAAGAAAATGAGTTAAAACTCATTTTAGACCATTAGTAAAACGTTGTATAGATTCCGACTGAGCGTGCTCATATTACAATGTATTTACTTTGAATAACCAAAAAGATAGGATAGACAAAGAACTAACAGTTAACAAAAATTTGCGATGTGTCGAATGTTTTTTTTAAATAACTAATATAAATTTTGTACGTTATATTCGATAATTTTCAGTACGAACGTAACTTTTTGTACCTGATTCCATTATATTATCGTGTCATTAAAATGACTGTGAAATCGTTTGGCGAGTAGTTAAACAATATTTTTTGCAACTTTCAACTTCTTGACAGCTACAGTATTTTTTTTTTTTTAATTGTTGGGTTCAAGTTTTAGGCTGGTATTTAAATTTGAGTACCTATAGTAGTAACATCTATCAAGGTCATATTATTATTGTTAGTTCTATAAATTAAAAATAAGATATGGATTTCAAATTATTATTGTTAGTTCTATAAATTAAAAATAAGATATGGATTTCAAAGGGGAGTACTGACCAGCCAAATAGCTTCTGTTTGTCTAGATGTATGCCGGAATCGGTACTAACTTCTATTATCTGCTATTCTGATCTGTAATTTAACTGAAATCATATCGTAATTTGATAACTAAAATTATTGAAAGCCTTAATTAAAAATACATCAATTATCATATCATGTATTTATATTTAAGTCATTTTTTCATAAAATTTTTAATGTAATAGTGCCACACTCGGCGGGCGGTTTGGAAATTGTAGTTTTATTTTATTATTAGGAAGACGCTGTTGCTATCTCCTGGTTTTTTTCCCTACTTGCTTTGGCTTAATTGAGGATATTTTAAAGTAAATTTGTAAAATTTTATATACGATGAATAATTATTATTGACACAGTTTTAAACATAAACCTATGTATGTAATTACTCTAAGGCAACAAAAATGTATTTCATTATTATATATTTTATATTATATTTGCTGTACTTATATATTTTATTTGGTATTTGCTTTATCTATCCGTTACTATTTGTAAAGGTTTTTTGTACAATATCTAACGTGGTTTTGTAATCAAATCGGATTACTAGTGATGAAATCAATTTACATAAAACATTAAAAAATCTACCTATGTCCGTTATAGATTTTGGATTCATCCAACCCTGACTTTAATAATTTTTTGTGTGTATGTGAATGGATCCCTAGATGGTTTATATTTACATTTAGACGCAGTGCTCGTACTCGTGCGAAAATTGAATTCAAATTTCGGCCTTGCTAGTGTCTCCCTCATTTATTTTGATAATTATTTTTTCCTTATGCGAATACACTACATAATTAAATTTAACAAATCAAAAATTCAAAAAATCTACAAAAGGAAAGTTTCACAAAAATATTTGTTTAAATAAGTGTTTTCTTGTAGTAATAAAAATGATCTCGTTCAATAAATATTTTTATCTTAAAAGTATGTACATGATGGTAATAAATTATAACGAGTATTATCATAACCAAAATTATTTTATTTCTATTCTGTGATAACCCTTAGCATACACGCTGGCCGCGTAAATACATACGCGGGTGGCGTCATCGCCTCACATCAAAGACGTTTCACAAATGTAAGTAATGTTAGGTCTTTAAACTGTGGTATATGTAAACATTTATTGAAATGGAAAAAATAAGTTACATGAAAACTAAATCTAAAATAAAAATCCAACATCTATAAATAGGTACTCGTAATAATTTAAAAAGTTTAACCACTTGTTTCAACTTTTATTATCTTCCAAAAGTACATGCATAGTAGCAGTAAGAAATAATTCTACTGAAACCTCTACGTCGCGTCGCCGCTTCACCTAGAGCTATATCATAGTAAAAACAGAATAGTAGGATCATCCCGCGCCGCGCGAGCCTTAAATACCTACCGTTGCAGGGCTTTTTTTTTTGCATGGGGAAATGCCTACGCATACCCGCCTCGCGGGGGCAAGGACGGGTTATGTCGGACTCGCACCGACTAAAACCCCATGGTGTTCCACCTTTGTCTCATATTGGCAGGGCTACGGGAACGCTTTCGCACACATCCGCGGCCCTACTAGCGCCTGCCGCCCCATGGCAGCACCTCCTCGGGAGAGGAAAATTCCTCCCCGTTCTCCTTCCCAGGTAAGGCGCACCAGAACACATGGCGCGCCTTCCTCCACGGCCTCCAACTACGTCTGTGCAACAGACGCCCCCGCGTCCGATGCACAAAGGCCAGGAAAAACGAGCACTTAGAAGTACTAGCCTTCCCGACCCCAGCGGCGGATCTGGTCTATGGCTCCGCCGCCAACCAAGATTCGGCTGCGGAGGGTAGGGAGAGCGGCGCCTCGCAATACCGACAATCCTCTCCCCCCGCAGCCCCACCACCACCGCATCAACGGTGCGGCCCCGTTTGAGTCGCGAAGGTTAGGGCGAGTGGCGCATCGCCATACCAACACTCCTCTTCCTCCGCGACTCCACCTCGGCTGCAGCGGTAGAGGGTGCGCGAGTCCCCACTCGCTGCAGTCCACCAGCACACATCCGAAGTGGGCTCCCCAAGCCCACTCGGAGCGGCCACCTCAGGCCGGCCCTTCACCTCGGGCCAGCCACGTGGGTTCCTCTTTGTTCACCGTGGGAGACCAAGCCATGGCTACTAAGCCCCCCCGCCACGACAAGGCGGGAACGGCTTTGAAGGGGGCGGGGGGGACCGTTGCAGGGCTGTCACTGTCTTTTTGCTTAAGAGCTAAGTTTCATTCAGATTTATAAGTAGTTATATATTTACAAACATAATACGTACGGATAAGTATGTATTATGTTCGTATATCAATCACGACTTATACCTAACGTTCATCTGTTTCAACAGAACGTGAACGTCCTAAGCTGGATGGGTGCCTTTTTAATCGTTGAAAGGATTAGCTTTGATTTAAACAAATAAGCAAAAGAAAAATATTGTTGTTTAAAAAATAAATCTTATAAAATTAGTTGAATATTGTTTTATTATTTGAAAAAATTGACGGGAATTTGACAAATAGCTTTAGGCAATGCTGCAACATGTTGCGACGATTTCAAACCAAAATTTACTTACTCAAATTTGTAGATGAAATATAAATTAGAGGCGGCAATGACAACAAAACTTGGAAGTAATTTTGATAGTTTTGACTTACCTCTTTTTAAATTCAAAGTATTGAACGGATTAAATAAAGGAAAGTCAAATTACTATGCATCATATTTGTTAATCATTTCTTTAGTTTCCTCTCAAAGAATTAATGATTGTCAAAAACAAATGCCAAATAACTAAAATACGAATAAATTAATACTGAATATGTGGTGTTAGCTCAGATTTAATGTTTAAAATTAATTTTATCTGATGTGATATGATAATTAATGTACTCATGAGGTATGTATCTATGTAGAGATATAGTAATATGATCTATTAATAAAAAGCTAATTTACTTAAACAAACGTATATATTAATTATTTTTCCAAAAACACATTTTTTTAAAAAAAGTCAACAAAGTCTCAAACAAAGGTGATTGAGGAGCGCGACGGAGGCAAGTGTAGTTGTGTGCGCGCTGTGCGTACTGTCACGTGCCGGGTACGTACACATATTAGCGAGGTTCTGTATATTCCTTAGAAAAAAGCCTACTGTTCTGTGTTTACTACGGCTATAGCCCAATGAAGTAGCTTGATGCATTATATCATTAAGTTCATCGTGAGGGGTATTTTAAATATGTTACATTTATATTTCGTTCTAAAAGGCTTCGTGATGGAGTATATTTTTAAATGAAGCAAAAGTTTACAGAGTTACAAAACGAATTTGCAATAAAATTTTAAAAAGTTTAAAAAATATAAAAAAGTTAAGTTTAAAATAAATAAAAGTTTAAAAAGAAAAAATAAATAATTTATTATATTAAAATGAGAGTAGTATAAAGCGGATTTAACAGGAAAGTTTGAGAGTTAAGTTTGATTTTATAAGACTAAGTACTCCATAAACTTTTTCGAAAAATTAAAGAAGTCCTTCTCCCAGCAATGGTACATATATCGGCTTTTTATTACAATTGTTAGTTACAAAAAATTGTAATATTGTTGTGATGTACATCGTGACTAGTGATTATATATATATATATATATATATATATAATCACTAGTATATATATATATATATATATATTAAATAATATATATAGATAAATTCTAAATACTTACAATACACATACATTCTGATTTGAATCCCGACGCATAATGCATCATCACGTTTTTAATTACAAACATTTTTGGTTTTTGTGCCCATTTATATTGTGACTTTTCTTCTGTCTCTATAACTTTGACCAAATTTACATTCGATCTTATCGAATAAAAATTTCATTGGTCATTCAATTTATTGCATACGAACTCGTATTAAGCATATACATAAGGGGACTTGAAAAACTAAAGCTTAAAAAGAATCCCTATAAATATACATTTAACGCACCCTGATGAACTTGGTCCTCCACCAAGATAAAGAATTTTAGTTCGCTACATACACGTTAAGAAAATTTTTCATTGAGAGCAGGTACATTTTTAAAGCTATTACGTCACATCTGTCTTTCTTGTCGTTTGATACGTTTCAAACGTTGGGTTGGCTCTGTCGACGTGGTCAAAGTCGGCTAGAGTCATAATATCATATTATATTTTTGTATTTGTTGATCTCGTCCTATTGAGTTTTAATTTTGAATTATTAAATGAATGTACAATTTTCCATCGGGTTTTAACTAAATATATACGATTGTTAAAATGTACGATACAAAGAATAGTTAACGTAGATCAAGATATAATCATATAAGAAAATATAATCATATAAGAGAGATAGATCAAGTAACAAGATTTTCATAAAGAAACTCTTGTTACTTGATCATTAATTCACGCATCAAGTTGTATATATTTCAAAATTTACTTCCAATTTAATTACACTAGGTCAAAATGAGAAACAGTTATTTTCAATAGCTGACATGCGTGTCCTAGGTTATCAGTTAAAATAGAGCCACGTGTTAACTTTTTATAGGAGAGATACTACTGATAACCTTTTTTGTTTTGAATTTTGTTTAGCAGCGAGCTTTCTCATACAGCCAGCAGAAAAGAACCAGAAAATACATCTAGGATCATGGTAAAATTATTTATTAAGTTTAGTTTCGCTGGTTTCTCAACGTTATATATAAAAATTCCGATAATTATGAAACACTTCGAGCTCCTTTACAAATTTACGAGCCTTTTTATTTAAAGACAAGTATACAATACACAAAAATGGATTTATTACATATTTGTTAAACAACCTATATTGATTTAAAATTAAACTAATTCGTTTTAGTGCTTAAATCAACACTAATATTTTATATCTATAAATCACTGTAGAATAGATTTTAAGCGAATACGAAATAGTTTTTAAAAAAATTCGTAAATTACAGAACGGTCACATTTTTTCCCTGGTGTAGAAAATAGAACGACTATCTTAAAATTTTTAGGTAAAAAATATCCACACTATTAATTTTTATAATTCTTGTGCTATTCTATTTGCCATTGTGCTGCGAATATTGCATATTGTTTCAACTTTGGAAAAACCAATCACCAGTAGTGGATTTAAGGCATTATTATGGGTTTGCAAAAAATGTGTTGGTTATTGTCCAACCGAGTTTTCCGAATTCTCATAAACGGCTAAACAAATTAAATTCATTCTTTGGTTATACTTCTGGGGTGGTCTTATATATTTTCAAAGAAAAGCTTCCACCCTATAAAGTTTTATTCCACTTACATTTTTTAAATAATAAGGAAAACAAAGTAGCAAAGTAGTAGAAATCTGTCGGTTAGTCAATGATGTTGGTCATAGAGTTCTAAGTCTATCCTCAATTAAGAATCAAAATACAGATGCATTATCACTACTGAGGACTAGCATAAAACGTCTCGTTTCTAGTAAAAAAGGTTCTCTACACTCACCATACGAAACACAGGCATTAAGCTGCTATTTTACGCTCGTTTTCTGTTAGATTGTGTTTTTTCTCATTAAAACCAATCCATTCATCATCATCATCATCATCATCATTACAGCCCTTCACAAGTCCACTGCTGAACATAGGCCTCCACCAAGGTATGCCACAAAGCACGGTCGTGAGTCACCTGCATCCATCGACTTTCTGCATGTCTTACCAGGTTGTCACTCCATCTAGTGGGGGGTTGCCCTACACTTCACCTACCGGTACGAGGCTGCCACCCGAGAACCTTTTTTCCCCAACGGTTGTCGGTTCTTCGAGCTATATGGCCAGCCCATTGCCACTTCAGCTTACTAATCGTTCACTCTGGTTTTCCTGCGGATATCCTCATTTCTAAGTTTATCACGCAAAGAAACTCCGAGCATAGCCCTCTCCATAGCTCGCTGAGCGACTTTGAGCGTCCTCATAAGGCCAGCAGTGAAGGACCACGTCTCGGTTCCGTAGGTCATCACTGGAAACACGCAGAGGTTGTACAACTTAGTTTTCAGGTTTTGAAGTATATCTGACGAGAAGATGTGTCGTAATTTCCCGAACACTGCCCAGCCGAGTTGAATCCGTCGATTGACCTCTCGTTCGAAGTTGGATTCCGAAAATGCTAAAAAGTACAATTTGTCGAAGGGTAAGTATGTGGTCTATGGTACTAACCATATCCTTCGACAAATTGTACAGAAGTCCGAAGAGTACAATCTGCCACTTTGCCTGGCGTATGTGGACTATGAGAAATCCTTTGATTCCGTCGAAATTTGGGCGGTGCTATAGTCTCTTCAGCGGTGCGAAGTTGACTGTCAGTATATCGAAGTGCTGAAGTGTTTGTACAGTAGGGCTGATAGCTATCCGAGTACAGAACCAGAGTACGAAACCTATCCAACTGCAGAGAGGTGTAAGACACGGCGACGTTATTTCCCCGAAATTATTCACCGCTGCATTGGAGGACGTTTTCAAGCTACTGGACTGGAAAAGATACGGTATTAACATCAATGACGAGTACATCACTCACCTTCGATTTGCCGACGATATAGTCCTTATGGTAGAATCGCTGGAGGACTTAAGCACTATGCTCAATGACCTCAATAGTGCCTCCCAACGGATAGATCTTACGATGAACATGGACAAAATAAAGGTCATGTTTAATGTCCATGTCACTCCTATGCCGGTAGTTGTTGGGAACACTAAGCTCGAAGTTGTTGACGAGTACGTTTACCTGGGACAAATGGTCCGACTAGATAATCCATTCGTGCTACAACAATAATATAGCTGCAAAATGGCTCTGCCACATAATTTACTTGTATTTTTCTAGATAACGAAACCCCCATATTTCTTTTACTAAGCCTATTTGAATCATATTTGTAAAATACAAACGCAGAGAAAAATGTAATGTTATTCTCCGTGAAAAAAAAAACGATGGTAATTTTAAGTTAAATTTAGCGTAGGGGGATTAAAAACTTTCTTCCGCTTTATACTCGAACGATCAATCCCTCTCGTTATAGGCAGTCTTTATTTCACGCACGACTAGGGTATGTCGATTAATTACGGATTCTGCATTCAATATAAGTGATTAAAATACCAAATAAGCATTTTATACTCCGATATACTCATTCGTTAATTTGCATGGACATTTTCAATTCGACACAACTCGTACATGTTGTAAATGTAGTTATAACAGTTGCAACACTCTCTATAAATACATCCCACCGCTAGGCGCAGGCCTCTTCTCGGCTCCCCTTGTTTTAGGGCAAGGAAATATCTGCCGCCCTGCCCAAGTTGCGTGGTGGCGAACTTCACATATCATCGAAATGTTTTTTTTATTTTCAGTCATGCAGGTTTCCTGAAAATTATCACACTTATCTAACTAAATAATAACACTGAGAAAACTCTAACGGGTTGGACGGGGATTTCTTTTCATCCCGTGTTTTACTATATTTATACTCTTTTTATGGAAATTGCATGCAGCTACAGACTATGGACACTTGCGCATGTAATTTAATAGAAAATAGAAACAAAATCCCATCATATTTTAAAAATCAAATCGTCATTTTGCCTTAAAATCTCTCTTCGTCTCGAATTTCGGCATTTTCTTAGGGGAACCTAATTTGCCTTTTATGGCCCCCAATCATGATGAATACTTACATTAAGAAATACGCTCAACGTTCTGGGTATGACATGAGAGACGTAAAAACAAAAGTTCACCCTCACCAGCAGATTGGACTATTTTTCTAATTACTTTACTTTTAGTGTAGTTTGTTGCGTTGAAATTAATATCAGGCATCTTGAATAGCCTTCTCACAGGGGATTGCTACATACTCTGTGTTTTAATATACGCCGGGCTACCAATTCACAAATGTGCTTTTTATCATCTGTAAACATTGCAAGTAGCGAAATTCCCAGGATGTGCGAAGTAGCTATTGCGATGAATGACGGGGTTGATCACTTCTTTCAAGGATTCTGGTATTTACCTGGAGGCTAATATAATTTTAAATAGGTGACGAGCTCCATTTCTACATGATGGCATAATCTTAATCCAGAACCAAGCTGGGGCGTAAACTTTCACGACAAATGTAGCCAACGCAATCAAATTCTCTGATGGTTTCTCTGTTGCTACACACAAACGTAGGATTCAATTAACACGTATCAACGTGCATGAGATTGTATAGAAAATAATATGATGATGAATTACACTCCTGAAGACCTGTTAATCTGCCAATAAGTCATTCTTTTCTCGGTCTCTATCATACGCCGCACAACAGTGATGTTATCTTCAGTCGATGCCGTAGAAGGGTGTCCCTCACGTAATTAGTCGGTGAGATTAGTGAGACCACGTTCAAACTCATTAAACCAGTTGTTAACAATGCCATGAGATTGGGATTTATCGTGAAAGGCCCATCAAAGTCTACCATAACTTTCTTGTTGACTTAAATTACATCGAAAGTCATAAAAAATCATTGTAAGAAAAATTTTCGCGTTAAATTCATGCTGACGTAGCACAGACAATTCAATTGGCTGCTAAATCGTAAACAATTTTTAAATTATAATCAAATTAATAAAAAACATGCGCATTGCGAATTTGAACCTATTTTTATTATATCGCTAACAAGTGGCCGATTCTAAAAACTTTCAGTGTCGCACTCGTTAGATGCAATGAAAGACCGCATTATTTCGTTACAATCCATTGAACTATAATGCCAAACACGGCGGCTGCGTGCAGAAAGCAATTGCGCAATTTCTTGAATGGTATGGGGATCATTCAAGAAATTTTGAGAAGACTCCAAGACCTCTTAGATCCATGAAAATTATTCTAATAGATTTAAAACATTTAAATAAATTTTAAAATTTTCGAGATTTTTAAAATAATTTAAGAAATCATTTTAAGAAAGTTTAAAATGATCTTAAAATATTTTAGATCCACTAAAATAATTTGCAAATATTGTTGAACATGTAAACATAGTTTATAATTTTTTAGAATGTTTAAAAAAATTGAAACCATCTAGAACGTTCTAACGTGTCTTAAATTATTTTAAAATATTGTTGAACATTTCAATATTTTAGAGCTTCCCTAATCAATCTTTCTAGATTCATTAGGGAAGCTAAGAAGAAGAAAAGAATACTCTACATCGGTAAAATATATTCTTAATTAATAATTGTAAGTGTTTGAATATATGATGAAATTTCTTAGATCATTCGTGGAATTTTAAGAGTAATTTAGAACATTTTAGTTTAATCTTTTAAAAACTGTGAAATATTCTAGAACATTCTGGTAAAATCTGGAATATTCTTTAAAATATGGAACTTTTTAGAACATTCCGGAAAAATCTTAAATATTGAAGAAAAGTTCTCAATATTATCACGCATAAACGTAATGATTATACGTATGGCTGATTATAAGCGGAAGTCAACGCCTTTTTGTCAGTCAAATTTCAGCCACGCTCAAGTGATAATTAATAAAAAAGTGCTCAAAAACGAATCTTGAACAGTGAGTAATTAAGAAAATTCTATTCTGGAATATACATAAAGTCATTCCGTGTAGAATTTCAACGATTTCTTGAATTTCAGCGTAGTTCTAAAAATTTCGATTGTTGACAATGTATAAGCGGAAGACAACGATTTTTTTGTCAGTTAGATTTTAGTTAGGCACAAGTGATAATCATTAAACAAAGTGCTCAAAATATAATCTTGAAGAGCGAATAATCTAGAAAATTCTCATCGAGAATATACATAAAGTCATTTCGGGCAGAGTTTCAACTTTACAAGGATTTTTTTTTTAAATTTCAGTGCAGTTGTGCGGTCGAGAAAGATTTGGTATTAGAAATTTCAAATGCTGACATACGAGAAAATATAACCAAATGTCTCCATTGCTTAAATTACGAAAAAAGTATTTTTATTGTAAACAAACCGTGTAGCTGCGGTTTTCAATTGCTGACATACGAGAAAATATAACCAAATGCCTCCATTGCTTGAATTACGAAAAAAAGTGTTTATATTGTAAACAAACCGTGTAGCTGCGGTGTTTTTAATAAAATAAAGGTGATAAATGGGCACGGAGTCCACCTGATGGTAAGCGATTGCTGTGGCCCATAGACATCAACATCTATTCTCGATTACGAATTAAAATGCAGATGCGCTGTCACCCGTAAGGTTTAGGATGGAATTCCTCGTTTCCAGTAAAATGGGTCTCCGATTCTCTACATTCACTATACGAAACATAGTAATGTTAAGCTGCTATTGTACGCCTATATTCTGTGAGAGCGTGGTCCTTCCCCGGTCGAGCCGATCAGTTCGTGCTACAACTACACTACTAACATAGCTTCAGGATGGCTCTACCAATTAAAAAAATGTGCGGTCGTTTTATCTATTACCCCATATCGTCCCGCGAGTGTTGTAAGAGGCAAAAGAGGGGAAAAAACTGGCCAGCAGCAAATTCCTAATAGCAACTAAAAATATAAAAACTGCGTTTGCCAACCCGCCTGCCGAACATGACAACTATGCCAAATATAGTCCCAATGAGGCAATCTGTGGGGTAGGTCTATGTTCCGCAGTGGACTTTGATAGGTTGTGACGGTAACAGCTATCACACGAGAGTAAAGATTTTTATACTATACAAATACAATCTAAAAATACCATTGTATATGTATTACATTGTACCATAATACGATGTTTTGTTATATCCATAAATTATTATTTTTCAATAAGTAATCTTAATTAGGTTAAGTTACTGATATTAACCAAATATACCGAGTTATTTGATATTAAGGAAACAATATAACGATCACAAAAAATAAAATTCGATCACAAAAAATAAAAGAAAAATAAATTTCTGAGGAAGAGAAAGGCGGGTTAAGAAATAGTTTTTTTGTCAGTTTTTATAGGTATAAATATACCAAATGGCAGTTGTCTAACTCGGTCGTTTGGACACAATATGACAGCATTAGATCGCTAAATACCAATTCTTTAAATTTCTTGCAGCCAAGATATCCTAACACTGATAGAGTTTATAACTGTATTAACTGTACCGATATTAAGGAAAATAATAGTTTCTTAATTAAAAGACACAAATATTATTCAGAATTAACGTGCATGCTAATAAAGATTTGAAGCAATTACTAAGCAAAAAAGTTCTGCTGTTCACTCCACAACTCAGCAAATGAATTTCCGATTTCTTTGTCACACGCCGCAGTGTAATATTGGATAATACTTTGGAACGACTGACTCTTATTTTTTACTAACATCAAGCGTTGATATTACAAGCACATGTGGTTGTAACAGCGGTTTTATTTCTTTTATGACGTCGATTTCAATACGTCCAACTTATTAAACTTATCTGGTTTAGGTTGCAAAGTGTTGTAATGTGGACATTTTGGACAACTGTTTTCCTTATGCTTTATTATATAGACCTTACTTTCAAATGTCTTTTATTTTATCACTTATCTAAATGTAGATCTTATTCTTAGAGCAAGGTCAAAGAACCCTATATATGAAATTTCAAGCCCCAACTCCGCTATTATAATGCTTGTGCATCTCAGTGTCCTTCTTTATTTACTTTATTATCTACCATCATACATCCTTAATATAGAGCTATTACATTATGCAACAGTATATTGGTAGTCTACCTCGCTCGACCACCACACATATATGTTCGACTATGGTATGCGTATGCGTATACTCTCTTCAAATGTAAGAGAAAAATAAACCCACTTGGATTTGGTTTAAACTTTGTATGGTGGTCGCATGCGTTAAACCATTACATAGAACGTTATTATTTTTAAATATGGAGCGTTAGGTTTTGATATTTTAACAAAATAAGATTCAATTGTTCCATAAACATGCTCTAGCATTACACGGACACGCTCTGTAACCTAAAAATATTTTAACCCATTTTCCAATAATAAAATTAAACAAATAAATGTTTTTCATTTTAATTATTGTAAGTTCTCCGTGACTTCGCCCACGTGTAATTTATTAAGTTTAGATTTCACGACTAAATTTTTTCCGCGGATCCTAATTACTTTTCTGAAAAAGAAGTAGAATCAGCTAATTGCCAGTGTAAGTCCCGTCAAATTGCTCCAGCCGTTACAGAGATTAGCCGGGATAAACAGACAGGCAAAAAAAATTAACAATTGTGTTTTTGTTATAAGTATTGTATATACTTTCATATGCATTTTGTAAAAAGCTGTCATTTTGACATTACAAGCAGATACTTAAATTTGATTTATTTGTATAAATAATCGAGATCTTTTTGTATTATTTAATATATTTTGAATATTTTAACTAGAGTTTAGTAAACTTAATGAACTTTCAGGACAATATTAAGCCTTTACATTATTATAATATCTACCTAATGTTTGAAATTATACTGACATTACACACAAACATTTAAATTTTAATTATTTGTATAGATAATCGACTTCTATAACTAGTATTTTTAAATATCTTTTGAACACATTTCGAATATATTAGGCAGAGTTTTAGTAAATTTAATGAACTTTCAGAACAATATTGAGCCTTTTCTATACTATAATTTTATACATAATATTATTACTTACATAATACACTTAATGTTTTAATTAGTATATTTTAACTTTATACTTATTAATGCATTTTAATTGTTCAAAATATTACATCTATGATATTTTTGACGACTTTATATAGAAACAAATTATAAGTTATAATTAATAACAATGCGCCATCAAACTACCTAGCTGATATATAATGAATAATTACCCTATTAAACTAATGCCTAAAATGTAATGAAATATAGGCGTCAATGATGGCACATCACTAATCAACCGCAACATCTTTGTAGCAGTATCTGTAAAAATCTGCTTACGCTCATAATAGGCAATGAGCGATACGCGCACTCTATAGCTTGTTTATATAATATGTTCTAAGTTTATCTAGCATACACGCTTCACTGTTAATTTTTAATTTGCACTATAAGAATTAAATATTGTCAAGTATAGTATTGTACTCAAACCACAGTGGAAACAACTGCACTAATAAATTTTTCCATACTTTTTCTACGCCGAATCGATAGGATACAATTTTTATTATAATTGTTTGTATGTGATACTCTGTGTATTGGCGGTACAAGAGAATCTACTTTCCTATAACATTCCATGGATGTCGGTAGAAGCGAGAGAGGAAAATAAATCATGAGATGGGCTGCAGCATCTTCAGGATAAAAACTCAGTATAATAAAAACAAGCCAAACGTGTCTACTATAGCAAAATCCCCTTGTGGGTAATATATGGGAAGGTCCATGTTCATAAGTGGACATATATAGGCTGTCCTTGATGCCAAATTTAAGTTTCTAAGTTACGTAGTAGTAGCTTAAGTTTTTAATGAGTGAGTCAGTGAGAGATAAAACACACAATACATATATACATTTATGAAATTTGAGATCCTTGCTAGGAATGTTAGATTAGGTGTCTATAACTTAAATATTTTTTTTTATTTCTGGGATTTTTGAAAGAAGCTTGTGTATGTATACAAACTGTGGGTGCGTCGCCCTTTTTTTCGGAACTTGGCGGACACACTGCTGTGTGGCAGCGGAATAATTACAAGCTGCTCGTATATTTCAAGCTATGAGGCATTTAATTCAAGTTTTTGATCTACAACTTATTTGTTTAGATGTAGGTGCATTTACTTTCAGATAATCTGGAAACACGTTCCCATCTTGTAAGGAAAATTGAAAGTTAGCGGTAAACATTTTATATTACAGATCAGGACCGTTTAAAGATTAAAACAGTTATTTAGGCGCTTCCTTTGGATTATATTTGTGACAATTTGGATGTTGATTCGATTCGGTTTGACTTCACTAACAAATAGCCATTCACTTCAGTCATCAAATTGAAATTAAAGTGAAATTGAATACTATGGACTCCAAAACAGCGAATTATGATGACTTTCAAATAACGGACTATCTACAAGAACTTCCAAATATGAAGTTAACGTAATGTAAGCAAAATTTGTTCCTTTTTTTGTGCTAATATGTTTTACCACGTGCTCCGAGGTTAAGAGAACATTGCGAGGTAATCTGCATGACCAAATGTTGTACATAGACGGTGTTTTATTTGTGCCCATGCTTAGTAGACGTATTAACGATCACATTGCAAGATTCTTTACACCGTTCACAATCTTTCTCTTCACTAGTCTTAGAATTTTGTGTCGGTATTAACTTTTAGTCTTTAATGCTAGCGGCACTCTTGAGAATGGGGTGATGTTGTCTTTTATCTACCATCATATAAAATATTTTAGCTGGATTCATAAAAGGAGGAGGTTTCCAACTCGACTGTTTGTAGTTCTGTATTTTACTTACGCGATATCTTTGACAATTTTGGACCGATTTCAGCAAATTTATTTATTTAATTTGAAGAAAAAGTCGACACCTAGGGGTAGAAGAATAGGAATAAAGTTTTCTAGTTATTGCCTTGAAATTCTGATATCACTTAGTCTACTAAATATGGTCCAGAAAATAAATTGTTGTTGAAAAGTAAAATCCAATTTCAAAGAACTAAAAAATCTGAAGCTTTTGAAGTCGGCGCTTTAGATTTTTTGAGGATTTTTAAATCTTCTATCTTTCTGGAAGGTAATATGTGGAGATTATTTTGTCCTTTTTAGTTTTTTAATTCGGCTAAAAGTATGATATTAAGTTATAATATGTAAATACATATTATATTCAATTTCACTAATAAACTTAACATCAGATGTAATATAAAATAATTTTCTTGCCAATGTGGTAATTTGCAGGTTTGTCTCAAGGAAAATATATACTTTTGAAGCTATATTTTAAGTTTCCTTCTTTGCGCGGAAAAGCTCATACGCATAAATATGTATATTACCCATAAATACAGGTGTCACTACGTTATTTTAATATGAATAGATAATTTTACCTATTAAGTTTAGTTTTTTTTTCATATCTACGAGTACCTCTATTTTGCTTCTCTATCTATTTTGCTTAGTTTCTGTAATAATGTCATAAAATTAACCCTCAATTAAATGGAAGCTTTTGAGTAATACATACGCGAGCAGTGATGTTATGAGAAAGTTCCAAGTAGACAACTTAATTAAGACTGTATTTATTATTTTCAAATGGTGGGTGGAAGGTGGGTGCTGTGACCATAGACGTCTTTATCTATATTCGATGAGGTACAAAAAAGCAGACGCGTTATCATATCTATGGACTAACGTAGAATGCGTCTTTACCAGAAAGAGTGTATCTATATTATAGTACATTTTATATACAAACATATACGAAACACAGAAGTAGTCTGTTAGATTGATTGCTATTCTAATATTATAAAGTTACAACGACCACATAAACTTTATGTTAAAAGTTACATTTACAGCGTATATACGTCTCACTGTTAGGTAACTATATTATTGTATATTTTATATACAAACAGATACGAAACACAGAAGTATTATGCTCCTGCATTTGTAGCTGTATAATTATCCTTGTTTTGGTTGGTTGAACTGAATAGAGATTGTTTTACATTTTGTTAGTCCTAGTTTTACTCGGTGAGAGGCTTTCTTTGATGTAAAGGAGTCCGGTCGTTATTACCTTTACAACCACAACGGCTTTCTTCTAGTTTATGAGATAAAAAGGCAGAAAAATTACAGCATGCGAGATTTATCTTTGATCCTTATGATGGAAATGCAATTTATTTAGCCTTATTCACTTACGTTAATTACAAGTGTTCATGTAACGCAGTACCCATTTACAATGGTGGCTGGTTTGTTAGATTGACTACTGTTCTAATATTATAAAATTACAACGATCACATAAACTTTATGTTAAAAGTTAAATTTACAGGCTATATATGTTTCACTGCTAGGTACAGGCCTCCCCTTATTTCTAAAAGGGTTTGTAGAGTAAGGAAATTGTAGTCCACCACGCTGCACTAATGCGGCGACCTTCACAAATCTTCGAAATATTTTTTTCTTAGTGTCAGACATGCAGGTTTCCTCACTATGTCTTTCTTCACCGCCGAGTTCGTCGTAAATCAGCATTTAAAATTGCAATTAAGAATTTCAGTGATGCCGGCAGAGATTGAACCCGGGTTGGTAGCATATTGCAAAATTAACAGCGGGCGCTTAGCCCCTTAGTTACCGCTAAGCCACGGGTCTTTATTTAATATTAATGTAATAATTTGCTTTTGGTGGATTGCTATTTTAATATTAGGCCCTATGAAATTTATTTTTATTCTTGAAATAAGTAACGTATTTTTTTATATATTTTTTACTTCTACTGATCAATGTAACAATTTATGCATCTTTGTCAATGCAGGGGCAGTTTATTGAAGTCCTTCTAAAAGAAATCAGCTGGACGGGAGGAAAAACATTCTTCAAAGGTATTTTGTATTGCTACTCGCGTATTGAACTTTTCCCACCAAATTTATTCAAGTTCTGGAAAAAGTAGAATTCTGTAGACCGACTTGTTTGGAGACCATCTGTAGTACAATATGAGGTCGTGGTTGCCGTGTAGGAGCAGCGGTTCCGACCGATTGACCAAGGCTGGTTGAAGACGTACGAGCTTTTACATCCTTGTGTTCAGTTCTTCATAGTACACATCTGCAGTAATGATCAAGTCATTTAGTAAGAAGCTGTGATGAATCACATTAGTGCTAGATCATAAAACAATGACCATTAATTTTCTAGGGGTATTTTTTAGTTTAAAGCATTTTAAGTGCTGAACCAGGATCCAACTAACTTGCTCTGCGGTTGCAATTTGTGCAAACAAAAACCATTTTTGACCGTAGGTAACAATGCAGTTGAAAATTCTTTCGTTCGTGTGCCTATTGGGCTGTGCAAGGCACATTTCGACACGTCCTTCACGTTAGCGATTATTGAGTTCGTCGAGGAGCACCCATTTGTCAAGCTTTTTTAACCTTGTCAATTTGACGGAAATGGACTAATATTGTCTCAATGCTAACCACAAAAGCTGCTGCTAATTTAGCTGTAGATATAGTATCATCAGCTTCCACAATCACCTTTAATTCGTCACTGTTAACCAAAGTTTTCGGAGGATCGCGGGGTTCATTTTACAGGTCTAAAATTTCAAAAAAAAACCAGGCAAACCAAGAACAATTGGTGCGTTCGTTTGCAATATTCGCTCCGTAAACATTGTTGGTGTGGCGTACCTGCCTTGTGTTGCGTTGCTGCCACGACGGAACTCATATTCCATAAATATTCGAATTTTTTACGTATCCGTGATGACGAAAAAGATTCAAATGTGATTACGAGTAAAACATAAAGTTAATCAATATAGCCATCAGCTAATTAGCTGATGGCTATATTTGAAAGAAGAATTCCGTGTTTTTTTAAATATAATTAATTTGAAAATTAGAATTCTCAGTTAGTTATTCATAAAAATAAACAAATCAAAGCTTGGGTGTGTAACGTAACTGGTTGTAAACAATAGTGAACATGTGACTGTAATTAGAAATAACTATTTATTCTTTAGTCACATTTTACAAACATTTAAATTTAGTTAATTCAATCTATACTTCTTGTTTCGACTAAGGAATCTAGTCAATGTACCAACAAGTAATCTCGACACATTTCTTGATGAAGAAAGCTTGCGAGTCGCCGTATGAATCAGTCTAGGAGCGTCAATTTGTCAACCTCACCAGTGTCCCTGTGGTAGCACCGTCGATGACTTTGGGCTCCGCGGACTTTCATTTAAGAATAGTGCAGGTAGGTTTTCCTGTCACGGTTCTATGAACGAAGTCATCCGAACAGCTCTTGTCTCCATAATTATTCCCTTGGTTTAGGATACGTTGATGTCCACAATTTTTAAACAGAAAGAAAGAAAGAACATATTTATTTATTGCTGTAACTTCTTTTACAAAGCATTAAATTTACAAAAAAAAAGTGAATAATAAAATACTCATAAAATATTTGGATTGTAGCAACAAGAACAGTTACGTTTTTAATACTATTCCAATTTGTGAATAAAGGTTATGTGTATATTATAAGGATCGCTTATTTTATTTAACGTCTGAAGAAAAATAAAATATTTTCCTTTCCCTTATTACCCCTTATGGCACGTTGACGTATGACAACAATCCATCTTTGGGTTTACTAAATACCATCTTCGGAGTTCGTAGAACCGTTTATTTCCTGATTATTTATGAACTATTATTTTGAATATTTTAAGGCTAATTATAGTAAAACTTCATAGGTATCGTAATACAATAATATTTTTTATTTCCCAGAACGACTGTATATTTAATTCCCTGAACGACTGTACTAGATTGTCTAACAGCTGATAGCGTTCTGTTGCGCGCTATAATTAGTGCCTGGTATGTGACAGCTGATTATTAGCGCCATCAGGTGTCAAGCAGCAGGAATAGTAGCGACAAGATCTTTCTAGAACTCTCCCACTAGCGCCATCTAGTATCGAATGGAGAAGTTAAGCTTTCTAGAAGGCTCCACAGTCGAACTTTCTGCACCTGGTTGGTCGGGGGCCAGTATTTGCTGGAATATTCTGAAGCTCTTGCTTGCTCTTGAAGCTTTTGGAGTGAAATGAAGAAGTGGTCAGTGCGATTAATTATGAGTGCGTTTTAAGTTTTAATTGGTGTTCGGGGAATGAAATGCCAATTTTGGTAATTCAATTAGCAGTTTTTATTGTTACGAACCCTAAGCTCGTAACAGTTCTAACAAATATATCGCTTGGTCTTCTACCGGGGTGGCGGGTAAATACTTAAGCGATGTTAAGGTAAAAAAATTGAGAGGGTGCTATAGCGGCTCACTTGGATCTTTGCTCAACGTTGTACAATGTGGACGCGAGTTAACTACCTCACCGGCACGGAAACTTGGCCAAGCGGTTATCTCGCGATAGCAAAAGCTTTAAGTGTTTCTGATGAATGTTTGTTATGCAAGTATGCCAAAAAATGTTTACCCTCAAGTTCAAGAGGGTAATTCATTATGTTTAAGTGCACCATGACGAATTCTTTAATTTTTAGTTGAATCGGGTCATTTGAGCGACTAAGTTCACATTTTAAATTTGTGTGTTGTGAAAAGTTTACTGTAAGGTTATTCAATTATTGTGATCTTGTGTCTTAATTAAATAACTAAAGGTGCTTTAAAGCCAATAAAAAATGCCATTAACACCAGCACAAGTTGCACAAGCATTAATTGGGCAAGGGCTGACACAGCGTGAAGTTGCTATTGTGCTTAACGTACCACGGTCCTCAATGCAGTATTCACTGAAACGATACCAGGAGACAGGCCGCTACACCCGCAGGCCAGGCAGTGGGGGCGTAAGGTGCACATCGGCCCGGGACGATCGTTTTATTGTTATGGAGATTTTGAGAAACCGCTACCTGACCGCTGTTGAGATACGCCAGCGGCTCCAAATCGCAAGAGGCGTTAATGTTAGTGAGCGTACGGTGAGAAGACGAATGGAGGAAGTGAATTTAAAAGCTCGTAGACCAGCACGAGGTCCAGAACTTCTCAGACAGCACCGAGTAGCCCGACTTCAGTTCGCAAGAGAACATGTCAATTGGACCCACGAGCAATGGGCTAGAGTGTTGTTCACAGATGAGTGTCGAATAGCTTTACGTGCTCCAGACGGTCGAGAACGAGTGTGGAGAAAAAGAGGAGAGAGGTTTCTACCCATTACCACCACCCAAACTGTGAGTTTCCATGGAGGCTCAATAATGGTATGGGGAGGTGTAAGTTCCGACGCACGTACAGAGTTGGTCATCGTCGATAATCGGCTTACAGCTACTCGATACATCGAGGAAGTTCTTCAGGAGCACGTAATGCCTTATTCGGGATTCATTGGACACGACCAATTCCTCCTCATGCACGATAATGCACGCCCGCACGTCGCACATTGTGTAGAGGAATATCTGGAAGAGGTTGGAATACAAAAATTACAGTGGCCAGCTCGTAGCCCGGACTTAAATCCAATTGAGCATGTATGGGGTATGCTCAAAAGAAAGATAAAGTCCAGCTCCAAACCGCCACAAACTCTAAATGAGCTCCGAAATGCAGCGCTGGCCGCTTGGGACAGCATACCGCAAGTTGATGTCAGAAACATCATTCAAAGCATGCCAGATCGAATGCAAGCGGTTATCAGGGCTAGAGGAGGAAACACCCGATATTAAAACTGATAGACAATAAAGAAACAGACTTAATTTTTAACTTTGTAGTGTTTTTAAAGTGACAATGGAAAGATGTTAATTTTAGTGAAAACATGTTACCTTGAAAAGAAAAATTTCGGTGAAGTAAACATTAAATTTCTATGTTCTAAAACCATTAGAGACACTTATTGAATGCATCTACCCTTAATTTACTGTTAAAAAAACGTTTCAGTGCAAATAATCAGCAAATTCACGAGTGGCCAAGTTTCCGTGCCGGTGAGATGTTCAATTTGACGTAAAACTGTGTTCATTTCTGCGTTAGTTAGTACTGCGAGTCAATACATTTGTAAAGATGCGATTTGACTAATTTATTTAATGATTCCCATGATTCAAAGTGAGGTGCACTAGGATATATGTTTTTTCATTCTATTTTATAATCATTAAGCTGATGCATTAAAGCAAAGTGATGTTGCGTTTACGTTATGAATTTAAAAGGCTCGTAAAAAGTATGATTTTGCACCCCGAAAATTACTGGCGTTATCAGAATGCATCACCAATCCAGGTCCTTGGCGCGATAAAAATCGTTTGAAGGCAGACATGAAATAATGAGTACTCAAGTCGGTGGTGAGTTCAAATCGAATGAATTTGTTGTCAAACATACAAATAGGCATATGTATGCCACGGTCACGTCTTGGAGTAATGAACGGCGGGTCTCAGTAATTGCAACCCGTTTGAACAAATGCTTTAGGTACAACTTGCGTTCGTACCGGGGGCAGATCTGTCATAAGCGGACAAATCGATTTGAGTGATGAGCGAAAACAATGGTTGCATTTATCTATTATCGAAAGAATAGTTCGACTAGCGGTAATAATCTAATATTTCTGTCTTAATAAACTATCCAATAAATTTAGGACCGGTACAAAATTGGATGCCGATGGTCGAAGGTTGCTGTGTTGGAGGAAGATTAAGTGACACTAACTTATAGCATTACTTAATCTTCGTCAAATGCGGATAAGCACATTGTGAGGAAACGGATTTAATTTCTTTATGTGTTTCTGACATTTATTACACGATTTGAGTTATTTTAATTCTTCGCGAAAATAGGTTATTTACACAGCAATAAGAAATTTAATTTCAAAACGAAAATAAAATTACTGTTCGGTGTCTAAAGAAATTTATAAATATTCACAATTTTGTTCAAAAATTTGGTTCATATAGAATGTCGAGAAGCGACATAAGAGATACTGAATTTAGGAAACCCTATTAGCGACAAAATACTGCTGGCACTGTGGAAATGTATTAATCTAGTGTAACGCTACGGTAAAGTCAGAAAATGCATAAATGCGGTTACTATTACAACTCCACGAATAGCTGTCTGATACCGCGCGTAGTGCCTTTGCGAGTAGTAAGGCAGCCGTAAGTTTGAGTCGCCGTGTCGTAATAACTCGATTACAAAGCGATTATTTGGATTTTCCCTACACTAAGGTAGTTGTCTGCTTGCCTTGGTTGCTCGCATGTAAACATACAGCGGCTCCGTATGCACGTTCGCTTGCGTCACAAAGACCTAAAAGGGTGATATTGGTATTTCCGATTACCTTGATATGTTGCAGTATTTCTAAATCTGCGATAAGTGGTAACTCTGATTGAAACTGATATCATGTACTGCGAAAATTGTCAGAATGGATATTATCCTAATCTAACGTTATTAAGTAATTTTTCTTGATAAGAAGTTTGGCGTGTGTGATAACCGGTCCTACTAGCCCAATTACATCCCACAAGCGAGCCACTATTGATAGCATATTGCGTTTGGTGCAAATGCGGTCGAATGGTAAAATAGTAAACGAAAATTTATCGCAAGGCGGTAGCTATTGCATGCTAAGAATTTTAAGAGACTCGTCTTTCATAAGATTGATTGGTTTAGTTAATCGATGCGTTTCGGGGACATTTTATAGCAACTCATGGGAATCACTGGACCACTTCATCAAATCGAAACCGCCCGGTGCGAATATTGCATCTAGTGCAACATCTTTATTGGGAAAAGAATAGGCGATATCGTCAACGTACAGTTGCGTAGTAGTAAGTTGCGCAGCGAGGGGGAAATTAGTTTTCTCTTATTTAGCTATTTCACGAATACTTCAGATGATAATGAAGGGACTAGACCGTAAACCAATGTATACACGTTGGGAAGCTAAATATCTTAGCGGTTCTTTATTATCGAAACGGTATATTATTTAAATACCTCCAATTTACACTACGCCAACTAGGATTTTGTAGGTTTACAGGAGAAGCTCTTAAAGAAAAAACATTGATAACTTTTTAAGCTATTGCATAGCTTCTATCGCGGGCCTTGAGCGCGGGGACCGAATCCAGAAATTCCGTAACGAAAAAAAACCTCACGCTCCCCACTCCGACGGGCACGGAGGTGTGGCGTTGAAAGCCGTGCATCGTCTAACGTCGTTTCAGTTCGGCAGACTTCGGCACGGTGTTTGTGTGCGTGCGACTAGACGTATGCGTGTACACTAGCTGCTAACTCAATGATAAAAATTTCTGAATAACCTACATTTATTGTAAGATATTAAAAATATTTTAAACAATATTAACTTCTCATTTATTCAATAAGAGAAAAAAAATTGTTTTCTTATCGGTCACCACGCTCAAAAAGTGTAAATTGATTTAATATCAAAGACGTTAAGTCTTAATGCATAAATAAAATAAATAAATAATTATAATTGCATAAGTTGAGAAAAAATGCTATGCAATAGCTTTACCGCGGCAGTCACCGAGTGCCACACTTATTTTTTTTATTATCACACCTATATTAATGATATTTTCAGGATGAATAAATAATTTATTGTTACTTCTAACTGCATAATTGGATTTTAATAATTTTTAAAAGTTTTAGAATTAGCTCTAGTTAACGGAGTTTAAGACGGAAAAATGTCATTTGAGATTCCGTTACACTCCGCCAAATCACAGTTAGCGTAGTATATCTCGGAATATGTGAGAACTCAAAAATCATAATCAAACCCATAATAGAATATTATTACGTATTATTTTTACAAGTACATCCAATAATAGAATTATTTTAGTGCTTCAACTAGCATATCTTGATAAAATATTCTCGTATTTCTAAATGTAAAAAGTTAGCGTTTTGCAATCGGGAAAGTAATAAAATCAACTACCGTTTTACATGCCGCTAACACATACATAGCGTAGAATAACACGAGTTTCAGTTAGCGTTTTGTTTGACATAAAATATGAATAAAATCGTATGTTTTTCCAATATTTTATATTAACATTTAAAAATTAGTCAATACAATATTATTGCTAATAATAATGTTACAAATACACTGAATTATCAAAATTATTTATAATTAATTTCTTTTTTGGTAGTGGGTAATATACCTAAGTTGAAAATGAAAAAAAATGTTTTTATAGTTTTTATATTAGTAAATATAAAATTTTAACCTTATATAATCACTGTATAAACGTAATTGTTTAACAATATAGAGATCAATCAGCACAATTTTTGTGAACTAAACTAACTTTTTAATTAATACAAAAGAATTAGAACAATATCAGCTACAGTCAAGATTCCCATAAAATTAACATCAAATTCTATTATGAAATAGTATACACGTGACTCAAACATTTTAAATTACAATAATCGCTTAAATTACTTAAAGTATTTACGAGATCAATCAGCATGTTTCACTCCATAACTACGAACTTAAATTATTCTGATTAAAAAATAACTGAAATGGTTACGAAATAAGGAAGCAAGACACTGTTTCAGATGTCATCAATGCCTGTCTTCGCTTTCATCAAGTTCGTGGTCGACCTCAGCCACGATATTATTATCACAGAAATAAACTAAATCTTTGTATTTAGCCCTATTTAATTTCAATAAATGGGTATATGCTTTGTCTGGAAAAGGTTCTGAAAGCATTGTATCTGCTGACTTTCTACATCACCTAAGCTGTATTTATAACGTAACATTCCTATATTTTCTAGATTAGCCCCAATCTCTTTGACTTTATTCCAAGAAACCTTATCATTAGAAACACTTTTTGTCCAATTTTTTTTTTTGTAAATACCCTTTTTAAAATCTAAGATCATATTCTGTTTTACTTCTACAACATTATACGGTTTATCATTTACTTTTGCCCATCGTACTAAGGAGTACCATCATTCATATTCTCTTCCTTTGGCTGATTTTTCGATCAGAGCATGCACCGAATCGCCTTCGTTTTGTGTATGTCCCTTCTCCATGAAGCGATGATAAATTTTAATTTTCAGGTTAATTGCCGCTAACAAGTACATTTATTAAACTATCCGGTTACGGTTTTGGCCCCCGCAATTATCTGACCATAGATATATTTCAGTAACTCCCTTTGAAGCCAGTTTAGTCAAGAAATCATAAATACAACTAGAGACTTCATTTGCCCCTCTCCTTGCGGTTTGTTCATCCCACATGTAACAGAAAGCTCCTTTATGCGCTATGTTATACACAGTAAAATTATATACGTTAAGCTTTCGTCTGTAATAATAAATACTAATGTTTCCATTTGATGCGTTCAGTACTTTCTGGGAATCAAATACAATGCATGCTTTTTTATTATCATTAGTTGCTAGTTATTTATTTTCTAATTTAAGCTTTCGAGAATAATCCTTTTCTTTTTGATGAATTGTATATTTTTCGCTATGCTCATCAGTAACTTCAGGTATGTTCTTAAATTGATGGCAGTTGTCACACTGATCCTTTTTCGGAACATGAAATCCTATCTTTAAATTTGCATTGACTACGTCCTTGTATTGTCTTAAAGTTCGCACTCTACTATTATAATTATTTTCTGCACACCATTCTGGATACATTTTGAACATTTTTGAAAATGATAATGAGGGATCTAAATATTTTGTACTTGAACGTTTTCTGACATAGTGCGATTCAACGGGTGTATAAGAATTAACATGATCAATTACGCTTTGTTTCATTTCAGTAGTAACTACCACATTATGGTTCTTATGGCGACATCTGCCATCAATGAAATCGTTGAAATCTTGACATTCTTTACTTTTTTGTAAAGCAGTATAAACAAAATCCTTACTTATCCTAAAAGTATTTAAAAACATAGTTTTGCATACTTTTTTTAATATCATTTCATTATCATTTGACTCTATTGGAAGATGATAATGCAATGTATATAATCGATGAATATTTTCTTTTTCAAGATTAGTACAGTTTTTTTTCTTTTTTTGAAAGACATATTTGGAAATAAGTTGCCATTGCTTAACATGGCTCCCCGTACCCCAGAATTTAGAAAATAGTTCTATCCGTATTTCCTCACTGAAATTTTCACGACACCGTAGACGACAGCTAGAACTACAACTTGGTTTTATTTTTCTTGCCTCTTTGGCTGTCCCTCTTCTAGAAATATATTCTTGCCCCGTATTACAAAGACGTTTTCTTTTCGTCGCCACCCAGTCTTCTACATGCTTAATGCGCCTACGTCATTTGTCGGATCGTTCCTTTGATAGCCGTCTATTTATTGGGTTTTTTATTTCACTGCTCTCAAAAGACGTGCAATCATTTGATGTAGCAATAGAAGAAACGGATAAAGGATTTACATCCGATGCTGAATTTGTTTCATAGCAAAGTGTACCTAAAGGTATAACAAGTGATGGGGGATTGGAACAGAGAATATTTTCTGATATAAGTGTTGCATCAACATCCTCAGGAATCGTGGTCGGTACCAAAGTTTCATCAGCACTTTGAGAACAATTACTTAAGTTGCAATAGAGTGAAGGCATTGGGGTGCATTCGTTGTTGTCAGATTCATAATTTTCAACACTTATAGAAAATAGGTGTCCCACGGACTGTGGAGTCAATATCATTGGAGAAGGCTTTTTTATATTAGTAGCTAAACGAAGGGAATAAATAATTGGTGAATCAGGTTTTGTAATGTGTAGATTTACATCGTTTATAATCTGATTTTGTGTCGACTGACTTGGATAGATGAGTCGCGTTAAAGAAAAATGTTCATCATCGTGTTGTTCAATAGGCCCTTGAAAGACATCCTCAAACACAGACATAAATTGTGGGGTCATAATTGCATCAACATCATCAGGTACTGGAGACGACACTGTAAAAATATATTTAAATAATTGATTAAATATTTTGGTAAATTTTGTGCAAATTTTATATCACGTGTTGAAGTAAGTATTTACTTCAAGCCTTATATATTTTATAATAAATGTTACATAATATTTAATTTTTGTATCAATATTTCAAAAATACTTTACTACATAGGTTTTTTGTAAGTACGCTATTCTAATATTTGTAAAACAACAAATTTAATCATAATACAAGCATCGTTTGTATAATGGAATGAAAATTTATTAATTAATTTTTTTAAATATTAACTAATATCAAGGTAAATATTACTTAGACTAATGTTTTACTCGTAAATACTTATCATTGGATTGAACATTACGTTAGTTAAATAACAAATTAACAAATAAACGTAATTATTATTATAATATGCATACTCCTCTAAGTCAGTATGAAATGATATGCTACCGAAATACATTCCGCCAACTTGAGAATGTGTAATGTCGTTTGTACCTTGACCAAACATACTCAATGTTTTAAATTCTCAATAACTATAAAGATAAATCACGTAATTTTAAACAAAAATAAGTTCTAAAACTAAATAAACTCTAATTACCTCTTTCCTGGTTCGAATCTTGTAGTATCTCACATATTTTGTTATCGTTCGTCTGCTGGACGTATTTTTGTTTACATAACTCGACCAAATATTTTCTACGCACTCCAGACATTTTGTTTTTCTTCAAATATATCGGGCCATTAACTAATAAACAATGTGATTAATACAGTGTTATTACAGGTTACCACTTTTATATTAAAAAATGCGTGCACACCGGCGACACTCCGCCAACTGTCATTAGCGTAAACATAAACACACAGCGCCACGCGCCCCCGCCGCGCGTCTTCCTGCCAATCCTGGTTGGCGGCGTACAGTCGTGCGGTTAGCGGCCGCGCATCCCGAATACACACCGCTAAAACGAGTAGTCGCGGTGTATGTCGCGTGTTTGTCAAAAGTACATTTACTTGGCGTTATGTAATTTTCAAAACTTTTTTATTTATTTAAATTTTTTTAAGAAATTTAGGGAGCATAATATTATTACTTTAATGAGTCATTTTCCATTAAAACCTGAAAATGAGTAAAAATTAAGTTGGCGTAGTGTTCATTGGAGGTATCAATTTGCTGATAAGGTCGATCTTTCTCACGAATTACAATCTGTAAATACATCTGACGTATATCAGCCGTAGCGGAGATTTCAAAAAGATGGACTCTCTCATTGGACTATGAGAGTGAGGGAATAGAGAGTGAACCTGAACTGATCCTAACTTTCATGCATTATGATCCGTTCCAGCACAGATAACTATTCTCTGTTGAGACTGGCCGTCTTGGCCGTAAATTGGTTTGGAAGACATATTACTATATTATAAACTATATAAAATATATAAGCTTACCTTAATTGCATTCAATATATGTTTAAAATTTATTCCGTTAATAAGACGAAGTTAAGCCTTGTAATATACAAAGATGTTAGTCGCATATAAAAGCTGACGTGTTACACAATACAATAAAATGTGGATTCCTCAAATGTAAAACCATTCCGAGAGTTGTTTGAACCCCTATAAAAATGTATGTTCCCTTTTCATTACATTTTCGAACTTGGTGTTCGTGTTCAATTGTATAAATATCAACCTTAAGACTTCATGATTTAAGATTCATTTTCACCAGTTTTTCCAGTTTTATTTTACTAAATGTTAAACCTCCCTATTTCAAAGAGCCCATTTTCAACATTTTAAATCACATTATTTTCATACTCATATACAATGCCACCTTAATATAAGCATTTCTGTTAAATAAAAAAACACGTTGGATAGTACATATCTAATAACGAATTAATTATTTATTGATCGTTACACGTTGTATGTACTTTTCTTAAAATTTTAGTAAGGTAATTATAAAATTAAAATATATAAAAGTCTTAAGACATATATTCCCTGAAAGAAAACTAACTTAATCTGTGTACATAATTCCGCGTTCATGTTTTTAAGAAAATCACTATTCTTTTACCGCTACATACGATGTTCTGTTATTTTCCCTGATAGTAATATTACTACGACTCACCGTCAATGTAGTTTGAACTTCTTTATCCTGTTGCGCGCTTGCAAAATGTAGCCAAGCTACCAGCGGTGTAGGTAATTCAAACGGATCTAACACAGTTGATTTGTGTAGACTGATACTAAGGTCCTCTTATCCCAAAGGATAATAAGATACACGTGTAGTCACAGTTAATGTGTGAAATTTTTTACATTACTTGGGTTTCCGTGACAGAACAGTTATTTAAAAGAAAAACGTTACAAAATTTAAGTGCCTATTTTATGCAGTTATACCGAAAATACACCAAATGTTCATCATAGTTACTATATTATGTAATATAAGAACGTCCAAATTTTGATATCTGTTTTATAGCCGACTTAAAAATAAAAACAGATTCCAATTCGTCTGTTTCTTTTTTTCGTACGCATGATAATGCTACACGTTATCATCGCAAATCGTTAAACGATTTTAATTAAATTTATTTTTTAATAGTTTATACCGCCATGGTTGTCCCATATACATATTATATTTTGTGCTAAACTGAAGAGGAATAAAAAGAAGATGAAGTTTTTAATATTACTATATAGACAATATTCTACACCCGCTTGTAATATTCCTTAGTCGCTAAAAAGGCCTAAAATTAAACTTGTTAAATTTAAAAACCGACTTCAGATAACTAAAAAAGAATAACATAATTCCCTGTTTTAGTAAAGTAATCTTTCTTGGTATAAGTAAGTGTTTTTTTTTTCGTACGCATGATAATGTTACACGTTATCATCGCAAATCGTTAAACGATTTTAATTAAATTTTTAAATAGTTTATACCGCCATGGTTGTCCCATATACATATTATATTTGGAGCTAAACTGAAGAGGAATAAAAAGAAGATGAAGTTTTTAATATTACTATATAGACAATATTCTACACCCGCTTGTAATATTCCTTAGTCTCTTAAAAAGGCCTAAAATTAAACTTGTTAAATTTAAAAACCGAGTTGAGATAACTAAAAAGAATAAAATAGCTCCCTCACAGCTTTTGAAGTCAAGGCTTTAATTCTTCGATACACTATACCTTAGTGGGTACTTTACGTCAGACGAGTACAAGATGGTTATACCGCCACATTTCGGAAGCATTAGATATTTCTGGCATTTCGTGTAGTCGCCTCTTAATATATATATAGATACCACTAAAATTTACGTTCATATAGCAATAATTATTACCGATTTCTTTTATTTGCAAGTTAATTCTCTCTCTTCACTCTTAATTTTATTTTTTTAATAGAATGGGGTGACAAACGAGCACACAGTCCACCTGATGGTAAGTGGTTGCTGCGGCCCATAGACATCTACATCTATCCTCCATTAAAAATCAAAATGCAGATGCGTTGTCACCCGTGAGGACTGAGATGGAATGCCTCGTTTTCAGTAAAAAGGGTCTCCGGTTCTCTACACTCACCATACGAAATACAGCAGCATTAAGCTACTATTTCACGCTGGTATTCTGTGAGAGCGTGGTCCTTCCCCGGTCGGGCCGACCCATTCGTGCTACAACTATACTACTAATATAACTGCAGCATGGCTCTACCACGTATAAAAATATAATTCGAAAATATAATTCTTAAATGCGTGTGACTGTGGTGCTGCTGTCTGTGGCTTCGATTAATAAAACGTATAAGATTAATTGTTTAAAACTAGTTATTCCATGTCTGTATACTTGTATTAGTTCTATTTAAATGTAGAAATATATTTTTTTAAATATAAAAATCTCGAAATAATAAAATATTTCTTTGTTTATTTATTTAAATTATATCACCTAATAGAAATATACTCGAAGCCATACCACATTAATATCCATTTTATAATATCGCTATATTTGCAACATCGCATCTTAGTTTTATTTTAGATTCAAAATAGTGCTGGCACTTATATGTACATAGATCTACGAAGTTAATTAGGGGTGGGTGGCTAAGCTCTAAGCTTGGAAGATGTTACAGTCATATACGAGTGAGTTGAATATTTAGGGTAATTTACCTGAACCCCAATGTTTCAATTATTTCGAATTAAATCTCTTACATGTTTTTTTTTTGCAAAATTGTGAATTATATTTGTATAACGTAAGTTTTTATCCTTACCGGTTTAACAAATAATGAAATGTGGTATAAACACAAATGTGTGCCATATACTCCAAGAGAATCATGAGTGTGCCTTCTCACTCGCCCCCGTAATGAATCACAACGATGAATATTGAATATAAACAGCAAATGACCTCATCTTATCTCTTTATGTTACCAAAATGGACATACTAATTAACTTGAACTAATTTATGCAAAGAAAATAATTTATCTTACAAAAACAACACGAGTTAATTTAAATTTCAAAAGTTAAATTTTAAATTTAGATTCCACACGTTAAGAATGAAATAAATAGGTTTTTTTTAAATTTCTTTCTTACACAAATTATGTATAGCTATATATATATATATATATATATATATATATATATATATATATTCAGCCTGAAGTGTATGCATTTTGTTACTAAATTTTTATCCTCTTCGCTTTTTAATTGAATTTTTATAAATTGTATCATATAATTTTATTGAAAAGCAAATAAAAATGAAACTAAATACGCAAAGAAAGGTTTTCTATTAATTTTTATGTTTGTTTTTATTGTATTATTGAATTCAATTGTTATGCACATTTTAAATCAAAGTATACCTACTATTAACTGAAGGTCAATTAGGCCAATAAGGACTTATAATAATTGATACTAAAGTCTGGAAGAGATAAATGAAATATATAAAATATATTATAATACATATTAAATTAAAAAAAGAACGTTACCCCTACAATAGTATGCATCCTTTAGAGGTTTTACGTAAATAATTTGTACATGTAAAAGAACCAGGAAAATTATTTGCAGGCGCTACAAATACTTGCGGGATTCGAGGTCGTGACCGTGTAGTGGTGCAACCATTTGCTTAGCCACTGCCGTTAGTGACCTGTTAATTATTTTTTAACATCTGTACACACATTTTCGTATGTAGCTACCCTTGTATATAAATAAAATAAAAGAATATAGATAAATTCAGTTGCACAGTGGCTTAGCAATGAGTTGCAACGCTAAGAGCCGCGGGTTCGAATCCCGCACGGAATAAGTATTTGTATGGACTCCAAGTAATTGTTCCTTGTTGAATGATGTTGATGTGATGTTTGTTCTTGTGAAATGTGAAATTTATGTATGAAAACTGCCCCCACGATACAGGATAAAATCCTTCTGTGGAGGTAACGCTTTTTTAAAAGAGGATAAGATGATGGTAATATGATTTCACCTGTAATCTGACATTTGCCGGAAGTAAAACCTGTATTAAAATTTGTTGGTATGTTATCTCTGGAGCAACTGAATTGATTCTTAAAAAAAATTATTTTACTTTATGAGAGAGAAAGAGAGAGAGAGAAAGAAAGCGAGAGCTATATTATTCTGTAAAATGTTAGTTCGTAATTTCAATACTTTTAATCAAATCGGAAGAAAAATCGTTGTTTGGATGCTTTACCGGTGTGCGTTGATCAAATTTTAAATACCTGGAAATAATTTAGTAAGTACAGAAATATAAGTCATAAATAGATTTTTGATTTCACCATTTTATTTTTATGTCAAGACTGATCACTGAAAATGACACACTAATTTTTAGGTAAGGAAATAGAAAATAAGCCCTTCATTTATTCAATTTTATAAATGAAATATTTAACAGTATTGTTGTAATAGCTATTTATTTTCTCTGATGGAGGGACTATTTTTCTACCTCGCAGTCCATCTGAGTTAATATCACCTTTTACTATTTCAGGTCGTTAAATAGCAGTGCTTGCACTGCTGTATTCCGCTCTGAAATGTACAGAAAGTCTGTTTAATTACACGCTGTAAAGCGTTCTATCTTAATCAACAGAGAACTACGCATCTGTAGCCTTCTTTGTGTGAATTCGGCTGCTGGTCGATATTTTTGAAATGAATTTCACCCAGCAACGTTTGACACTAAAATTGAGCAATGACTGTGACGTCAAGAGACATGCGTTGACATTTATAGGTGTGAATTGACATGTTAGTGGCTAAACGGGCACCGCCCACTCCCCCGTACTACTGTGTATGTATTTTAATATTCTATGACAACGAGTATGTAGTTAAATATATATATTCATATTTCGAACCTTTAATATTGAAAGTCAAAAGTTATATACCGAATTTCAACACGACAGGACAAACGTAAGTGCAAAAGTAGGTACGTAAATACATACCTTTAATAAAGCTCGCGAACGTATTTGCTCTGTTCCAATGCGCCGGTGAAACTTTACGTCGGTGTTGCCGTGTTGATTTTACAAATAACCTATGAAACATATGTGTTTTAATTCACTGTAACATTATCCTTGTTCTAAAATTTACTGCACAGAATTTCAATTATATTTAACTATAACTTGTAAAAGTTTGTATTTTTATATTTAATTATCACTTTATAACTTCTATAGAATATAAATATTACGCATTGAGTAACTGGAATGTAAACTCATTAATAAGAATAATTGCTATTCATTAATTTCAAAATAACCGACAATCGATTGGGAAGAAAATATTTTAGGTGGCAGCATAGTAGTGGTAATCAAAGTGTAAAAAATCCACCGCCTCTGGTGTGGTATCTTATAAATTACAGGGAAGACAAGAGACTCCGAGCCGTGCTTTGTGCTCATCCTTGAGACAGGCATATGTTTAATAACGGGTTTATTTTTAAGTGGTATAACCACAGGGGATTTATATTCTAAGATTGAAGACGTTTCAACTTACAGGAACCGAATGTTTTTATTGATATATGCCTGAAAGCATTTCGTTGGAATTTTACACATGTTCAAACTATATTTCAGAAAATTATCTTTCCAGTAAGATTGTGTGTGATTGAATGGTTAGATATTGTAAATACCGCACATTATTAGTATTCATAATATTATAGTAGTTATGACTTTATTTCGGCGAAACTTACGCATTTATTGAGACATCGTTGTTGACCTTTGTAACATATTATAGTGATAATAGAATAATAATTTTGCGCATCAAAGACTTTGAACTTAAAAAGACCGTCCCGTAAAGATGTAACATTGACCGTAACTTAAACATAAAAAATAGACTATAAAAACAAAGTTATTACTTTGTACTAACATATTACAATATTTAGGGAACTACATATTAAGGGTATTATAAAAAATATCGATAATCTATGTGACGATAATTTTTTTTACAATTAATAATAAATATTTTGAGATAAAAAAATCACGTGATTATGATCACGCTATTGTTACCTTCCAAGTTTATGACGTAATATAAATAATAAATTCACATAAATGTGAAAACGTATTCACGATACTTGTATCAACGGCTTCTATACTAGAATCTTATCTGCCTATACTAATATATGTCTTAACTATAAATATAATTGAAGTCTTAAATCTAGCTCTAACGATTTAGCTGGGTAATTATGAACACAGATTTCCTTGAAAATTTATCAAAACTGCAATTAGCGATACACTACCTAAACAGCGCTTAGTATACCTATAGTAACCTGTGTTTTATAATGTTACTTATGTTGTTAAGATAAATAAATAAAAACTACCCAGAGAACAATATATCGGGAGCGAAGAATATCTCCATGTGATTTGAAGAAACTTGCAGTACGTGTACGTAGTATTTTAAATTTGTTAACCCAGAAAACTCGGAAAAAAAATTATAAAATTAGATCATCTAATGCGTCATCGACTTCTTTCTTTTTACGTTTCGTCTTCTCTCGACATATCGTATTTATAGTCCATACGGGAGATAAGTGGTAAACTCAACAACACGAAGAGTTGTATATTGTTTGGTTGTCTGACTTTACTTCTCCGATGTTACTTTACAACAAGAGAAAACCCGTCATTATCGATCTCCACCGCGGCAACAGATTTTGTATCTACACTATATTTTTTTGGATCACTTGAGTACCGGACGTAAAGTTTTGCGTGAAATTTTCGCTACGCTAGCAACTTCAATTCAATTATCAGTGCTGCCAACAATGGCGTGTTTAATTTAATTAATTCTCTACGTTGAAAGTGAACATGGTAAACCATGACCAAGAAATAGAATAAAAATATCAAGTCCATTTGGGGGTCTAAATTTTACCTAAATCATAACAAATTCTAAGGTGTTATATTACAATATACTCATTTTAAATAAATTAGAACTATAAATAATGTTAAAAGTCATCACTTTCACCTCATGTAAAGAAGTACAAAAATAATTTAAAATAACGATTTTAAATTAGCTTCGGCCGTGCTTTATAAAGATTTTGCTTGCGCGATATTTATTTTATCAAGAATATATTTCAGTAACATTATTGAATCAAATTTAATGGTTGTAATGAAAATGAAAACTAGCTGTCCGCCCCGGCTTTGAACGGGTGATTTCTGTATCTCGACAACAGCACAACCTATCTGGTCTAATTCTCAATCAAAACCGTCCTCGAATCAACTTGTGTGTTTAACACACACAAAATTTCATTAATATCGGTCGAGCCGTTCCGGAAGAGTACGACCACAAACACTGTGACGCGAGATTTTTATATATAGGGCTACGGCGATTTATAGGGGAGGTATTTGTTTGACAGTGGACTTTGATAGGCTGTTGTGATATTATTAGTGTTAATGGACCGCGCTAAAAACATTTCAATAGTTTTTAAGGAAAAATATAGAAATTTATTTCAAATAAGCTCAATACGATATTTTATATGATCAAACGAACTTCTCTAAGTGAAGTTCGATCAGTATTATATGAATCGCTTCATTCGAAGATATAATATTAACAACGTAGTTTCCTTATTCTACAAGGCTAAGTCGCACCTTTAAAGATTTTTACTCTACCCACATCAAAAACAATTGCCCCCTCCCACCAACGTCTCTCGCCGTCCGAGCGTACAGCCTCATTCTTTTAGAGATATTATTCTAAGCAAAACTTTTTGTGGGTTATGGGTGGGAGGGAAATTATATCTTCGAATGAAGCGATTCATATAATACTGATCGAACTTCACTTAGAGAAGTTCGTTTGATCATATATTATATTTCATCGCTTCATTCTTCAGATATAATATTAACAACGTAGATGTTTAGAGATTAAAGTTTTGCTTATTGGTTTACTTATGTGTACTTTGAACTTTAAGAGAAAAATCATAAAAAATATCATTTATTAGTTCGATTGTAACAAAATAACGTACAATTATTCACTTGTCTGTCTTATTTAATAAATCAAATTTAATTATTTATGAGGACAGTACTCGCAAACTTATTTTCGTCAATAATTATGCGATGATAAAATTTTGCAAAGGTCTCTGATACTGACGACCAACCGGCTGTTTTTTTTTTTTGATCGTATCTAGAGAGATTCCGGCGGACCTAGCAGCCGAGGTGACAGCATGGCGGGTGCTGTGTGCACTAAACACAGTCACGTCCGCGCCGCTCTCCGCTAATACTTTCTTAATCCACCTGCTGATAGATTGAGCAGTGGCCGCCTTGTGTGGCCGCCCGTAGGTTAGCAATAAGTACCGACAATCTGCGAGTCTGATTTTATTTGTAATCTCTAAATAATCTTTTATTTCCGTGGCTGGACAAATATTTTTAATTTTAATAAAATAAGGCAAAATTAGAAGGGGTAGCTGATGTCCCGCTGCAGATGTTTTAATTATATTAGTGATGCTGATTCTAACATCTATCTGAACGTATCTTAATATTGTCTATCTTTATTAAAGATAATGTTTGAGCTCAGTGTGTTGTGCATAATTCCATTAATACTGCAAATTTTTTTGTGAGTTTTTCAATTGAAAGTGTTTCATTGGGAACCCAATCTCGAATATGATTTAATATAATTTTTGGATCCCAAGTAACAGTATATTTTGAAAGGGCTGGTCTTAACTTGAATGCGCCCTTTAGGAAATTTTTTATTTGGTATTTAGAACCTAGTCGTCAGCAGTCTCCTAGAATTAATGATAAGGCTGACCTGTGGTTATTGAGCGAACATTGACGGTATAGAATTTGCTTAAGGATCTAAATTATTTTTATGACAAAATTGCCACCACAGCTTATACGAGACGCTATACTGAAGTATTGTATTCTTCGAAAGCGATGCCATCATCACGTGAAGAGTGGGTGATGGAGTACCTCTTCTTACTACTGAGAGCCTCGCTGCACCCAGAGTAAGTTGCTTGTGCAGGTGATGAGGAGTTCTGGAAGAAGACCGTAAGAGAGCTCTCTGAGGTTTGAAAAACATTATATCTGATCTGAGTACCTAAGTAATTTAACATTGGATACCAAGGTTGGGATGGCCAATAAAAAAAGACCAAAATGCCTTCGGCTTTATCGCTTATGATTTTTTTTCCAGACATTTGATTAGATTTAATTATTTAAAGAAAAAGGTGGAAACGCATAGAAATATTTGTATCTCCAATCAATAGTGAAAGCAACTACTAATAAGGCGTCTTGATCCGGTCTCCAAGATACATAGGTCATGCATTTAACATTGGCACGAGAAGCGAAAAGATCCATATCTGGTTCCCCCAATTTTTGTATGATCTCTTTATAAGCGTTATCACTTAGCTCCCATCTTGTATCTAGGTTTAGTCTCCTTTATTCTTGGTCTGCTTCTACATTTTCTTTACTATTTATTTAAGATGCGTGTGGCCAAATGTTTCGCTTCTCGCACCATTACCATATTGATTGAGATAACTCGTTCAAATGGGGGGAATTGGATTCCTCCCATTCGATTGATATAACTTATAGCTATTGTATTATCTACGCGCAAAATATTACAATCCGACACATACCTAAGAAAACATTTAATACCTAGAAATATGGCTAGTAATTCTAGGAAATTGATAATATAATAGTCGAGTTCATTGTATGTCCATCCTCCGCCAGCACGAATATTATTACAAAAAGCACCCCAACCTATCAAGCACGCCTCTGTAAATATCTCATAATTAAATTTAGTTATACTAAACGAATTTTTGGTTAAAAATACATATCTTTTTTTCACTATTGTAAATCTGGTAAGATATGTTTTGAAAGTTGAAAATTTTTATTATACGTCTTATATTTTTGAAGCGCAATATTTACCGCATATTTTACCGCAGGACAAGCGGCGGCCGTGAGAATGACCTATCAAATGAGCGAAATCTCTGATCGAACAACTAGTTAATTAAGAAAGAGAACCTTTGTACTTATTGAGCTATATGATTTTGTTTATCTATGAGTAGACTTATTGAAAGTTCCGTGGAATCAAAAATAAATCCCAAATATTTGCAAGATATATGCTGGCCTAGACAGAACCTATTATAATTAATAACAAAACAACATTGTAAAAGATGCACAGTCACGTTAACGTTGTCTAAACATTCATTGTAGTCTTTACCTATACTAAGAATGTCGTCAAGATATATGACAGACTTATATCCCCTGCTTCTTAAGTTGGTTATTACCTCTTTCATTATCTACTAAATATTCTAGGAGCAACGGACAGGCCATACGGCATGGCATTTAATTCATAAAGGGTTAAACTAAATTTTCATTTTCAAATTCAAATCTTAAAAATTTGTGATGACTCGACAATAGACACCACACTAGTAAGTAAACCGCCCGTAGGTCAATGGTAGCCATGTAACCATTACGAGGTATTAACTTTGAGGCCGTTTTCTAATCCTCCATTTTAAAGTGAGATTTGCAATGAACTTATTAAGGGACTTTAAATTCAGAATAAATCTTTTATCTCCGTTAGGTTTTGGCGCTAAGAAAACTGAGGATATGAACTTGTTCTTTGACCGATAACACTTTGATAATGCTGCTAAGTGTAATAAATTACTAATAGCTACAGAAATGTATTATTTATCTTTTGATAACAAAGTTGAATGATGTAATCTACATTGAGTAGTTTGTATATTTAATGGTATTGTAAATCCGTCCCGAATCCATCTTAAAATAATTTTATTTTTTGTTAATTTAAGCCAACAGTCATAAAAATATTGTAATCTTCCCGAATGTACCTGTTTTACAGCTGAACTGGAGCACGGTAAGATTTGTTGTTACTCCAAGACCTCGTTTGTGGATACACCCTTTTTCTGTGAGCGTGAAGGGCCTCGCCAGCTTCCCTGGTAACGATTGTCTCTTGAAGGCGAATTTGTTATCTGTGATGTTTGAAACCTTGTTTTTCAATGGTTTTTGACGCCTTAATCTTATCAGGAAGCTCAATGACAAAAAGAGTTTCATCTCTTTCAATCTCTTGAATGACTTTAAGAAAACACTTGTCTAAAGACATGGTTAGAAAGTTCCGTGGAATCAAAAAATAATCTGGGTGTCACCAATTTAATTCTGGTTTTTGGGTCTCAGAGTGTTGGAGGTTGGATAATGTACGGCAAGCATCAGATAAAATTTTTATCGCTTGAACTTTATTGTTTCCGATGAGAAGTAAAGACATAGCTCTATTAACGGTAGTAATACCTAAGCCCAGTCTTTGTTGATCGATCTCTATTTTCTTGTCTCTATTTCGGGCTGCATCGGTAAGTGCCGCTGCAATCTCGGGATTTAGCGTAGGTGCTCTCAAAAGCTTGCAATTTTCGGGAATTAAGTACTCTTTTAACAAGTTTTGGCTTGTTTCCTTAGTAAGACCCTTACGTAGAAGAGGAAGCCAACGGTGGGCAAGATCCTGGTGGACATTTTCACGGTATATTTGCTCCTCGCTATCCGTATCACCCAAAGCTGACAATAGTTCAGGGTCTAATGTAGGAATTGTTTGCTCCTCGGAGAGAATGGATGTTACCATGGTGTCATCATTTACGACCTTATTACTGTCCTTAGTTTCGTTATTTACAACACGAAATAAAGTGTATATTTCGGAGGTATATAACAAAAAATTGTGATAAAATTAACACAACTTTAAACTTAAAACTGACGCTTTAACATATTTGTACATGAGTATTTAAGTTTAAATAACCTTCGTGCTAACTCTCGGCTAGCCCCCCGGTTAGGATACCTTCGTACTGACTCTCGGCCAGTCCCCAGGTAAATTTGTATTCGTGTTGATTCACGATCAACGCTAGGGTTTTTAGTCTTAACGTATATTTTTAATGATCACTCAGGCACTAGAATCGAATTACTTAACGGTAACACTTACCAAAATTTTCTTCGGCCTCAAAAGAATCGGAGTAAACAATGACTAGTTTATGTTGCTTTCGTTCTTGTTCTTCTAGTTTTTTGATTTTCTTTTGATAATAACCAATTTTTTCTGCAGCACTGCGTGTCAATATTTTACTTTTCTAAGATAATTAAATAAGGTGTGCACTCTGCCTCGCACGAAAAAGGAATGAGGCTGTACGCTCGGACGGCGAGAGACGTTGGTGGGAGGGGGCAATTGTTTTTGATGTGGGTAGAGTAAAAATCTTTAAAGGTGCGACTTAGCCTTGTAGAATAAGGAAACTACGTTGTTAATATTATATCTGAAGAATGAAGCGATGAAATATAATCATAAGCCTATTTAGTTTTAACCATATATCGTCGCTCACCGGCCACGTTTGGTAGATCATCAATGTTTTCTATACATGGTCATCTAAGTTTGAAGGTTTTATAATTTTATGATTTAGTTAATTATTGTTGCTGTTCTTCTTAATAAGCGCGTAGAAGTGCATTGTTAGGCATGTGCCTGTGCTGTTTGCCTTATATTTATGTATAATCTTATATTAATAACTTATATAAGTTTACCACGCCACCACGCAACTTCAAAACAGCTCACTTTGCAAAAGCATCCTAATAATAAATAATGTCCATAGCTTCGCTCCCGTCAGTATAGCTACAATCGTAAAACCAGAAAATTAATATTTTTACGCGTCAATAAAGCGGAGAGTTCAAACTGGAAATATACCTATCTAAACAATTGAATGCAATAGGACCGCCATATTTTTTGAAGAATCGGCAACAGATGGAGAAGAAAATTTCTTAGTATCTTCGTATTGGTCAGCGGAGTATAGATGTATGATAATATATCGATGCTCTTTGGCCTCCTTATCTATAAATAAAACTACTGCCATTAAACAATAAGAACTTCTCGTTCAAAAGTAATGTATACTTATAATGCCAATAATTGAATCAGATAATAGAATTACTAAGTACTTTCCATATTAAAAAACAAAAGAAATGAAATAAAAGTTATTATTTAGATGGATCTATAATCAAAATTGTACGGTTTTTTGGGTACTGTATTTAATTCATTAATTTACTTAAGTCCATTAAGGTGTACAATGAAGGTTGCAATAAATGAAGACACGTGTCGAGTAAACGATGATATATTTGCGACTCCGCGTGGCGGACGCAGCCGCCACACCTATATCTATTATACACATGCACATGCATTACACATACATACGTATAGCTGTTAAATAAGTATGGGCATGATGTAGGTCACCGGACACGCAATCTAAAGAGCTAGTATATTATAGATACCTATACTGTGTCCCTACATCATTCCCCTCCTTATATACATAGAGCACTAAAAGTGGCTTTAATGGCACGCTTAAAATGCAACAGTTCATGGGTAGATGAATTACCAGTAGCTTAGACTTTGATTATATCTAGAATTGTGATTTAATTGCTTACCACCTACATACTTCATTTACTTACGTGGTATAGCCATGCTGCAGTTATATTAGTAGTATAATTGTAGCACTACCGGGGACCGGGGAAGGACCACGCTCTCACAGAATACCAGCGTGAAATAGTTTCTAAATGCTAATGTTTCGTATGGTGAGTGGAGAGATCCGGAGACTCTTTTTACTGGAAACGAGGCATTCAATCTTAGTCCTCACGGGTGACAACGCATCTGCATTTTGATTTGTAATAGAGGATAGATGTTGATGTCTATGGGCCGCAGCAACCACTTACCATCAGGTGAACTGTGCGCTCGTTTGTCACCTTATCATATTGTTACGAGCTTGAGGTTCGTGACAATAAAAATTGCCGATAAAATTACCTAAATTAACACTTTAATTTACTTTACACAAATTAAAATTAAAACACTAATAATTACACACTAATTTACTTTAAAGTCTCGCAAAATCAACACTACCACGATCGCATCTTGCAGCGCCTATTTATATAAATTAGCAAAGAAATATCCAGAATATTCAAGTAAACACGCGCAAGGTACCGAGCGTTCGAGTTTCGACTAGGCGCTGTCGGTTGAAAGATTTGTGATGTCATTTTCTGCAAGGCTCCCCTCGCTCTGGTTCCTGACACTAGATGGCGCTAGTGTATCGTCGAATTGAGCGCGTAACACTGCCCCCTCCTAAGACATGCTCGTCCCGAGCATTATCGGCCCCATAATAACGTGCCAAATGATTCACATGGACGATCTTAGGAGTCCCCTTTGCGCTTTTCTGTAACGGCTCCGCAATGTCAAGGGATGTCCTATCCCGTGGTGCACCAACATTTTACAATTTCGATGCTCCTCTACTCCGTGTCTGAGGTCCCCTCACAGCCGCACAACTTGTACATGTACGACACCAATCCTCGACATCGTCACGATAATGGACCCAGTAAAACTGTTCTCGGACCTTCAGTAGAGTTCGTTTAACTCCGAGATGGGCTCTTGAATGACCATTATGGCACAGCTGTAGAACATTCGGCACTTTAGCTTTAGGGACAACCATTTGAAGACGACAGCTGTCTCCTCGACCATTGTCCCATTTACGGCACAGGACTCCATCCTGAAGCAGCAAGCTGTCCCATTGGGCCCAATAGCTTTTCGTGGTTTAACTCATCACTGAGACGTCCCTACACTTAGGCTTGGTAGCACGGGCCTTCATCCATCCCAGAATCGGCTTGATGTCCGGATCTTCCTGCTGTGCATGTCGTAGGCTGTCCTTCCACCCGTTGCTGAGGTGGTCTGTCCTGAGCATCCTCACGGATACCACTTCCTTACTCTCTTGCCTACTACAATGGTTGCAATCTTCAGGAAAAGGTCTTCTTGACAATGCATCTGCGTTGCCGTGAGATTTCCCGCTGCAGTGTCTGATAGTAAAGTCGTATTCCTGCTTCTGCTGGGCGGTGCTGTTAGCCGCACTTCCTTTCTGAGTCCGTTCACCTTCCCTTCCTAGGGTGTGCTTAGGGCAACTGGACCGAAGATGGCCCCTTTCCCCACAGCCATAGCACCTAGGGCTGTATCCTTTATTGTGGTCGCGAACCGTAATTGCTGCAACCTCCCCTAGCGTGAGGTGAACGACGATCCTGTCGCCGCCAGGCAGTGCCGTTAGCTGCACTACCCTCCTGATATCGTTCACTTTCCCTTTCTAGGGTTCGCTTAGGGCAGCTGGATCGAAGATGGCCCTTTTCCCCACAGCCATAACACCTAGGGCCGTATCCTTTGCTGCGGTCACGGACTGTAGCTGCTGCGACCTCCCTGACGCGATGGGAACGATGATCCTGCCGCACGGCTTCCATTGCAGTGCATGGGCCAAGGCGTCCTTAAGCGTCTCGTGGTGCCCGAGCCTCACAGTAGCTCTGACTTCCAGGTCGCGGATGCCGTCGATGAATGTCTGCACCAGGTTCCCTTCAATGAGCGCAGGTACAGACTGGTATGCTTTTCGAACCATCTTCTCCACCTCAAGGGCCCACTGCTGCAGGTTTTCGTTGCTGCGTTGCACGCGATCTTTAAGCTGCGCGTGAAAGACGTGTTCCAGGTGAGCGTCACCATATCTCGCCTCCAATGCCTCAAGGAGCTGCTCGTAGGTCACTTTCTTACCGAGAGCTTCCAACACGGTTAAGGCTTGGTCGCGCAGGCCTAAGGTGAGTGCAGTCATGGCCTGGCTTTTATTCCAGCCGTTTGCCTCCATGACGGCCTTGAACTGGATTACGTTGCTCCCGTGGATGGTAGCTACTGCGGGGGCTGAAATTCCATCTCCAAGTTTGAGTTCATCCAGCGTTTTCTTAACTTGGTTGATTTGGGTCTCAGCTTCCGACAGGCGGTTATCATGTTGAGCAACCTTATACTTCACCTCCCTTATCTCGTTCCCGAAGGAAGCGTGAAGGTCCTTCATGAGAAGCATCTGCTTTTCCCTATCGCGTTTGAGCTGCTCTTCTAAGCGACGGGCCTGTTCCTCCTGTCGGCGGGCCTCTTCCTCCTGCTGCTCTTTCAACTGACTGGCCTGTTCCTCCTGTCCGCGCTTGAGCTGCTCTTCTAACCGACGCGCCTGTTCCTCCTGTCGGCGGGCCTGCTCCTGCAGCATCACCATCAGGGCGCCTAAATAAGGTACTGCAGATGCAGGAGCTACTGACGGACCGGCCTCCGTTGCCGGCCGCTGGCCCTCCGACATCTGCGGCGTTGCACCACCAAATCTTCGTTGGTCCGTCTCCTGCTGGCTTTGACTTCGGGTACGGACTTTTTTTGGAAATTTTTTATCCCACTTCTGACACCAATTGTTACGAGCTTGAGGTTCGTGACAATAAAAATTGCCGATAAAATTACCTAAATTAATACTTTAATTTACTTTACACAAATTAAAACTTAAAACACTAATAATTAAACACGCTAATTCACTTTATTCCGCTCCGAAGCTTCGCCTGTCTCGCAAAATCAACACTACCACGATCGCATCTTGCAGCGCCTATTTATATAAATTAGCAAAGAAATATCCAGATTATTCAAGTAAACACGCGCAAGGTACCGAGCGTTCAAGTTTCGACTAGGTGCTGTCGGTTGAAAGATTTGTGATGTCATTTTCTGCAAAGCTCCCCTCGCTCTCGTTCCTGACACTAGATGGCGCTAGTGTATCGTCGACTTGAGCGCGTAACAATATAAAAAAATATTTAAGAATAAACTTTAACTACAAAAAGGGAAAACCAAATTCAGGAAATTTAAAGTAATCGAATAATTTCCACATTACTTAGCATTTGATTCGGTGCTAAGATAATTTTTAAGATCATTCATTAAGGGAAATAAAAGCCTTGACTTCAGAACCTACATTTTTTATTATTTGTGGATCTTTGAAGTCGGTTCTTACATTTTAATAAGTGTTTATTTTTTATTACCTTCTGAGTAGACTAAGTAATATCACAATCTCAACTTTTATTAACAACATATAATATTTCCTATTTTGCCACCCTAAGGAACCAACGCTTATATTATAGACTATTTTATAGATTTTTTATCAAAATCGGTTCACAATAGGCGATGTTATATCGTAACATACATAGTAAACATTTAAAGTGAGATTTAAAAAAAAAACTAGGAAGGATACCAAAAATAATCTTGCTTGAAAATGATGACGCTTGCATGTAAACATGCAAGTAATTTTGTAGGCAGATTAGGAGAACCAACTTAATGGATGTTGAATGTAATACGCTTAGGTGCAGTATGTATTTTGCTAGTACAACGGTGTTTACACATCTATTACTGAATTTCATAGAGGTAACTAGAATGTTTGATACTACTGGAATATTTTGACGCAGAAATTTATTTTATTTTAGGTTTAAACTAAAATCTGTTTCAAAAAATAGTCTCGAGAAAATATACTAATTCTTCTTCTTTCTTTTTTACCGGTATAATAAAATAAGCCATTGGCAAAATATGCGAATAAAATATGAAAAGGGAGCATATGACATTTTATTATAATAAATAATTTATATTTAGTCTCAAGCTTGAACTAGACTCTACTTCCCAAAAAATTCTTGCGAAAATATGTGAACTAAAACGTAAAATATGGAATTTGACAGCATATGTAAAGTACCACTACAGAAAGTAGTTTATAATCAGTCCCATGTTTGAACCAGAATCTGCTTCACGAAAAAAATTCTACAGAAACATCCGAATTAAATAGTGAAGTAAGGAAACTGATAGCATATGTTAATTATTACAAAAGTGGACTATATTTGTTCCTCCTTTTGAATGGGCTAAGCAATGCTATTACCTCGAGGTAAAAATTAGAATGTAATATACATAGTTCGAATTTATTATTTCACCAGTCTTACATATTGATTACGCCGTGTAGTGGCGGTTAAGAATATCCACTACCTCGTGTTTTCTTGTGAGTGTCGTAAAAAACGACAAATAGAAACAGGCAGTAGATAGACAACAGCATCTTTCTGATAACAGCAATTGTACAAAAAACAAACTGCGGTCGTCAAGCGTGGCAATTATGTCAAACAGAAAGTGCATCATGCAATCATGAGCAACAACACAAGTAAACAAACCCCAGTCCCCGGTGACCCCGCTATTCCTGCTTATGATGGGGCAAGGGATCCTAGGAATCTCCGGTGGAGGTTCGGTTGCCACCTAAGACGATTCCACCTGACAACATACGCACGCACCCTGAGGACTGCAGAGAAGATCCTAGAGCTAAAAGAAGAGATAGACAAGATGCGCTGGAATATTATAAGATTATCTGAGGTCCGATGAGAGGGGGAGGACACGGTGACTCTCGAATCCGGCAACATATACAACATGTTGGAACAAAAGGATGAAATAAAAAATAAGAAAGATTTATCATTCACAAGTTTCTCGTTAACAACAATGTAAAGATTGGGAATGTGTCGACGAGGGTTGCGTACCTGATACCCAGAATCACCAAACGGTATTTGCTGAAGTTCATACAGGTTAACACCCCAATCTCGGCACATCCCGATGAGGAAGTGGAGGAAATGTATGAGGATATTTAAAAGCCATTCCTCGAAAACCTACTATACGGTGTTGATGGGAAATTGCAACGAAAACTAGTACACACAACTACAAACACTAAGGAACTATGAGCTGAAAGTAGGGTAATTTGGGATAGGGCAACAGAACACAAAGTTCCAGCAGCTAACCGACTTCATGAACAAAATGAAACCCTTTATGATGAACTCTTTTTCTCAGAAGCGGTCTCACAGAAAGTGGATCTGGTCGAGCCGTGACGGTTCGACAAAAAATGAGATTTATTTCATTACGGCGACCAGACGCCAACTGCTTAGGGATATCTCAGTAATCGCAAGGGTGAAAACTGGGAGCGATCACCAAATGGTTTGAGGCACACAGAAACCAAACGTTAAGTTGGAGAGGTCTCACCTAATGTAGTCAACATTCCGTCCCCTTAGTGCTCTAATCCAAAGTCCCGAAACCTTTCAGTTCAAGTTAGAAAACCGTTTTCAGTGCCTAGAAGACCGCAATGCAGTGGACGATATGAATAACAAGCTCATGGAAACAGTCCATGCGGTCGGTCCATGCTAAGTTCTGCAAGACCTTTCGCAAAAGTACAGACAACTGAACAGACAGATTTCCAAATGCATGCGGTGAAACTTACGCAACTTTAATACTGCTCGTATTGAAGAAGCAGTCGAGCAGAACTAGGGCTCCAAAGTCTTTGCCAGAGATCCGTCTTCAAGAAAGAGCCAGCTGTCAAAGCTGAAGACTGAGTGAAACTGAGAGCCACACGCAGGTGTGAGTAACGATCCAAGAGCAAGTCTAATCCAACATTATTCCGATGACATCCCGGACGTCAGTCTGAGCGAGATTAGAATGGCTCTTCAGCACCTTAAAAACGGCAGGGCCCTAGGCAAGAATGGAATTACAGCGGAGCTTCTGAAAGCGTGTGGAAAATCGGTATTTGAAGTCCTTCAGAAGATCCCCAATCCTGTTCCGTGGTTGAATTACCTCGGAGGCATGATCCAAAAGTGTTGTCTTAAAGAACTATAGACCGATTTTCCTTCAGTTTCGAGTCTACTTGCTGTTTTCTTGAATCATTACGAATCGTCACACAGGCAGACTTCTCGACTTCCAGCCTCCTGAAAAAGCTTTTGAGAAAGGATTTCGAAAAGGTTTCAGTACCATAGACCACATACATACCCTGCAACAGATTGTACTGAAGACCGAACCGTCCAATCTGCCACTTTGCTTGGTGTATGTGGACTATGAGAAAGCCATAGATCCCGTTTAAATTTGGATGGTGCTACAGTCTTTTCAACAGTGCCAAATTGATTGTCGGTATATCGAAGTGCTGAAGTGTTTGTATTGTAGGTCTACGATGGCTATCCGAGTACAGAACCAGAGTTCGAAACCTATCCAACTGCACAGAGGTGCAATACAGGGTGACGTTATATCACCAAAACTCTTCACTGCTGCATTGGAAGACGTTTTCAAGCTACTGGACTGGAAAAGATACAGTATTAACAGCATTGGCGAGTACATCACTCATTTTTTATATGCCGACGATATAGTTTTTATGGCAGAATCGCTGAATGACCAAGGTATTATTCTCAATAACTTCAGTAGTGTCTCCCAACGGATAGGATCCAAGATAAACATGGACAAAACAAAGTTCACGTTTAATGTCCATGTCACACCTATGCTGGTAGTTGTTGAGAGCACTATGGTCGAAGTTGTTGACGAGTGCGTTTACATGGGACAAATAGTCCAACTATGTAAGTCCAACTTCGACCGAGAAGTCAATCGACGGATTCAACTCGGCTGAGCAGCGTTCCGGAAATTACGAAATATCTTCACATCAGGTATACCTCAAAACCTTAAAACGAGATTGTACAACCAGTGCGTGTTGCCAGTTATGACTTTTGGATCTGAGACCTGATCATTCACTGCTGGTGATGAGTAGGTTTACCTGGAACAAATTATCCGAATGTATGAGGTATGTCCAACTTCGACCGAGAGGTCAATCGATGGATTCAACTTGGCTGGGCAGCGTTCGGGAAATTACGAAACATATTCTCATCAGGTATATCTCAAAACCTGAAAACTAGATTATACAAACAGTGCATATTGCTAGTTATGACATTTGGATCTGAGATGTGATCTGCTCAACGAGCTATGGAAAGGGATGTGCTATGAATTTCTCTGCGTGATAAACTTAGAAATGAGGATATTCGCATAAGAACCAGAGTGACTGACATAGCCCAATGGATTAGTAAGCTTAAGTGGCAATGATCCGGCTATATTGCACTCTTTAAAAGGAACATTTGAGTAAGGATTTATTTATCATGCGATTGACGTTTATCTTATATTTAGAATATCACTCCAATACACTAAATAAAATGCAACAGGATATTGTATTTTTTTATTATATATAAAATATAAGGAATACTTATTAAAAGTCACTTTATACGTACTACTGGTTTGAAAAAAGCTCAGTCCTGGGAAGAATCAGCAAGAAACCCAGTGGGACTTTTTTAATAGCAGTTAACAATCATGTTTTTTACACAAAACACATTAGAAATAGCTTGGTAACTATCACCTTTAGCAGAGGTTATTCCCACCCATAAGATCGTTAATATTATAATAACCCTTTTAATACATAAAATATTTGTTTAAAATATTTTGTTGTAAAACGCATACGTCGCCCTAAAAATGAATTTGTCAGTTGGTGGAGTCGATTAACTGATACTACTAGTACTAGCTTGCGTCTTTTCCTAATATTTATGTAATGAATGTCACTTATTTTTCTAAAACTAATTTTACTGTTGTTGACGTACATTACATTTTCATTAATGTATTGAGAGGACCCAAGTTAATTGATTAATTTCTTAAATTTTTGTCTAATGGTGGCCACACATGGTCAGTTAAAGTCATTAGTCGAACTCATATTAGTTCGAACGGATTTAAGCCAAAGAAATTTCCACATACACGGTCATTTCAAATGATCATTCTAACTGATCAGTCCAAAGTAGGACTGTAATATTTTTTAAAATATGGTATTTTTGATATATCGGTAATTATAAATATATCAATGTTGGAGTTCTATGTATCGTAAGTTAATATAGAGTAAGTCAATATCGGAGTTTTACAAATCGAAAAAAATATCGATATATCGGTTTTATTTAAAAAAAATACAACCGTAAGTCATTTTAGTTTAGTTTATTAATTTATTATATTTATTAAGCGAATTAAATTATAAATGTATGAAAATATTAGATTATAGTCCCTATTAATTATTGCTTAATTTAAGTGAGCCGATTATGTGTACCAATATTTTTCCGTAAAAGTTTTCAAAAATACTTGTTGTTTGTATGTTCTGCTGTTAAATATGTTAAAAAGCACATGTGTTACAGATGTAACTGAAGAACTTAAATATTTAACAGCTATTTAGATGGAAAAGGAGTTAACTGTCTACCAATCAGACAGTCGATGACGACATTAACTCAAGTTCATAAAACGCCTAACCGATCAAAATAACTTGAGGTTAGACAGTCGATGACGACTATAGTTATAACGCCTAACCGATCAAAATAACTTGAGGTTTATTTTAACATCGAAGCACTTGTTTCGTTGTTTTTTCTAATAGTGTACACGTGCAGACACTTAAACCACAAAATCGCATCACTTTTAAGGATCAAAATCCACTTTAATCCATTGTTTACACGATAAAACAGAAGCAAAAATCCGTCAAAGGTCAAGTTCCCGTCAAAACACAGTTAGTAAAGTAGGTATAAGTTTCGTAGATTATATACTATACAAAATTACGTACGCGGACTTGTGGAGTATAGAACTTGGGACATTTAATACATTTCAAATAATTTTGCACCTTAAAGATAACGCAGTACCAATTTGTTTTAAGCTGCGAACTATGCCTTTTGCTCTGAAAGACAAAGTAAATGAAGAAATTGACCAATCAACACGTGCGGGTATTCTGATTCCGGTCAATTACTCTAAATATACGACCCCTTTTTTATAGGATAGGATAACAAACGAGTACACAGTTCACCTGATGGTAAGTGGTTGCTGTGGCCCATAGACATCTATTCAAATTCAAATTCAAATTTCAAATTCAAATTTATTTAATTGCCATAAATAGGGTAAGTGATAGGTTTTTTTACAATAAAAATAAGTTGCTTAAAGACTTATTTAGCCATGAGATACGGCATGCAACTTTTTTTTTTAATTACCAAATGATATAGCTAGTAGTCGATTCTAAAATGTCAAGTTATTAAATGTAAGTTATATAATTAAAAATGTCATAATTTACTATATCAATATCATAATTAAAATTTAAATACAATCAATCAAAAATAAAGTTCTGATAAAACAGTGATACGCAGTAATACGCAGCAATTACGTCTATCACATGTCAACATACATATTATTATCATTTTGAAATTCTTTAACACTATAATAACATTTTCTTATTAGCCATTCACGTAACTTTTTGGTCATGAGAATCATAGAGCCGTGTTTGAACTGCTTTGGAATTTTATTAAATATTTTTACACACATACAGTAACAACCTTTCTGATAGACAGAAGTTTTTGGTTTATGGTCTAAGACAAGCCGTTTACTATCTGATATATATCCACGAAGCACTAGGCTTCGTGGATATATATCACAAGCTGACTTAAATAACTCTGCATGTTGTTTGACAAATTTATATATTTCCAATATGTACATGCCAGGGACTGTTAATATACCCAGCTTAATAAATAGGGGCTTGCATGTATCAAGTGGTCCTTTATCGCATATAGCACGTATGCATTTTTTTGTGCGATGAGAACTCTATTTGCTTCAACGCTGTTGCCCCACAGAACCAGACCACAATTAATATTAGACGCGACGTAACCATAATAAGCAGACATAGTTACGCTAAGAGTCGTTATCTTAGTTAAACGCCTTAAGACGAAAGCAAACCTATTAATTTTATTACAAACTTTATCAATGTGGCCAGTGAAATTTAAGTTCTCGTTAAGTACTACTCCCAAAAATGAGACCATGGTAGTCCTTTCAATAGGTATGTTTTTGTACAGCACATTAAGATTATTTGCTGCTCGTCCTTTTATGTTAAAATTTATGAAATTTGTCTTATTCAGATTTACATTTAGATTAATTAATTTAAGATATTGGACTATATTATTAATTGTGTTATTAATGTCATTTTCGTAATTATTTAAATTGTCATTATAATTTGATTTAACAATAATGGAAATATCATCTGCAAACATTATGCATTGATGTTTAGTCAATCTCGGTAAGTCATTTATATCTAATAAAATCAATATAGGACCCAGAACGCTACCCTGTGGTACTCCAAACTTATTTATTTTATAATTAGAACGATCGGATGTAGTTGTATTTCTCTCGCTTATTCTATTTATTTCTACGCATTGATGTCTATTTTCTAGATATGTTTTAAGCCAAGAGTGAGAAAGACCTCTAATTCCACACTTTTTCCAGTTTATCTAACAAGACATTGTGAACTACAAAATCGAATGCCTTAGACATATCGAAGAAAAGTACAGTAGTACGCTGTTTATCATCGAGTCCAAGAATAATGTTATGTATTAGATTAAAGCACGCGAGGGTAGTTGATTTTCCCCTTTTGGAACCCATTTTGCTCCGGTGTAATGATTTTGAATTTCGTTAAATAGTTGAGCAGTCTTTTTTGCATGGCCTTTTCAAGTACCTTTGATAATACCGGTATTAATGTAATTGGGCGATAGTTACCGATTTCAGATTTATTCTGTTTTTTGTGGATAGGTTTCACGATCGAGAATTTAAGAGCCTCAGGAAAGCATCCTGTTTCAAAGGATAAATTAATTAGGTATGTTAATACCTGGGCTAGTTCGTTTTTACAGAATTTTAACACTTTTGTTGAGATTTCATCATACCGACATGAGCAAGAATTGTTTAGTGATTATATAATATGTGTAGTTTCTGTTGAATTCACCGGTTCAAGAAAAATTGACTTTGATATATGATTGATCGTTGATAGTATCTTTCGCTTTTTGTCCATATCATATATATACTTTCCATCAGTTAGGTTTACGTAGTAATCATTAAACAGTTCAGCTATTTTTGCCCCATTTGTTATTATACTATTTTCGTATTTCATATGTGTAATGTAATTTTGTGGGGGTTCGCTTTCCGTTACATCTTTGATGAGTTTCCATGAAGCTTTACAAATATTCTGACTGTTCTGGAGATATTTGATATTGCAATTTTTTTGAGCTATTGATATGCACTTCTTAAGCATTTTTGAATACCTCAAGTAAGCTTCTCTGTCCTCCTTAGTTTTTTGTTTATAATACTTGAAACGCAAAGATCTTTTAGTTTTTATGCAAACTTTTAATCCCTTGGAGATCCATTTTGGCTTTGAATTTTTTATTGGTAATTTTAATTTTTAATTTCGGAAAGCAAGATTTATAAAGTGTACAAAAAAGATCATAGAATCGATCGAATGCTGCATTCATGTTTTTTGCGTTGTAAACATCTGAGAAAGATAGCGACTGTAAGGAGCCACGAAACTTTAGAAGATTTTCATTGCAATAGTCTCTCTTGTATAAGAACCAATATTGTAGACTATGAGTATTTTCTATTGAGAATGACAATATTTGGGCAGTATTGTGATCAGATAGATGAAGCGGCATTGTCACGCCCTTAGCTTGTTTAATATTACTTAAAATGTGGTCTATACAATTATTTCCTCTAGTAGGTTCATTTATGTGAATTTCTAAATTAAAGTATTTAGCCATATCTTTTAATTGTTGCGATGCTCTAGATTCCACTAATGTATTTATATTAAAATCTCCAGTGATGATAATTTTATATTGTGTAAATGTCTTTAACAGCTCATGGGTCACCGCTTCCAGCCTCGTTAAAAATGAGTGAGCAAATTTATTGTGAGAGGTGTAAACACATAATATCATTACTTTGTATTTAGGGATTCTTATTCCGCAGCACTCAAATACTTCTGGTAATAAGTACTTGTCAAAAATTTTGAGTTCGTTGCAAGTAAGGCCCTTCTGCAGAAAGATGCAGGTACCACCACGTTTATTATTCCTAGAATAACTTGCTGCTTGTTTGTAATTTGAGAGAGTAGCATTTTTCTCCTCACCTTTTTTTATAAATGATTCTGAGAAGCATATTACATCAGGTTCTGAATCACAGTCTTTCAGTTCAGAGAGCGTCACTTCTAAAAGGTCCTTTTTTGAGAGCACACCCGCTATATTTTGATGCAAAATAATAACACGTTTTTTGTTTAGGTCTTTAACACATTGATTGGAGGATGTTTTTGGGTTACTGTGTGGAACGAAAAAGATAATTTTGCCGTAAGGGGAAAGAAAAAGTCTAATATGGAAGTCTGCTTGTGTCTATATCCACAATTTGTCAGTTTTTGTTGTGATTTCTTTAACACTTTTCCGTTACATCCGCTCTTCTGAACATGGTTCTTGATAAAACAATAGTTTAGAAATGTTTTCTCGTAATACAAAGAATCAATAAACATGTTAATACTATGACAGGCGTTCTTTAAATAACAATGATAATATTTTTTTAGTTTCAATAAAGTGGCTATTTTTAAACTTTTTACATATTAATTTTAATTGCGTGTTTAATGAATTTAAATGCTTACTACTAGTTACATTCATTACAATAACGGTGGCATGCTTTAGTAATTTACCTTAATTTTCTAAACCGTTGTCACCCGTGAGTACTAAGATGGAATACCTTATTTTTAGTAAAAAGGGTCTCCGGTTCTCTACACTCACCATACGAAACACCTCAGCATAAAGCTACTATTTGACGCTGGCGTTCTGTGAGAGGGTGGTCCTTCGCGGTCTAGCCAACCCATTCGTGCTACAACTATAGAATTAATATAACTGCAGCGTGGCTCTAGCACGTACAAATCGTACTCTTATTAAAGGAGAACGGTAAAATAAAGACCGCGGATGATTACTCATTAACATTAAATAAAGATATTAATCTATAAATATTCTATGCCGCGCACAGAGGAAGTATTAGCGAAAATAGGTGGCGGCGAGATATATACGCAAATTGATTTAAGCAACGCATACAATCAGTTTATATTATGCGAGGAGTCACAGGAACTTGCCATCATTAATACAACCCGGGGCTTACTAAAATATACCCAGCTCGTATATGGTTTGGCTAATGCACCCGCTATATTTCAAAGCACTTTGGAAACCTTGTTAGCAGGTATTGACGTTGCTAGTTGTTGGCTAGATGACGTTTGTATCACGGCCCCTAACAAGCGATTAAATTTGAGCAGGTTACGTGAAGTTCTAGATACGCTTAAAGTTTAAAATTACAAAAAGAAAAGTTTTTAAACGCAGTGTTACGTACTTAGGTTACGTCATAAACGAACAGGGCCTTATGACGTGTCCAAACAAGATTGAGTCAATTCTAAGCATTCCACGACCACAAAATATTTTAGATGTAAAATGGTCTCTAGGCATAAATTACTATCGTTAGTTCATACCCACAGCACTTTAATCCATAAAAACTTATAGATAGAGTCTACTTATTTATAAATAAGTTTGACATTATATAATCAATATGAAATACTCTTTCCTCTAGTTCAATAAAAAAAACTGTTATCCTATGAATATTTGTTTATAATCTACGTTTATTTCGTACGCCATTTTTGAGTGAATGTTATTGTGTTGATCTTTGGATCTTTCTAATGTTTTATTAGTGTGTCAATTGTTAACAAAACAATTTTATGTATATTAAAAGTATTTAGATAATCAATATATTTTAATAATTGATTTTTTTTTTGTGAAACATAAAGATTTCATATGTTTGCGCGAATACTACACATTTAAATAAAACCAGTTTTTACGGATTTTATCACGTATATTAACTTATTTTTTTATTCCCGACGTTTCGATCACTTTACAACACCCATGGTTATGAGGGAGACTGCGGTGTTGGACGTCCCAATGTAACACATATGCGTCCTCCTTAAAACTATATATTCTCATTGAAGATATCCTGAAACGTGTAGATATTACGTGACAATTTGTGCTTTACACAAAAATTTACTACTACTCGTAACTTCTTTATCATATAATCAATTTTGTAAAAATTGTTTTATATGTATTAGTGAATTTTACGGTTATAAAAAGTATATTATGTGGTTTCTGTTCCATTGAAAACTCTTATAAAACATCTCACAAATTCACGATTCATTTTCCATATTTTAAGGACTTTGTCGTTAGGCGCTTTTTTAATTATGTAAGCATTAAATATGAATCATTTCACTATGCTACCTCTAATTAAACATTGAACCTCAGTATTTATCATGCCGTTTCTGTTAGTTATTACGCCATTAATAACAAAAGAGTAAGGCAGTGGCGTAACACAATGTTATCGCTGCAATGTCCCCAAGGGAAGTTTAGCTTAATTGCTTTTAGAAAGACGATAATTCTGGTAACAGGAAGATATTTTAGTCTCGATATCCTGTGACCAAGTAATTTATTTGCTTATAAAACTTATTTCTTTTAAATTTACTATGTTTGGGACAAAAGGTTTTTGTTGTTATCTCAAATAAGAAACAATTTATACGTTGTAGAACCATGCTGCAAAAATGTTGAATAAAACTAGTCACGCATTTTGCCCCAACTTATTTTTAATACTCATAGTTTCATGTCGGAAGTGTTTTACGCCTTAATGCACTATACTCATGTTGAATAAAATATTAGTAATTATACAATTAACATATATTTAATTAAAACTGTGTTATTAAATTATATTATATATTTTATTTCAATCTTATTTCAGGCCATGAAATTTTATTTAGTTGGTATATTGTGTGTAAATCATTTTCGATACTACGACAAATTCATGGCTCAGTAGCTAATTTTTTTGCTGCAGTGCTGCGGGTTGTGTTTTCTATAACGGAATGGCCTGGTTTTGTCTGGGTTTTTTATCCGTACGTAATTTATGTATGTAAAATTATTCCATGGCACAGGTTAAATAAATTATAAAAGTGAAGTAAAGTTACAGCCTATATACGTCACACTGCTAGGCACAGGCCTCCACTTATTTATGAGAGGGTTTAAGGGCAAGGAAGTTTCCACCGCGCAGCGCCAATGCGTGTTGGCGAACTTCACATGTCTTCGAAATATTTTTTTTCTTATTCTTCAGACATGCAGGTTTCCTCACGATTTTTTCCTTCACCGCCGAGCACGTGTTAAATCAGCACTTAAATTGCAATTTACAATTTCATTGGTGCCGGCTGGAATCGAACCTGGGTTACTCGCGTTCTGTTATATTTACAGCGAGCGTTAACCATCTGAGCTACCACGGCTCTCCATCATCATCATCCCTTCCAGATGTCGTTGAAATATATTTTTTTATTTGTATTTATTATGACGTTTCTAAGCCCGTTTAAAGTATGATGGGAAAATTGTAAATATAATGCACGTCGTAGTTATCTCCTTAGTAACGAGTGTGTCATTAAAGAAGTAAATAGTAGGCAAAAATTCTATGCATTTACTTGTACACACACGAGCGCGCGTTGTTTATGCTTATAAATCACGAAAAATTTCAGATATTTTCAAATAAATGTAGAAACATCATTTACGCATATTTTTAAAATCTACAATAAGTCTACATCAGTATCATGAACTTGATTATTAAATTTGTCTAGATTTTGAAAAATAATCCTATATGTATGTCATGATATAAACGATAAGGTGCAACGTCATAATTGCGATATGATCTTTTACTGCAATCTGCTTGCCAAGCGCGACAGTTAAGGTCAATTCTAATAACAAATAGTGAGACCCATGTCCTATAATGCACTTCTATGATCTGATGTAGTAGTAATATTGGATGTAAGATGTTTGGGTATTTGACATTGCTTCCTGAAAGATGCGAAGCGTCAGATATTTCGATCAATAAACCAGCACATAACAAAAGTAAAGGTAAAATTTTTCTACTGTGGGAAAGAAGTAATACTAGTATACTAATACATACGTTTATTGTTTTCTTATCTTCTTACTCACCCTCTTTTATTTTTACTTCCTTTTTTTATCTGAATGAAAATGGAGTTTTGTTAAAACTTCGAGTTATTGCGATATTTTGAGATACTAGTTACAAGATTTTTGTCCTCATTACCAACCAATTTTTCATTCTTTCAATTATCATCAGTTACAAATTCATTGCGAAATAGGCATGCATATCTTAAGATGCAGGTCTATATCGCAGTGTGACTAGGTCTTCCTTCCTCTGACCTTCGATTTGCTAATGATATAGTCCTGGATCAACCGTGTAGTGGGGGTATAAAAATATTCACTACCCTTCATCATAACGTGCATGTCGTAATAGGCAACAGAGGGAAACAAAAAGTAGACAGAAGATGGGCAGCAGCGTTTTCCCAACAACGACTTAAATACAAAAATTCAGCTGCCAACCCGCTTGCCAAGCATAGCAACTATGATACTGGACTTTAATGGGCAGCAACGGCTACGGTAATCCTAGGACCTTGGAAATATACTCAATGACCTCAATAATGCCAATGTGTAGTCAACCCAACAACAACGCAATAGGTCCTGAAACGAACATTCACAATTTAAAGATCAGGTAATATATTAACATGTTACTGTTTTGGCGTGTATTTGATGGAAATTGCCAAAAGACGTGTGTCTATCCTGGACATGTGACTTTTTTAAATAGAATAAGGGTGACCAACAAGTACACAGTCCACCTGGTGGTAATGGATGCTGTAGCCCATAGACATCTACATTTATCCTCGATAAAGAATCAAAACGCAGGTGCGTTGTCACCCCTGAGGACTATGATGGAATGCCTCGTAACAAATAAAAAGGGTCTCTGGATTTCTACACTCACCATGCGAAACACAACGGTATTAAGCTGCTATTTTACGCTGGTATTCTGTGAGAGCGTGTTCCTTCCCCAGTTGAGCCAACCCATTCGTGCTACAATTATAATATAACTGCAGCGTGGCTCTACCACGTATAACAGTGACTTACTCGTATTGGGAAGTAATAGTGACATTGTCGTGTAATAAATTTCAACTTTAATTGATAATTTACTAGAAAGTTGTATTATGGTGGAAGTAAATTATTTTAATTTTTATTGCATTTTTTTTCTTTAAAACTATATTATGTAAAAAGCTGGGTTCAGCTATTATAGTTATATAAGAGATTTATATAGCAACTTGACGGCCCCATTTCTGTCTAGTGCATCTTGATGAACATCATATGTCCTCAAAACATATTAATTCTTTGAGATGCAGGTTTCTTTACGATGTTTTCCTTTGGCGCCGAGCACGTGAAAGCTTAGCGACTAAGCACTGGCTATAACTTACATAGTACGTGAGCAACCCTGGTCCGTTCCTCGCCAGCACCAATGAAATTGCGATTTTATGAGCTAATTTACAATACGCTCAGCGGTAAAGGAAGACACATTAATGCTGCGTGTCGGACTTTGAAATGCTCTAAAACCCTGTCAAAAATAAGAGCAGGCTTGGGCCTAGTGGGACATATATAGGCTGTAATTTTACTAACTTGTAGTAAATCAGGACTTAAAATTTCTATAGTGCCAACGGGAATCAAATCCGGGTTGCTTGCAAACTGTAAATGCACAGCTAACCACTCAGTAATATTATTTTATTATTATAGAACAAAAAATGGTGAAATATTGAAGATGGGCCCAATTACTGGTATTTCTTAAGTGAAGAGTATATGGATATCAAAGAAGCGAGATAGAGGTCTGTCAACATCCTACCAGATGGAAGTCCGTATAGTCTCCGCCCACTTCTTTGGGTACCAAGTGTGAAAGTTTTAGTAAATAAAAATAATAGACCATCGTTCGCCAGTGTGCAAAATTCATAGTATGTAATTGATGAACTATTTCTACGATGTTTGTAATTAATTTTCCAAGCATAACGAAATTGTTAAACTGCTCTATCACTACTCAGAGGAATGAGACAATAGAGCTCTTGACTTAATCAAGCTTGTGACAAACTGAATTCAGATATATAACTTCAAAGTAATTAATTAAGTATCCAGACTCGCAACTGATAAATCGTAGTTTAACCGCGTTTAATAATCCATTGTAATTTTTTCTTCTGTATAAAAAATAAACATTAATCTTACAATAGGATTATCTCTTCCATTGTGGAGGTTTCAATAAATTAACTATAATTTAAAATGCAAGAAAATAACCGTTAAGTTTTACATAACTCATCATCGAGACTAAATTTTATATAGAATAAAGATGAAAAACGAGCACACAAACCACCTAAAGGTAAGCAAATTTTTTGGTCCTTGGATATCTTCATTTATTCTCTATTAATTCGATCTAAAGCTGTTCGTCAGATTTTCCTCCTATGCGTTCGTAAATGATATTGAGTAATAGTTTCAATACTAGACAGACGAACTAAGAATAAGGGTAATTGGTCGGAATTTTTCGCATTCTTTTGCATTGGCTTTCTTAGGTGTAATGAAAGATAATGTTAACCATTACTTGGTCAGAATCGTATATGTTGTTAAAAATTATCGAGCGCATCAATATTTTGTTGCTCGATAAAATTGAGTACCTTCATGTGAACATCGTCTGTGCTAGCTAATTTTCCAGTTTCAGCCTATCCTAGCCTTTGTAACCTCTTTTTTCAGGATAGACTACGCTTCACTCAAATCACAGGTAACAGCTAAACTACGTGACTCATCTGCAAACATTGACTAGGTGTACTATTCCATAAGTGTTTCTTCTTTGTTGCATCCAGTATGGGGACATTGAGTTCATTAATTTATGAGTTGGTGTGTGATCTTTTTATACCCAGTAAAATAACTTATTACCTTATGTAGATTAAATGCATCATGTTTAGCGTAAAGATTCTCTACAAACTCGCACTTCCCCAAGCATTGCGGGCATAGAGGACTTTCTGTTGGATTTTTTGTCAATCTCCGCATACTTGTAGATTCTTCTTAAAGGGTTATATATTTTTTCTCTAAGCAGCTCTGTTTAGGACCCCAGTCTCTTTTTAAGAGATTCAATGTCTCCTTAATTATACACTGTATATTTCATTCGCCACATTCGCTTTTCTTGTTAAGGTCTGTAAGTTTCCTGACATATTTTTAAGATTTTTGTGGAGGTTTCTCTACTTTTTTTAGCGTATATGATATTGTGGCGACAACTGAAATGTGATACGTCTTAGTACGTTTAATGCAATTAAAAAAGCGATTGTTAATCATTATGTGGTCTATGTAATTCCTGACTATTTGTAGTGGGGTGTGTTGTGGTGAAGTCCATATATTATGTAGTCTTCGTGGTGGTAGCTAGAAGCAAGTATTAAACACGACAAAGTCATTTTCTTGACAAAATTGAATAGGAGTATCGCTTCTTTTGTTTCTGGTCCCAAGTCGAAGTTTTTCGGTCATTCTCGGGAATTTATCTCGGTCTACCTTGGCATAAAAATCACCCATAACTAAGTTTCTCTCGTGATTCTTAGTTACTAGATAAGCTCTTTTCACTTTTTGTTAAATTTTAATACCTTGATCTGATACATCAGTGGTGGGATAATTGGATAATATTGATGTTTTTTGGCTAAGCTTCAATTTGAAGCATAATGACTTGGTTTGATTTGTGTACTGAGCTAACAGTTGTAATAACGCGTTTTTATTCAAAATTGCTCCTACTCCATACATGTTGGAGTCTTCATAGTAACACATAGTATAATATTTATCTACTTTTTCTTACCCATCGCACTTCACTTAATCCAAAAGATTTTCATGCCTTTCATTTCTTTGACAACGTTGTAGACTTTTTCTGGATTCTTCAAATTTCTCACATTCCACGTTACTACTTTCAATTTTGTGTTTTCTACATGGAGATTCTTAGCATTTCTGTCTTATCTAAGGTACGCCAGCAACTCGGGGCTATTATTATATTTAACTTTTTCATATTACTAAGCCAACAACTAGGGAATATATAGTGGAGTAGCCTCCCGTTGCCTTCTGCACCAGACATTTTAGAGCCTGCCTCTTTCAACCAGGGTTCCAGTCGGCTGTGTATAATTGAATCGCCATTTCTCAATCGCCAGAGCCTCGTCAGTTTACTAGCAGGGGATAAGAACCACTTACGTGTGCAGGTGAGGTTGACATTTGGTTCGGTTTAAATGGTAGGCACCGTTATCCCCTAAGCCCCCATTTACATATGCTGATAATTTACGCTGGTATTATGTAAGAGCATGTTCCTTCCTAGTTTAAGCCAACACATTCGTGCTACAACCGAAATATAGCAACACCATGGGTCTAACACGTAAAAACTAGCTGCTGCTTTTTTATTTTTGCCACATTTTTTCATAATTGGTACATAATTTTGATGCGCAACCGTGTTTGCTTCTTAGCTTTGTTTCGCACCATTTTTTAAAGTCTTATATAAGCTAAATGTTATATTAGTTATTTTAAAATATACCCCAAAGTCTATCACGGTGGAATTTGAGCGCAATGGTAATAAAATTTTTCTGATTTTAATTTAGGTTCGTCATTTATAAGTGATTGAAACGAATTAAAGAACAAACAAATTGTGACGCTTTCCCCCTCTCATATTATAAATATATTAAATACTAAATATATTATATTCCCCTTTATATTAAAAATTATATATATGTGACCAGGATAAATATGTTTTGATCTTTCTAAATGATCTTTCTAAAGGTTTAATAATAGGTCGTTTGTAATATTTTGGCGTGATCGACTTAGTTAGGACCCTTATTTACGTTGTGTTTGTTTAGTAACTTAGTTCTTTTAGGTGTCTTTTCGAAGAAAGAATATTCGATAGAGCAATTGAAAGCTGTTGGTAGTGCCTTATAAGCTAAGTGAACCCCGTTCACGAAGACAGGGCTCGAGAAAGGTTAAGACATAAAACGTCCTTATTCCACTTGTATCAGGTTTACATTATTAATTATCCCTTCCCGCTCGGAAAAGGCTCAAAATATATTTATACAAAATACCCAATACAAGGGCTTCGCTCTCCTACATTTATTTAAAAAAAATGTAGGGGAGGCACACGGCCCCACACACGCCGTGCACGGTGAGCGCCAACCATTTTGATGCACTCCCCCCGAAGGGAAAGCTAATTCGGGAACTGGACCGTAGTCCACAGAAAAATAACTGGCGAACCAGTAAAAGAGGCTTGGCCCCTTGTTAGTGCGTAAGCACAAACATCGACCGAAGTCGCGCATGTCAATGCGTGTAAACGCCATACAGAATACGAACGAATCCAGCCACAGTGAATGTACGTCACACGGTTTAGGCAAATAGGCACACTAGCCGTAAACCCTCCGTGAGCGCCACCACCTGCCAGACCGCCGCTCCTGCAGACGTGATGTAAGTGTATGGCATCACCACCAATTGCATGATCAGCACGGCTACTAGCTGCAGAGCGTGTCATGAGTCTACCGCTCACCTCAAGGGAATGGGGTCCCACGTTGTGCGGCTTTCGGCCGCAGCCTTGAGAGTCTCCTCAGATCCTCCCGCCAGCTACCACCCGCATGAGGTCGACACATATGCTCCACCAACCAATACAACGGCAGATATAGCCAAAAGGCAGTTATAAGATAAGAGTAATAATTCGCCATCAGAAAGGGTTTGTGTCACTGACGTTGAGTAAATGCATTTTCGATCATGTTTGTCTCACCCACCAACAAGTTGCCTTCAATCATTCAAAGGTGGGAAAGTTACAGAGATATAATATTATGTTGTTATATAAAACATTGTGGAGGGCAGACAGTCTGCAGCCCCGTAATGAAGGGACCCGACTTGGGCAAAGCTACTCAGGCGTGAGTCAAACCAAGACGCAGAGAGCGCCATTGAGAATAGCGTCCCACCAAACAACCATCGCAAAGACGCAACGCTGCAGAACGCAACAAGCATCAATACGACTATCGTCGGGCTTACACCATCCCAAGGTCCCCCATACGTCCCAGCAGACGTCATCACCCGCATACCTCCATCGACCAGAACCACAAGAGTGCGTCGAATCAGGCGCAGCACACCCGCAGATCCATCACAAGACGCATTACCGCAAGTAGCAGTAAGCATCAATGCAACTATCATACGGATGGCGCCCCCCTCACAACACACCCACATGACCCCTATCAATTTTGGTAACAAAGTTTTAATTGTTGTTATATAAAAAATATCACCAACGTATCATAGTAGCACGCTACTAAGACGCCAATGAACAAAACTCCACGTATCATAGCGTTAATGCACTAAGACATGAAGTTGAGTATGCCTGCTACACTTAAAAGTGCTACCAAACACACTCATCATCCCAATCCGAAAGATAGACGACACATCGCTATGCGCAACGACGTCGCCCACAAACGGTATGGGTGGGCGACGTCCACGGGAAAGCCGTATTGCTACAACAAACCCGCTTACCACCGGCACTAAGATGTTAATTGTATACCTCCATCGACCAGAACCACAAGAATGCGTCGAATCAGGCGCAGCACACCCGCAGATCCATCACAAGACGCAATACCGCAAGTAGCAGTATGCATCAATGCAACTATCATACGGGTGGCGCACCCTCACAACACACCCACATGACTCCTATCGACTTTGGTAACAAAGTTTGTATTGTTGTTATATAAAAAATATCACCAACGTATCATAGTAGCACGCTACTAAGACGCCAATGAACAAAACTCCACGTATCATAGCGCTAATGCACTAAGACATGAAGTTGAGTATGCCTGTTACACTTAAAAGTGCTACCAAACACACTCATCCCAATGCGAAAGATAGACGACGCATCGCTATTCGCTACGACGCCGCCCACAAACGGTATGGGTGTGCGATGTCCACGGAAAAGCCGTATTGCCACAATAAACCCGCTTACCACCGACACTAAGATGATATGTCTAGGACACATCGGTTAGCGAGTCCAAGTTTACCTCGGACCAATTGCTCGTGAAGCAGCACACACGCCACCATAATATTCCTTTTCAAGTCCCTAATAAGGACTAGTCATTTTGCTACAGTACTAGGAGCAGTCAGTCACCCGACCACCCCATACAATGCTTATGCATCAAGGAGACCTTCTATAATATTGCTTTTGTATCATAGACCTTACTTTCTTAAGTCATTCATATATAGGATTCGAACCCACGACCCTACTATTGTAATGCATATTAATCATAGAGACCTTCTATAGTATTGCTTTTGGATCATAGACCTTACTTTCATAAGTCATTAATATATAGGGTTCGAACCCACGACCCTACTATTGTAATGCAAATTCATCATGGAGACCTTCTTTAGTATTGCTTTTGTATCATTCCGCCTTATTCCAAAACGCGGACTAAATATGAAGTTAGTACTAGGTTTAAACCATAACTAAATAAAACGTTATTCCAAGACGAAGATTATCTCTGGTTCTAGGACTATCTATGGTACTAAAGTTAAACTTCCGAGATCCCTAGTTTAACTATGGTACCAACCTCAAATTCAGCACATCTTTATTTGACGTTAGCGACCGTTGTTTTCATTTCGTGATCGTTAAAAATGGATATAAACATGATTGACTTTATGGATTTAGAAGATTTGGACATGCTAGAGACCACACGGCGACCTGATAGACATCGTCAACGTGTGAATCCTTTTGAATTGAGTGACGAAAATTTTAGGTATAAGTATAGGTTCTCAAAACGTTTCGGTAAAAAAATTGTGGATCTTTTACGTGAGGATTTAGTGCACGACTCTCGAGGATGCCCACTGAGTCCTGAAATCCAAGTAGTTTGTGCATTACGCAACTGGGCTCGCCCTGAAGTAAGTGCTATTTAATAATCTCGGTCAATGTATCCAACATAACGCTAGATAAAAAGCCAAAAAATACATATTATTGTTTTATTCCAGGTGATTTACATGGTGTGTCGCAACCAATAGTCAGTAGGACATGTAAAAAAGTAGCGGAAATTTTGTCACGAATGTCCCGAGAATTTATTAAAATGCCTACCTCTTTAAATGAACAACAGGAAACCATTAGGAAATTCCGCAGTATTGCTAATTTTCCTACAGTAATTGGCGCAATTGACTGTACTCACATAAGAATAAAGAAAGTAAATGCTAATGGGGGTCAGTTATATATTAATAGAAAAGGATTTTCTTCAATTAATGTTAAGGTTACAGGTAATGTACAAATATTTTAAATAAGCTGTGATTGTCTCTAAATTACTTTACTACCAAAATAGAAAATAATTTGTTTGACTATCTTATGGCAAAAAATGTAGATTAAAATACAATCAATCTGTTACAATTTTTGTGCACAATAAAATATAACCAATCTATATCAGTAAAACAAAGGACTAATGAGCTCTCACTTTTCAGGTGGTTTGTGATGCTAACCTGAAAATCATGGACATTGTTACTAGGTGGCGTGGCAGCGTACATGCCTCTAGAATATTCCGAGAATGTAGACTAAAACAGAGGTTTGAGGCTGGTGCATTCTCTGGAATATTACTTGGTGACAGTGGCTATCCTTGTACTCTATACCTATTTACACCACTGCTGAACCCAACAATACCACAAGAAGAAAGATATAATAGGAGTCATATCCGTACCAGGAACACGGTGGAAAGATGTTTTGGTTTATGGAAGCAACGGTTTCGTTGCCTATTAAGAGGTATGTTTGGGGACATTGAAACAGCAAAAAAAACAATTGTTGCATGTGCTGTACTACACAATATTGCCATAGACATGAGAGAAGATGTATTTTCTGGTGAGGTAGATAGCACTGAACAATATTCATCTGAACCTATAGTACAAAGATATATTCCACCATCAATAAGGGGAAATATTAGGAGAAGACAGTTTATTGAAAATCATTTTCAGTAGGTAAACATTTTTTTTTACAATTTTTATATAACAATCCATAATTAAAATTTATAATTTATGATTAAATTTATAAAATTATTACAATTTTTCAATTGTCAAAGGCCTTATGTACATTTAATTTATTTTATTTCGTAATTTAGGGGCCAAGCTTCATTGAATAAAAATAATGTAATAAAGAGGTAAATAAATATATAAGACAATTATAATAATTATTATATTTTGATTTCAGACATAATACTCATTTATAAAGTAAAATCTTTCCGCTGAGCCGTTGTCAGCTGACAAATAATAACAACTATATATTACAGTTTTCACCAATATGGAATAAATCACGGGAAGTACTGTGATAATATTTAATTTAATGAGCTAAATGCTTTTATTTAAGCCATAATGCTTGTGTTTCAGGGAAAGATGTGGGGTACAGCATATTCCACATCAATATGAAGCTATGTTTATATAGACTTAAGTGCTGTAGAGATCTGTTTAGATTTTTTTAAAGAATATTGTCGCTCTGCTACATTCACAGCTGGATTTCCTTTGCAGAGGTGCAAGGGTTCACAGGAAGTAGGACTGTGTGATAATTAAGTAATTAGGTTTAGTTTATTATGCCAATGTTATGTTAATTAAATAAATATTGTTTATAATTATTTATTTTAATTATTATTGAAAGATGTACAGATATTTGCAGCAATAAGTACCTGAAAAGAATAATTTCATGTATCAGAATATTTACAAACATGTATCTGATATAGTCTTGAATATTTAGTTTTTTTTTTTAATAGGATGATGGTGACAAACGAGCACACAGTTCACCTGATGGTAAGTAGTTGCTGGCACATAGACATCTACATCTATCCTCGACTATGAATCAAAATGAAGATGCGTTGTCACCTGTGAGGGCTAAAATGGAATTCCTCGTTTCCAGTAAAAGGGGTCTCTCATACAAAATTTGTCAATAAAAGTTTAATGGCCAAATACTCCTTGTGGTGTCACATTCACTTTGACTTAGTGATAGAGATAGCATGAGACTTAACTGCATCTTAAAAGTGAGTAGTGTTAAAGTATTTGGGCATAAATGTTTTACTAAAGAAAAATTATATAAAAAGGGTTATTATAATATCAAAGAATACATAAATGAAAATAACCCCTGCAAATGAGGTGATCGCTGCTATGCTGTTTCTATTAAAATTAATTTAAAAATTGTAAACCAAAATTTGTAAAGTGAAATATGTTTAAAAGAAAAGTCCCGCTGGGTTTCTTGCTGGTTCTTCCCAGGACAGAGGTATTTTCCAAACTAGTGGTGAATAAAAAATGTCTTTTGAATAAATTTTATGTAATAATCTATATTGAATAAAACTCATTCTATTCTATTCTATTCTGGTTCTATACACTCACGATATGAAACACAGTAGCATTAAGCTGCTATTTAACTTGTATTTTTTTGACTTTCTAACAAAGATATTTGTAATTCTAATTTTTTAATTTTTAATTTGGCTATTTTAATGTTGTATTTATGTTCCTCTTCCATCATTTCTAGTTGTCTTTTTTTAAAATCTGTATTGCTTTTTATGATTGTTTGCTGTATATCTTCTCTTCTGTAAAATGAAATAGAATACTTAATGTAAGTTTTTTTTTAATGTACTAAGTATTATGAAGTAATAAAAGTATGTACTAGAATGGAAGTTAACCTTGTAGGCAAAAGAAATATATTTATAGTTATTTTTCAATCAATTAATATTAACTTTGCTTTTTAATATTTTTTTATATTTGAAAATATGAAACATTTTTAGTGTTTAATTAAATACTAATTTTCAAATGTTAAAAAGTATGAGATGTATTAAAGTAATTATTTCAACATACCTATTTTGCAAGCCCTTTTTCCTGTCTTTTGTTTTTGTAATGCCCCTTGTATTAGCAGTTTCATTGTTGGTTATTTTCATTTCTGTGTCCGTAGTTGGATCGTTTGATATCTCTAAAAAGTAATATAAATAAAGGTTATAGTAAATTAAACATGTTTAATATTGAGACAAATTTTTGTATTACATAATATGATTGTAACTATAATAATAATATATTTTGCTTTTCAATAAATAATCAATAATTATTATTTACCTTGCACCTCGACATTGAGTTGTGGATATTCTATGTTTATAACTACTGGTGTGTCATTTTTATTAAAACTAAGGCAAGGCTTAGGGTCAGCAAATATTTCTTTTGTAGTTGTAGCCACAGTCACTGGATTCTAAAATAAATTACTAAAACATTTATTATCATGTTTTCCTGTCATTACCTATATAATATTTCCCTTAACTGAATCAGGTATTTTATATGCTGTGGAAATATTACGATCGAGGCAATAGGTAATACAAGTTATTAATTATAAAATAGAAAATTATAGTCGACTAGTGTAGATAATCTAGTAAGATGTATGTTATGTATATCATAAACCACTATGTATGAATTTATGACATTTCAATTTTGAATAAGAATGAATTAATTGAAAAGAAATTATTACATACGTATATTAAGTTTTGAATATTTGAAAAATAATTTTGTATTGTAAATTGTATGCCTTAATGGCAGATTATTTATACAATTTAGTAAATATATTTAGTATACAAAATAAAGCTATTTCATTTTAATTAAATGTGTAAGACATAAGTAATTTTATTTACCACTGCATCACTATCATAATCGTTAACTTCAATGACAAAGTCGTGAGGAGCAATTGCCATAATTTGTAAGTCCTCAGGAGTAGGTGATAGTGGTTTTTCGCCATCCCCTGTTTTTGATCGTTCCCTCCTATATGTACATAGGTTTGATTTAGCCGACAACTTCATCCTCTTCCAAGCTAACTTCAATTTTATTACGTTGTAGAGCCATGCTGCAGTTATATTAGTAGTATAGTTGTAGCACGAATGGGTCGGCTCGACCGGGGAAGGACCACGCTCTCACAGAATACCAGCGTGAAATAGTAGCTTGATGCTGCTGTATTTCGTATGGTGAGTGTAGAGAACCGGAAACCCTTTTTACTGGAAACGAGGCATTCCATCTTAGTCCTCACGGGTGACAAAGTATCTTCATTTTGATTCGTAATCGAGGATAGATGTAGATGTCTATGGGCCACAGCAACCACTTACCATCAGGTGGACTGTGTGCTCGTTTGTCACCCTATCCTATAAAAAAAAATCCCCATCTGATCGGCATTTACCTGTTATCTCATTAAATCTAAAATAAAAGAATAAATCTTGTAAACAATACCGTGCCTACTTATACACAACAAATGCAATAAGTACTTACTTATTAGTTATATTCTTCCACTCTTTTATTTTTTTCATGTTTACGCACGTTTTCGTCGACTTATCTTCTAAAATAGGTGCTGATTGAGAAATAAGGATGATAGGAGGATAAGAGCGTTGTTACGCACTAACAAATAAATTACGATGTTTCACTAACTTTTTCTTCTGAACTCCAATTTTCACCCCTTTTTTTCTTTTGTTCCATTATTATAAATATAGATCCAAATAATCCAAATAAAACCTTACTATCTGCAATACCATAATACTGAGATCAATGCAATGTAAAATAAGAGCATTTACTTATTATACATAAGGACGCAACATAAAAATTTTGAACGTTTTTATTCACGCGCTCGCGGTACCTATGTAATTTACTCCATTTCACGGTAGAGTCGTTAAAATGAAAACGATTATAAAAAGCACTTTAATAAAAGTATAAGTCGTGATTGTTTAATAGATTTCTACCTAAAGAAATAACAATATGTTTTTGTATTGATGGATAATTATTTAAGCATAATTAAGTGTGAAAATAATATTAATATTTAACGAAACAGAACGTTGCATTGAATGAAACCTGTAGGAACGAATGAAAGAATGTAATTTCTTGTTTCTTATCTGTTGATGATATTTAAACCACGACGAATTTTGGTACTAACTAGTCCACGGATAGTCTGCGTTTTGGAATAAGAATACATTTTGATACTAGTACTAAAGTTAATACCGTAACAAACCTGGATCTGTTAGTCTTGGTTTAAACCAGGACCAAAACATTTTTTTGGAATAAGACCGATTGAGTTTAATATCATAAGTCCCTAATATAGGACTAGTCTTTGTGCTACAGTACTTCAGGCAGTCGGGCTCCCGACCACCCCATATATATGTACAACTGCAGGAATGTATCTCCGGCAGCTCCTCCATACAAGACATCTATACATGAACACCTTCAATAACTTAGGAAAATTTTCTTTTATACATGAACACCTCCCATGACTTAAACAATTTTTAACAAATTTTCTAATTATCTTATAAACGTTATTTAACTTAATTTTATAATATTTTTTGACTTGTATTTCTATTATTAATCTTATTTTGAATATTTTTTCAAGTTTTTTAATAAATTTATTTATTACGAAAAACAATAATTTTGCCTTTAATTTACTATGTTATTGGGATAATGTCTGAAATATATTAACTTTATGTTTATTAATTTAACTTAATTGCTTAATATATATCTTTCAAGACTATTTTTGACGCCCCTTTATATTGAATTTAATTGTTAATAGTAATATTGGGCCGTCACAATCCACCCCCAAATGTTATGTTAATGACCCACACAGTGGAGTCGTTGATATAAAATTTTACTATATTGAGAGCATATGCACTACACTCAAAATTTTGAACTTATGTGTATCTGTACTTTCCTCTTTCAATCTGTTACAATTCAGTATATATTTTCATCCCACCTACCCCAGGGAATGGCCTCCGCTACACTCCCCTTCAACCACATCTATCCCAATGCGATAAACCATAAATTGTTATCTTGATAAATTTATTGTATATTACGTCGTTAAATAGTGGTTCTCTTTTGTTTTTGACTAACATTTTAAATCTTTAAAATATAATTCAGCAATGTTGTCTTTATATGCACAGTATTTTGTATATGAGTTGAAATCAGATGGCTACACACCCACAGGATAAATGTGATTGAGCCATTCACCCTGACCCAACTCCCCAAATTTATTTAAATAAAAATATTTTACAAAATTATCTTATAATCAATATTTACGGATAGTCATTAATAAAATGATTACAACATTTTTCTTATTTTTAATTAATTTGTGTCTTGCTCATAACTTTAATAATTTTAATCTATTTTTTCAAAAGGCCACCCACGGGACCAAATTATATTACAGTATTTATTCTAGAATGTATATAAGCCAAACCTATTATCTAAAATATTTTAATAAATAAATAGCATTAAAATTTCCCCTAATTTCATTTGTTTCTGGGTTTACTAAAGTATATACATTGTCAAATGGTTCGGCTGCTATTATATATGGCCCTTCATACGCCAAATTAAATTTACTCATAACTTTGTTATCTGAATCTGATCTACTAGATCTTGAAACTTTGTGTCGAGCACTTTCCGAAGTACTAAATAAGTATATAACAAGTATACTAAATATATATATATATATATATATATATATATATATATATATGCAGATAGATATATGTTATATATATCATATATATGTTACAAATAGTTCGCTATCACTCGACGCCATATTATGGCGTTTGACAAATGCGCATATTATTTGAGACGCCAGAATATGACGTTTGGACAGACGAGGGGCTAACAGAAACGAATCCATAGCTTACTGTATTTTATGGATATTCATAGGTTTATATTTTACAACTACATGATATTAGAATTGTAAATCGCAAAAATAGAAATGTAAATAGAAACGTAGTAGTTACATAATATAGCATGTCAGTAAATATTATTAAGTCAGGATTATTATGATCCATAAATTCCTTAATGTTATAATAATTCTTTTCATACCATCTTTGCTCAATTAAGTTTTAAAACTGATAGTCAATCCGCTTGCCAATAGTGACAAAGGAAAATCTCCATACAATGCGAAAGGTCCATCTCGAGCGGTGGACTTTTACAGGTCAGAGACTATGAAAAAGAAGATCATTGTAAACAAACCCAAAAAAAAAAAGACAAAGATACTAGTTTCTACATATAATTTGGGATGCATTGATAACATGATTTTGTCATGATGACAAAAAATTAAAAGGAATTATAATCTAGGTGCGTAAATAAAACAAAATTTTTCCTCATCACCACGAGATAAATTGAAATGCATGAGCAAATGGTGGTGGGACGTCAAGTCTATAAAATACAGGCCAAGGCAAAGTCATAAGTTAAGTGGCAATAATGGTTATGTGGCTACATCAAACTATATCTGCAATATCGCCGAGGTATACTATGATATAGTAGCAAGTGTTGCATTGCGTATTGCGTTGCGCGTTATAGACGGCAACTCGGCGGCTATAACATTGCAGCTACAAACTTTTTTATCAACATCAGTTTCGAAACAGTAAGTGAATAGACGTATCGTTCATTTTTACAGGCGGCACGATAGAGTAATTGTTAAGAATTGATGTGATGTACACTGAAAGCCCCCCACCCCCCCTCTACAATTTTATCTAAAATGGCCGTTTGTATAAATATTTAAATTCACGTGACCAATTAAACAAATTATTGATCTTTCCCAAGGATCTTTCTTAAGGTTTAGTTATAGGCCGTATGTAATAATTATGACATTATTGTCTTAGTAGTTGTCTTAAGCCTTTCTTGGAAGACCAATAAAAGGGCTTGAAAAGGTTAAGAATATTAAATCGTCCCTATTTCCCTTGTATTAGCTTTAAATCAGTCAATTGTTTATTAAGTTATCCCTTTCGGCTTGGAAAATGCTCAAAATATTTATGTATGAAAGTACCCTAACCAAGGGATTCGTTCTCCCACATTCTAAAAAAATGTGGGGAAGCACACGGCTCCATATATTTCGTGTGATATGAGCGTCAATCAACCGGAAACGCATCTGCAATTCCCCTGGTGTTATGGTTGTTCATGGGCGGCATAACAATTTTAAATATTTAAATGAGATTTACAAAGGTGAACTTAACTCTTGTAGGAGTTCTCTTCCAGCAAACTCTATGGGAAAGAGATATTGTTTTATTTATGAAAAAAGTAGGTAGCAGCGTGTGTACTAACTTAATAACAAAACACTACTTAATGGAAACTGGCTATAAGTTACAGTTAAAAATTGACACATATGTGTATAAATTATAGATATATTTTTTCTATTAAAGATAACGTATACCATATAAGTATAAACACATACGCACACACACACAAACACACACACACACACATATATATATATACATAAAATATATGTATATTTATAATTCTTAATTGATAGATAATATTTTTTTACTTATTTCCGAAATATATTAAGAAGAGAACTAGCACGTATGTTATGTGGGAGTGAGTTCCCTAGCTTGACCGCCCTTAGAGTAAAGGGCTTTTGAGAAGTAGCTGTTCAGTAGCCTAGCACTGAGTTTTCCGAGGTAAAATACTCAAAGCACTCACGGAGATATGGAAGTGCAAGAAGATTAAAGAGTAGAAAGTAAAGAAATGATAACACATGTAAGTCACGTCTACGAATAGAAAGCCATTTTAATAGAGCCCTGTACTCTGAAACATAAAAAAACTTACGCAGACCGAAAATAAAATGTACACACACATTTTTAAGACGTTTCAGTTTGTTTAACAGTTCCTCTGAAGCATCCAGAAAACTAACATCTACGTAGTTAATGAGTGGAAGCATAAGTGCTGGAGATAACGTTATTTTAGTTTTTCGCACCAAAAGCATCTGAAGGCGCTTGAGATATTGAAAATTTCCTGCTAAACATATTAATGTGAGCAACCCAAGACAAACTCTTATCAAAAATAACACCTAAGTTCTTATCAGTCCCCGTAAATGGAATCTGATTTTTGTCGTAAGTTACGGCAGGTATCTCCGAACGATCTAATAAATTAAGCATATGTGAGTTGCCGATAATCATAACTTAGGATTTAGCAGGGTTAACAAAAACACCAAAGGAGTAACTTACCCAACTGCTTATGCTACATAAGTCAGTATTCATTTTATTAATAGTAACGTTTTGATTCTTAATCAAGGATAAAATGTCGATGTCAATGGAACTCCACCATCCACTTACCATATGTGGATTTAGGTAGACTGTGTTCTCGTTTCACCGTAATTCTACAAAAAAAATAATTGTAGGTGATCCCATGAAAAATTACAAGTTTGGTTTCACTATTTAACTTACTGTTGTATATTTTGGAATATAATTCCGAGTGTGTGAGAGACTTGGTAGGTCGTGCTCGCATAAATGTATCTTCTAGCGTCGATATGGTATGACAGGTTTTTCACTTTCCTCTAATGTGATTCAGGAATTCGCTACATGCGTCAAATTTACGACAAATGCCGCTCCTAGGGCCCTATCTGCTCATGTTTTCTAATAGGCTCAAAACTTTTACATTATTTAACTGATAAACAAATTTATTTAAGATTAATTTAACGATAGAGAGGTCAATCGACGGATTCAACTCGGCTGGGCAGCGTTCGGGAAGTTACGACATATCTTCTCGTCATGTATACCTCAATCTTTAAAAACTAGATTATACAACCAGTGCGTGTTGCCAGTGATGACTTACGGATTTGAGACGTGGTTCTTCACTGCTGGCCGTATGAGGACGCTCAAGGTCACTCAGCGAGCTATGGAGAGGGCTATGCTCGGAGTTTCTTTGCGTGATAGACTCAGAAATTAGGATATCTGCAGTAAAACCAGAGTGACCGACATAGCCCAACGGATTAGTAAGCTGAAGTGGCAATGGGCCGGCCATATAGCTCGAAGAACCGATAACCGATGGGGAAGAAAGGTTCTCGAGTGGCAGCCTCGTACCGGTAGGCGTAGTGTAGGGCGACCCCCCCACTAGATGGAGTGACGACCTTGTAAGATATACAGGAAGTCGATGGATGCAAGTGGCTCAGGACCGTGCTTTGTGGCATTACTTGGGGGAGGCCTATGTTCAGCAGTGGACTTGTGAAGGGCTGTAATGATGATGATGATGATAATTTAACGATATATACATTTTTTATTGAAAAGTACGATAGGTAGATGAAATTTATTTATAAAACCCAACAATTTTATATTATAAAATAAATGACAAAGCAAAAACATAAATTTAAAATGTTTTCAACTTATATACACAATAACACAATATTTGTTATTTTTTGTTTCTCTAAAATTTCAAGAACAGCATTCTTAAATACTCGTACTCGTGCTAGTTTTACTAGTGCACTTTCATCTCGATATTACAAACTGTCGTTTTCGTTTACACTCGACTCAACAAAAAACTTTCGAATCTATGCATAAAATATAATATTCGAGCATTAATGAAGCAAACGTTTTAGACTTTAATTTTCTACAGGTAAAATTTCATACTGAATGAAAAAAATTATCTTTCTTCGATATTACGGAAAGGAAGGGAAACTGATAATTGTGCTTTAGCTTTTTTTTCGGAAAGGAAGGGAAATCGATAATTGTGCTTCGTGTTAGTCGCAGTTCTGCAATTGGTACTTTTACTTTGTTACAGAGTGATCAGTACTTAAATACATTTAATGGTTAATTGCAGTATTAGCCGGTGGCGCTTTATGGACGTGACATACACACATAAATACTCACGCCTGTTACCCAGAGGGGTAGGTTGAGAATACGGACTTCCATTTGGCACGACTGATGGATTCACGATATTGGGAGATGAGTTACTCGCGTCCGTAGACTTTGACCACCTAACCCCAGGTCCGCACTATACGTGTCCCACGGGTGGTGCTAAAAGAGCGAAAAATCTGAAAGATCAGACTCGGTTCCTCGCCTTGTAACAACGGCATAACATTTACAACCCCATATTTCGCGCCATGAGGAAGGAAATAAGAGAAATTAATTAAAGTGGTATATGCATTGACCAGTTAGCACGATTACACGCGAAAAGTAACCTGGCTGTTCTGTTCGAGGAGTTCTGGAGCGTGGGCTGGAAGAAATGTTATCAGATCTCTCTCAGCCAACAGTTCTTTCTATTACACTAACATTTCTGACTTCAAACAGGCGATTTCGAATCTCAGCCGCTGTATAAAAACGATCTCGTATCATATTACTGACAATAAAACGATCGTCTCGTACTGACGTGTGACGTGTTAACCGGGTCTCTGTGTGTAACGACCAGTCTCCCGATACCGACAGATGGCGTCTCGTATCGTTGTACGCGGTACACTAAGTGTTCGTGCAATTTGTCGCTGGCTGCACCTCTCATCAGTTAAAGCTATAGCTCTGGCAGCTTCAGCAGCATCCAAAAGCATTTTTTAAGCACAATACAATTAGCTTAAGAAATTGACTTCAGCAATTTCAACTGCCTTTCAGTTGAAATTACAGATAACAATTTTAATAATTTTAAGCCGCCAATATACCGATTTCAAATAACGCTTACTGTAGAATGATCTTTAAAAATGACGTTAAAACCACAAGATAAACAATAATTCAGGGTAGATTTGTTTAATTTGTTTCCAAAATGTACCCACTTAACACAAATAATAATCATGACATGACACGAAAACAAATGTAGTGTCACTTAAGAACTGTGGACGGTTTATTGTGCCTGCGATATGACTTAACAATAATCACAACAATAAAAATATAGTCTATAATTGTCACAAAATATTTGCATCAGTGTATTTTCCGCGGTAAATTGAAATGAATGATATACAGTAAATTTTAAATAATTTTAAAATAATTTTTAATTTTTTTGCAACAATTTATTGTTACCAGCGGTTTTCCGGACCGATACTAATTATGGACCTTCAAGAAATAGCTTATTCCTTTTCAGATATTCACGGTAATAACTTACACAAGATGATATGGTCCGTGTACTAGTGTGCTTCCTTTTTGTAACATACGTGTGTATTATTTGTATTTTGTTTTTATTTTCCTCTAAAATTATGTGGATTTATACAACAAAGCAGAATTTGGGTTTCTAAAAAGGGTTGCATTTAAAATTCATATTTATAAAAAAACTAGCTAAAGCTAAGCTACAACTGGTCACAATTTTAATAGAGCTGACATAAACGGAAAATAAAATTCACAGAAGCTTACGGATCTTGTTAGTAAAATGTAGACATTTTTTACGGGGATTTTAAATGTTTAGTGGTAACAAGTCTTGCTTAAAATGGACTGCGGCACTCATAAATACTATCTGTGTAATTTATTAACAAGCCTTAAATTAATTTGGTTTATTTATTTTAGAAGGACTTTTTAATAATTTTTCAACTTATTCTAAGAAATAAATTGAAACTAATTTATATTTTATTAAGATTTTCATGTATTCATATTTTGTGTGTTAGCTATTCTGTTCGTAAATAGAGTTTTAAGGTTCTTTTTGCTTTTTTGTTCTGGATTCAAAATTTTAATGCCTTTATTATGTTTTTGTTTTAAATAAAATTGAAGATACCATCGAACTTACAGTCTTACAGTTCACCCGATGGTATGTGGCTACTGCAGTCCATGGGCACCTGAAACCTACTTTAAATAAAAAAGACATTGTAACCTATGAGGACTGGCATGAAATGTCTAACATTCTCTAATTTTACTGGCTCTCTATACGCTGGTAACCCGAAGACTACCGTATATTCACTGCTATTTGGCGGCAAAAATATTTAAAAGTGTCCCGTCCGAACGAAAGTCTCGAACGAAATCTTCACCAAAAAAGAGTTCACCTTTAGGACAATATTCATTATTCACATATTATTTTTCATTAAATTATACTATGTGTGTAGGACGACCCCCAACGTACTGGTTACAGATACAGGAAGTAGTAGATGGTAGATAGACGCAGGTGACTCAGGATCATGCTTTGTGCATGTAATGATGATGATGATGATAATATAGAGTAAAACGTTAAAGGAAACAAAGCTGCAGTGATTGCATTACACGAAATATGTATGGAGCTTCATAAGCTAGGCATCATCCGCATGTTTTATCGCCCACCTATCTAAAAGTACACTAACAGCCTCTCTATCAAAGGTCATAAAAGATCGGGGCGACTCCCAGTTGTTATATCCGTACTTCTTTGATAATACGTGAAGAGAAAACTTTGTAACCCTTTTTAAACTCTCAAACGCCAAGCTTCCAAATTTTACCGCTTCGATATTCCGTTAAAATTCAAGAGGTCAAATTTGACCGCACCCACCCACAGCACTTTAACCCATAAATACTTGTGTTTAGAGACTACTTTTCTAGGAAGAAGTTTGGCATTAAAGAATCAATATGAAATTTCATATCCTCTAGTGAAATAAGTAAATAGAGTAGTAAATAAAGTTAGGTAGTCTGTGAATATTTATTTATAATTTACGTTCATTTCGTACGCAATTTTCGTGTGAATGTTATTAAATTGATTTTGAATTTAGATAGTGTCTTAGTATAGTGTTTAATTATAAAATTGTAATGAAAGTTTGTGTGAACATAATTTATCTTTTTAGGTAAATAATTTCGAGTAATATATATTGAAATAATTGTGATTTTCGGGCTGCCGAAACCGCTTGGTATGTTTTTTTGTTACAAAATACAATAAAATCTTCTTGTAATGACGTAAAACCTGACTTTTGTTTAGACCACAGAATAGAGAGTTTTGTATAGATTTTATAATGCTAAAATTTTTCAAAGAAAAAAAGTCTCTAAATATAAGTTTAAATGGCCTTAAGTGCTGTGGGTGGGTGCGGTCGCATGCGACCGCTCGGGATTTGCCAGGTGCATGCGACTGCACGGGAATTTTTTAGGGATTGAAGGGTTAAGCATATGGAGCATACGAATTAGTGTGAGATTTGGCATACTTAAAATTTACATGGAGAAGCAGTTTAAAAAGCAAAAAAAATATACATAATATATACATATTTTATTTAATGTTAAGTAAACATTAAATTAAAGTCTCCAAAGAATTTATTGTTTGGTTGCGACAACGCACAGCCTTGCATTTTTTTGTTTGTTGGCGTATTTTGTTAGTTGTATTTGCCAGCATAGCCTACCCTCGCTTCCGTTCCTTCCCCGCATGGGCTTGCATAATGGGGGGGGGGGGTGGAGTTTGATACAGGTGATGCATATTTGACCCTCCAATGGTAGGCGCTCTCCGCCAAGTGAAAGGGGGAGACGGTGGAAGCTGTATAAAGACGTGCACCGCCACCGTTTGTAGCATGGACTTACTCCGGTGCCAATTATAGGTCACCCGCTTTGCTCTCAAGGGCCTTCTTGCATTCAGTTAGAACCCTCGCAATGGCCCGTAGTCGATTTTTACCCTTTTTTAGTATCACTACCCCCGGAAGAATAAAAACACTCTCTGGTTGCGAATACTTCAAGTGAATTTTCTCGAATCATTATTTTAGCAAGTCCTTTCTCTTCCTGGCCGAAATGATTGCGTAGCGGCTCAACCAGTGTTGCGAACAAATAATTACAGAAAAATTTACTAAATGAGCTGTGCATTTCTTATAATGTTACGTTCTTTAAAAATAGTGTGTGAAATATATGTCAATAAAAAACTAACGTATATTTTACATTTTTTATATTATATATCTTTGTTTTGTATATTAAAATGCAGTTAGTGGATTTTTAACTTGCTTTTAATAACAAAACTTAAACATTTAATAGATTAATGATGAATTTTGATCACTAGGCGGCTACTAGCTTAGTCTTGAACCAAAAAAATTAAAAAATGTTTACAGGCTCTTTAAGTTTAGAAATTTAAGATATAATTTATACTACGGTACTTTATGTATAGTGAATACACCAGGCACTTAACATTTTTTTATAAATAAGCCAAAATAATACAGTATTGCATATAATTTTTAACCAAACAAACCACGCAATTGGGTATAAATAGTAGTCCGACCTTGTATACTGCAATTGTATATAAGGTCAGGAAAAAAGGTTCTTCGTATTTTATTACGTAATTCAAGAAATTTTTTTTCAAAGTTAAGTTTAATTTAATTATAATATATATGTGCCATTTCCTTCGATAACTTTTTGTCATCTAGTAGGTAGTGACATAATCCCGTTGCTGTAGAAATTTTGGGTTTCTTTATCAAAAAAAAAAAAATACGACAAATAGTTAAGACTGAAGAGACCAAAACAAGTGAAAATCTGAGGGTACTAGTTTAAGGTTAGGGACTATATACGGTGGTTGCATTAACACTTCCCAAACAAACTCTCCCAATTTTTTTGAATGAGCAAAGGTGGGTGTGGTCTGGCGTTATCATGATGAAAGCCCCTTCTTTTTGTTTATCAATACCGGCCGTTTTTTCTCAATTTCTTGCTTGAGTATCGTTAGTTATTGACAGTTTGTAGTTTATTACTTTATTAAAAAAATATAGTACAGAGAGATTGACTCGATACTTACTGAGAGTACTGTATTTGTAAATTAATGAATATGTATTTTGGGATTTCAAAATAACCCGTTACGGTAGAGGAGGCAGGGGCAGAGGGTGTGCATTTTTATATGGAGATAAAATATTTTGTTATTTCTTAAAACAACCCCTTTTCGGTGGATGGAGAAGGTTCAAATTATAGGCACAAAAATATTGAATGCTTTAAAGTTATTAAATAATAAAATTTGCCTCTAACGATTTTAAAACAAGGGTGCAAATGTTACATGAAAAATATTGTATTTACTCTACAGCTCAAACCACCGGACGTAGATGCGTGAAGTTGAGACAATAAAAATTCTTTTCAGGCATCCACTAAGAAAGAATGTTTGGAAAATTTAATTCCTTAGATAGTAAAATAAGGTTTTTAAGATTAATTTTTACGGGGTGATTTCATATTTGTATAGGAAAAAAGTATTAAATGATTTTTGTAACTTTAAAATTACTAAGGATACTTTAGATTAACTTACATTTTTAATTCTTTACTAAAGTAAAATTTAAATTATTATTACCGAACATTCGACCAAAAACCTAATAGTTACATAGATACATAATAAACTTAAATACTATTCAATATTTATCTAGTTCAGGGTTTTCAAAAGTTGTGAATTGACAAATAAATAGGTGGTATAGGACGCCTGTGTGGGTGAAAAGGCATGGCCATTCGACGGTGTCAGACGCTACCAGATCAGTGCCTCTGGGGTTGTGGGTGCTCGGCGCTGTGGAACACCTAGAGATATAATCCTAATGTAATACTTTCTAACCCCTAGGCAGACGATGTTAGTATGGTTCCCAAGGCATCACAATAGCATTGCGAAGGTGCTGGGTACAGAAAAGACTACCCCCGGGACGAGATTCAAGAAAGCAATGCTAGAAAAGGCCCCGATTGGGTTCCGAACGGAGACCCCGGGATCCCACACATACATTGATGGTGACCACCGTGCGTTTTCAGATGGTAGGAGATTTTCCCTCGATAGTAAAATAGGACTACGCAAGCTGGTTATAGGTGCAACATAATGATTAAAATATAGTGATTAAAAAAGTAGCTTCGGCAGGTATTTGCGTAAGTACCCACGTGATTGCGTGTGAATGTCTGCGATTTTTTCAAAACTATTAGATGTTATTTGTAAATATGTTGACGTTTTTTTAAATAAAAATAAATACTAGCAGTGTTATTAGCATAACTAAAAATCCCTTAAAATACCTGGTAAGCTGTAAATGCTTGTGTTAAGAGCGCAACGTTAACGACAATAATCAAATAACGGATTCAAACCCACGACCTATTTATTTTGCGGTTTGCACCCTGTCATTAAGCTACAAATGTCAAATATCTTGTACATATAACAGCGATCAAGCAAATAAAACAATTATATAGTAAATTAACCCTTTTTAGGGACGATAAGGTAGATTTTTGTATTTGATACAATAATCATCGTTTTATAAATACATACCTGTATTTTATTGAACAGTTAAAACTTACCTAATAAATACTTACCTTATTAAACCAATAACATAAGTGGGGGCGTCAATCATGGTGCATCTATCGATATTAATGACAAGATACGGTTGTGCGAACAAAAATTTTTCACGATATAGAATAAATCAGCGCCATCTCTTAAATACTCATGAAATACCACGGAACCAGTGTTTCCACTCATGATTTTGGTTTTTTCCTGGAACTTGTAGAAATACTCCATAAATTATCGTCATAAAATCTAAATAGCCTTATTTACACCTAATTTTAAACATTTTAAAGAACAACATCTTTGCCAGTTTTGAATATCATTTCACGAATTTTTTTTTAAAACTTTAAAACAAAAAAAATTAAAACTCTTGAATTTTGTGATGAAGAAGACGTTCTCATATTTAAATTATAATAACACAGCCTCATAGAAATAATGAATATGTAACTAAGTAAAATATTATACCATTATTTCCATATACAGAATGAAAAAGATTTTCATTCCACAATTTTTTATCTAATTTGGCCCTATCCCCTTCGATAAATCTTTAAAAAAAAATTACATTGAGTGGGTATAGACAACAGAGTTACCTAAAGTTCAATTTTATCCCAAATTATCCAAAACCCTATCAACTTGAAGAAACGATTAATGCCCTACTATATTAGTAAATTTACCATAAAAAAGTGCAAAATATGCAAAAGTGCAAAATAAGTGAAAACACTTCACGAACGCACGGCACTTATATTATGAGCTTGCGTTGGTGCTCCATAAACATTTTAGCACCAATGAATCGGTGCTATTTTGTTTATTCAATGATCCGGTCCATTCACAGTAGTATAATAAGTCTATGGGCGCATCACTATTGAACCGCTTCATCTATGTATCAGTATCTATAGAACATCTGCTTACGCTATAGCATATGTGCACTCTAAGCTACTAATTCTCCCTTTTACCACCGCAACTATGAGTATGCTGAAAATACTTGTCTTAAAAGTGGTTCAAGAAAGAAGTCGAATGACGGATACTTATGACTTTTGATTTTAGCCGTCCGTATTTTTCCGTAAATATTAGACTGTAGCCATTATAAATCTACGTCTTGACGATTTAACATACGTTTATTGTTCGGTTTTTAAAGTTAATAAATTTTTTATTTTTATTTTGAAAGTTACTAAACTTTTCTTTTTTTTTAATATACAGTGCAAAATGTAAGTACATTATCATATTGAGGGAGGGCGGGAGGTGCTCTTCAAACTAGGTAAGACACATCATTTTATTTAATTGAGCGGATGGTTGCAAAGTAACTCTTAATATCTTTATATGAAAAATAAAATAAAAAAAACATTTAAACTAATATTCAAATCTATCGTATGTAAGTTATTAAACATCACAAAATATAAATCTAATTAAAGCACAAATTTTATGCAACATCTTGGCATTAATTGAAAAATGTTGCCCGGTTCATCCTTTCCATTGTATACAATTCAATAATAAGCGTAGCTTTCTTGTTGCGGTAACGCAAACGAGATTAAGTAATTACATAGAATGATTTAATTAAGAAAAAAATAATCTTATGATTTAATACAAAATGTGCAAGATTATAAATACGACGTATATGATGAACCTTCAGGATGAAGGACTAAAAGAATAGTGATGATGATAATGATTAATGTATTAAAATTTTAAATTATCGAGCCCAAGCGTAATAAATGAAGGTAATCTATAAAGAATTCAATGTTTATTATCATAAAGTAGTCGATTATTTCGTAAAATAGTGACATTTTATGAACTTTAATATAGTTTATTAATCATGTCATGATATTACTTGATCCAATCAATGAATAGATATCGTTTGACGATATTGACTAAACACATTATCGTTATTTCGTGATATGGTCATATTATATCGTAAAATTATTACATTATTCACCGTTGATAGAGGCGCTGATAGTGCGTTTTAACAGAAACAGAATACATACAGAATCCACATTATTTCATGTCATATTTATATCTTGTATCCTATATAAATGCGGCTTTGTAATGCCTCAACCTACTGCTGCTGACAATCCCAGTCAAAGTTTTGGCTTTCATAGTTTTAATCAAAGAGTATAGTAATTTTAATCCGATATTAGAACGATCTATTTACTGCTAAATAAACTAAAAATAAGTAGCTGATAATATTTAGTAGAGCAATCCTACTAAATACTTATTTAAATATTAGAACTTGTTAGACGTAAAATATCCAGACCAGTTGACATCATCGGAATTATTTATCGCAATTACTACGTTTCCCAAACTGACTAACTAGACTGTTATACTAGATGCGTACTATGTACATAAACCTGTGAATAAGAGAGAAGCTCTTTAGTTGAAAATGCTATTTGCCTCTCGGTATATTAATAATTTACCAATTTAATTTGTTATCTAATTAAATGATGTAAGTAAATTAAACATTTTGTGCATTGTGAGATTTTTATTTGTTGGGATTGTTTGTGGCATCGTTGGATGACTAATAATTACTTAGGTATATTTGATCCACAATCTTGCAGTAACTTATTTAAAGTTTTTATAATGTTTATTTAAACGAATACGAGAGCCGTGTAGCTCGCCGTATGCTTTTTTGGAACCGGAGCAAAACGTGTACAATGCATACGAGGAGCAATGAACTGGTATAGGAAATTTAATTCTGATTTATTATAATATGTTCGGTGAAATGTCGAAAAGTAATTTCTTGGGGAAACCTTGACGTCTGAGTAGTTATAAAAATTGGTGGACACGTGAGAACCGATATACGCGCTGCGGCGGGCTCTTTCCTGCCCACAAAACAGTATGAGGAATTTGAATATTTTTGTGAAATTTAAAACAGTTTCACTGTAAAACATCGCGCCAAGTACACTTTGAAATATATTTAAAAAAATTGTATTAAATACCATTTTGATAAACAAAGTTTGACAGCTAACGTGTAGCGTGATAATTTCTTTGTATAAAATACTGTTTTACGTGTTTTATGTTAAGTATTTCATATTATATTTTGTTGTGAACAATTTAGACGTAGTATTCCAACCATTTTTATTTAAAACATAGTGCGGTGTAGTGTTTTAGGGTTAAAATTGATAGTGGAAAGAAAGTGCCGGGGTTGTCTTTTCATTCGTAAGTATACCACTCTATCGGTTACTAGGCATTCTGTAACATTTTATGAAATGCTTATATTATGTATAATGTACTCTAGACGTAAATTTATCGTTTAAAAATTACAAAAATAACAATTGCAAATTTCAACCTAAAATCTTCGGTGTGGCCAACTTTTCTATGAATAATTAGCCACTATTATAGGATATAATAATATCTGCATACCGGAGGTATATTATCCTAAGTCCATTTTTTTTTTCGATATTCACTTTGTAATGTCGTTGAAATACACAAATAATGATCTACTTGGTGGTATAGTATTTTAAGTCCAACTAAAAAAACTACAAACTTTCGAACTCGGTAACATGTTTTAAGTACAGATTAATTCAAAGGTATAAAAACTCATCTGGAGTTATGCTTTTGTACTGCTCAATTATCAAAAACGAAAGCATTCTAAGGCCAAATAACATGAGAAGTTTGTTTTCGAACGTAAAAACACTTTATTATTTATATTTATTTATTGTATTATGTAAATTGTGCCTTTAGCTGCACTTGAAGAGGGTGTTCCAAGCTAATCTTAAGATGTACCAAATTCTATATGCCAGAATAATTTACAACAAATTCATAATAATCTACAAAAAAAAGTTCGGAATAAAGGTACAATAGAGCAGACAGGAAAAAAGCGAATAAGAAATGATCTTAATCTTACATCAGCAAAAGTGTTAAAACAGTACCTCGCAAAAGAATGAAACCTGCATGTAGCATGAATTTCCACGTGAAATGCAGTACTAAAATATAGAAAAATGAGAAAGAGATATTTACTTTTTATTGAGATCCAGAAAAAGACTACAATGTTAAGAGGCAATTCATAGTATCATGTGTCCAGTCAAAACCTACAATAAGACAAAGACTGAGATCAGGAGATGAATCTAAGTTAGCATTAAATACTTTAATTTTATGTTGTTAATGGTATAACAACAGCATTCTGTAACACAATGTTTCTAAATTTCCCAACAAGTGGGTAAGACCGCTTAATACTGAGACAAGAGGGATGTATTGTTGAAAGTGACAAAAGAGGAAAACAAGAACCATCTAACTAAACAGATCCTGAAATTATTAAATCTGTTATCTCCCACATTCCATCTCTCCCAAAAGTATGAATGTCACTACAATTGTGAGAGATCAAAGAGATGTTATTTAGGACCGGATTTAAATATCGAACTAATATACAATGTTTACAAACTAATTTATACTTGTGACGATTGTGATATGTTTTCAGCAAAATTTAAAGGAATGTAGGATGGCCCTGAGAAACAACTTCTGTAAATAGAAAAAGATTTACTTTTAATTAAAGCTGATAATAGGTACAAACATAAATCCCAGGATATGTCTAATTCAAGATACAGATCTAAAATGCAGACCTACAAAAGTATTTACCAACTCCTTTTTTTGACAAATGGAGCTAATTTCTGTAGGAGAAAACTTTAAATATATAAAAATTAAAATAAACTACACTATTTATAATTAAATTACACTATTTATGATGGTTCTGAGAGTTCTGCATTTTTATTTATGTGGGATGAAACTAAAGCTCAAAGGGGTGGAAACAAAATAGCTTCAAGCATCTTAAACTGGGCATCTGAAAACGTACCAGGATCAGATATTAACAAATGACTTTATGGTCAGATAACTGTTATAGGCAAAATAAGAATATTTATGTTGTCATGTGCATGTTTTTCATTCTTAAAAAGTTTACTCAGTTCAAAGTTATAGAACTAAAAGTTTTATTAAAGGGACACACACATATTTAGGCAGATACTGTACTTGCCAATATTGAGAGAAAACGTAAAAACTTACCTACATTTATAATATTAGCACCTTGGGACTGGCGACAATTTATTCGGCTATGTTATTACAAATATACCGTCAACAATATTGTTTTTATTTTATAGAAATTCACTTGATAAGGTGTATAATTTTTAATTTAAGTTACAAAAATTATAATAAAGAACTTAACTAAAATAATAATTAAAATTATAATATTTACGATTAAAACTAATTATATACAATATAAAAGAAGAAACTATAATATAGAAAATGTAAAACTGAAAATTTAAATCTCAAAAAAGACCTGCTCCCCGTGGTATAGTGCCAAGAACGCTGGCTGCGTTTCCTCGCTGAATAGCTATACTTAGCCTTTGAGCGAGGAAGGAACCAGCCCTCTTATCACCAGTAGCGACGACCAGTCGTGGATACAGTTCCTTTAGAAATTTCATTGCACGTGGACCCCACGGACCGATAGTCTCTACAGCAAATGGCACAAATATGTAGTCATTTCTCAAAGACTCATATTTGCGCCATTTACTAAATTCGGCTGCCTCTGATGCCGCCCCGGCTCTAAAAGAGGTACCCTTGAGATGAGAGGCCGCCAAAGTGTCGACGCAAGTAGCACCCCACACTAGGGCTCTCTCCCAAGGGACCAAAGTCATACCGTCGGGTCTCTTGTAATCGTCTCTAAATATCCCGCAAGACTCTAAAAACGAGGGGATATTTATAGAGACAAGAGCCCTTCGGATGATTTCGTTCAAAGAACCGTGACGGGAAAACCTACCTGCACTTTTCTTGCATGAAAGTCCGTGGAGCCCAAACTCATCGACGCTGCTACCACAGGGGCACTGGTGAGGTTGACAAATAGCCACTCCTAGCCAGATTCCTACGGCGATGCGCAAGCTTTCCCCATCAAGCAATGTGCCGAGATTACTTGATGGTAGAGCATGTAACCAGTGGCTAGATTCCTTAGTCGAAACAGCTAGAAGGCGAGCCTGATCTTGTTGAATATGGAAATTTTGAAATAAATTTTTCTGGACACTCCGTACCAACGGATATCCCACTGTTTTTGTTGGTTAACTTCCAGTAGGACATTTTCGCCGGGACAGAGCGTTAGCCATGTTTGTTTTGCCTCCGCAGCAAAGCACAGATCTACTTTGATAATGAAAATTTTAAAATGACAGACTTAACACGTCAGAAGAGGAAGGAGTTGACTCTTCCAGGAAGTTTACAAAATATGAACCAAAACTTAATTCCAATTTCAGCCAAAAATATAAAGATACCAGGATTTTCCTCTGCATCGGTCTTTCCCGACGACGATAATGCTTATGAATTGTAAACAAAACTTGTGATTAATGAAACATGATTTTCATTGTGCCTTAAAAATCAGGACTTAGGATATTCTTTTATTACATGTAACTTATAAAAAATCATATTTAGTGTTTAGAGGTAGCATATCCCAAGTCCATTATTTAATTAATTAATTACATTTTTATTAATATCTTATTGTAATCAAAAAATACTTTTAAACAACGAATAAATTTTTATTTAGAAATTTGCATTGAACAATTAGTTTAATGTGACTTTTGATCATTTGCCTCCGGTGTACAGATATGTATTCTGCAGTGTCTATCAATTAAATATCTGAAAGATTAAATGGTTTGGTGCAGTTTTCCTGAACATGATAATTTACGTCGGAATTGGATTATAGCTACAGGACGAACAGACTGGACACCAAAACCGTCATCAAAAATTTGCAGCAGACATTTTAAGGATAAAATGTTAATAAAAAAGAAGTAACTTACTTTGCTATTACCTTATGCTGTACCAATTTTGGTAAATATTCAGTTAATGGCATATTCGTACCATTTAATGCAATTATCTTGTTTGTTGCAAACATTATTTTGTGCATTTTAATAGCAATAAATGACTAAGACAGGCTTCTTATGGACTCTGAACGCAATTCAAGTTTTAACAATCAATATTAAAACTTGAATCTCATTCAGAGTTTAAAATACCAAGAACTTTAAATTAAATTTTCTGTAAAAAAGCATTTTTCTAAACCTATTTTGTACTAATTAATGTTTAAAACATAATTAAATTTTAATATAAAAAATAAAAATATAAATTTCTTTGCAACTTTCCGCTAAACATATAAAATGATGTGTCTTACCTGGATTGAAGCGCACCTCCCGCCCTCCCTCAATTGCATACACTAACTCCGTCACCACTAGACCAAGCACCACTACTCTCAACACCACTATTCCAGGCAAGACACACCATCGACGATAATACGACACGTGTTTCGCCTCTACACGAGGCATCATCAGGTAATATAGACTCTACGGCGGCTGACCGCTAAGTGAGCGGCGAGTCGAAACAGTTGCTATTTACACACGCTGACACAATCGCTCCCTACCAAAGTAGCGAGTGACCGCGTCGTGCGATTACATTCCTGCCAACAGTTATTATTATTGTTATGATTATTTTTAAATACTATTATTATTATTGTTTTATTGATATTATTATAATTATTTATTTAGAAAGTTTCTAATTCACCTTTGTTAAACATCTTTAAGGCCAATCTTTAATAATAATTTTAAGATTAATAATAATAAATAATTATAATAATATCAATAAAACAATAATAATAATAGTATTTAAAAATAATCATAACAATAATAATAACTGTTGGCAGGTTTGTTATCGCACGACGCGGTCACTCGCTACTTTGGTAGGGAGCGATTGTGTCAGCGTGTATAAATAGCAACTGTTTCGACTCGCCGCTCACTTAGCGGTCAGCCGCCGTAGAGTCTATATTACCTGATGATGCCTCGTGTAGAGGCGAAACACGTGTCGTATTATCGTCGATGGTGTGTCTTGCCTGGAATAGTGGTGACGGAGTTAGTGTATGCAATTGAGGGAGGGCGGGAGGTGCGCTTCAATCCAGGTAAGACACATCATTTTATATGTTTAGCGGAAAGTTGCAAAGAAATTTATATTTTTATTCTTTATTATAATGGATTTCCGCAAAGTAACGCCTGTTTCTATCAATTAAATTTTAGGAAACAAAAGCCCGTATTCCAACATATTCCTCCATCAATTTACATGAAGAATTACTTATGGAAATTCATACTCGTAATAATTTATGCATTCGTGTAAGTAGGTAAACAATATTAAATAAAAATAATATTATTTTTCCTCGACTCAATACAAAATTGAAGAGTTAAGTGGACAAAGGCGTAAACTAGCAAATATTTCTAAACAACTAACGATAAATAGTAAATAACCAAATGAACTTAGGAACTGAAGCATTTAGTTTTAAAATACAATATCAGTTGCAATACTTAGATAAGATTGATTATTTTATATATTATATTGAAAAATAGGTAATTCTATGCAAATTTATTTTACAAAAAAAAAAACAATGAAAATATGGACATAACACACCTTTATTTTCTATAAACCATATTACGTTTAGTTACCAAGAAATTACAATGGCTCTATGTGGTAAAAAAATAACATTATTTATATGAAATAGTTTTATTATTTAGAAATAGGTATGCCACATGCATGAACTTACATACTATATATTAATTACTGAGAATTTAGAATATTTATGTAAGAATCCTACTCAAGTTGTGTTTTTATACCACCAATTTTTTTTATTTTGAAATTTTACCTTTCAAGGGAGATTTCCAGATATGGTGTTTAGGGGCACTGACCTCTATATATACTTAGAGATTAGTGATGTAGGGGTCATAGTTTGTCTTATAAAAATATCTGCCAAAGTCTTCAATGTGAATCCACTTGACATTAATTTTAAATTTGTTTTTATTTTGTTTTATGTATTTGTGTTAGGTGTTACTATCCTCAAATCGCCTTTTAAATTGTTTAAATCCTAAAATTGATGATTTGTATCTTCAATTACTGAATTTTTTCGATGACATTTTAATTATATTTCTGTAACTATTAGGAGTAAATATTTTTTCTTTTCTTCTTAAAAGTTTTTCTATGCGGCCAAAATCTCTGTCACAATCTAAAAATGTGTGAATAAGAACTTCCACACTACCTTTTTTACCACAGTCTTCTGTGTAAGTGCAAAAATAAGATCTGTGGCCATCTCCAGTAATGATGTGAATGCATTTATTATAAAACCATATTTGCCTTAAATAAAATGCTTTTGATATGGGAATTTTAGGTAGAGGCTGAGTTTGTTGTACGTCAAAACTGATATATTTTTTCCACTAATACACATGTCTCTTTCTTGTTTTACTAACTCAAATGCTCTTTTGTTGTTATCAATATTCTCTTCAGTGTGTGTATTAGAATCACATTTGTTACACACTTCAGTTTTAGGTTGTTTATATTAAAGACAAAAGTTTGTATTGTATATTTCTAAAAATATTTATATTGTTACAAATAGAAACACAGATTGACTTTTTAAAAAGATTTTAATGGCCTTTGGCCTAACAAATATTAACTAACTTAAAAGCTTTATACAAGATTTAAAATAATGACGCTAGTATTCGAGCAAGGCTTCCGAACTCCGTGATGACCGATGGCAAAAAAGGGGCGAGTGACGCCAGCCGCCCTCCTATATAGCCCGGCGCGGCGTCGGCGCTCTTGATTCAGACCTTCTCTTCTAACACGGCCTCTCCTGACGGGGCTGCGTGCTCGAAGCCCTCAGCAGGAACTCGTGGATGGCTCAGCAACACTCACCGCGTCCCGCGGCTGTTCGACGTCACCATCGTCGATCTCTGAGAAGATACACACAATCTAAGAGACATTTATTTATATCGCGTATTAAAAGTTGATCTAAATTCATATAGTTCATAAAAGCGTCAGATTAAGTACCCAATTAGCCAAACAAGTCAGTCAGTCAAAACAGTCAACATGCACAAAAGCGTTTCAAGTCACATAGGTTTTACACAGGTCTCTTCCCACGCAACCGAATACCCCGCACAAACTCGCGTGTGCAAACAGGATTTACATCAGTCTCTAGCAGGTCACCCCAGATACCTAATAATGGCTGGATTTACACAGGTCTGTTGTCGGCTGCGCCACCGACTCACCCCAGAAACCACCAGTGTCAGGGTCAACCCAATACCATGCGCACAGGATTTACACGGGTCTCTTCCACTGAACACAACACGTAACGTAGTCAAAATCAGTAAACACGGGCTTGTTTGGTACATAATCTAGCTCAAGAATAGGGAAAGATTATCTTCTCGACTGTCACAGCACCAACACATGACCAAGCGCATTCGCCGCGGCACCTCTAAAGGAACTCGCGCGATCGCGGTACGTGTAATCAGATTTGCGATTTCTGCAAAAGTCCCGTATGAGAGCTGTAAACAAAGCATACATCGTTTGAGTCATTATAAAATAAGCTAACAAATTACATACGAATCAGGACAGCTCCCTTCGTAACGCATTATCAATTCTATTTTGAAATTGATGTAATCGAGCTCCTCCTACTTCAATACACATAAGTCGTTACAATCACAAAAGCTAACCTTTATTCGACAAACATTTTACTTTAACCACTTAAAATATATTTAACATAAATCCATAAAAATAACATAGCTCTCGACACATTTTTTTTCACCCCACAAGCTCTACGATAACATGCCTCACTTAAGTGACCCGATAAGGTAAGTTTTGGGTGAGTTTAAGTCGAGAGTCGAGAATACTGCAAATTAAGTGGTTTATGTAATAATTTATGTCCCGTTTGGGTTCACATTCTTATCACAAACATAGTTTTAACTTTTGGATAAGAAATATAGCAAAAAAATATAGAAATACGTGGGAACTGATCGAGCTCCACAAGGCACTTGACATAATATTATGCGTCTTTGTTTACTCCAATATTCCAGAGGCCTGTTGACAGATGAGGGGTTATTAGGTATGTAAAATAACAAAGCAAATATAACAGCAATCGTACAACTAGTACCTTCAAAAAATGCAGCACATGTTTCGGGTTATAATTGCTCGGTCTAACCTGACCATCTCTTATAATCCTACCTAGGTATTCTATTCCGTTGGTAAGCAAGGTACATTTCTTTAAATTAGTTGAAAAACTTATTTTGGGTAGCGTTTTCATAACTGAATCTAATAAAACGAGGTGTTTGTCAATCCCATCCGTCATTATTCATACGTCATCGATGTAGACCATACTTTTCCAGCATCAATGAAGGATTTTAAGCATTTTAGAGATAGTCTTTTGATAAAAAAATCGGCGCGTTTGCTAAACCGTAGGTGTAATGAATGCAGTCTTATGAGTCAATTCTTCTGCAACTATAAGTTGATGGAAACCATATACAGAGAGCTAAAATAGCGAGCATTACCTAACCTATCTATATAGTACTTGGTCAAGGGGAGAAGATATCTAGTTTTGACGGTTATTCAATTCAATGCACGATAATCCACGACAATTCTATCAGAACCATCATTCTGTTTCTTTATTAGCAATATTGGACTAGCGTATTCTGAATCGGACTCGCGAATAATTCCTTTATCGATCAAATCCTTCACTATAGTGCATACTTTAAAGTTTTTGTCGTGCGACAATTTGTACATAGTACACGGGCACATCGGTTGTTAATTTGATATGCATCTCACTATCTTTCACCGTTGTGGTCGCGGTACCACTTAAAAAGAAATCGGAATACTTGGTGAGGATCTCTAGTAATCGTTCCCTATTATTTCCAGATACCGACGTATTAAATTGATCGGACAAAGAAATCAAATTTACTTGCAGAATATCATTTACTTGAACTCACTATGAAATATACGTTGGCTACCACCGGTCCTAACATATGTAATACCTTTTCTGTTTAGTACGTCTGTACCGATAATGACTGGCACACTCAAATTATTCCCACCCACCACATAAAAATCAATTTCTATCGTTATATCGCTAAACTCGACAGGTAATGTTACAAATGATTCCGATCTTATTTCAATACCACCCAAGCCGCGTAGAACTGATTCGTAGGCTTTACTTGACACGGGAAATGCTTAACAACATTCTTTGACATTAAGGAAACACATGAACCACTATCGATTAGTACGTAATGGTATTCCCGATATGACCGCAGTCGTGACGTCGCGATTTTTATAACTATCCGTGATTTCGCGACAAAAATTGACACCATTATTATTCCGAGAATTTTCGCGTTCCTTAGCAAAACAAGTTACCTCGGAATGACCTACCTTTTTGCAAAACCCACACTTTAACGGATCGCTACGAGATATCGTCGGTAACGCGATTGTTTTTTCGTTACTATAACTCGGGAGTGTATTCGACCGTTTGTTACAATTAAAACTCCTATGACCAAATTTATTACATTCGTAACACCTTATTGATTTTAAGTCTTCGGGATCATATCGACGTTTTAACGGTTTGCGGTTCGAGTTACTATTATTAGAGGGTCGTTCAAATCGATTGAGACCATTAGATTACACTTTCCTATTATGGCTGTTAGAAGGTTTAACAAAGCTCGATAAAAACTCCACTATAGAGTCAAGTGATAATTTGGCGTTAGCAGCAATAGCTCGAATTTGCGGATCTGCAATTCCACGAATGATAATAGCCGTAAGCAGCTCGCTACTAAGACCTTTAACTATACGTAACCTTAAAAGTGATTTACAAGCATACTCAGCATATGTGGAGTATTTATCTGACCCTGTCCGCATTACATCATAAAGCATGTTCGCGACATCGACAGAACGTGGGCATAGCGCTTTTAGTTCTGATTTGAAATTGGACCACGTGCGAATACTGCTTGTCCATTGGCTAAGCCAGGTGCGAGATTCTCCTTTAAAACAATGTCCGACACGAGCAAGGCATTCTCTGTCGTCCCAATGGTTCGAAATACGGGCTCTTTCTACCTCATCACACCACGTGTCGAAGTCATGAACATTCGGATCAAAATCAGAGACAAAATATCGGTTAGATCTGACCTGAGTACTGCCGATAGCGGTCAAAAGACGCTCTACGGCGTTCGTCACCACTTCTTCAGACTGCGTTGATCCCACGTTGCCAGTGTGCGGAGTCAGCGGCGGCGTCCCCACTCTCGAGGGCACAGGCGCACGCGGCGGTGTAGACATCCCGAACACCGATGCCGATGCCCATGGTGTCGTGTTTGGCAGCTCGAGGGCGCGCCTAGGGCCCGAGCTGGTCGTTGCAATGGCTTGCGTCTCCACTGACGCACGGGGCTGCTCCTCCAGCACGTGTAGCCTCCTCAGGATCTCTTCCATCGGATTAGGCGAAGGAGTTTGCCCACGGCGTTTTTGTTTGTTGCGTTTATCGTTGCTAGGCATCTCACAGACAAAAACTGTGCTCGAATATTAAATAAACAACTGAAAGGAAACTAAGTTTTCCTTTATAAAACCAGAAATATAGGCGTACAGCGGCTTTTCAGCCTTCTGATCCCACTTCTCATGTTAAAAATAGAAACACAGATTGACTTTTTAAAAAGATTTTAATGGCCTTTGGCCTAACAAATATTAACTAACTTAAAAGCTTTAAACAAGATTTAAAATAATGACGCTAGTATTCGAGCAAGGCTTCCGAACTCCGTGATGACCGATGGCAAAAAGGGGCGAGTGACGCCAGCCGCCCTCCTATATAGCCCGGCGCGGCGTCGGCGCTCTTGATTCAGACCTTCTCTTCTAACAATATAAATAAGTCACAAATCTTTTAACAATAAATGGAAATCTGGCTTCTAAACTAGTTGTAGAAACTGTATCTTAGAAACCGGTATCTTCCTCTTTCCAACTACATAAGATTCGGGCAACTTATACATATTAAAATAATATAATTCGGTAAAATAATTTAAAAAAAAACGAAAATCAAGTGTACGCGCGTGCGATAGTGTGTTTGTGGTACTTTGTCTTAGTTCGTTTATAGATCATATTTATAGAAAACATTACTAATGTGTATTGTATAATCATCAACCCGCTTAGGTATTTATCCATTTCTTACAAATTATTTTCGGTACTGACAGGTTTTTCATTGAGTCCAAAGCTGCTAGATAGTATTTTATAGCACCAGCAAATATATAATGGCAACAATATTAAAAGCTTATTAAGTATATTTTGAAAATGAGCTGTTTTCTCTATTATTCGAGTTTTCTTCTGTCGTCTCTTGCGACACCCATAATCACGAAGTTATATGATTATGTCTACGGGGCTCAGTATCCACTAAACATCAAGTGTACTGTGAGCTTGTTCATAACTCTTATTCTATGTAAAAACTTATATTTATAGTAAATATATCTAATATGATATATAAATTATAGTTATATAAGTAATTAAAGTTATTACTTTAGTATATTTATTATTAAAAAAAAACTTTATCATTAAATAGTTATTCAATTATTCCAGATTGTATAATTATTCCATTCTAAATATTATAATAGTTAAGAAGGCGACTCTTTGAAACCTTCATTAAGTAGCGAAGAGCATCTTATCCTGTTAATAATAGGTTTTTGTGTTGGGTATTGTCGTAATTGCAACGAGACATAACAGCCTACGAAGGTCGTTATCCATAATAGAAATTGTTACTAGCTTATTTTCAGCATTTGCTTAAAACAAGACTAACGTTGTAAGTTTATATATCGTATACTTGTAATGTAGATTACTTAGTGTGGAATAGACAGTGATTTAAAGGAAGTAATAATAAATTATTCAAAAAAAATTGTATCGACGGTTCTATTCCATGAAATCATCGTTTTGACGAGAAAATTTAAACTTTCATTATATAGAATTAGGGTGACAAACGAGCACGCAGTCCACCTGACGATGTAAGCTGTGGCCCACACACATCTACATTTATACTCGATTAAAAATCAAAATGCAGATGCGTTGTCGCCTCTGAGGACCATTATGAAATGCCTCGTTTCCAGTAAAAAATTGCCTTCGGTTGTCTAATCTCACGAAACATATATATACAGTATGTAACAAAAACCCTGTTGGTCGTTTCAGGGACGTATAGGTATACACATAGGCATGGAAATTACGATAATGAAAAATTTTTTTGGTTGCTTTATAATAAGATAACTTAAGAAATATTAAATTTCTAAAAATGTTATTTGCTTCTGAACTTAGCGACACGTACCGACATAATATTATCTACGTCACAGAATAAATAATAGTCTACGGCCGATATGAGGTCACTGACATGGCGAACTCAAAGCAAGCCGCTAAGCGGCGCGTGCTTTCCCAAGGTTTTTGTGTAATTCTTTATACCTATCTACACTCAGTTATTCTCCAAAAATTTTAATTTTAAAATATTAGAAATTATAATGAAATTGATATTATTTCAACCCCAATACACATAGTATTTGAATACTTATGTTGTAAATTTCCACTTTATTGCTAAAAAAGATCTACGAAAATATTTAAAAAGGTTATTTCGTGCATAAAATATCGTGATTAATTCCAAATTTGCAACTATTTGTAGGAGAAATTTAGTATGTAATTTTCATATGAAATATTATTCTATAAAGAATATGTAGTAGGTTGTAATCATTTTTTAAAATAAATTCATATTGTCGTTTATTGCTAGAATATAATAAACAAAACAAAATTAATAAGTAATATACGCGGCGTTTTGCGCGCTCTTTGAACTCAAAAGCGAAAGCCGACGAAGGACTTAGGTAATAGGAAAAGCCCAAAAAACTCTTCGAGTAATTAAAAGTAGCGTCCACTTTTTGCCGATTAACTAATTTTGATCCAATATCTATTATTTATTCTGTGATAATAGATAGTAGTAATATTTAAAAATATGGGAAGTTTTATGAACATAAAATTTTGTCACAATTCAGTGATCATGAATAAAAATTAAAATAAGGGTTGTTTATCGTCGGTCGATAAAACATATATGTTTTAGCCGGTGTCGCAAATGTGTGATAGGTGGATATATTGAACAATAAAAAAATAAAAATATAATTTTTTTTGCAACCTTCCGCTAAATAAATACAATGATGTGTCTTACCTGAATTGAAGAGCACCTCCCGCCTTCCCTCAATTGCATGCGCTAACTCCGTCACCACTAGTCCAAGCACCACTAGTCCCAACACCACTAGTCCCAGCACCACTACTCCCAACACCACTATTCCAGGTAACAGGTAGTGGTGTTGGGAGTAATGGTGCTGGGTGTAGTGGTGCTGGGACTAGTGGTGTTGGGAGTAGTGGTTCTGGGACTAGTGGTGACGGAGTTAGTGCATGCAATTGAGGGAGAGCGGGAGGAGCTCTTCAATCCAGGTAAGACACATCATTGTATTTATTTAGCGGAAGGTTGCAAAAAAAATTTATATTTTTATTTTTTTATTATAATAGATTTTCGCAATTCAATTCAATTCAAATTCAATATAATTGATTCTATCAATTATATTGAACAATATCTTCGTGGTCGTCATATCTATTATTTATTCTGTGCTAATAATATTTGGTAGTAATATTTAATAACATGAGAAATTTTATAATCATAAAATTTTGTCACAATTCAGTGGTAAAGAATAGAAATATAAATAAGTATTGTTTATCGACGGTCGATAAAAAATGCTAATTATTAGATTTTGAAAAACAGCAGCATAATAGTTTAAGTATTTGTTATTGTGTGGATTTATAACACAATTTTTTTAATGTTTCTTGTTATAAAAGTGTTTTAATGTATTTTTACTAATCCTAGCTATAATTTAATTTCTTAATAACACTTACGGACGCTGTCTGAAGTAAATAAATAAATAATAACTATTATTAAAAAAAGGAAATTACGAAATTTTTTATCGATTTAGAAAATATCAAACTTATGTTATAGAGTACAATAGCTTTGCCACGTCTATGCAAAGAAACAAGCATCAAGCACCAGTAGCACGTTAGCACTGATATTGACGGTTGTGTTTTATATTGCGAAATAAATATTCCGCCGTAGTGACTTCTGTGCGATGTCTTACTCAAACGAGGCATATTTTAATATGTTTATGTGTCTCGGGAAATGTAACTGCAATTATGCAGCAGCACGAAGACTTTACGGGGAGTGCTTTGCTACTCCACGAAATATACAATTGCCGTCGGCGATGACGTTCCAATGACTTCACATTCGTATGTACAATACTGGCAGTGTGCATGGCCGTGATCAACAACGTACAGATTCAGGAAGACCGAGGATGTACGACGACGAAATCGAGGAGCACATTATCGACATGTTTGAGGAAGATGCGACGCGGAGCACGCGCTCGGTAGCACGTGAACTAGGTGTGAACCATATGCGCGTTTGGAGAGCCCTCAAAGATGATGGCCAGCACCCGTATCATTATCATCGAGTTTAGTGTCTTCTTCCCAACGACTGCGAGCCGAGAATGGATTACTGTAGATGATTACTGAATAAGGTTGAAGGAGATCCTGAGTTTTTGAACCGCATACTTTTTACGGATGAATGCTCTTTTGTATTTAACGCTCATAATGAACACGTATGGTCAACGACAAATCCGCATTCGTATAAACCAAGCCACTTTCAACGCCGACGGAAAATCAATGTGTGGGCGGGAATTATAGGTGACAAAATTATTGGTCCGTATTTCCTTGACCACACAATGAGTGGTGAAAACTACGGACGTTTTTTGCGAGAAGAACTAAGCAATGAACTTGACGAAATAAATTTAGACCTCGTTCGTTGCATGTGGTTTCAACACGATGGTGCTGCACCGCATCTCTTCTGTTGTGTAAGAGTTTTTTTGGATAATGAATTCGGTGAAACATGGATTAGCCGCGGTGGATCGGTCAACTGGCTGGCACGATCACCTGATCTCACACTTTTAGATTTTTATCTCTGGGGTACGATTAAGCATACTGTATTCCAAAAACATGCGATACCGAGGCAGAAATGCGTATGCGTATAGTCGCAGCCTTTGAAAAAGTAAAGTCCGAAATGTCTGTTATGCAACGCGTGCGTTCAGACATTATAAGTCTGTGTCACAAGTGTATAGAGGTACAAGGTGGACATATTGAACAACATCTTCGTGGTCGTCAAGTAGACATAGTGATAAATTAGCGTTTGACTATAATAGCTGTGATGTGACGAGGTCATGACCTCAGTGCCCAGTTAGTGTAGGTAATACGCGCGCGCGCGCGTCTTACCTACACTAACTGCGCACATTGATGTACCTACGTCACCGCCGGCCGCCACCCGCCGCTGCCGATAATTCCAGGCAGAGGTAATCAATCCACATAAAATTTACAAATATTATTTAATTAAAATTTAATTTGATTATTTTTATGTCGAGTATTCTGAAGGAAAGTTATTTCTATACATTTGAATACTGATTCTGATAACGCACTTAACGGAAACCACAGGGTTTTTGTTATATATTGTATAATGCAAAACTTCTTCATAGAAAAGTAGTCTCTATAAATACGTTTGTATGGGTTAAAGTGCTGTGGATGGATGCGACCTTATGAGACAGCTAGGGATTTGACAGAATATGGCAGCGGTCTCATGAGACCGCTTGAGCGTTGAAAGGTTAATGTATTTAAATGGTGGAGTAAATTAAATTTATTTAAAATAGATTTATATTTATTTAAAATTAACTTCATGAACTATTATGCCAACACTAGGTATTGTTACGAGCTTGAGGTTCGTGACAATAAAAACTACCGTTTGAATTACCAAAATTTACACTTTAATTTTCTTTACACCAAAATTTAAAACACTAATAATTAATCACACTGATTCACTTTATTTCGCTCCGAAGCTTCGCTTGTCACGCCAAATTTAATACTGCCCCGACCGCGTCTTGCAGCGCCTTTAAATACACATTTTTCACCGATACGTCCAGAATATTCAAGTAAATACGCATACCAATCGACCGGGCGCAGAAAGTTCGAGTGTGGGGCTACCAGAAAGCTTAATTCTTCTGTTCGATACTAGATGGCGCTGTTGGTCAAAAGATTAGTCATGTCATTTTCTGGAAAGCTCTCCACGCTTTGTTACCTGACACCAGATGGCGCTAGTGTCAGACGTCAACTGAGGCGCGCAAAGGTATTTTGCGAAAATATTCAGAAAATACGAGTTTTAAGGATAATGTTATGTGAAAAATATTCATAGATGAAAAATCACGTTGTCGTTTTGTAGATTTGATTTAATTGAGTGTTTTTGCATAAAAATACATTGTAATTGGGCATTTTTGTCGGAGCTCGATTGACAGGCACGATGAAATAGTGCACGACGCGGAGCAATTAGGTTTATACAACGGGTATGAGTCCGACTCTCGTACCTTTGATAGAGAGGTATGCCCTGCGATGCCGCCTCCTTTGGTTTAATACTCAAAGCTTGATACCGAGATAAAAGAAAACATGGGTTAAAGGACAAGCATCCAAGCCAACAATCTTTATAAAGAAATAAAAAATTCGACCAAAATTAGTTTAATATTTTGTGGAATTAAAAAAAAAACAGCGCGAGCGAAAATTTTAAACATTGAAAAGTATTAAATAATTGATAGATTGAAATAATTTTTAGTTTTATGACAAAACAATTAATAAACACAATTATAAATGACTGTATAAATTGTTGACGTTTCGATAATAATTAAAAATATGAAGTTAAAAATTTGCTTAGTTTATGTATACATCTGATTCTAAAATATATACACTGTTGTCTCACGTCTATACGTTTACACACATATACGTATACTAAACGTGTACTTGGTTGGTGCCTCGCAACACTATGCGTCTCCGGATGAAAAGCTCTGTACACAGTCGTGAGGCGTATCTATTTTACTTTTAATACAACCTATAAAATAGTTTGTCATTTATAAAGAGAATTTTCATATTTTCAGTCAGTCAGACAGTCCTAATTTCATAGCTAGCATGAAGATGTGTAAGTGAACAAGTTCTTGTAAAAAGTATTATTAATATAACAGAAAGCAAATTACACTTAAAAACAGGTCTATTTTAATTTAACTGAAGAACTGCATTGATAGAATTTTAAAGTCACTTGTCGCAGCTGATAATCGGACCGATCCCAACATAAATTTCATATCACATAAGCAACTCAAATTCAAAATACGCTAACACCACTCATTTTTAATTGTAATTTAAATTATTGATTTACCACGTTCTTGGCGGTGAAGGAGAACATCGCTAAGAACTATCTGAGAAGTCAAAAAATATTTTATAAAGTGTTATTATATGTTAAGTTGGATCACGTTTGGAACAGCGCAGCGTATTTTTTTTGTCCTAAAACTCTCTGCCATCAGTTTCAGTTTTTGTTTCATTCATATGTTCGAAGATGTTACACTTTTGTTTTTATTCTAACCGTAAATATTAAGGATAGCGAAGATGAATTTAACTCATAAGCATGATTATTACAGCCCGTCAAATGTCATAGGCCTTTCCCATAGATTGGCTGAATATTTGGCCTACGCGCCACGCATGACTAGCGAGTTGGTCTTCCATAGATTTTTATTATTTTCGTCTGTTATCAAGAAGATGCTGCTGCCTATCTCCTGTTTCAGTTTCCCTCTGTCGCCTTTTACGACACCCTCGGGGCGATATGAAGTAGTGCATATTATTTTACCGTTACTACTCGGTTAATACGATTAATGTACAGAGAAAAATGAAAATAACGATAATTATTGTGATTCCAAGTAAGTTAACTCTTCGTAAATATACATTGAGAGACATGATCTTAAAAGCTGTTGTTAATGCAGGATATTATTGCAATATTGAAACGTAAGATATGTAATGATTTCTTATATTTACGCGAACACTACACATTGAAATAATACTAATTTTTACGGAATTTATCGCGTATATTTAACTTTTTTACCCGACGTTTCGAGAGCTTTACAGCACCCATGGTCACGGGAAGGACTGAGATGTTCAACGTCCAGCTGTCATAGTTAACCGCGGTTACCATAGATTAAAATTTAACTTTTGTTCCGATCTACACAGTATGAACTTATGGTATCATGGAGTCTTGCAGTTGTATGCTTGGGTTGGGATTTAATTTTATTTATTATAGGATCCCAAGCAGATGGTAGCACCCAGCCATCTTCTCTATTGAAATTAGGATGTTTTTTGATTTCAATAGCCTCGCGAATCATCCTTGGAAGGAATCGGTGTTCTTTAGCGAGGATTTGTGGTCTATCAAATCTGATGTAGTGACGGGGGCGATCCTGTACATGTTCACAGACTGCAGACTTCCCGGAGCGTCGATTCTTCACATCAGCTATATGTTCTTTGACGCGGGTTTTAATTGATCTTTTAGTTTGTCCTATGTAGGAGAGACCACATTCACAATCAAGCTTGTACACTCCTGCAACTTGCAGAGGGACGTTACACTTGACTGATGGTAAAAACTGACCAATCTTCTTCGGCGGCTTGAAGTATGTTTTGATGGAAGCGCGCTTCAAGATGTAGCCAATCTTGTCAGTGACTCCTCTAACATACGGCAGTACAGCAGGTACACGCTCGACTGTGGCCGGCTTCACTCGTTCTCTGTGACGTAGGCGCGGGACCCGAAGCTTGTTGTCATGCAAAACTTGCTTGACATGTTGGAGCTCGGCAGCCAGGTGTTTGCTGTCACAGATCCCTCGTGCTCTCTGAAACAAAGATTTACCCACGGTAGCTAACTGTGAAGGGTGGTGGTGAGAATCACCGTTTAAATATCTATCTGTATGGGTCTTTTTTTCTATACACAGTATGGCTCAAGGTGTTATCAGGATTCCGAATTACTAACACATCTAGAAAAGCTAAGGAATTGTTTGCCTCTAACACCATTGTGAACTGAATTTTAGTATTTATAGAGTTAAGATGGTCTAAAAATGCAGTTACTTTATCTAAAGGTAGAATTGTGAAAGTGTCGTCTACGTACCGCTTGTAGAATCTTGGATTTATGGGAGAAGTAAGCAGGGCTTTCTCCTCAAAGTCTTCCATGAATATGTCGGCGACAATGGGAGATACAGGTGAGCCCATAGCCACACCATCTACTTGCTTGTAGAACTCCTCCTTCCACAATAGGTAGCCAGATGTAAGGCAGTGTCTGAGTAATACTGCATATTCTACGGGCATGTTGTTTTCTTCCAGCCTTCTAGTTACAATTGAGATGCAGTCTTCAACAGGTAAGCATGTAAACAATGACTGCACATCAAAACTGACCATAGTTTCATTGTCTGCCAGACGTAGTCTTTAATCTCGCTGACAAAATGGTAGGAATCCTTTATGTGTGCTCTTGTATGTCCCCTGAGCGGTGAGAGTATTTTCGCTAAGTGTTGAGCCAATCTGTAAGTTGGTGAATCGATTTGGCTCACTATGGGGCGTAATGGAGCATTGGGCTTGTGTATTTTTGGTAACCCATACAACTTTGGTGATTTGGCGCACGTAGGTATTATCCATTTTACGTCCAGATTTAATTTTTCGGAGTGTTTCTTTATGAGGTCACTAGTTGTTTTTAGTGTGCTGTTTGTTGGGTCGTTTTTAACCTTTTTATAAGTACTTACATCCGACAAAAGTTCTTGTATTTTAGAATTATAATCTGACGTATCCATGACCACCGTGGCGTTTCCCTTATCTGCGCGGAGAATCGTAAGTTCTGGTTACCTTTAGATAAAGTAACTGCATTTTTAGACCATCTTAACTCTATAAATACTAAAATTCAGTTCACAATGGAGTTAGAGGCAAACAATTCCTTAGCTTTTCTAGATGTGTTAGTAATTCGGAATCCTGATAACACCTTGAGCCATACTGTGTATAGAAAAAAGACCCATACAGATAGATATTTAAACGGTGATTCTCACCACCATCCTTCACAGTTAGCTACCGTGGGTAAATCTTTGTTTCAGAGAGCACGAGGGATCTGTGACAGCAAACACCTGGCTGCCGAGCTCCAACATGTCAAGCAAGTTTTGCATGACAACAAGCTTCGGGTCCCGCGCCTACGTCACAGAGAACGAGTGAAGCCGGCCACAGTCGAGCGTGTACCTGCTGTACTGCCGTATGTTAGAGGAGTCACTGACAAGATTGGCTACATCTTGAAGCGCGCTTCCATCAAAACATACTTCAAGCCGCCGAAGAAGATTGGTCAGTTTTTACCATCAGTCAAGTGTAACGTCCCTCTGCAAGTTGCAGGAGTGTACAAGCTTGATTGTGAATGTGGTCTCTCCTACATAGGACAAACTAAAAGATCAATTAAAACCCGCGTCAAAGAACATATAGCTGATGTGAAGAATCGACGCTCCGGGAAGTCTGCAGTCTGTGAACATGTACAGGATCGCCCCCGTCACTACATCAGATTTGATAGACCACAAATCCTCGCTAAAGAACACCGATTCCTGGAGATCTTTGAAATCAAAAAACATCCTAATTTCAATAGAGAAGATGGCTGGGTGCTACCATCTGCTTGGGATCCTATAATAAATAAAATTAAATCCCAACCCAAGCATACAACTGCAAGACTCCATGATACCATAAGTTCATACTGTGTAGATCGGAACAAAAGTTAAATTTTAATCTATGGTAACCGCGGTTAACTATGACAGCTGGACGTTGAACATCTCAGTCCTTCCCGTGACCATGGGTGCTGTAAAGCTCTCGAAACGTCGGGTAAAAAAGTTAAATATACGCGATAAATTCCGTAAAAATTAGTATTATTTCAACGTAAGATATGAATGCAATTCTGAAAATCTCCACTTTCAGGTGTGCCTTTAGCGTATTATATATTGTGCTCAATTTCAATCATCGACGTCAAATAGTATTTAAGTATTTTTTTAAAATTCCGTGAGAAACAGACATAGAGATGTACATACTGAGATAACTCTGCAGGTGATCTCATTTTGCTAAGTTTGGCAAGAGAAGAATATGCGAAGCCTCTGAATACAGTGATTTGCAGATATTCATGTTCTCCTTTAGGTAACGTAATGTTTTCATATTTTACTGCGAATATAATTGTTAACTTTTATTTTATCTATGGAAACCCCACAAAAAGAGAGTTTAGCTCTAAAATCACTATTTACTTAAAAATTCATACTAGGTTAACAATAATAAAGTGTATTTATGTGTGTGTAATTATGTTATCCGAAACAAACAGCTTGAAAAAATCATCAATCAGAATGCTTGTGTAAACACGCCTACGAAATATTTGCACTTGCAATACTATGTTTTAATTTAAAATAAGCCCAACAGTCCGTAAGACGGTCCGCATTAAAAACATTTTCATTTTCAAGTGTCGGCACTGCGGCATTGTCATAAACCGTCTTATCGAAACTTCGCTTATTTTTGACAGCAGATGTTCCGATATTACAGGAACGATATTTCTTTACGGCGTCATTTAAATAAAGAGGCACTCTAAGCACACAATGGTTATGATAGTCGTTAGAAAATTTACCAATTTTTTATTGTATACATAAGACATATTACGAAGTTATTTATCAACATTTTCGATTGTTATCTAAAAGTTATAACATTTTTTCGTGTTTATGAATAAACCGTTTATACATATACAACTTACAGACTTAGGATTTTAATAATATTGACAAACAAATTTTAGTCTAATTGTATTATAATATTATTAGTATATTTTAATTTTTATATTAATTGTAAGTTTATTAAGTAATTTTTTTATATTAATTGTAAGTTCAATTCTATCCTAAAAAGAAAGCTGAATATTTGTGGTATTAATAACGTCGTTTATTCGTAAGCCTGATAAGTAATTATGCTAGCTTAACTACACATTGTAAAGGTTTGAAATAATATTATTTATTACAAGCGACCCACCTCAACTTCACCATTACACATATTCACATCATTATAATTTATTATAGAATACCACAATACAAAATAGAATGACTGTGAAGCTCATTTTGTACGAGGATCGGCGCCGCCAAGAGCATACATACAAGCAATTACGTCGTATTATGACTACGACAAACCCGATTCATTGTGTTGATAGACTGAGCGAATTTACACATTTTAGACTTTAGATTAACGGTCGAGGTCATCGTTTCAAAAATATACCGTTTAAATTTTAATACATATTTATATGTAAAAAGTGTGAAAACTAATTGTTAATACAATCGCAGTAAGTATCATTTTTTTCTTATTGTGAATAAAAAGTTGCTGAACACGTTTAAGATGCGTAGCATCATATTAGTCTGTGTATATATACACATGAAAACTAGCATACTATAATATATAATGGTACCACCGATAGGGATGCAGTCTTGTTTAGTGACTTACCGGTAACCGGTAAAACTTGAGTGTAATTATTTTTAAATATTTAATTAAGGCAAGCGCGAAATTGGATGAAAAAGTGTGAACATATATATATTTTTACTTTTAACACAAAATGAGTCTACCCTACCCTTAGTGGGTAATGAGAGGTGAGGTCAATATGTAGTATAAAGTAATGATACGTACCCGGAAGATCGAATCTAAAAACTGTATTGCAAATTTTCGTCTTCGTTTCGTCATCGTTTTTTAATGTATATATATATATATATATATATATATATATATATATATATATATATTTGCATTATATATTTAGCATTTCATTAAGCTAAGTACAAATTTAAATAGCGACAATATTTTTCATTTACTTGCAATATCTGATGTTTTTGACACATCAATATTCCTTTATTTTTGTTTCTAATATTCAAAAAATATAAACAGTTTCGACTTACTAGTTGTAGGATTTGTTTTTTTAAATTCTCTTCTTTCTTTAAATTCCATTTCCCGCTGTTCTTTTGACACGTAATTATTGCAAAATTTACCATTTTTAAAATAATTTTCATGCAGTGACGCTTGCCACGAAACGATTGTAACGTTAAAGGAGATGTGTAGACACTTATAGGTGTGAATTGACATGTTAGCGACAAATTAGTAGCTACACGGGCTCTGTCCACTCCCCCGTTCTATTTTGTATGTAATATAATATTCTATGTACCTAATATATAATTATTTTCGTGTAACCTTACTGTTAACTTATTTTTTCATAGGAATTTTTGAAAAAGTATTTTGATCACCTAATTACAGATATCATGAAAAGGAAGTTAAAATTTTGTTAGAGTGGGGTGCTTAAATTTAGTTCAAAATTAATGATTTCTTAAATTTGCGCGAACACTACACATTGAATAAAACCATTTATGGGTGTTTTTCAAAAAGTTTGTTCGTTGCGTAATGGAATTCCACCAAAATCTATTTAGTAAGAATATGTTGTTTATCGTTATAATTAAGTAATTAATGGAATAAATTAATTTACGTGTAAAAAAAACCTTTAAATTAACGAGAAATTTATGTTTTAATAAGGTACATCGTCTCAAAAGTTCCATTATATCACAAAGTTTGGATAATCATTAAAACTCAACTGACTATCAAGAATATATAATTTTTATCAAAATGTTTTTAAACATAAACAGTCTCAAAAATCACAAATTTATAATTAGTAATTTTAAATGAAAACATATTTTTCTATGAAAACTATTCCTGTACGCTACTTATGGTACGTTTTATTGCACAGTCTTGTCTTACTTTTGCCATTCTTCTTTATAATATGCTATTTAAATTAATTTTATAATAAGGCTTAATTGATATATTTCTTTTAAATTGAGGAAATATTTATACCAAGCAAATATTAAATTAAATATAAATATCACAACAATAATAGTACAAGTGACGTTAATGGAAAATGGCGTCACGTTTAGGAACTATAAGGCATAGTTTACATTGATTATAATTAATCACCTTTAAAGCTTATTCCAGTAATCATTTAAAAATACTTATGAATCGAGCTGAGATAGTCACTTAACCCTATTTATTTTAGATAAAAGTAAAAAAATAACTACTTTATATTAAAAAAAGGTAAAACACTAATTATAATTGGAAAGTAATCACAACAAATCTTCACTTTAAGCATTTTGTATCTATATATTTTTATAAAGATGTATTTTAGTGAGAATTCGTTAACGACATAAATATTTTATAAGAAATATTATGTACGTTATACTCATTTATTTTCTTAAAATGCTACTTTAGATTCTCCAGCTTCCTTTTTATGAAGTTCGTGTTTTTCTAGGTTGAGTTTTATTTTTTCTCTATACAATTTAGACCATTCTGCAGCCGTCAATTCCATGGTCAGTTCTAAAAAAGAGAAGCAAAATTTAATCTTGACCTGTATGATAAAGTTACTACCATACTGTTTCTGTTATTAGTTGAGTATGAATCCTCGTCCTACCTATTGTAATCGAGAAAAAGAAACGCATTACAAAAGTATGTACTACGCAATAATCAATTAATTTTTTTTTGTTAATAAACGTAATTGATATTAATTTTGACCTGTAAGATCTAAGTCTAAGGAATTATATATAGATAGAATTATAGGTTAAGCAGCTCAATAAAAACTTCAAAATAAACCAAGCACAATGTAAACCATGCCTAAGAATTCCACTACGTCACATTTGCTATTCCGCTAATATAATACGTTGCGTAGGGAACGTGGCATATGACGCTGGCATAGGAATAAACTTCAAAATTCAATAGATCGATATAATTTTAATAAATATTACTTTCTATTCAGATTCTTAAGACTTTTTTTTAATAAGCTATCAAAATTTCTTATACAAAGTTCATTACTTACCTCAAATAGTAAAATTCGTGATGGAAAATAAAACAAGACAACGTGACGCTCAACCACTCACTTGCATTTTACAAACGCGACTGCTCTCAAAAAACTAATAGGGCGATGGTTTGCTAGCTAAAATGCAGCCACTAGTAAAAACCAACACTTAATTTATAATTTATTTCGTGCAAAGTCCAGAAATCGACGTAGCGTATATGGAATTTGCCACCAAAGGCATATTAAGGGACAAGTTAAAACGAGTATTTTATATTTTTTTTGCTCTAAAACATTATAAATAAAGAATATCATCGAATTCGGATCACATAGCACGGCCAAATTATATACAATTATTAAAGAAAATGTAAAATAATACGGATATTTTTTGTATGGAACCTTGCGAAACGAGAGTGGGACAAAAAATCACCTTTCGTCTTTCTCATAATGCTCATATTTATGTGAGATATACAGATTTATGTAGTTTTGAATATATTAATAATCAATTTTGAAGTTACTTTGTTATATTTTTGTAAAAAACAAAAGTTTTAAAACCCTTAGTTTGCTGAATATACGTCTAAAATCATAGGACACGTAATTTTCTAGTGAACAATCTTTTTGAAAAATACCCTTATATGGATTTTATCGCGTTTAGTCTTATTTTTAACTCATTTTTTTAATTATCGACATTTCGGTTGCTTTACAGCACCTTTTTCAACGCTAAGAGAACATAACAAAGCACACACAAATGATCTTTACCATTTTGTTAGTGAGGTAAAAGACCTACATCTCACTGACAACAAAACTTTTGATATTCAGTCACTATTTACATGCCTACCTGTTGATGACTGCATCTCAATTGTAACCAGGAAGTTAGAATAAAACAACATGTCTGAAGAATATACAATATTATTTGAACACTGACTCACTTCTGGATATCTATTGTGAAAGAAGGAGTTCTACAAGCAAGCAGAAGGTTTGGCGATGAGCTCACCTGTATCTCCCATAGTCACCGACATATTCATGGAGGAATTTTCGGAGAAAGCCCTTCTTACTGCTTCTGTAAATCCAAGATTCTACAAGTGTTTCGTAGACAACACTTTGACAATTTTACAATCCGACAAAGTAACTGCATTTATAGACTACCTTAACTACATAAATTCTAAAATACAATTCACAATGGAGTTAGATGCTAATAATTCTTTAGCTTTCCTAGATGATTGTGTATAGGGAAAAAACCCATACTAAAAAATATATAAATGACGAAACTCACCATCGTCCTTCACAGTTAGCTACCGTGGGTAAATCTTTGTTGCAAAGAGCACAAGGGATCTGAATGTGGATTCTCTTACATAGGACAAACAAAAAAATCTATAAAAACCTGCGTGAAAGAACATAGAGATGACGTGAAGCACCGACGCTCCGGGAAGTCTAAGGTCTGTGAACATGTTCAAGATCGTCCCCACCATTATTATATTATATGAGATTTGATAAACCACAAATACTCGCCAAAAATATTGATTCCTATCAAAGATAATACGCGAGGCTATTGAAATTTAAGAAATACATCCTAATTTCAATAGAGAAAATGGATGGGTGCTGTCATCTGCTTGTGATCCTAAAATTAACAAAATAAAATCCAAACCCAAGCATACCACTGGAAGATTTCAAGATACTGTATGTGCTGTATGTAAGTACTGCGCACTAGAGTCGTAAGATGCGACAGAGAGAAACAAACAAGGGGATGGGTAGTAGCGTCTTTCTAATAAACAACCGAATTAAAATTCAAAAAAAGGTTGCCATTCCGCCTGTAAAGCGTAGTTATTTTGGCTAATATGTTCACCGCTGAAGTGAACTTTCGATAGGCTGTAATGATGTAATGAATATGCTATTCTTGTGTAGTCTATTAGCTTAGGGTGGCTGTGTGTTCGACTCAACGCTGACGCAGATGTGAAAGTTTTTAGGATAAGGGTTACAAACGAGCACACAGTCCACCTGATGTTAAGTGGATGCTGTGGTCCATAGATATTTACATCTATCCTCGATTACAAATCAAAATTCAGGTGAATCAAAATTCAGAACTATGATGGAATGCTTCGTTTTCAGTAAAAAGGAAATCCAGTTCTCTACATTTACTATATGAAGCCTTGTGCCGCTATTTTACGCTGGTATGCTATGAGAGTGTGGTCCTTCCCCGGTAAAGTCTACCCATTGTTGCTTCAAATATACTAATAATATAGCTTATTAAACGAAATACAAAACTGTGTAAAATGTTTTTATTACGACACTTGGTGAAGACTCATTTAATTAATTGCAACAAAAATGTTTTAAATCAAGTTAAAAATTGAAAGTGTTTTGAATACAAAATGAGCAACATTTCAATGTTTTGTGTTTTTTTCCACTCTACTCTATATTCTATTATCTTTTAACTGTATTTATTGCCTAAGCAAGGTCAATTTAAGAAGTCAAGTTGTGAGTTATGAATTTTTAACATTTCTCTGTAATTTTCAGATATAAAATACTTTGACAAAGATACGTTGCTATATAATATATACTATAATATAGAATATATACCACGTATTTATTAACTCGCTTTCGTGAATGTTTGTTTGGGTCGAATGTAGTAATTGATTTTTAAACTAATTTTCCAAAGAGCTACGGACTCGAATTTTTAAATATTGGTCAGAAGAAGATGGCAATGTAATAATGTGAAAGAACCTGATATATTTTTTATCTCGATTATTATTTTTTATTTTATTTCAGCGTTTAATATTTTAAAGCTTTAGTTATGCTTGTGATATCAATTAAATCTGTATTTCATTTAAAACTCTTCACGATTTACTTAACGTAGATTTTTTTATTAACGCACGCCTGTATCTGATATACCAGCTGAATATTTTTATATCGAAATATATATTTTCATTTCACTAGCGGAAACGATAATTTGCAGATAAATTTCCTGTTGGAAGATCACCACGCATGGACACTACGGACCGACAGTCACCATAGCAAATAATAGAAATATGTACCTAGTCACTTCTCGGAGACTCATATTTGCTTCTTTTATTTAGTTTTACCGCTTTTGATGCCGTCCGACTCTAACCAATGTACCCTAAGATGAATAGTTGCTTCATTTATTAAGTTTTGCCGCTTTTGATGCCATCCGACCCTAACCAAGGTACTCCTAAGATGAGAAGTCACCAAAGTATATCAACATACGTAGCATCCCACGTCACAGAGGGCAAAGCAATGCCATGTACGCTATAAAATAAAATATTAATCTTGGGGTGACAAGTGATGAGAAATGAACGGACGTCAAACTCCATAGCAGTTTCAAGTACTTCATAAATTCCTATAGATTATATAATATAAGAATGCACAACGTATTTGAAACTGCTATAGAACTTGGCACGTGATTATCTAGAATTAAATACTTAAATGCAGAGACTATGGATTTCAATTTGGCACGATCCTGACACACTTCTCTCGCCTCCTTTATATCCATATATCTACGCATACACGTACGTCGGTTAAGGGTACTTCCAATGTGGCCCATTTTCAAAATATCGCCAATTTGGCCAATAAACCTTCGTCTACGGCGTGCCATCCCGACTCTGCCGTTCACATCTGCAATATAAATTTGCTTAGTCACTCTTTCCTTGTTCATTCTTCCTATATGACCAAACCACCGAATCATTTCTTCTTTAATCCTGATCATAACATCATCTTGCACACGAAATCATCTTGCAAATTTTTCTCTTATCACACAATTTCTTACCCGGTCATTCAGATTCAGCCTTAGTATACTCCTTAAAGACCGCATTTCTACAGCATTTATTCTACTTTCGTGCTTCTTTTGCCACGCCCAATTTTCACTACCATACGTTAAAGTAGGGATTTACACAGCATTATGAATTATCATACGTGCCTTTTTTGGACATATTCTGTACTTTTACGACACTTCATAATAAAGTGCAGAGCCCCATTCACTCTATTTCCAAAAATTAAAATTGCAATAAACAACTTTATTTTTGCTGGCAGGATTCGAACCCGAGCTACTTGCGCACTATGCGACTAGTTATTAACTCCTCGCTAACTCTAGAAAGGCTACGGATTATAACTACCTACCCACCCAGCTTCGTACGAATGCAATTTACACATGGTATCTAATATATTATAATAATGCATGAAAATCTACATTACATTGTAAAAAAGTTATATTGTAAAACTTATTTAGCATGGAATAAAAGGCTTTTTTATTTTTATTTTTATTTATTTATTATCTAACATATTGTTTAACGATACCGTTAGATCTATTTAGTTTGTCGCTTGAATCTTGACTGTTCATTGTTACATGCAAAGCACACGCAAGAAAATATTATATTTATTTTATAACTTACATACATACATAATCACTCACGCCTGTCACCCAGAGGGGTAGGCAGAGACTACAGACTTCCATTTGGCACGATCCTGATACACCTCTCTCGCCTCCTTCACATCCATACACCTACGCACACATGCTCGTCGATTAAGGGTACTCCTAATTTGGCCCGTTTTCAATAAATCGCCAATTTGGTCGATAAATTTTCGCCTAGGACGTCCCTTTTCGACTCTGTCATTCACTTCTGCAACATAAATTTTCTTTGTCACTCTTTCCTCATTCATTCTTTCCACATGACCAAACCAAAGAAGCATTCCTTTCTTAATCCTGGTCACAACATCATCTTGCAAACCACACTATTCTTAAATATAATAATAAATAAACGTTATTTTATAACGTTTATTTATTATTATATTTAAGCGTATGGCATAAATGAAACACATGCATGATATTAAAATTAAGTAACGTTTATTGCTTTATAAATCAATTTCATCATCATCATCCTTACAGCCCTTCATAAGTCTACTGCTAAACATAGGGAGAGGGAGAGCATTGCTAGGGGGAGGCCTCTAGTCCACAAAGCAAGGTCCAGAGCCATCTGCATCCAACGACTTCCTGCATGTCTTACCAGGTCGTCACTCCATCTAGTGGGAGGTCGCCCTACACTACGCATACCGGTACAAGGCTGCCACTCGAGAACCTTTCTTCCCCAACGGTTATTGGTTCTTCGAGCTATATGGCCGGCCAATTGCCACTTCAGCTTACTAATCCGTTGTGCTATGTCGGTCACTTTGGTTCTACTGCGGATAAGCTCATTTTTGAGTTTATCATGCAGAAGTGAATTAAATAGTACACATTTTTGACATCTTAGATTTAAATATATTTTAAAAATAGTTACAGTTAGAATTTTATGTTTATTACTTTAATGTAATAAATTACTACTTACCAGCTCTTATTTCCAATTATTTTATTTAACATCACTGCACTTTACAACTACTTTCAACATGGAAGCATTGAAAGGTTCACTTATGGAGATGTCAAAGTCATTCCAGAGTCAAATGGATAACTTTCAGCGGGAACTGCAACAATCTAGTTCTGCTGACACAACTTCATCTTCCCTACCAGGTGATTTTAATGCTTTTAGAAAATTCATGTTGGCTTCTTTAACATCTTTGCATAACCAAGTTGATCTTCTCGAAAGAGAACTGGATCTACTCCATGGAGTTCCTGAAGAAAATCTGAGGATACTGGCGCCGTCACAAGTACACTTATCAGCACGAAACTGCTAGTCTCAGGTTCCAGTAAAACATCCATAAGCCGTTGTCATCGTCTGGGACGCCCTACCGATAAATCTTCTAGGCCTGTGGTTGTCAAATCAGCGATACTGTGATGCGAGACAAGGTTTGGTACTCTAAAACCAAACTTAAGGGCACAGGTATAACCCAGTCTGAGTTTCTAACAAGGAGGCGCCACAGTGTTTTTCTAGAAGCTAGGTGAAGGTATGGCATCACCAAATGTTGGATCAGGGATTGAGTTATCAATATTTTTACTCCAGATGGCACAAGGCACCAGCTTGAGACTTTGTCTGAGCTTGACGCATTATGCAACGGGTCAACTTCTACTTCACCCGCTTAACCTATTGTGGTTGAGGCAAATAAGGCCCCCGAAGATAAAAGTGCACCACAGCGTACTAAGAAGGCCGGTAAAATATGAACTTTTTTCTTTAATAATTTAATTTTATAATTTTTTAGTTTTTGTAATTCTGTTATAACTTTTCTCTGGAATTCATATTTTTTTTTCTCTTTATCATCATATCTTCATTACTTTTCCTTGTTAATCGTTGATTAGATAGATAAATGTAATGATTAATAATTTCTCTTTTGAATGTTTATTATTTAGTGTTATAATGTTTCTTGTATGGTTGGTAATTGTTAGTATAATATTTCTTTGAAATGTTTATTATTAGTGATAAAAGTATATTGTAAGGTAGATAATTGCTAGTTAACATACTGTCACTTTTGACATTTTCACTCATCTGACATTTTAACACCTCTCACTTTTGTGTCTATGGTATGTTAACGTTCCGTTTCTTCACTTATTGTTAAGTGAATTACACATTTCTTTCCATAATGCTGGCCTGCCTGCCAGCTTTACTGATGACTTATTTAATTTTGAATTATTTATTTTATACATATTTATTTAGTCATTACATATATTTAGTAATCAGTATAATTTAATATGATTTCTTCAGATGATAGTGTTCGTAGTTCCAATTCCTTTCTCTTTGATTCTGCCTGTGATGGATAAGGATGTATTGATAGCTTTGAAAGCATTGCACCCTTAAATATTATGTTAGATTTAACTTTTTCTGAATTAAGCAAAAACTAAAACGCTATTCACATTGTAATAGTGGGGATACGTGGTCCACTATTAACAGACTCCGAGTGGTCTAGTGACGGAGAAATGAAACTACTATTTATGTGCAAACGACTGGTGTATCAAGTATTGAATATGATGATGGAATAAGAAATATGGAATATGGAATGAATTTTACGTCGACCCAGCCTACATTTATGTGTCCGGCTACGTCGTTAGTTAACCAATAGTAACAATTTCTACTTGCCTAGCCAATTACAGTACATACATTATGACCAATAAAGATTATTAAAAATACAACTATTATGTACGTTCCATTTGCCGGCGTGAGACTCGTGTTATCTTCTCGTATCTACGTCACTGGACTGGGCTATAAAAGTTGTGCAGGCCGGCGCGCGCGCGTTGTCGGCGAGCGGCGGCGGCGTGGCAAACAGCTACGGAACAGCAAGAAGAAGCGAGCTGCGGCGTTGAAGAAACGGCTTCAAAATGGTCGACGGATACATAACGATAGCGGCGTGTGAAGACGATGTGGCGCTGAATGATATTTGCGGCTGTTGCTTGTTTCTTTATTAGAACGTTAAATACATACGTCAAATTATCTCGCATCAATATGCAGCCCGCAGTATCTCAATAGCCGGGGATAGTTAAGAAATAAATGTTTTCTTCGCCTTCTGTGTTATGGTAGCAGCAGGGTATATATTATTTATTGCCGATTAGCCCGGCTGCTACATCACTCTCCCCCTAGCGAAAGCGTACCGGAGGCTTGACGACTCGCCCGTGTCTCGTAATTTTTAAAATTGGTTTCATCTGGGTTGATGTAGATGATGGATTTTCAAACTTCCTCGCTGGTGGTTGTGATGATGATGAATCCTCTGAAGTATCCTCGTAAATAATATAGGCAGGCTTTAGTCGGTCGATCGATATAATTGTAGATTTCCTTCCGGGTATTTGTAATTTAAAAGCCTTGCAATAGCAAGGCTTTTAAATTACAAATATTAATATATTAATATATTATTAATAGTATTAGAGCGAAATATCGCTCTAATACTTTATACGGTCCATCGTAGGTAGGTTGAAATTGTTTTTTCACTGAGTCAAAACACAAAGTACAAAAACTTGCTTGCATGTTTTCAAATCTTGATGAATGAATACTGATTTATTATTTCCGTGTGATGATGTACATTTCGACGATAAGGCTTTGTTGATTGATTCTCGAAGTTGAGTTACTAAATCGTAATCCATTTCTTGACTGTTTGACGATGTTGAAGTAAAGAAGTCAGATGGTATTCTTATGCTGCAGCCATGGGTTAGCTGAGCGGCGCTAAGACTAGTGTCTGCACGCAGTGTTGCTCGTAGTCCGAATAGCACTGTAGATAGCTCATTAATCCACTTTGTATGTTGAGATAAACGAGTTTTGAGTGCGGTCTTCAATGTACGATGCTATCGTTTGATTATTCCGTTAGATTGAGGATGGTATGCTGTTGTATGTGTCTTCTGTATTCCCATAGTTTGAAGAAGTTTGAGGAATAGGTTGCTTTCGAAGTTTTTTCCTTGCTCCGTTGTGATCGTTTTAGGTGATCCAAAACGAGTTGTAGTATAGTGCTCCCACGTTAATATACTTTAGTGTTAAGGTAGAATAATGAGGCAGTCTAATTAAAGTTTTAGTACCAACCACACGTCTCCTTCATTGACACCTTTCCTATATTACATGGCGACCCTGCCAGGCGATGCGAGTGCATTGTCGCAGCGCACCGCCGCGGCCTGCAATTTTTTTTAATAAAATGGGAAAATAATTTAAAGAAATAATAAAGAAATAATATAAAGAAAAAAAATTCAATTATTGAATTGACATACTACCGGATGTGACAAGAAAACCAAAAACTGATACGAGAAGTGGCCACAATAATAATTTAAAGAAGTTAACTCAAAATTTAAAAAGGGAAAGAAGTAGTTGTATTCTAGCGGGCATCACCCAGAAGGATGTGAAAATTGAGCCGAAAATAATAAAGAAGAATTTGAGAGGTAAATTCGCACCTGTGTGATTTTTAATTCCATTTAAAACTTTAGTAATTTGAGATTTTTTGTAATTTGTTGTTTTTGCTTTTAAAAAAAATTATGTATAAAATTTTCTGTATTTAAAATATGATTAAATTGAAAGTATTTATCAGATAATTCACGATTTAATTGTTTTTTTTTTAAATTTTTATATTACTGAAAAATAAGCACATTGCAATTATAAATTAATCAATAATCTAGCACTTGATTTTATATTCTATTTTTTTCGGTTATAGTTTTATATTATTTTTATTACTGTGTCCTGCAAAACATGAATGAAATAATATGAAGATTACATTTTTACGTATTTACATTTACAATTGTTTATCATTAATTAAATATCATATTTTGTAGTTATCATATCACTGATGATATATTTCGTGTGTGTGTTTTATGTAGTAAATTTTATTTAAATGTACACAATTTTGAAAAGAGTTATAACCGATTTGCTATTATTGTTTTTTTTTTCTTTTCAAAAGGCATCAAATCATTAATTTATATAATAACCTACCTAAAATATTAAAAATTGTTCTTTATAATGTTTAAATAAATTAATCTATCGTTGTGTGAAGTTTATAGCTGTTATAGTGATTTCTTTTAAAAGCATTTTTATAGCAAATGTATTTTTTTTTAAAAAAGCTAAAGCATTTTGTGATGTATGTAAAAGTAACATAAATATTAACAATATAACTATTTCTAAACTTCTGTGTAAATTAAGGAAATGTTTAAAACTATCCTTTTAAGGTTAAACAATGTTATAATAATTATTTGGATACTACTCAACAAGCCATACTGAATAACCCTAAATGTTTCTGGACTTTTATCAAATCAAAACATGGTAATACTTATTCTTATCCAAATAAAATGTCGTATAAAATACAACGCATAGCGATGGCCCAGCAATTGTAGAAGTCTTCAGTTCATTTTTCAAAAGTGTTTTTATCCCGCCTGCTCCTTCATATCCTGATGTTGCATTACCTATACCTTCTAGTAGCAACAACCGACATTTACATTGCTTTTGGGTGTCCAAGGCAGATGTTTTTAAAGCGCTACAGCAAGTAGATGTAAAAAAGGGACCGGGTAGTGACAAAATCCCACCTATATTTATATTCAAATGTGCTTAGTCATTGTCTGAGCCTCTTCACATTTTATTCAATAGATTTCTTCAGGAAAGTTATTTCCCATACATCTGGAAAGAAGCTCATGTAGTACCCATATTTAAAAAAGGAACCCGTATTAAAGTTGAAAATTATAGACCTATATCTATACTTAATATACTTACTTACTTATCTTCACGCACAATCCCTAACGGGGTAGCCAGAGAGAACAGATCGCCAAGTGTCACGATCCTTACATAACTCTTTCGCTTCTTTCAGGTTCATTAACTTCTTCATACATGCACGTCTAGACATCCGAGTACTCTTAACCTTCCCCTCTTCGAGCTATTTGCTCACACGTTCTTCGAAAGTTAGTCTCGGTCTACCTCGACACCTTTTAATATTTACTTTCGCTCTATATATTTTCTTCACTATTCGGTTTTCACTCATTCGCTCAACGTGCCCAAACCATTGGAGTACGCCCCTATCAATTTTTGTGATAAGGTCATCTTTCAATCCTGCCATATTGCGAATCTCTTCGTTTCGCTTTCGATCGGCTATGATAACGCCACACATTTTACGAAGAGATCGCATCTCCCTTGCATTCAACTTTCTTTTATACTTCTTCTGGCATACCCAGGTTTCGCTGCCATATAACAAAGTCGGTACCAACACTGCGTTATGCCTTGCCTTTTGACTAATGCATTTAGGACACCATTGACTTTGTTTCCGGCAGCGACACGCCTATCCACATCTAAATCACATATTCCATCCCGGTTGAAAGCACTCCCCAAGTATACAATTTCATTTACCTGTTCTAGACATTCCTGATTTATCCATATTTCACATTTCGTTCTCTCTTCGTCCTTTTCAAATACCAGAACCTTAGTTTTATTAGCATTCAAACGGAGACCTTTAATTTCACATTCCTCTTTCATACACGTGACTAATGCCTGCAGTTCTGCTTCTGATGGTGCAAAGAGCACTGCATCATCAGCATACAGCAGAAAATTTACTTTAATGTCACCCAATTTCACAAACAAACAGCTATTTTTCAGCTTCTGTAAACAGCTGTCGAGATACAGTATGAACAGCCAGGAAGATATGACACAACACTGTTTTACGCCCGCTTGGACGATAAACATGGGTGACAGGTCATGCCCTACCCTCACACAGGCTTTACAGTCATAGTAAAGTGACTGCACAGCCCTTAACAATCGACCATCCATACCATATCCCGGCAACAGTTCCCAAATTTTCTTCCTTATAACCTTATCAAATGCTGTCTCCAGATCCACAAAAGCACAGAAAATCCTCTGATTAACACTCAGAAGCTTTTCCGTGATCATGCGAAGAGAAAACATTTGATCCGTGCATCCTCTTCCAGATCTAAATCCGCATTGTGCCTCCCATAAAAATCTTTCCGATTTCTCTTGCATCCTACGTGTCAAAACCTTCGAGTAAACTTTACTTGCTAAACTGGTCAAGCTGATCGCCCGATAGCACCCGCAGTCAAAATGTGAACCTTTACCTTTATATAAAGGCACAATGACCGCGGATCGCCAATCATCCGGGACATCTCCCGTCCGCCAGCACAAATTACACAGCAGACGAAAGTTGTCCCAGACGCGAGGCCCACCGTACTTGACCATTTCAGCAGTAACTCTGTCTAGTCCCGCAGCCTTACCACATTTCAAACTTCGAATCGCACGTTCAATCTCTTTCATGCTGATGACCTCAATGTAATCGAGGTCCGTGTCTGGCGTCGTGCCGGTCATGGCGTCACCCCCGGATCCTTCACTAAGATCATGATACGCATACATTTCTCTATAAAATTCACTCTATCGCTGCAGGATGTCCGATTTTTCTGAGAGGAAGTCATTGGTTCTCGAAAGCACTTTGTTCATTCTAAAGGCTGTCGCACTACTCCGGGACCTTTCAACCTCTTTCCAGAAGACTTTGGAGTTTTCCTTAAAGTTGTGTGACAACCTCTCGTCCGCTTCTATTCTACACCTTTCACGTACTTCCTCAATCAATGTTTTCGCATGAACTTTCTGCAGCTTATATCTTTCTTTCATCTTCTCTCTCATATGCTTATCGTTACTAGAGGCCAATTAGTCTAACCATGCTTTTTTCTTCTTTTTTACAGCTTCTCTCACTTCATCATTCCACCATGCATCTCTTCTTTTACTACTACCTCTTTTTGTCGTTCCACATACTTCTTCCGCTGCACTTACCATTCCATCCCTAAGGTTCTGCCATGTTCTCTACACATTTTTTCCTGCCATCGATGGTGTCAAGTTTTTCGGCTACCCTCGTGTGATATTTGTCCCTAGTATCCGCTTCCTGAAGCTTCCAGATTCGGATGCGACAGACCGACTGTGGTTCTGTTACTGCCGTCCGGTAGCGCCAACCCGCGAACAAACCCCTAAATCTAGTAATTACTAGATAGTGATCTGTTCCCAGGTCAGCACCCCTGAACACTCGTGTATCCATCACCTGTTTTCGCAGTCGGTCATCCACCAGGAACAATTCAATCATACTTCTCTCATTCTTTCTTTCTTTAGTGTACATATGGATTTTCCTGTGATTAAATATAATGTTTTCACAAGAAGACCCTTTACCTTGCATACAGCCGGTATAAGCTTTCCAGCATCATTAACACTTTTATCGCCAAACTTTCCAACCACCGACTCGTATCCTGGTCGAGCGATACCTACCCATCCATTCAAATCACCACATACAACAGTTCTTTCGTTTCCCTTACTATACTTAATATATTCGCGAAAATATTCGAAAAATTAGTATTTAATTACATTTACCTGACCATAAGTCGAGGTTTACCAGAATCTCAGCATGGTTTCCTCAAAGGCAGATCAACTATTAGTAACCTTATACATTTTATCACAGAGACTATCAATCATATGGATGGCGGAGGGCAGGTTGACGTGATCTACACGGATTTCGAAAAAGCCTTCGACCGCGTGGATCATGTCATCTTGCTTCGTAAGTTAAAAATACTAGGAATACACGGGGACCTTTTGAGATGGATTGAGTCTTACCTAAAAAATCGTTCCCAAGCAGTAGTTGTAGGAAGGACACAGATCAAATTTTATAAAAATTACATCTGGTGTGCCACAAGGGTCTCACTTAGGGCCCCTCCTGTATAACACCTATCTATATGATTTATATACATGCTTTAAACACTCCTCATTCTTGCTGTATGCAGATGACAAAAAATATTTATTGAAATTAACAATTTAAATGATTGCCATAAGCTTCAAGAAGATTTAAACAGGTTGGACCATTATTACAAATATAAACCAATCACAGGAACTCTTTACCTTTCCATATTCGTCGTGCTAAATCTATTCACTCTTTCAAAAGTCTTGTTAAATCGCATTATTTAGAACGCTATTAGATAAGATACTTTATCTTTCTCGTACTCTTTTCATTTAATCAATTATATGATATTTTATATATAATTTTAACTTATATTTATTTGTACGTATTTTAACTTTTGTTGCATCATTTCTCTACGCAAATTTTGTCTGAAAGAAATCACTTTCAGAGTGATAAAACCACCTATTGTAAATATTTTAATTTCGTTTTAACCATACTTGATGTTTCTATATTGTGGTGTACAAAAAAAGAATAAATAAATAAAATAAAATAAAATAAATAAACTCTGAGCATAGCCCTCCCCATAGCTCGCTGAGCGATCTTGAGCATCCTCATATGGCCAGCAGTTAAGGACCACGTCTCAGGTCCGTAAGTCATCACTGGCAATACGCAATGGTTGTACAATCTAGTTTTCAGAGTTTGAGGTATACCTGACGAGAAGATGTGTCGTAATTTCCCGAACGCTGCCCAACCGAGTTGAATCAGTCGATTGACCTCTCGGTCGAAGTTGGACTTACCTAGTCGGACTATTTGTCCTAGGTAAACGTATCGCATTCGTCAAGAACTTCGAGCATAGTGCTCCCAACAACAACCGGCATAGATGTAACATAGACATTAAACATGATCTTTGTTTTGTCCATGTTCATCTTAAGACCTATCCGTTGGGAGACATCATTGAGGATATTGAGAAAAGTGCTTAAATCCTCCAGCGATTCCGCCGTAAGGACTATATCGTCGGAAAATTGAAGGTGGGTGATGTACTCGCCTAAGATGTTAATACCGTATCCTTTCCAGTCCAGTAGCTTGAAAACGTCTTCCAATGCAGCGGTAAAGAGTTTCGCGAATATAACGTCACCCTGTCTTACACCTCTCTGCAGTTGGATAGGTTTCGAACTCTGGTTCTGTACTCGGATAGCCATCTTAGCCCTAATGTACAAACACTTCAGCACTTCGATATACCGAAAGTCAACATGGCACCGATCGAATTTCGACGGAATCAAAGGCTTTCTCATAGTCCACATACGCCAGGCAAAGTAGCGGTTTGTACTATTCAGTCTTCTGCACAATTAACAGTGGTAGAGCCACGCCGCAGCTTTGCTGTTGCACGTATGGGCCGGCTCAAACCGGGGTGGTAACACGACCTCACAGAATACCGACGTGAAGTGGAAGATCTGCTTCCGCGTTACGTCTGGTGAGTGCAGGTGGCCGGAGGCCCAATCCCTCCACCTATCAACATGGTAGCGGAATTAAATATGAGACCACCCCAGGAAGGTACCAGCACCCCTGGAGAATCCCTCGCTGAGCATTCACGACCAAGTTACTCCACTCCTGAGCGTAGTTGCTCAGGCTGCCCGCGTATTCTGGGGGGGGGGGGGGCTAAATTCCGCTTAAGACTACAACTGCTCGGGGCAAACGGAGTAACAAGACCAAGGCGACCCCTGCCACGCTAACCGAGAATTTCTGCAATATCAGGGGACTACACTCTAATCTAAACGCCGTCCACTACCATCTCGAGACGGCGAGGCCGACTCTGCTCTTTCTGACCGGGACGAAGGTGTCCTCTCCGGCTGATGTCTCGTATCTCTCCTACCCGGGGTACAAACTGGAACACTCCTTTGTGCCTCGGGCTGGAGTTAGCGTTTACGTCAGAAAGGACATCTGCCCTCGACGCCTCGAAGTCTCGAAGGTTCGGACCTATCCATCCTTTGGCTAGGCGTAGACAGCGACGACCATCCACGCGTCTAAGGATGCCTCTATAGGTCCCATAGCGATAGCCCAGATTCGTTGCTACAGCAGATCCCCTCCGTAGAGATCGTGATCTTCAGCGACTTTAACGCCCATCATGCCGATTGTCTTGGTTCACGTTTAACCGATCATGCGGGGAGATCTGTTCATGATTTTACTTTGGCATATGATCTGACACAACTGGCTGATTCGCCTACGCGGATTCCAGATGTGGAGGATCATGGACCTTCCCTGTTGGATTTTCTGCTGACCTCTTACCCGGACGGATATCAGATTTCCGTCGATGCCCCTTTATGCTCCTCGGACCATTGTCTTGTCCGGTATGTGGTGCCACTCACGCAGAAATTGCAGTTACATTCTGCAGACTGCCGCCGTGTTTGTCACTATAGGTCAGCCGATTGGGAAGCGGTCTTTCTAAGGGGGGGCGGGTTTGCTTCTCGCCCGACAATACCAACGTTGTTGCGGATTCTGTCACTGATGTGGTACTTCAGGGTGTGGAACTTTTTATTCCTTCCTATGTGGTGCCCATTGGAGGCAAATCTCAGCCTTGGTTTGTTCGCTCCTGTAAAATATCATCATGCTATAAGCAGGAGTGCTACCAAGCCTGGGCTGACGCATCAGCGTCCCAGAATGTAAACACCAGCGCTCTAAAAAAGAAGTATAATTCCGCCTCTAGGTCCTTCAAAAGAGTCATCGCCAAGGCAAAGTCAGAGCACATAGGCAGAATTAACGAGAAACTAGTTTGCCTTCCTTCTGGAAAGAGAGACCGAGGCGAGAGACCAGAATGCACGGGCATTCTGGTCTCTCGCCAATGCTGTCCAAGAGAATTTCTGTCAGCCATCTCTTCCATCTCTGCACAGAGAGGACGACTTACTGGCCCATATCGCAAAGGAGAAATCCGATCTGCTAGGCTCTTTCTTTCGTCCAATTCGACGCCAACGGGAGTACGCCGCCGACCATTCCGCGGTGTGAGTGCTCCATGCCGGAAGTGCAGTTTACACAGCGCTCGGTTCGCAAAGCACTCCTTTTCCACAACATTTGGACATCCACAAGTCGAGTGGGACTGACGGGATCCCCCAAATTATGCTGAGGACGTGTGCTCTAGAGTTTGCACCGATTTTATCGCGTCTTTTCCAATACTCCTACTCCCTAGGCGTGGTCCCAAAATCATAAAAGACGGCTTTTGTCCATCCGATCCCTAAACAAGGCAAGCTTCCCGAGAAATTGTGCGATTGGATCACCAGGTTTCCAGTATCGGAATCCTCGGCGTCGACATATCGAGTGACGTGCAGTTTCGTGGTCACTTGGAAGAAAAGGCCAAATTGGCCTCTAAACAGCTTGACGAGCTCAGCAGAGCAGGACAGTATTTCATGCCGGCACACTGCCTGCAACTTTACAAGGCGCAGGTTCGGCCGCATATGGAATACTGTTCCCATATCTGGGCAGGGGCTCCCCAGTACCAGCTCCTTCCACTTGACCGAATTCAGTGCAGAGCGGCTTGAATCGTCGACGACCGAGTGCTTTCCGATCGCCTCGATTCACTGGCGCTGCGAAGAGATGTTGCATCTCTTTGCATTTTCTATCGCATATACCATGGGGAGTGCTCTGAGGAATTGTTCGGATTAATCTAAGCCGCCAAATGACATCGTGTACGCACTACGCGGCAAACGTTCTGATACCATCCACGCCATCTGGATGTTTGGCGGTCCACCACTATACGTTTCAAAAGGAGTTTTCTTCCGCGTACAACCTCTCTGTGGAATAGTTTACCACCGTCTATTTTTCCGGACTGATACGACCTGGGGACCTTCAAGAAAAGAGCTTACTCCTTTCTAAAGGGCCGGCAACGTACCTGCAATTACCCTGGTATTGCGGCTGATAATGGGCGGCGGTAGTCACTTAATATCAGGTGAGCAGCATGCTCGTATGCCCCTTCTTCTATAAAAAAATATCTGCCGAAGGGTATTTATGTGGTCTATTGTACTAAAGCCTTTTCGTAAACCAGCTTGTTGGAGAGGATGGAAGTCGTTTAGTCTGCGTGCGAGATGATTCGTAATGACTCTCTAAAACAGCACATAGACGCGGCTCAGAAGGGAAATCGGTCTGTAGTTCTTCAAGAGAGCGTTGTCGCTTTTCCTAAAGAACAAGACCACCGCACTTCGGCTCCACGCCTCCGGAGTAGTGCCACCATGGAGGACGGAATTGAAGAGCTTCTGAAGGATTTTAAGAACCGGTGGTTCACCCGCTTTCAAAAGCTTCGTTGTAATTTCATCCTTGCCTGAGGCCCTGCTGTTTTAAGGCGCTGGAGAGCTCTTCTAATCTCGCTCAAACTGACATCTGGGACAGCATCGGAATAGTGTCACACTTACGTGTGGCTCCAACGTTGATGTGTACGACCACGCCCATAGAACCTCTCAATCTCGCTCAAAATCTAAGGTGTCCCGGAAACGATAATGCAACACTCAGTCTTTAGCTTTGACAGTTGGCTCTTTCTGGCAGACAGATCTCTGGAAAAGAGTTTGGAGAACTGGTTCCGCTCGATCGCTTCTTCAATACGAGCAGTATTAAAGTTGCGTAAGTCTCGCCACATGCATTTCGAGATCTGTTTGTTCAGTTACCTGTATGCTGTCGAAACTGTTGACGATTGCAGCTTCTTCTCCCGTCTAACAGCCATGAGATTAAGAGTGCGATCGGAGAGTTTTTGTGTTCTTCTGTGGCGGGTCTTGCAGAACTTAGCTCCGACCGCATGGACCGATACCATGAGCTTATCATTCATATCGTCCACTGTATTGCAATCTTCCAGGCACTGAAAGCGGTTACGTAACTCAAGCTGAAAGGTTTCGAGATTCTGGATTAGAGCAAGAGCGGTACGGAGCGTTGATAGAGCTCTTACTTCATTAAACGTGACTTCAGTGTTACTCTCACCATTCGGTGATAGCTTCCAGTTCTCACCCTTGCGATAACTGAGATATCACTGAACAGTTGGCGTCTGGTCGTCATAATGAAGTCAATCTCATTTTTCGTCTAACCGTCGGGGCTCGAACACGTCCACTTTCTGTGGGGTCGCTTCTAGAAGAAATGGTTCATCATAAAAAGTCCCTCTTTCTCCATGAAGTCGGCCAGTACTGGCCCCTTGGCTTCCGTTGCCCTATCATATATCAATTTATGTGAAGGTAATCCAGAGGGCTGTTTGAATTTTGTTGGAAAATAAACATCGCAACAAACGTCTCTACCAGTTCGAGCACAGTGTCTACAGATTTTTATGTTTGCGTCAGTGCATCTGCAGTGAGATTTCAGAGAATTAAGGCATTTATCTCATTTAGTTAATCGTTAGTTGGTGACAAAATAGCTTTCTTCTTGAACCAAGGTGGTTACGCGGAAACGATTCGTGTATTTTAATTTTATTCGAGGGTATATTGCCAAGCGCTGACCCATCCTTTGACCTAATATCCCTTCCTTTAACACTGAAACGGAAAATGGGAGGAGTCTATGAGGTGAAGCGATTCTTTCGACCAATGAGAAGCGCGCCCGACCGAGGCGCTTGGTGGGAAAATCCAAGACAATAAAGGCTCGCGCGCGGCCTTCGTGCGGCCTCTTCCTTCGCACCACTGGCCTGGATCGCATCTCTGGGGCGCCCCAGAAGAACCCACCTCACATCGCATCACCGCAGCGGAAGCGTCGTCCGCCATTACCAGAATCACACCCGGGTAAGTGTTTTGCCGTAATAATGCTCCGACTTGAGCATTTTGTTTATTAGTTAACCCACCCCATTTTATTTACCCTAATGTGCTCAAGTAGAATCCCCTCCTTACCTTGACAAGCAATAGATTTGGAAGAGCGAGTGCATTATCTAAGGTGCCGCGTGTCACATTCGCCATCTTGTTAAGGCATAAGAAGCCATCGCGTATACAGTCCACTTAGTATAACATCTCGCATAATAGGGTCAAGGCTCAACCTGGGAATCGAACTCGGGAACCCTTAGGCCCGCCGCCCAACCATTTTCTGGTCATTCGAGCGGATTTGGAACTGGTGCCCTGTAGCCTCATCGAGTCGAACTGCTGAACTAATTCCTTGGACAATACTCTCTAATTTATTATTTAATAGATTTTTGTAGTTTTGTTTTAGTTTAAATTTAAATTTTGGTTAGTTTATTTGCATAGGTAAATAGATACTTATTTATTAAAATAGTTAGACCCGCTTAATTTAATTTATCTTACCCGCTATTTGTAATTATATGGGCTTTAAATTCTCATCTAGTCGGCGCGTGTTATATCGCTTGATTGCAAGTTACCTTCACGAAAAAAAAAATATTACTGACAGCGTGTTCAATTTAACGACGTAATACGGCACGTAGCGCATTGTGTTCGTCTTTCAGCGTTGTACGATATTCTTTGTGATTAATATAATATTAATTATAGTGATTCAATATGGCAGTTAGTGGAAATGAAATTAAACTTAAAACCCTTTACGCCAAGAGGGACGTACTCTTTTCAAGTATACACTATATAAGTGATCACATAAAAAACATTAACGTAGATTCAGTGCGGGAAACGTTTTTATGTGAAATCGAAACGGTGGACTCTTTGAGATCAGATTACGAAAATATATTAGACAAAATTAATAGTTTAGAATTACAAATCGACCCTAAGTATACAGTGAATTATCAACCACTTCTATCATTTGAAGATATGTTGTGTCGCATAAAAAGAACGGCAAAACTCTTACAATGTCCAGCACAAAGCGAAGCAAAACCAGAAATCCAGGTACGTCCACGTAAATCACTTAGATTGCCCCCATAGATATTCCGGTATTCAATGGAGATATTAAAATTTGGCCGTTGTTTATTAATAGCTTTCAAAACACCATACATAATAATCCATCGTTATCGGACGCTGAAAGATTGTATTATTTAATTAGTAAATTGAGTGGCAGGACACAGTCCATTTTTTCGGGTTTCACACCAACAGCAAACTATTATTAGTTAATATTCGAAACGCTTAAAAACAAATATGAAGATAAGCGAATGTTAGCCTCTGCAAATTTAGACCAGATATTCGATCTTGAAGCTATATAATCTGCGAACATCACTGGCTTAGAGCAGTTTTTAGATAAATTTGTAGCATTGGTGGCTGCACTCAAGAACCTGAAATTTATTGACCTTATGGAGGTAGTGTTTCTCCATATCGCCTTAAAGAAACTAGACTCGGACACTGTGCATGCGTTTTAAATGGAGCATCGTAGCTCTGAGTTACCGTCATTCGACTCCTTAGCATCCTTTGTACGACATAAAATTAAAGCGTTCCCCGAATGTCAAACAAGAAGTTAAGAAATATGTCGATCGCAGACATATCTCATCAACTAGGACTGCTGGGTCTCTAACGTACGTAACCGCTGCGCCTACATCGTCTCATAGCGCCTGTGTTCTATGTAAGAATAAACAACACGGTAATTTGTATAATTCTGCGACCTTCAGTAAACATTCACCCAGCGAACGTTATGGAATAGCAAAGACGAACAACTTATGTTTAAATTGCCTAAGCGATAGAAATTTATTTGCTAAATGCAATTCTAGTTCCGTGTGTAACAAGTGCGCCAGCAGACATCACACGTTATTACATTTCAAAAGGTGACAACATATTCGCGTCGAACAATTCGGACAAGGAAACTACACATACTAAAGTCGACGCTTCGAACGGTCGACCGGGTGACGTCGCCCTGCGCTCACTGTCGAATACGGGAACGCAGTTTTCTTTCACCTTGCTGCTGGGTACAGCCCGTATCGTAGTAAGAGATTCGCGTGGAAACGAACAAAGTGTCTGTACGTTGCTAGACAGCGGATCCCAGAGTAGCTTTATAAAGCGACGATGTTGCCAGCGTTTAGGATTGCTAATAAATAAAACACCTTCATGTCCCGTAGTCAAAGGCATCGGAGGTACTAATAAAATTACCCAGGGCTCTATAATAAACATACATATACATAAACACTCACGCCTGTCACCCAGAAGGGTAGGCAGAGACTACAGACTTCCATTTGGCATGATCCTGACACACCTCTCTCGCCTCCTTCTTTGTCACTCTTTCCTCATTCATTATTTCCACATGACCAAACCACCGAAGCATTCCTTTCTTAATCCAGGTTACAACATCATCTTGCAGACCACACTCTTCTCTTATCACACAATTTCTCACCCTGTCATTCAGATTCAGCCCTAAAATACCCCTTAAAGACCGCATTTCTACTGCATTTATTCAACTCTCGTGCTTCTTCTGCCACACCCAACTTTCACTACCATACGTTAAAGTAGGGACCAACACAGCATTGTGAATTGCCATACGTGCCTTTTTCGACACATTTTGACTCTTCACAATAGAGTGCAGAGCCACATTTATTCTATTTCCCACATTCACTCGTCATTCTATATCCTTATCATATCTCCCATCCCTGCTAAATACGCAACCCAAATATACAAACTCATCTACTTACTCGATCAACTCCCCTTTTATTCTTATTTCTCAAATAGTTTTACTTTCTTCTCTTTCAAAAACCATAACCTTCGTCTTATTTGCGTTCACTTTCATACCCCTTTCTTTAAATGATCTGTTTATTAATGTAACCATCATTTGCAACTCGTCCGCCAACGACGCAAGAATAACTTGATCATGGCGTATAAAAGGCATTTGCCGGTTAACTCACACATTCTTAATCCGCATTCTTCAACTTTTTGCAAACAACTGTCCATAAATAGGTTGAACAGCCATGGGGAAGCCACACAGCCCTGTCTGACAACTTTATGGATGTCAAACCAGTCCGAGTAGACCCCGCTGATCCTAACACAAGCACTAGAGTCCCTATAAAGAGACTCCAATGCCTGATCAAGCCAGCGCTCAACCCAAATGAGTTTATTGTTTGCCATAGCACATCCCTATCCTCTCTGTCATAGGTTTTTCCAAGTCCATGAACGCACAAAAAACTTTTGGTTTTTGGCCAAAAACTTCTCCGAGATCATGCGCATGGAAAAGACTTGATCTGTACATCCCATTCCCTTTCTAAATCCCGCTTGCACATTCCAAATTTGTCCACCAGTTTCTTTCATGACCCTTTCAATCAGTACCTTAGCATACAGTTTTCCCACAATGCTAAGAAGGCTGATGCCACGGTAGTTTTTACAGTCCTGCTGCGACCCTTTGCCTTTATATACTGGGACTATCACGGATTTACATCAGTCTACCGGTGCCCGCTTCAGTTCCTAGCATAAATTAAACAAGGTGTGCAGAAGGCCTGCCACCACCTCCTCTCCAGCCCTTAGCATTTCGAGTGAAACACTATCGTATCCGGCAGCCTTACCTGCTTTCATGCTTTTCATTGCTTTCATTATTTCATCTATACTTATCACTCTACCTCATTCCTCTACTTTCGGAGTTTCTACTTCATTTAGTTAACACGTTTCAAAATATTCCTTCCATTTCTTTAAACTCAAAACTTCATCATTTAGAATATAGCCATTCTCGTCTCTTATAGCATTCATTATAGGCTGTTTTAAATGTCCCCTAGCAGTTCACAAGTTTCCAGAACATTTTTATATTTGCCTGGAAGTTATCCGATATTCTTCTATTATTCTTATCCGTTCTTTCTTGCTTTTTCCTTTCAACTACTTCTTTTAATCTCTTATTTCGATGTTTAAACTCTGCCTTTTTTCTTTCAATCTCATCATTCGTACCGCTAGAATTATCAGCCTTTGTTGCTAGTAAATCTAGCCATGCTTTCTTCTTTGCTTCAACTTCCATACGTATCTCATCATCCCACCATAACTTATTATTTTTCCTTTCATTATTTCTCTTACTAACACTATATACTTCGGTAGCTGCATACACTAAACCTTTCTTTACAATTTGCCATACATTCTCCAAGTCTAACTCCTTCGTACATAATTCATCCAAACCACTTATATTTTCTTTCAGTCTACATTTGAACTTGTTTTTCTCACCTTCATCTTGTAAACTTTCTGTTCTAATACGCTGTAACACAGTGGTAGACACAGATGGCCGATGGCGCCAACGCCTGAATAGACCGTTAATTCGGCATAAAACCAAATAATGATCCGTTCCTACGTTAGAACCCCGGTAAACCCTTGTATCTACCACTGCGCCCCTCAATCTTTCATCAACAATTATGAAATCTATCATGCTTCTATATCTCTTTCCCAAGTATACATGTGAATCTTCTTGTGGCGAAAGCAAGTGTTCGTCACGAAAAGATTCTTTTCCATACATACGGCGAGGAGACTTTCACCATTATGAGAATGGTATGGTTATACTTTCATCACCAAACGTTCCCAATATCCTTTCATAACCAATCCTCCTCAAACCAACTTTTCCATTAAAATCTCCTAGCATAATAATATTTTCATTTCCCTTACATTTCGTTTACACCATCCTTAGCATTTCCCAAAACTGCTCTCGGATATAAATGGGCTTAGACATGTCTGGGGCGTAGACCCCTAACACAAACAACTTCTTTAAGCCCACTTTCATTCGTATCCATTGCAGTCTTAGACTTACACAATCATACTTTTTCACACATTAGCCCATTCTTTCTGAAAGAATGATACCTTCTCCCTGGCATGCCCGCTCGATCTCGTCTACACCAGACCAGTATGTGGTATACATGCCATGTGTAGTGACATCCTTCCCCTTCCTTTTCGTCTCATTTACACATAACTCATCTATTCCTCTATCATACATCATATCGCATACTTCATCCATTTTATCCTTCATTGCTCTACATACGTTCAAAGTAGCCAGACGGGCCTCTGCAATCTACTTTTTGCCCATCCGGGAAACGACAGAACGACAGAACGTGACGTGTGGCGAACCTCGTCGCCGGTTTTCCTCCCGGAGATTCTTCGCACCCCTGCCCCATTAAGGGGGCGCCGGGAACTCGGGGCCATTTCGTTTATTTGGGTCCTCATGGTGCGAAGTATGGGGTAGTATATTTTACGCCGCTACCACGGTGAGGAGCCGAATCTGTGCTATCGGCTTGTCGCTCATTTAGCACCACCCAGGGGACACGTGTAGGGTGGGCCTAGGAATAGGTGATCAAAGCCTACGGACGTGAGCGACTTATCCACCCTATAAATTTGAATTTTTATTCTTGGCTAGATCGTATTATTAACTTTAATATAAATGCATTAGTAGTAGATAAAGTCACCGAGCGTCTGCCAACCGTTTCGGTCGACACCTCGGCAATGATTGATTTTGAGAATTTGACTCTGGCAGACGATACTTAAGCCGTCCCCGGAGATATAGATATGCTCATTGGAGCATCGCTTTTCCCTCATCCTTTGTTACACAATAAAGTCAGGGGCAACCCCTCGCATACCGCGCCTTACGCACTGGAGACCGTCTTGGGCTACGTCATCGTTAGTTCCGCCCTTATCATGGATAATATTTCGGCAACATCCTATTGTTGCACCGTCGCGGTCGAACCTCTCGAATTATTGACTCGCAATTTTCGGGAAATAGAGGAGGGGAACATCCCCTCTTTACTTAGCTCGGGTAATGAAATATGCGAAGGGTCGAGAAGCAAAACGTTAGAGTCTGTTGTAAGTAAGCCTGTTGTAGTTTCGTCGCAGCCAAAGGGAACGCCGAGTAGGGATAGCCCTGGAGCTAGGTTTACCGACACTGCGAACAAGGCCCAAATTCGCAAAATTAGATCACCCCGCAACCAGTCGGGTGACATATTCAGTGCACGTGTTTCGCAACCCGGGACTCGAATCGATCTCGTTAGCGAAAGCGTGCGCGGCGCGGATCGAGGTCACGCTCAATGTTGCCAACCCGAATTTTATAAAATTAGTAGATTATGTTCCAGATGTTGGTAGAAGTTCGTAGAATGTAAAATGCAAAATTGGTAGATCTACCACCTCAACTGAGAAGATTTTTAACTGCTCTTAAAATGTTTATTTTTCAAAACCATACATATTTTTATTGAAAATTTTTAAATGTTCTGCGCTAGGCTGCCCATTGTTTGCTATGAATCTTTTAGAACGCTACAATCCCTCTAGAGTCTCCGTGCAAATTCTATTTCTCTGGAAGGTTTTCATATTATTAATCAATCTCTCAACGTTGGCGCTAGTATGTGGAAGTGCGAGTAATTTTCTCACGAATTCGCATAGCAGGGGAAACATTAGAGACTGGTCTCCTTTTTTAATGGATGAAACATGCTTCCAGATTTCTTCAGGTGTAGGATCCACATTTTTTTCTGTGAAATGAAATGTCGTGTTTCTTAATAATCTCCACTCTCGGTGCAATTCGTTCATGTTTTCTGAGCAAAGTTCTAAAAATAAAAATGTAATGTAAATAAAAAAAATATTCTAGAGTGGACAACATTAATAATTAATTATGTTTAACTTGCCTGAAAACTGAATTCCTAAATGAGCAATAGCATGCATATTTTTCAATGATATGTTTAGGATTCATAAATTTAAGACATTTCTTTGCTTTTCATCAAAACAAAATGCTGCTTTATTTGTTTTACACTCTCCATATAAAACAGAATGCATTTTTCTTTAAACTGTACTATTTCCAGTTCATTCCTAAGTATTGTTTCAATAAGAGGGAAATAACATTGCCACCAAGGTATATTTCTTCAATTGATACATGGTGTTGTTTATTTTCATATTCTAAATTCAAAATTTTGTTCTCTAAATCCAAGTTAAGATCCTTTCTACTGTTTTTTTCATCTTCAGTCAGCTGCAATAATTCTGGTTTAGCAAAACATTCCAAGATAGTTTTGTATGTTGTAAAAATCCGTTCATATAACAAATAAAGTTTAGGACTTTCTGATTGCATTTCTTTATTAATGTCATGGAAATAGAGCAACACATAATTCAAAAAATTTAAGTATAGCTCTGTTGAAGGATCCATCCACTTCACATGGATGATCTGAGCTGCAAGTAGCTTGTCATTCAAAACAGCATTTTGGAAGTATAACTTTAAAGCTGGAAGCTGTTCTAAAAGCCGTTTGACCGCAGGAAGTAGAGACAGCCATCTTGTTTGAGCTGTGTGTAGAAGTTTGAGGGGTTTTATATCCAGGAAAGACTGGAATTCTTTATAGTCACCCAGACGTTTTGGGCTTCGTTTATAGCCTGGACTCTATGTACGCTGGACAGCTTGACGCATCTTTGCATGGCTCACGCAACACATAATAATTCAAAGTGGTGATATGTTAAACTAATTATTAAAATAGGTAGTTTTTAGATCTAGGTGGTAGATAGTTAGACTGAAGTGAAAATTGGTAGATCTACCAAAAAGTTGGTAGATATGACATTACTGGTCACGGTCGCGGCACAAGTAGACGCCGAGCCGTGGCGAGCGTGCCTCACTGGAGGCTACGGAGTAGACCTGCTGAGGCCAATCTTGCTTGGCGGGAGGAAGAGAGGCTTCGCGAGCAACAAGCCATAAGCAGTGTTGTTCCGAAGCGTTCATCGCATAGTTTTACCGCTTATTAATAATTATAGTTTAGTCGCTTAGAAATTGCATACTTGTGATTAGATAGTTTTATTATTTAAATATTAGTTTGTCGTTGATAGAATTATATATTAGTATTTTCTTAGTGTTTGTTTAACTTGTTAGTGTTCCATAAAAATAAAAATAAAATAGTGTAGTTTAGCCAAGCCACAGCAATACGCTGTGTTAGATTTAAATCATTTTTGTCGTTACATTGTAGCCTTTGTAGTTTAAAAGTCGATAAGCAGTGTTTGTTCGTATATCGTTACGTCCGATTGTAGTTGTGCCGAGTTGCTAGTATTGCGTGAACTTCAACGTGCGCATTTTTCAATGAAATTACAAGATTACAATCGAATAGAACGTGTAGTCGCGCCTTTCAACGTCTTAACTCATTTTTACAAGATGGAATCGTCAGGGTAGGTGGGCGCTTGTCTAACTCGCAGTTGAGTTTCTACCGACAGCACCCTATAATTTTGCCGCGTTAGGACCACATCATGAATTTATTAGTAGATTACCACCATAAATTTAATTCTCACGCTGGCCCCGACTTGCTGATGTCAATCTTGCGTCAGAATTATTGAATTCTTTCAGCACGTAATTTAATCCGCAATCGGGTGCACAGATGTATGGCTTGCTTTCGAGTACGTCCTAAGCCGTCATTTCCGGAAATGGCGGACCTTAGGTCTTGTCGAGTAACACAATCCGTAAAGCCCTTTATGCACACCGGGTCTGACTTTGCTGGTCCGTTTAAGGTCACGCTCACTCGCGGGCGTGGTATAAGATCCAAAAAAGCTTACGTTTGCATTTTCGTATGTCTGACTATTCAGGCTGTGCATATAGAACTCGTTGGTGATATAAGCACAGCGGGCTTCATGGGTGCATTTAAAAGATTTTATTCCCGCCGTGGCCCTGTAAGTAAATTGTATTCGGATAACGGTACAAACTACGTCGGCGCGAAACGTATTTTATCAGAACTACATGAGCTTTTAACCAGTAAATACTATAATTCGGAGTTCGCTCATATCCTAGCCGAGAACCGCATCGAGTGGTCTCTGAACGTCCCGGCCGCGAGCCATTTTGGGGGAAACTGGGAGACTAATATTAAGAGTCTAAAGAGTCATTTATACCGAGTAATAGGAGATCAAATTTTGTCCTTCGAAGAGTTAAGTACTGTTCTCGCTCAAATTGAGTGCGTCATGAATAGTCGCCCCCTTTATCGTACGGTGTCAAGTGACCCCTCGGAGCCGCTGGCTCTAACTCCAGCACATTTTTTGAATTTGACGCCTTTGAAATATCTGCCAGCCATAGACATGGACGAGAACAAACTTAATATTTCCGCACGCCATAAATTATTGGACCGGTTGGTGCAGTCGTTTTGGAAACGATGGAAGATGGAATACTTGCATACGTTGCAGTCTCGGCAAAAATGGAACACAACAACTGAACCTTTAACTATCGGAACTGTGGTTGTGCTCACAAAGAAGAATACGCCGCCTCTCCAGTGGCCATTAGGGATCGTCGAAGAATTTTTTCCCGGGTCCGACGGAGTAAGTAGGGTAGCTCGCTTTAGGACCACGACTGGGTCTTACATGCGCCCTGTTGTCCGTTTGTGCCCTTTGCCTATTCAATAATCTGAATTAGCTTTCTAGATTAGAAATTGTAGTGGAAAATTAGGTTTAATCTTAGCGTTAGTTATTTTGAAGGGGACCCTTCAAACCGGGGGGGGGGTGGTTAGGCGGAAACGATTTGTGTATTTTAATTTTATTCGAGGGTATATTGCCAAGCGCTTACCCATCATTTGACCTAATATATCCCTTCCGTAAACACTGAAACGAGAAATGGGAGTATTCTATAAGGTGACGCGGTTCTTTCGAACAATGAGAAGCGCGCCCGAACGAGCCGCTTGATGGGAAAATCCGAGACAATAAAGGCTCGCGCGCGGCCCTCGTGAGGCCTCTTCCTTCGCACCACTGGCCTGGATCGCATCTCTGGGGCGTCCCAGAAGAACCCACCTCACATCGCATCACCGCAGCGGAAGTGTCGTCCGCCATCACCAGAATCACACCCGGGTAAGTGTTTTCCCGTAATAATGCTCCGGCTTGAGCATTTTGTTTATTAGTTAACCCGCCCCATTTTATTTCTCCTAATATGCTCAAGTAGAATCCCCTCCTAACCTTGGCAAGCAATAGATTTGGAAGAGCGAGTGCATTGTCTAAGGTGCCGCGTGTCACATTCGCCATCTTATTGAGGCATAAGAAGCCATCGCGTATACAGTCCACTTAGTATAACATCTCGCATAATAGGGTCAAGGCTCAACCTGGGAATCGCACTCGGGAACCCTTTGGCCCGCCGCCCAACCACAAGGTATAGTTTTATATCTTATGTAATTAATTTCGTGTTGAACATTTTTGACCAATTCCTGAATGTTATTTTCTTTAACACAAAGATTATAATTTTCATGAGTTTTTTCTTTTCTCAAAAATTCCGGTATTCTTGTGAATGCAATGTAAGAGGCCACGGCTGTGGCGTGCCTGCCAATAATTTCACTATGAGTATTTCACTTGCAACTTTGAATCTTGGATATTTCTGAAGTATTAATTTAAATGACATAACAGAAGGAGAAAGGTCGTATAGGGAAATCGAGGTCAATGAAAAAGCTATGGAAAAGCTTATGCTCTAGGTTTTTTGTATGATAGACTTACCAATGAGGATATCCTTAGTAAAACCCAGAGTAACTGACAAAGCTCAACGGATTAGTTAGCTGAAGTGGCAATGGACCGACCACATAGCTCGAAGAACCGACACCTGATGGAGAACAAGGGTTCTCGTGTCCCACTAGATGGAGTGATGACCTTATAAGGTATGCAAAAAGTCGATGGATGAAGATGGCAGGATTATGCTTTGTGGAATTCCTTCAGCAGTGTAATTGTGAAGGGATTTAATTATGAATATAAAAGAATCTTTTAACTAAATGCTCAAGGTAACTATTATATTTATCTGGATAAATGAGAATACTGAATTAGGGAAAAAAGCTTATTAAATATTTTTAATTAATATTTTATATCTAAAAACGGTTATTGTATGTCAACCTGTAACTGTAGGACATAGACAATAGAAATATGCTGTCGCAGACGTTTCTTTAGGATTTTTGAAGAACTATAAAATTAAGATTATTTTGATGTATCTCTTATGGTTTAGCCAGCGTAAGTCAGTTAACCATTCGAAAATAGATTTTTGATGATTTGAATACAAAACTATTATTTTTTTAACTTTCCGCCAAGAAAATTGAAAATTTTCAATAATAGTTATTGGTTTCACCCCGATTTTCGAAAATCGAGTTTTCATCAGATCTCGGTGTTTTGAGGTCACAGGAAGCTATTCTGACGTGTGTGTGTGTGTATGTGTGTGTGTGTGTGTGTGTGTGTGTGTGTGTGTATGTGTGTGTGTGTGTGTGTGTGTGTGTGTGTGTGCGCGCGTGTGTGTGTGGGCGCGCGCGCGCGCGTGTGTGTGTGTGTGTGTGTGTGTGTGTGTGTGCGCGTGTGTGTGTGTGTCTCTCTCTCTCTCTCTCTCTCTGTGTGTGTGTGTGAGTGTGTCTGTGCGCGCGTGTGTGTCTGTGTGTGATTACGTAAACCTTTCATAACTTTTGAACGTCTTGATTGAATGAGATGTGGCGTCCTAAAGATCTCAATGTGGAATACATTTGGTGACAATATGAACTGATTCTGACGTGTATATTTTGAGAAATGTCAAAAATGAAAATTTTGAATAACACGATTTCAAAAACTAATCATCTCTTAACAACAAAAATTGATGTCGAACGCCATTTGGAAAAAAATTGTTCATTCGTTCGTGAGATACCATAGGAGAAAGAATTTGAAAAAAAAAACGTTTTTTTTTAACATAACTGAGGTTTCGCAACATAATTTGGTGAAATTTGGAGCGCCTTGCATTTGAAATCAGCGGGTAGTTCCAGGGATGGCCTGCAGAGTCAACCAATATTTTACTATACAAAAACTTCATTAAAATATATTGTACATACTATCCTGCCGTAAAATATTCTCCAAATGCAACTGAAACTCTTATCATCCGTGGCGTGGTTTAGAAGTAGTAAGTGGTAAAACAGAAATGATGAGGGCAGACAAAGATGGCGACTTTATTAATTTTATACTATTTAAGAGATTATTACAATTTGAATTATCTACGAAAAATGGTGTCTTTAAAAAAAAAAAAAAAACAACGGACACTGTCTTGAATCGGTAAATACTAATTTTGATATTTTTTTATAGGATCGGGTGACAAACGAGCACACAGTCCACCTGATGGTAAGTGGTTGCTGTGGCCCATAGACATCCACATCCATCCTCGATTACGAATCAAAATGCAGATGCGTTGTCACCCGTGAGGACTAAGATGGAATGCCTCGTTTCCAGTAAAAAGGGTCTCCGGTTCTCTGCACTCACCATACGAAATACAGCAGCATTAAGCTACTATTTCACGCTGATCTGTGAGAGCGTGGTCCTTCCCCGGCCGAGCCGACCCATTCGTGCTACAACTATACTACTAATATAACTGCAGCATGGCTCTACCACGTAAAAAATTGATATTTTTGGATCCATGGAAATATGATAGTATAGAATATATTTAAAAATCTTAAAGGAAAATAATGTACAGTGTCAATAGTGAATCTAGCTGATGTAGCTATCTAGAAAATGCTTAGCTGAGAGTTTCTGAGTATAATACATTACGAAGTTGAAAATAAACTGGTTACAAAAGCTATTGACAACGGGAATTATGGATGGCAGTTTCATATCGGTAATAATAGAATAAGAGCGTCCCAGATATGTTTAAGAAATAAAATATTTTTTGAGCAGTTTAGAGGGATCAAGAGAAAAATAAAGATTTTTTACATGAACCTCATTATTGCTATTATATTATATTTGTTTTTATTACTACTCAATTTTTATTCTATATATTTTTATATATCTATTAATCCATCATTTGCATGTTGGTTTCAAATTACAATATTTTCAATGATTTATGTAAGTTAAGTAGATAAAATAAAAATTTAGGTTTTAAAAACCTGATTGAAAACCTTTTGCATAAAGTTAAAATATATACCAGGGCGGATCAAATCTGAGATTAGATTTGTCTTTAATAATGAACGTTTCAATATAGGCAATAGCTCGGTTTATTTAAGTCAGTGAAGTGCGAATAAAGACGGCGCTCTCGTTCATTGCTTTCTTCGGATTGCTGTTAAATGGAGCTACGAAATGTTAACTTCAGTTTTTCCATTAGGTTTTCTTCATCAATAGGGTAAATTGAAATATAGAAACACTTCTATGCATTTTAAAAAGAGCGTTATAAGTAATAAAATTTTCATTGCTCGTTTATAGAATACGAAGCAAAAGAATCCTAATAAACGACGTGTGATTCAAAATGAACTGATACGTTTATGAGTTGGATATATATTACGTTTTGTCACAGAAACAAACGTGATAAATTTTAATATTTATTTATTTAAAATGTTTAAATCTGTGTCCATTTATGTAGCATAAAGTTTATGAAAAAAATGGATGCTTATAGCGGAGTGGTAGTTAGCGGAGATAGATTGAAAATATTTTTATGATGTGTGAAATTTTAATATTAAACTATTTTAATTTAAGAATTGAGACTATATTTTATATATCACGTAGTTTAAGTAGCTGTACTATAATAAGTTTAGTATTAAATGAATGAAATTTTTTAAACAATAGAGAGAACGTAAAGCTCAAAAATACTATCTATATTAAGACCAATATTTTTATCTGAGAAAGATAACAATGTCAAACGATTATCGAGTAGATGGAAGGTAGCCATCGCTTGGCATTTCATAGGCTCGAAAAAAATTTCGAAGTGCATGGACCAATCATGGACGGAATTGAGATCGGTATATGATTTGTATATCGCTTTATGTATGTCACCAATGTCAGACTGTATGTACATAAATTTTTAAGGTTCTCTAATATTGTTGGTATTTTAAGCAAATCAGTTGTGATGGTGTTACCAGAACAGAACCCGGACTGAAAACTACACAACGTGTTAGGTCTATATATGAAATTAAAAATTTTATTATGAATAAAGTTTTCCAAAACTTTAGATAAGAAATGTAAAATTGATATAGTATGAAAGCGACAAAGGAGTCAGGAGTGAATACTTTAGAGAGGGAGGGAGGGACTGATTTGTGTCAGGAGAAAAATTAACAATGTGTGTTACTGCGGGCAGAAGGTATTCCAATATATTGGCAATCATGACCCCACTAGTATCATCACAACCTACAGCCTTGGATTTGATTGCCAGAGGAGTCTTTCTAATTTCATTCTGATCATAATTTCATCATTTCATTGATTTCATCCTGATGCGTAAAAAGAAAATCTAGCGTAATTGAAGCTATGGAAGCAACTGTTTGAGATCAGATTGAAAGGTTCAATGCTGAAAAAACAAAATGAAGATTTGAAACATCATAAAACCAATATGGACCACAATCAAGAGAAAGTGTTTTACCCACACATAGAGAACTGAAGAATCTCCACACGTCAGCTGACGAAGAATTAATTATATTGCTATGAATATATCGGCATTTTGCCGAATTCGCGTCAAACATACTGTAACGCTCCCTTACCCCAAATTCTATATATAAATATTATATGATATTAAATGTATCATATATAATTAATTTACCCCTTTTAAATAAAATAATATATATGTGACAAAGATAAATAAGATATGTTTTGATCTTTATCTTTATAAATGATCTTCCTAAAGTTTTAATAATAGGCCGTTTGTAATATTTTGGGCGTGATCGACTTTGTTAGGACCCTTAATTACGTAGTGTTTCTTTAGTAACTTAGTTCTTTTAGGTGTATTTGGAAGAATGAATATTCACTAGAGCAATTGAAAGCTGTTGGTAGTGCCTTATAAGCTAAGTGAACCCCGTTCACGAAGACAAGGCTCGAGAAAGGTTAAGAACATAAAAAGGTTTACATTATTAATTTAGTATTAATTGTCCATTTCCGCTTGGAAAAGGCTAACAATATATTTATATAAAATACCCGATACAAGGGCTTGGCTACATTGGCCCGACACACGCCGTGCGCGGTGAGCGCCAACCATTTAGATGCAATCCCCCCGAAGGGAACGCTAATTCGAGAACTGGACCGTAGTCCACAGCAAAATAACTGGCGAACCAGCAGAGGCTTGGCCCCTTGTTAGTACATAAGCACAAACATCGACTGAAGTCGCGCATGTCAATGCGTGTAAACGCCATCCAGAATACGAACGAATCCAGCCACAGTGAATGTACGTCACACGGTTTAGGCAAATAGGCACACTGGCCGTAAACCCTCTGTGAGCGCTAATACCTGCCAGACCGCCGCTCCTGCAGACGTGATATAAGTGTATGGCATGACCACCAATTGCATGATCAGCACGGCTACTAGCCGCAGAGCGTGTCGTGAGTCTACCGCTCACCTCAAGGGAATGGGGTCCCACGCTGTGTGGCTTTCGGCCGCAGCCTTGAGAGTTTCCTCAGATCCTCCCGCCAGCTACCACCCGTATGAGATCAAAACATATGCTCCACCAACCAATACAACGGCAGATATAGCCAAAAGGCAGTTATAAGATGTTAATAATAATTTGCCATCGGAAAGATTTTGTGTCACTGACGTTGAGTAAATGCATTTTCAATCAAGTTTGTCTCACCCAACAACAAGTTGCCTTCAATCATTCAAATGTGAGAAAGTTACAGAGGTATATTATTATGTTGTTATATAAAACATCTTGGAGGGCAGACAGTTTGCAGCCCCGTAATGAAGGGACTCGACTTGGGCAAAGCTACTTAGGTGTGAGTCAAACCAACACGCAGAGAGCGCCATTGAAAATAGCGTCCCACCAAACAACCATCGCAGAGACGCAATGCTGCAGAACGCAACAAGCATCGATACGACTATCGTCGGGCTTACACCACTCCAAGGTCCCTCATACTTCCCAGCGGACATCACCACCCGCATACCTCCATCGACCAAAACCAGAAGAGTGCGTCGGATCAGGCGCAACACACACGTAGATCCATCACAAGACGCAATACCGCAAGTAGCAGTGAGCATCAATGCAACTATCATACGGATGGCGCCCCCTCACAACACACCTACATGATCTCTATCGACTTTGGTAACAAAGTTTGTATTGTTTTTAACTAAAAAATATCACCAACGTATCATAGTAGCACGCTACTAAGATACCAGTGAACAAAACTTCACGTATCATAGCGCTAATGAACTAAGACATGAAGTTGAGTTTGCCTGTTACACTCACAAGTACTACAAAACACACTCATCCCAATCCGAAAGATAGATGACGCATCGCTATGCGCTATGACGCTGCCCACAAACGGTATGAGTGTGCGAAAGCCGTATTGCTACAACAAACCCGCTTGCCATCGGCACTAAAATGATATGTCTAGGACACATCGGTTAGCGAGTCCAAGTTTACCTCGGACCAATTGCTCGTGAAGCAGCATATACGCCAGCATAATATTCCTTTTCAATTCCCTAATAAGGACTAGTCATTTTGCTACAGTACTAAGAGCAGTCGGTCACCCGACCACCCCATATAATACTTATGCATCAAGGAGACCTTCTATAATAATGCTTTTGTATCATAGACCTTACTTTCATAAGTCATTAATATATAGGACTTCAACCCTCGATTCTACTATTGTAATGCAAATTTATCATAGTAACCTTCTATAGTATTTCTTTTGTATCATAGACTTAACTTTCATAAGTCATTAATATATACCATATATGCCCAGAACTATTTTTGAATTCTGATTTTGATTATTTCAAGATATGTTTATGCTGATAAGTCCTTATATCAGTATTGACTAATTTTAGTAAAAAATATTTTTGGTAAGTAGGTATTTTAGGGGTGTTCGAAAACGAAACAACGGGAAAATATCCTACATTCGTTATAGATAATTAAAACAAAGATGTATAATGTGATTATTTATTACTTATTACTATTTTTACACTAAATTGCAATATAAAATTAAGAATGAAATACAGAGAAACATTTAGAATGTAAATTTCCTTTACATTTTTGACAAAAAGTGCCCTGCCGATTATGTGCTCAGCGTTACGCTTTTGTACTGATGTAGTTACATTTGTAGATACCCGTTTGCTAGGTACCGGATGCTGCTTATCATTGCCATATTTTTGAAGTAAGGTTCTGACAATGCTACGTCTAAATTCCAGCGTATCCATGTCTTTGGAGAAATTACGAGCTAGTAGGGTAGCATTGTTGACCGCAACGTCTATCAACCAGAAAAGTAACGGGATGTACCATTTTCTGCCCCTAATTGCTATTCGATAGGTTACCAGGTACCAATGTTTGCATCTAACCGATCAACCCCTCCCATAAAACGATTGTATTGGTGCACAACGTTGGGTTGTGGTACATTTACTCTTTGCTTTTGAGCAGCTGAGTATCTCCTTGCAGTTCGTATAGGCTCCACGCCGTATTCACTGGATAACAGAGTGACTACACTATTATCGTTCCAGCGCACTGCACAGATACCGCTGTTTAGATCGAGCCGGCTGTCATGGTAACCTCGCTGTTCCTTCTTGCATAATTTTTATCTTTCAAAGGACACTTGTCAGTGCGATTACTACGTACTGTACCTGTCACTAAAATATTTTTTTCTTTCATTGCCGTTATCAACGGTAATCCTGTGAAGAAGTTGTCGCAGAAAACTGAGAATCTTGTTTCTTTGTAGACATTCTGAATCTCAGTCATCAATTTTTGCACAACATATTGTCCTAACCCGGTACTAAAAGTTTCATAGCGGCCTTGATATGGGTCGGTGTATAAGCAATATCCTAAGGGCAAGGCTGCAATCCATTTTTTGAAGCCAAATCTAATAGGCTTACCTCTGATATGCTGCTTACATCCGTGTCTACCATAGTAACGTATCGTAGACTCGTCTATGCTGATGTTCTTTTCGCTTACGGCATATTGCAGAAACTTTTTATTGAGTAAATCAAAAAGTGGGCGGACTTTAGCCATTTTGTCATTAGGGCAAAGGTTGGTATTATCGACCACATGGAAATGCCGAAGAATTTCTTCGAATCGGTTTCTTCGCATGGATTTCGCCACTAAGATATTGTGTGTGTCTTCGTTACTTTCCCAATACATCCGACGTCACGGCAGTGGAGAATATCCGGTCAATATCAAAATGCCGATGAAACAATAAATGTTATTATCAGAGAAGGTAAACCCTGGGTTTCCTTTTTTGAACTGCATAAATAACAGAGTGACGAACAATGTGCATGATAAATTCGTGACTAAAAAACAATTCAAAGAAATCAACTGGTTCTGAAGCTTCGGATAAGGTAATTACTGATCTAGGTAATGGTGCAATCCACTCATCATGAAGTTGGGATAAGTATCGTTTTACCCATTTTCGGACTACCTTAGGCGATCGAGGTGGCGGTGGAGGTGGAAAAGAAGGATTATCTATCAATGACCGGCTCCGCCTACGGTTTGAGTCAGTCACAGTACGTGACGTAATTGGGCCTAAAGCTTCTTCTTCAGAATCGTTGCCGTCACTAACGTTTTTTCCATGTAGTGTCAATTCAGCAGTTGCCAAAAGTTGACGACGTGATAAATTTTCAAAACTTATGTTTCTTTCATCCCCCGAGTCCGAATCTGAGACAAGTCCATCACCCGGAGGGTCGATATAAATGTCAGCTGCTGTTGCTTCATCATCCGAAGCTAAATCATTGATAATATCAACGATTTCATTTGTAGTTAACCACGTATTCCCCTAAAACATAAAAACAGATTTAGTAGAAGTCTCACCTGTATATTTGCCTAACGTATCGTTTTCGAAACACGAAAGTTATAAAGACGTTATAGTTACTTATTAAATAGTATTTACTTAATTTAAAAATACGAATAAGATCATTATTTACCTAAAATTACTACAAAATTTTGAAAAGTACAAAGTTTCACTCAATTGAACAAGTACTTACTTCTTTTTGGGAGACGACATGATTTTTGCGCGACGTAAAACAGGACACAATTTGCAGTACTGACTATTTAAATCAAGTGTCAACGCTACTCAAAACGCTTCATTGCAAACAAAAGGTAGTTCCATAGCCTTGCACTAGATGGCAATTTTTTGCATTTTACTGCGCTAGCAAAGGATTTCCAATGGATTTACGAAAGTACAAAATCTTGTTTCGTTTTCGAATCACGGGGCATATATGGGATATAGGACTTGAACTCACGACCCTACTACACGACTTGTAACGCAAATTCATCATAGAGACCTTCTATAGTATTGCTTTTGTATCATAGACCAAACTTCCATAAATCATTAATATATAAGACTTCAACCCACGACCCTCCTATTGTAACGCAAATTCATCATAGAGACCTTCTATGTTATGTATCTTAATTTTTATAATATTTTTGACTTGTATTTCTATTGTTAATCATATTTTAAATATTTTTACAGGTTCTTCAATAAATTTATTTATTCTAAAAGACAATATCTTGCCTTAAATTTACTATAATATTTTTCTAATGTCTGAAATGTATTTATCTTAACTTTATGCTTATTAATGTAATTTTATTATTTAATATATATATATATATATATATATATATATATATATATATATATATATATATCGTCATGGCATTGATCTTTATATATTCGTTAAATTTCAGTTTTAAAGTTCATTCCAAAAATTAGCCCGGACACAGACAGACAGGCAAACAATTTAAATGTTTGTATGTATCTTAATAGCATGAAAATAACCCCCGAGCTTAACAGAAGCCAGTTATTTCAATAATATAGTCAGACATTTCAATAATATTTATGTATATGTATAGTTTTGTATGATTTGTTGATTTCTATATACTAACCGTAGTATGAACTGAGCTTAAAGATGTGTGCGATGAGTATCAATTCAAACTCAAATAATTAGAAGTGTTATAAACCCCTAGGCATTTAAAGCTTGTTGAATGTTTCTGATCAAATACCCAAGAGTAACATATTTGAAACATGAACTTGAGCCTTCATGGTTCATGACAGGAAACTGATTTGCACTTCTCTAAATTTTATCCCGTCTGAGCAATGCTAAAGCTAATTGTATTTAGAATATAGAATATATTAGAATAAACAAAGTTGAGGTAGCGTGAACAACCGGGGCTTTATTTTTGGCAATAGTGAATTTTTTGATTATAAATTTAAAAGTTATTTAACCGCTTGCCCTGCGGTGAAGGAAAACATCGCTCTCGTCGAATTTTTGAGCTTGCATTTAGAATTAAAGAAGCAATTGTGTGCAAACAAGGCTCCAACCACTTTTCTAGAAATTTGTCTGATATAAAAAGCTAACTCTTTAAGGTAAAGACCGAATGGTAGCATCTTTTCCGGGACATCTCATATTTAGATTGAAAGGTTCCAAAACACACAATAAGGTGTTAATAAATTAAACGCAAAACTAGGACAAAAGAGAATGTTGAGCTGAAGGCGGGGAAATTTGGTATAAAAAAACGGAACTCAAAGGGCCAGCAACTGATCGACTTCATAGAAACTCAGGGATTCTTTATGATAAAGAGAAAGTTAACCTGGTCGAGCCTAGACGTTTCGCCAAAAAACGAGATTGTCTTTATTATGACGACTAGACGGCAACTGTTTAGTTATGTCTCAGTAATCGCGAGGAAGAAAACTGACAGCTATCACCGAATGATGAGAAGCACACTGAATCCCAACATTACGTTAGAGAGGTCACGTCTAATGAATTCAAAGCTCTATCCTCTCATGCTCTAATCAAAAGCCCGGAAAACTTTCAGCTCGAGTTACAAAATCGTTTTCAGTGCCTAGAAGACTGCAATGTAGTCGAAGATATGAATGACAAGCTCGTGAAAACTGTTCATGCAGTCGGAGTTAAGTTTTTCAAGATCTGATCAAATTTTTAACTTTATAGCTCTTAGACAGGAAACGAAGCTACAGTACAGTCTTCAGAGTCTTCAGACATGTCAACATACATCAAATTGTATGCGTGGCAAGACTTACTTAACTTTAATACAGCTCGAAATGAAGATGAGATGGAGTGGAACAAAGGCACGAAAATCTTTGCCAGAGATCTGTTTATCTGAAAGAGACAACTATGGAAGCTGAAGACGAAATGTGGTAGAATCGTTTCCAGGACAACTGGATTCGGAGTGAGATTGAGAAGTTCTACGGGCAGTTAGAAAAGTCATTGTTACAGGTTTAAGTAAAGATCCAAGAGCAAGTTTTACCGGACGCCATTCCGATATTATCCTGGACATCACTCTCAGCGAGATTTAAATGGCTCTCCAGCATCTTAAAAACTGCAAAGGCCGGGCGAGGATGATGATATTAATTGCAACTGGAAACTGTGAAAGAGCCAATATTTTCACAAATAGGAGATATTGTGGCACCTAGAGTTGAAAAACTGGCAAACTGTGTCTATTCAGATCGTAAATAGAACACGAGTTATACAAATGTTAATAGTCTACCACTTAAAATGTAAAAATTTACTCAAGTCTATTAAAAAGCTATCTTCAGAAAACTTGGATAATTTTTGAGAAAAGGTAATTAATATAAGAACAATGAATGTTAAAGAGCACATTTCCCTAATTCAGGAGCCAGGTTCTATCTACATGGGTTATGTAGTAATGAAGAAGGACGAAGAATTTATAGTTGAAGTACTTGTAATTTCGAAACAGTCCAATGCACAGCGTAAGGAATAGTTACCTAGGCTTATTTACAAGTCTGCATGGCTTAATAGTGAGCTTGTCCACAATCGTTCGTATCATCATGACTTTCGATGTATGTTAGTACAAAGAACGGCGTTTACGCCAGGCGTAAATATCAAATCAGGGACGGGGAGTAGTATCAAAGGTGCGATACGTCTGGTACTGCGGTCATCAATATAATCGAATTAAATACATAAAATTGCTTGCAAAGCAAAGCAAGCAAATTATCCTTACAACGAGACCATGACCACTAATTTGACGATCAAGAAGAAGAAGACATACTTTTTTGTAATATACAATTAAATGTGTTAACAATTTTTACATTGCTTGCAGCAATATATTTCATGATGACAAATTTTCAGTCGCAGCTAGTAAATATTGTTTATGACAGTGCGGTCCGTTCATGCATTTGTGACACTAAGCTACTAGTAAATTACATTTCCACACAGACTACTGTGTAATTATATCAAACCGAATATAAAACGTAAAAACAACTAATGGATGCTTCGTTCCATGGAAGTATGTTACGATGTTCGGTTTCATTTTTGTCAACCTTTTATTTTAAACTTTTATTTAAAATTTATTGTTCTAACCTATGTTTCGCGTGCTGCACTAAAATAATAAAACTTCTACAATCATATAAGCCAATTTAACCGCTGGTATTTTTTAAATTCTGAAACAAAATTTGCAGCAAAAAAAAAACAAAATTAATTATTTAGAAAATATTACTTAAAAAGTGGTACTAAATATTTAAAGCTTGCAGTTTTTTAAAATCGTTGCTTCGCCTGACAAGACCCATATTATGTAATATTTGTAAGGTTTTGGGAAACACCTAAAAACGTTTTATTGCATAATTAAACAGAAATTCTGCAAAATTACTAACGCAACATGATAGTCATTTATATGATACGTATTAAGTATACAATTTTTTCACAAATATTAGTTATTAAGGAGGTAGAAGTTTTTAAAGCAAAATGTGCACATAACTGATTTATATCCGTCTAAAACCATGACATATGTGCGTTTTTGCAAATGAAGGAATTGGCAATATAACAGTTTTTTATAAGGTTTATCATTATGTGATTTTTAGGTTCTCGTAAATTACAAAATACTATAACATTATAACGAACCTACAAGAACTATAAATAATCAGTTATCCTTTACAATTATAATCTATGCAAATAATAAATCTGTAGAAAATTCTTTTCTGTAATCCTATTATATTCTTAAAAAAAAAAACTAGTCCAGAAGACCAAGTTAAATGTATTGAAGCCAAATTCAAGATTCACGCAAAACTACTGGACAGATATACATGAAATTTTCTATGTAGGTATTTAGTAATCCAGGGCAATGTATAGGATTTTTATCCAATTCCGGAACTTTGAAAAAAGGATGTTGAATATTTTATTTCCTTTATATGTTAATTTTCTCTTATATATGATTCGTTACAAGTAAGCGAGATGACTGGTGTTTTTCAAATAAATACCATATTTATAAATAAAGTCTCTTAATAGTTTTAATCTTTATTTAATAATTTGAAACTACGCCAAAGATCTACATTTTAGTTATCAAAACACTGCCATCTGTTATTAAATAGAAAAAAGTACATTTGGCATTCACTTACTAATATTATTAAATAAAATAAAATATGATTAAATCACTTACACTTATTTGTTCAACTAATGAGATTTATAAAATCATTTAAGAATCGGAACGTTTATTTTTTAGTTTTTTCGTTATTTACTTACTTACTTATCTTCACGCACAATCCCTAATGGGGTAGCCAGAGAGAACAGATCGCCAAGTGACACGATCCTTACATACCTCTTTCGCTTCTTTCATGTTCATTAACTTCCTCATACATGCACGTCTAGGTATCCGAGTACTCTTGACCTTCCCCTCTTCGAGTAATTTGGTCACATAGTCTTCGAAAGTTAGTCTCGGTCTACCTCGACACCTTTTAATATTTACTTTCGCGCTATATATTTTCTTCACCATTCGGTCTTCACTCATTCGCTCAACGTGCCCAAACCATCGGAGTACGCTCCTATCAATTTTTGTGATGTCATCTTTACATCTTGCCATATTGCGAATCTCTTCGTTTCGCTTTCGGTCGGCTATGGTAACGCCGCACATTTTACGAAGAGATCGCATCTCCACTGCATTCAACTTGCTTTTATGCTTCTTCTGGCATACCCAGGTTTCGCTGCCATATAACAAAGTCGGCACCAACACTGCGTTATGTATTGCAAGGCGTGCACTCTTCACTTCGCCTTGCCTTTTGACTAACGCATTCAGGGCACCATTGACTTTGTTCCCGGCAGCGACACGCCTGTCCACATCTAAATCACATCTTCCATCCCGGCTGAAAGCACTCCCCAATTATACAATTTCATTTACCTGTTCTTGACATTCCTGATTTACCCATATTTCACATTTCGTTCTCTCTTCGTCCTTTTCAAATACCAGAACCTTAGTTTTATTAGCATTCAAACGGAGACCATTAATTTCATATTCCTCTTTCATACACGTGACTAATGCCTGCAGTTCTGCTTCTGATGTTGCAATAAGAACTGCATCATCAGCATACAGCAGAAAATTAACTTAAATATCACCCAATTTCACACCCAAACAGTTATTTTTGAGCTTCTGTAAACAGCTGTCGAGATACAGTATGAACAGCCAGGAAGACATGACACAACCCTGTTTTACGCCCGCTTGGACGCTAAAAATGGGTGAAAGGTCATGCCCTACCCGCATACAGGCTTTACAGTCATAGTAAAGTGATTACACAGCCCTTAACAATCGACCATCCACACCATATTCCGGAAACAGTTCCCAAATTTTCTTCCTTATAACCTTATCAAATGCTTTCTCCAGATCCAAAAAGCACAGGAAATCTTCTAGTTAGCACTCAGAAGCTTCTCCGTGATCATGCGCAGAGAAAACAATTGATCCGTGCATCCTCTTCCAGGTCTAAATCCGCATTGTACCTCCCATAAAAATCTTTGCGATTTCTCTTGCATCCTACGTGTCAAAACCTTCGAGCCTACTTTACTTGCTAAACTGGTCAAGCTGACTGCCCGATAGCACTTGCAGTCAAAATGTGAACCTTTACCTATAAAGGTCCGCGGTCATTGTGCCTTTATATAAATAAAGGCACAATGACCGCGCATCGCCAATCATCCGGGACACTTCCCGTCTGCCAGCACAAATTGCACAGCAGATGAAAGCTGTCTCAGACGCGAGGCCCACCGTACTTGACCATTTCATCAGTAATTCTGTCTAGTCCCGCAGTCTTACCACATTTCAAACTTCGAATCGCACGTTCAATCTCTTTCATGCTGATGACCTCAATGTAATCGAGGTCCGTGTCTGGCGTGCCGGTCATGGCGTCACCCCCGGATCCTTCACTAAGATCATGACACGCATACATTTCTCTATAAAATTCACTCCATCGCTGCATGATGTCCGATTTTTCTGAGAGGACGTCATTGGTTCTCGAAAGCACTTTGTTCATTCTAAAGGCTGTCGCACTACTCCGGGACCTTTCAACCTCTTTCCAGAAGAGTTTGGAGTTTTCCTTAAAGTTGTGTGACAACCTCTCGTCTGCTTCTATTCTACACCTTTCACGTACTTCCTCAATCAATGTTTTCGCATGAACTTTCTGCAGCTTATATCTTTCTTTCATCCTCTCTCTCATACACTTATCGTTACTAGAGGCCAAGTAGTCTAACCATGCTTTTTTCTTCTTTTTTACAGCTTCTCTCACTTCATCATTCCACCATGCATCTCTTCTTTTACTACTACCTCTTTTTGTCGTTCCACATACTTCTTCCGCTGCACTTACCATTCCATTTCTAAGGTTCTGCCATGTTTTCTCCACACATTCTTTCCTGTCATCGATGGTGTCAAGCTTTTCGGCTACCCTCGTGTGATATTTGTCCTTAGTATCCGCTTCCTGAAGCTTCCAGCTTCGGATGCGACAGACCGACTGTGGTTCTGTTACTGCCGTCCGGTAGCGCCAACCCGCGAACAAACCCCTAAATCTAGTAATTACTAGATAGTGATCCATTCCCAGGTCAGCATTCTTGAACACTCGTGTATCCATCACCTGTTTTCGCAGTCGGTCATCCACCAGGAACAAATCTATCATACTTCTCTCATTCTTTCTTTCTCTAGTGTACATATGGATTTTCCTGTGATTAAACATAGTGTTTGTCACAAGAAGACCCTTTTCCTTGCATGCAGCCAGTATAAGCTTGCCAGCATCATTAACCCTTATATCGCCAAACTTTCCAAGCACGCACTCGTATCCTGGTCGAGCGATACCTACCCATCCATTCTAATTACCACATACAACAGTTCTTTCGTTTCCCTTAACCAAATCTAGAACTTCTCTTATATTCTCCCAAAACTCCTCCAGTTCAGCCCTGGACGACGAAGTTACCGGCGCATAAACAGCCAAAGGAATAACTTCGTCAGTCCCAGTTTAAAGCGAACCCAGAGAAGTCTTGAGTTCACAACCTTATATTCAGTCATAAGATCGACCAACCGGGACGACAGCAGCACTCTCACTCCCTGGCAGGCGTTCTGGCTTTCCGGGACTCCGGACCATATAGCTAACGTCCCGCTAGGGAGCTCTTCATACCATTGCCTTTCCGTTTGGTCTCCGACATACACACGACATCTAATTCTCTTTCTTTCATTATTTCAATCAACTCATTCGTCTTATCTTTCTTGCCCCCTCTAACATTCGTTTGCATGGGTGCGCAGCTGTGTAGCCCTGAAAAGGGCTATATAAATATATATATATATATATATATATATATATATATATATATATATATATATATATATATATAGAGTTGATGACATACAAAAATGTGTTATGTTCATTAAAAACATGGTAATAGTACTCAGTTTACTAAACATTATTCTGTGGTGCTCTTTTTAAAACTGTTTTCCAAACATTTTCACAAATTTTGACATAAAAAAGATTATTATACATGACATTTCAGAGATATTAAAAGAAGTCCAATTATTACTTTAAAGTCTACTAATCTAACTAGTAGTCTACTAATCTACTTTACAACATTTTACCTCTATAATATAGAACAAAATAGCCTTTTGCATGAAAGCAATAGAAATCATTTTAGATTATTTTGGCAATATCTTGACAGCCGGATCAGCGCGCAATTCAGATCCACCTTGAGACGCTGAATTTCAGCGAGCACTGTCGTATTTAGTATGACTAACAGAGAAGTTGCTACTTGGTATAGAGATATAAAATGAATTTTATTTAAATTAAATTAGTCACTTTATTGAAAATAAAAATCGGCCAATAGCTTGATTAACATACCACACATAATTGTAATTATTATACAACATTATTTTATGTATATTTACATATATAAATTCTCACATCTATCGCCCAGAGAAGTAAGCAGCGCCTAAGGATTTCCATTTGGCACGATCCTAGCAAACATCTCTTGCCTTCTTTACGCACATATACATTTGCCACAGTTGCCACGCTTGATAAGCGGGTTGGCAACTGATTTTTTTTTGTTGTTATTGGGAAGACGCTGCTGCCTCCATATCCTGATTTGTTTCCCTGTGTTGCCTCTGACGTCACCCAAGGTATAATATGGGATGACATGATATGACATCCCGTCGGTGTCGTAATCTTATGTATTTAATCTTCACTTATTTATTTATTAGGATTACCAACAAAAATTACAAAGGTAATACAAAGATCATTTTCATAACAAGTTAAGCACATTATTTAATATATTACAAATATAAAAAACAGAATTACATCATTTGATAAATAACTTAACATAAACATACATAAAAACTCACGGCTGTCACCTAGAGTTGTAGGCAGAGGCTACAGACTTCCATTTGGCACGATCCTGACACACCTCTCTCGCCTCCTTCACATTCACATAAATAAATTATTAAAACTTAATAGAATGATGTTACAATATTATAGACAAATTCATTATCATATTAAATTATCTTATTCATATTATAAAAAACAAAAATAATTCCAATATTATACTTACTAATTAATTCATTATATTTTAAGAAATTGATTAATTTTGATTTGAAGGTAGATCTACTATCGCAAGTAATATCGAGGCCCTAAATCTTCGAGGACCGTTCGTTATAAGTGCGAGGCAGTCTGGTTAGAGGGGAATACTTCCCCAAGCTAGATCTATAAAGTTTCTAGGCAGTCTTGATGACACTTTAAATTCAAATAATTGAACTATTGCTGGACAATCAATAATATAATTGAGCGTTTTGTATAGGAAAATCATGTCTGAGATACTTCTACGCAACGGCACAACGGAAGTTCTCCCACCGGGCAAGGTGTTCTGCCCGGGGAGCGGCCAACACTCCGAGTGATAGTTCGGAGATGTTCTATATATACTGTTTATGATTTGGAATGTTGATAGCGTGATTTAGGCTTCGGTGTATTTCGCTTGTGGCGTGACGACAGCGCCGCTACAAACATATAATTCTTGGATATTTAATAAAGTAAACAGCATTAACTGTTGATTTACCGCAAAAAAAAAAAACAGGATGACAGATAAAGATTTGATAAAGGTTGATTTAGTTGAATAAAATTTTATTTTGTCAACTACTTGGGAGAAAAATATCCCCAAAGAGTACCTATTTTTGTCATACTTTTCAAAATTTCTCCGAAACGGCTCAAGCTATTTAAATAGTTTTTACACTAAAAAAATATGGTTGACCCTACATGCTATTACTGCAACTTTCCGCTAATTTCAAATGTATAAAGCTTCAAATTTCATTTTATTTTTTCGAAATTTCTTTTGACCACGATGTCTCTTGAACGAATCAACCGATTTCAATGAAGCATCGTTTTTTGGATAGAAGAGCTGATTATATCAAAGAATTGATCCAAAGTGTCGAAGTAATTCCAAAAAAAATTTCTTTCACCAAGCGGTGCGCACTTTAGATCGTACAATACCTACCTTACGTCCGCTCCAGAGGACCACTAATTAGATCAGAATTATGTAAAATTGTGTACCTATGAAAAAACTATTTTTTCGTTTTAAACAAAACCAAAGACACTATGCAATAGATAATAGTATCAAAGACAAAGATATTCTCCTTTATTTTAAATCATAACCTGGCAATGTTTCTTAGAAAAAAAAAAGAAATCACTCTGAACTCTCGGCGTTCCACGTGTCGCTTTGATGAAGGTGCTCCGTCTTTTTTATAGTATTTTATATTTGTGTCTGGACTAAAAACGAAAGTAATATACTTTTTTATATTCCTAGTAATATAGTGAACACGTAGATATATAATTTGTGGTAGAAAAAGTGAAAAGTAAATTGCCAAAAGTACTTCAAAATCCGGAAGGCCCATTTTGGCGGTTGGGTCATAAATGTGTTATTTTTCAAATTCTCATTTATTTTTAGTGTAAAATGTAAGTAAAATAGTTTTCTTACATATTTCAAATAACTTGACGTTGTATTTATTTCAAATTCACACAAAACTATTTTTGAAATATTGTTCGAAATGTCATACAGATAAAATAATATTATTTTTTTAATTTTTTTATATTTTAATATTTTGGTATGAGTAACGAATAGGAACACATAAAACATAAAAATATACATATTTTCAAACATTTTAATATAAAAATCTCCAAAAACAAAAGTGTAGAATTCAAATTAGTAGTAATTTTGTCACTAAAATTGAAGTATATACTACTACCATGCTATACAGGGTAATTTATGTATTTTATTACAATTTCTAGCAACCAAAAATAATTTAAATTGATAGTTTATACATTCAACAAGAATTCCTGTAAGTTTTATCCATAAATATTGTCTCAAAGTGAAAATATAGCAAAATTTGCAATATAGCAAAAAATTTTCTAACTTACAAATTTTCCCGCCATTAAGGTCCCGAGGGAACGGGAGTATAACATGTCGCGCGCTGTCAGAGCGTACATATTAAGACGGGTACCAACTCCGGTGCACACGTCTTCAGCATAATAGGAGGGACGCCATCAGGCCCACTCGACTTGTTGATGTTTAGGAAGAGCAGTGCTCTGCATACTGAGCGTTGAGTAAACAGCACATCTTGCATGGAGCACTCATATTGTGTCACACACTACTCTTTGGTTTTCTTAGTCCTATTAAATAGTTTCCTGGTCTTTTCCCAAAGTTTTTTATCTAAATATTCCACCAAGGAACTTTTCGTGTTGAGGACTTGGTTTTGCCGGGATAACTGTCCTCGACAGCTTCACGGATACATACGGTTACTGTCTCCGTCACTAAGTCCAGACCTACAATTGTTTTGATGCTTTTGGGAAACGTTTTCAATTTCCCCCTTAGGCTATCTCTGTAAATATCCCAGGAGGTCTAAAAGTAGGTCCCTAAAAGTAACGATTTCATAGGTTGGTGATGCTCCAATCACAAACTTAATGTGCTTATGATAAGATATCGAGTTTTCGCAACTAACATGCCAATCATTTATCTGCCTGTACATATTATTGGCAGCAAAGGTTATATCTAGCACTTCTTGCCTAGCACGCGTTACAATGGTTGTTTTACATCCTAAGTTTAGGCTTATCAGGTAGTTGGAGATGAGAAAATCATAAAATAACTCACCCCTTTTGTTGATGTTGGTGCTTCTCCATGCTGTGTGGTGAGCATTAGCATCAAAACCCACCACAAGTTCAGTGTTGTGTTTTCGGGTGAATACCGCCACTCGCTCTTACTCGATAGTAAGATCTGCGTTCTCTCCGGGAAGATAGGCTGAGCAAATGATTACTCTGGCCATATGCATCCCTTAATATTTACGAAGGCTGTAACAAGTTCATAATTGCAGTTCTGTGGAACATAAAAAGTTCAATATTTTTATTGCAAATTATACAAGCTCTACGTCAACTACCTTTAGTATTGACAGGAATCTTACCGGCAGCCGAGAATCCCAGATCTTGACTGTTGGCCACCCAAGGCTCTTGTCACCCAAAACAGCTGCTGCATGGTGAAGATTTTCCTGGATGACCCTCGTCTTACCCTTGGATTTAGCCATTAATTGACGTGGGGGGAAGGGGTCTTTTCCGCCTATTGAGCACGAGGACTTCCTTTACCTGCGTACTTGATCCCCGCCTAACGTTTCGCCAAACTGCTCCCATCTCCCCTCCCCCCACACCTGGACGACACCAGCAAAGGCCGTCTGACCGAGGTGAGATCAGCGCCTTTGGTCTTCGCAACTCTCACTGATGGTATTCCAGTCTCACTCTGAATGTGTTGAGGGCTGGGGGTATTGGAGTTGGGGCGGTCCATGCTCCATTGTTACCTCAAAGCCTCCCTTGACTTTATATGTTATCATTTTAAAGCCAAGGACGACTCTACCGCCTGTTTTCCGAAGAGCCACCGATGGTTTTTCCAGAGAAAAGGTTGCTAAGAACCCATTCTCCTCGTCCCTATGGTGAAGGATTCTCAAGAGCTCGGTATGAAGCCCTTCATTTTGTGCCCCCAACAGCACAGCCACCTCATCTGGAGAGTCAACTTCGCTGCGGGACATATAGGTAATGCCCAGCTGAGGCTTAGGCAGTTCGCCCTCAGGTATAATTGAGAGCTTTCCTCCAGCCAGGGTTTCAGTTTTCCAATTTCACCCTCATTCCAGTCCTGGCTTGCCTTATTCAAACACGTCACCAGAGTCCAACCAAGCTTATTAGGTAAACCCGAAAATGTTGGTCCCATTCCCGCCTGTGCCCACAGGCTGTCTAAGCGATGATCTGTGTTAGTGCCGGGTGGACTCCATCTACTCCACACTTATAACATTCGAATTGCAAATTTCTACACGCGCTAAACCAGCAATGATACTGAAGCTGAGCTTCTTCTTCCACGTTTACACTACTTCCTGGGCTGGTCTTTAGGGACTCTCAGACCGACTGCGTTTTTTCACCTTTGGAACTGGTGCTTCTGGCAGAGAGAGAGAGAGGGCTCTCTTCGGCTCCTATCTCAGCTGATATCAGCATCTTCTTTGCTGCCCAACCAAGCTTATAAGGACTATCAAACTTTTTATTTCTCCTTCTTGGTTCGTTTGTGATCGTGGTTCGGCTGCAGAAGTGCCCTCCACTTCACGGCTCGTCCCAGGTTGTATCATTGTGTTGCAGAGATTTGGTGAGGCTAAAAAGCCTCGTCCAAACCCACAGATAGTTCGATTAGAGGAGATTTATTCTTTGCAAAATGTCAGTTTTCGAAATATTCAGCCTTCCCTCGGAAAAGCCCCGCATACCGAGGGAAGAGCTAAAATACTAACCGAACCGCCCTGGTCTCGGATAGGCACCGTTTGCGACAGGAATCCCTACAGCCACTCATACTTCGGCACGGTACGCTTGAAACCTTGGATTTGGTTACGATTGGTAAGATAGGTGGTGGGATATGAAAACCAATGATTTTAATAATTTAAAGGAAAGTTATTGTTTTCATTTCTATTTTCGAAAATCGAGTTTTGTGTGTGTGTGTGTGTGTGTGTGTGTGTGTGTGTGTGTGTGTTTGTAAAAATATGTAACATCTTATAACTTTGTAATGGAATGTTTGATCGAAAATTATAATAATCATCTCCGGCGTTCGGCGCTTTCTAACTCTGAGTACTTGCACAGGCACAACCTAGTAGCATCTTCACCAGGAGCTCCCTCTTAAATACGATCTTGTGGACCGGAAATTGCCATATTACAAGTACTTGCCGGAAGTCGTGCTCGAAAATGACCGCTCCAGGCTCTACTGAGACCAGATCATCATTACAGACAGGACTATTCTTATGAATAAGCCTGATATTGTGCTGAGAGACCAGGCACAGTCAAGGATATTTCAGCCTCTCGAGAAAATTGAGGCAAACCTCTTTTCGCCTTTTTGGCTTTTTTACATTATAAATGAGACCGTGAGTCTCAGCGTAGAAATAAAGAAAGAAACCATTTATTTGATAATCACACTTTACACACAATTTTTGAAACTTAAATACAAATCACAATGGACAAGGAATATGCATGCACAGATGTAAGACTGCTTACGCATTAAAAATTATTTAATAAGCAGAACATGCATGATGTTAATTAATAATGAAACAAAAGAAAAATTAAATTAAAAAAAATAATCGCGTATTTATCACAAATATTCAGTAATATCGTCAGAGCGTTAATCGATGGGCTGAGCAACACCATGTCGTCTGCAAAGCTTACACTGTTAACGAAAGGACCATCAATAGAGCAGCCGACACCAGCGTTGCAGAGCTCAACGACCAACTGGTTAATGTACAGGATTAAGAGCGCTGGTGAAGTTAGGCATCATTTTGCACTCTAATCTGTACTCGTTGGACGGTGTCTCTGTCCATCTGACCTGATTTATTTGGTGGCCATACCAATATTTAAAAATTTCGATCAACTCGCTTGGTAAGGCCACTTAACTCAGCTTCTTTCACAGAATATCATTATTAACTAGGTCAAATCCCTTTGACAGATCCAGGAAAGCAGCGTAGGGTAATTTACCAATATGAAAACTCCAATTATGTGTGTGTGCGTGTGCGAGTGCGTGTGTGCAAGTGTGCGCGTGTGCGCGTGTGCGCGCGTGCGTGTGTGTGTGTGTGTGTGTGTCTGTGTGTGTGCGCGTGTGCGCGTTTGTGTGTGCGTGTGTGTGTGCGGGTGTATGCGTGCGTGCGTGCGTGCGTGCGTGTGTGTGTGTGTGTGTGTGTGTGTGTGAGTGTGTGTGAGTATGTGTGTGAGTGTGTGTGTGTGTGAGTGCTTGCGTGCGTGCGTATGTGTGCGTGCGTGCGTGCGTGCGTGCGTGCAAGCGTGCGTGCGTGCGAGCGTGCGTGCGTGCGTGCGTGCGTGCATGCGTGCGAGCGTGCGTGCGTGCGTGCGTACGTGCGTGCGAGCGTGCGAGCGTGCGTGCGTGCGTGCGTGCGTGTGCGTGCGTGTGTGTGTGTGTGTGTGTGTGTGTGTGTGTGTGTGTGTGTGTGTGGCGTGTGTGTGTGAGTGTGAGTGTGTGCTTATGATTGTATAGAAGCAATCCTGATGCTGGAGTATCGTTATTAGAGGTTTTAAAAATTGTTATATTAGTAATTTACTCGTTTGAGAAAATTAAAAGTATTAATGTTGGGTTAAAAGAAGATTCTCAGTTTCTTGTTAATTAAGGGTTTTTAAGAATTTTGTCAATGTTATTTTACAACTAGATTTGGTTTTGGGATATAATATGTTTAAAATTTTATTTAGTTTGTTATAAAGGAAAGGTTTTTGAAAAAACTTAAATAAAAGAGCTGAGTTGAAAGTTTGAGTTTTGCAAATTATATATTTGCGGCGTTTATACTTAAGAAAATCTGGGTTATAATGTAGATGAGAATGTTGTTTAAGTACGATATGGAGGATGAAGGTTTGTCTAACCGTTAGTACATCCCATTTTTATACAGCTCGTCTGTAGGAAAATGGAAAGGGACACCAGCACCTGCTTTGAGAACTGCACGTTGTGATCTCTACATCTATAAGATATGTTTTGGCACCTCCTCCCCATGATGTTATTCAAAATTCAATCAGAAATTGGCATAATGCGAAGTCAACTAACATTATAACACGGCGTTCTGCTATATATTTTAAGGTTCTGAATATATATATATATATATATATATATATATATATATATATATATATATATATATATATATATTTGAGTTTTCGCAGACGGGATACTAGAGCTTCAAAGTGGGGTTTGAATGTTAACCTGTAAGCTCTGACAGCGCGCGACATGTTATACTCCCGTTCGCTCGGGACCGTAATGGCGGCAAAATTTGAAAATTAGCAAATTTTTTGCTATATTGCAAATTTTGCTATATTTTCACTCTGAGACAATATTTATGGATAAAACTTACAGGAATTCTTGTTGAATGTATAAACTATCGAACAAAATTATTTTTGGTTGCTAGAAATTGTAATAAAATACGTAAATTACCCTGTATAGCTGTATAGTGGTATATACTTCAATTTTAGTGACAAAATTACTACTAATTTGAATTCTACACTTTTGTTTTTAGAGAAATTTATATGAAAATGTTTGGAAATATGTATATTTTTATGTTTTATGTGTTTCCATTCGTTACTCATACCAAAATATAAAAAATAAAGAAATTAAAAAAAATTAAATATTAATATTTTATCTGTGTGACATTTAGAACAATATTTCTAAAATAGTTTTGTGTGAATTTGAAATAAATACAACGTCAAGTTATTTGAAATATGTAAGAAAACTATTTTTACTTACATTTTACACTAAAAATAAATGAGAATGTGAAAAATACCACATTTATGACCCAGCCGCCATAATGGGCCTTCCAGATTTTGAAGCACTTTTGGCAATTTACTTTTCACTTTTTATACCACAAATTATATATATATATATATATATATATATATATATATATATATATATATATATATATATATGTGTTCACTATATTACAAGGAATATAAAAAAGTATAATACTTTCGTTTTAGTCCAGACACAAATATAAAATTCTATAAAAAAGACGGAGCACCTTCATCAAAACGGCACGTGGAACGCCGAAAGTTCAGAGTGATTTCTTTTTTTTTTTTTCTAAGAAACATTGCCAGGTTATGGTTTAAAATAAAAGAGCATATCTTTGTCTTTGATACTAATATCTATTGCATAGTGTCTTTGGTTTTGTTTAAAACGAAAAAATAGTTTTTTCATAGGTAGACATGTTTACATAATTCTGATCTAATTCGATCACTACTTGGCGGGCGTAAGGTTGGTATTGCGCGATCGAAGGTGAGCTAGGCTTGGTTAACTGGTTAAAGTCTGATCAATCAAAATGCCAAGATATTTGATTTTATCGGTTCTTTAAACTAAGGGACAGTGACATCCGGGAAGTCTAAGACCACAGGTGTGGGCTGTGATTGTCAAAGATAGAGGTGGAAGGAGGTTAGCTCCATGACCAAATGCAATGTACTTTTTGTTATCAACATTCAGTGTTAAGACATTGTAACTAAGCTATTCACATACCTTATTTAATCCCACTTGAGCGTTGTCAAAAACATTATGCCAGGAATCATCTGCAAACATAAGGGCAGTATCAGGAGCATAGGTGATTATTTTTCCTTTAGAGAGCTGAAGTTGGTATAGGTCATTAATATATACCAAAAATAGTGTCGGACCGAGAATACTGCCTTGTGGCACACCAAATTTGTTAGGTAACTCATCACTTAATAGTGATGAGTTACCTAACGATAGTAGACAACGGGTCCGTTTAGATCATATAATGATCTAAACGGACCCGTTGTCTCCTATCGGTTAAATAATTCCCATCAATTTTAATGGAATACACCTTACACCAGCCCTTTCTTGTTTTTTTTATCAGGTGAGGGATAGAGAATGTGTCAAAAGCTTTAGACAGGTCAAGGAACGCTGTTAAACACTTGTTTTTTCTATCTAAATTAAGTATAGTCGTGTTAATAAGATCATTAACAGCATCATTAGTAGTCTTAACGCGTCGGAAACTAAATTGATTGGGTGAAATAAAATTATTTGACTCCAAAAAGCTAACCAACCTTTGATTGACTAGTCGCTACAAAATTTTTGACAAGGTTTGTAAAATAGAGATCGGCCGATAATTAACGACCGAGTTTCTATCACCTCCCTTAAAGATGGGTGTGATAAGGGCTAACTTAAATGCACTAGGAAATACTCCGGTTTCTAAGCCAGGTTGCATATTCGTAAAATTGGGGGGGTATTAATATTTTTATATACCTCTTTATAATTTTTCCAGAAATCAGATCACTTCCCGCAATGCAGTTGTCTTTTAACCCCTTAATGAGCTGGGAGATTTCTGATTCGTTGGCAGGAACCACAACAAGTGAGTTACGAGGGGTTTGAGTAAAGAGAGGAGAAAAATTACCATCAGGTGCAGCTAGTTGTCGGTTTGTACAATTTATTTGCTCGGCCAGTCTTGATCCCACATTGACAAAATATGTGTTATATAAATATAAATTTATGTTATTTACACACTCCTTTCTCCCTTCCGAATTGAATGAAGATATCTGATAAGAGGATTAATCAGGTGTATTACACCGGCTAATTTTCTTTAAGACTTCTCAAAGTCTCTTATTGTTGCCTTTAGTATTTTTTATTTCTTGTTTTTCGTAACTTTGTTTGGATTTTTTTAATAACGTGTTACGAAACTTCCCATAACGTTTTTAAATCATAATATTTTCGTCAGTGGGATTTTTTTTCAATTTTTAGTTCACTTTATTTCGCTCGTAAATCTTTACTTGTATCGCCAATTTAATACTGTACCGGTCGCGGCCCTTAAGGGCTTTGTATAGGCCTTTTCCACCGAAACATCTAGAATGTTCCAGCAAATACCGGTCCTGACCAACTAGGTGTAGAAAATTCGAGTGTGGAGTTTTCTAGAAAACTCAGTTCTTTTATTTGATAATAGATGGCGCTAGTGTCATGTACCAGACATAGACAGTGGCGCGCAACTGTCCCCTCCTAAGACATGCTCATCATGAGCATTATCGGACCCAAAATAGCGCGCCAGCAATTCACATGGACGATCAAGGTGCAAGATGTACCCCTAAATATCTTGCACCTTACTGCGGCAACCTTCTCGGCTATGCTTCGTCAGGGAATGTCCTCTGCCATGGTGCACCAAAATTGTACAATTTTAATGCACCTCTACTATGAGTCTGAGGCCCATTCACAGCCGCACAACTTGTATATTTGCGACACCAATCTTCGACATCCTCACGATAATGGACCCAGTAAAACCATTCTCGGATCTTCAGTAAAGTTCCTTTAGCTTTCAGATGGACTCCTGAACCACTATTATGGTACAGATGTAAAACATCCGGCACTTTAGCTTTAGGGACAACCGTTTGCAAACGACAGCTGTCTCTTTGACCATTTTCCCATTTACGTCACAGGACTCCATCCTGAATCAGCAAGCTGTTCCATTGGGTCCAATAGCTTTTTGTGGTTGAACTCATCACTGAGACGTCGCTCCACTTGGGCTTGGGAGCACTGGCCTTCATCCATCCCAGAATCGGCTTGATGTCCGAATCTTCATGCTGTGCATGTTGTAGGCTGTGCTTCCAGAGAATCCTTATAAATACTACTTTCTTACCATCTTGCCTAGGACTATTCTTGCAATCATCGAGATAAGGTTTGCTTGATAATGCATCTGCGTTGCCATGATATTTCCCGCTTCGATGTTCGATTACAAAGTCGTATTCCTGCTGCTGGTGGGTGGTGCTTTTCACCGCACAACCCCTTAGAGATCGATCACCGTCCTTTTTGCAGTTATATTAGGACAGCTGGATCGCAGATGGCCCCTTTTCCCACAGCCGTCGCACCTTGGGCGGTAACTTTTATCTCGGTCGCAAACTGTAGCCGTTGCAATCTCCCTACCGTGAGGGGAGCGATGATTCTTCTGCTGATTGGTGGTGCCGTTAGCCGCAATACCCCTTCGAGATCGATCACCCTCCCTTTCTACAGTTCACTTATGGCAGCTGGATCGGGGATGGCTCCTTTCCCCAGAGCCGTACTACCTAGTGCTGTATCCTTTATTGAGGTCAGGAACTGTAGCTGCTGCAACCTCTCTGACACGATGGGAAAGATGATCCTTTCGCACGGTTTCCACTTCCAGTGCATGGGCCAAGGCGTTCTTAATGTATCTTTTCAGGTACTCTTACTCCCTAGGCTACCGAAATCATAGAGGACAGCCTTCGTGCACCCGATCACTAAAAAAGGTAACCACTCCAATCTGTCCAACCATAGGCCTATCGCCATCAGCTCCTTGTTCTCTAAAATAATAGAATATATTATTAACAGCCAGCTCATGTGGTACGTTGAGGATCACCAGCTGATTAGTGACTGCCAATACGGTTTCCATCGCGGTCGCTCGGCTGGTGATCTTCTATGTTACATAACTCATAAATAGGCTAAGGAAATAGAGTACAAAGAACAAAGCGAGTTTGGCAGACAGTTCCTTGATCTTAAACTTTCATAAATGAGATTCTGTCTTTTTGGGACATAGACTGCCTCAAAGGGGACATATTTGCCATATTTGTCACGATTGGCAGATGGGTTGGAAGCTCTAATTTTTTATTGATTTTTATTACTATTAGGAAGATTCCGGTGACTATATCTGTTTTTATTTCCCTTTGTCACTTCTTACGGCATCTATGTGATGATAATATGGGGTAGTGATTACACTTATGCTGCCACTACACGGCAACCTGCATTCAGAATTTACATGATGAATTTTAATTAAAGTAAATGTCATCCAAACTAATTTCCATTTGTTAGCTACATCTTAAGCACCACCTTTATCATTATAATTCAACACATTTCACATGCAGTCTACTTTGGAGAAAATCTTCTCACTGAGCAAGGAGTCGCCAAACTTGGTAGGCAGACTGGCAGTCGACCTACTATAGTCTATTAAAAAAATGAACACAAACTAATTAACATATTAAATACTAAGTATGAAGTTAATTTACTGACATAGGTAATTTGATACTGAATTATAATTTTCTGGCAAACAATCCTACTCTTCATAAAAATAGATAGTACAGATTAGCACGCGTTTCCAAGTATCCACCATAGGATTGATTCTTTAGGGTGGATAAACAGAATAACCCTATATTTTTATTGGTACTTATATGAAAAAAATAAACATTTATTGGCCGAGTTACGATAAAATATAATATTTCTCAATAAAGAAGCCACAGAACAGTCTATAACTTTACTTCAATAGGCAATCTATTAGTATTCTACTCCATTGCAAACTTGGCTTCGAGCACAAAGTGTCACGTTCGGAGAGAAATTTAGTTGTTCCTGATTTTCGTTACTAGCAATTATGGATCTGTAAACTATTGTGGTCAATAGTACAAAAAGAAAGGACTTCGTAAAATCGGCTTCATTACAATAAAACTTTAATATTTCAATTCAAATATTTTGATACTTCGCTGTGTAGGTTGGCGTAAGAAATTCTCACTAAAAATACACACAAGTCCATATCATTCCATGGAAGTCAAAAAAAGCGATAGAAGTAAACTGATCAGGAAACGTGCGGGTTCATTTTCCGATAACAAATAACAATTTAAAAAACTGCGATTACAAACCCGTCTGCCAAGTGTGGCAACTATAGCAAATCTCCCACCAATCTATGGGGAGGCCTATATTCTGAGGTGGATATTCGTTAGGCTTTAAATTAATTATGAACTCTATTACTTTCAGTTCAAGTTACAGTCGATTTAGGTTCACCTTCGGTTATTATACAGTCATGGAGTTATTAGTCAGCATTACTGCCTCAGATTTAGCAGACTTCACATTGAACACATGTTTATTTCCTAGACACGGAGGTTTTCCTCACGATATTTTTCTTTATCGCCGAGCATATGGTAAATCTGTACTTAAAATTGCAGTAAAAAAATTCATCACTGACGGAGAGATAGAATCTAGGTTGCTCGTAATTTAAGGCAAGTGCTTAGCACTTGCGCTATCAAGGTTATGTAAAATTTATAATATTAATAACACTGATGTTATAACATCCAAAATTTAATTTGTATCGCTAAGGGTCGAAAGTTCAATTCCCGCACGGAACTTGTAGGTACAAATAATTGTTCCCGCTGCAAATGTCTGTCCTTGTGTAATTTATGTATGTATACTGCCCACAATACAGAGTATTATTAAAAGCTCCCGAAAACGAAGACAGACGATAGTATTAAGGATACATTTGATGATATGACACAAATAAAATCGAACCCGATATATTTTTTACGTTTAATTAGCTTTACTCACGATCTATCATATTATTAAAGCTAAATGAAACGATAATTTCATTAAAAAAATCATGAAAAAGAACATAAAACCAGCAATGAATCTTCTGTACGTGAAATCAGCTGATAAAGAGTCAATAAATGCGCGACGACAAACGACGACACGCAACCCACGATTGCACCCACAGAAATAGTAAAAAAAAATAGATATGAATTAGCGCTCGATTACTTCCAAAACCGATATCGCCACATCTTACCGTATTATAAACATACGCAAAATGGACAATGATATCTATTGTTTTACATTACATTGCTTGGCGAGTTTGTCAGCGTAGACAAAAGCTGCAAATGGTAATTGTATAATACGAAAAGTAATAAATGAAAGTTTAAAAAGGTAAATATCGTAGTAAAGTATTCATCTAGATGTAAATTAGTTAAAATAATGACAATAAGTAAATAATCAACTTACCGATGAAATTTTATGCCTTTATTAGTTGAATTACACGTCTTTGATGAGTTTTTACAACTGATTATGCTGCATTTCACCATTATAAATTTATAATAACATAAATTCACGTACGACGCTCCCCGCGCAACTAAATCACAAAGTGGTGAATTATGCTCGTCAACACATCATGATAGCGGCGACAAGGTCTTCGATAAGGTCTTCGATTACAATTTCTGTGATCATACTGTACTGGTATCAGTACCTAATAATTTACAACACCTGTCTAAATACCTAACTTATCTACCTAATCTATTGTTTAGCAACTGCGCTAGTCTCCACCTAGCTACTATAATTCGAATTCACAGGTTAAATAAATCAAATACCTAGTTCGATTCCCCACTAAAGAAATTTTACCTACACTACACACTGCTGTTTATTACTCTGATAAATTCAGTTATGCACCTATTTAGTTCAGAACTAAATTATTTAAAAAATAGCTTACCAAACTAAATCCTCCGTGACCTTATAAGATGCGGCTCAAATTGTGCCTCATTCATTTAGAGGCAGATTTGGGCTCGTCGTTGCGTTTCGTCATGCAGGTGCTAGATTAAGGATAATTTTAGAATTAAACTTAAGTTACGATTAATAAGTACTTAATTCATCTGATAATTATTTTGATGTTTTAAGAATTTTTAATTTGTTACTACTTCTGGTTTCTAATGTATGATAAGTATATTATAATAAATGTATTAAAATAGCCTTAATTATTTATATAATTTTCATAACTTTATTATTAATATTTAGATTTTTTTTTATAGAAGAGGGGGCATACGAGCATGCGGCTCACCTGATGTTAAGTTACTACCGCCACCCATGATCAACCGCAACACCAGGGAAATTAGAGGTGCGTTGCCGGCCTTTTAGAAAGGAGTAAGCTCTTTTCTTGAAGGTACCCGGGTCGTATCGGTCCGGAAAAATCGCCGGTGGTAAACTATTCCACAGAGCGGTCGTACGCGGAAGAAAACTTCTTTTGAAACGTACTTTGGTGGACCGCCAAGCATCCAGATGGTGGGATGGTATCGAGACGTTTGCGCGCGTAGACCACGAAACTGCACGTCACTCGATATGTCGACGCCGAGGATTACGATACTGGCTGAAGCAACAAGAGGAATCCCTTTAAAACTGAGGAGATGCGACAAATGGTTTTTTTATCGGTTAACGCGCAAACTTGTGTCTTCTGAGTGTTAAACTGTACTAGATTTAGTCGCCCTCAATCCGTGACTCTGTTCAGCAAAGACTTGACTTCAGTCACAAGTTTGTCCCGGTACTCGGAGAAGTTTTCCCGATAAATATTGGCACGGCCGGTGTACAGAGCATCACTAGCACTGTCATCTGCATAGCAATAAATGTTACGGGTTTGCAACATGTCATTGATATGCAGAAGAAACAGCGTTGGCGATAGCATGCAGCTTTGTGGAACACCAGCATTAATAGGCTAGTAATCGAGGCTTGCAGCGTCTACAACGACCATGATGCTCCGATCTGCAAGAAAGCTGGTGATCCAATTGCACAATTTCTCAGAAAACATATAGGAAGGGAGCTTCGAAAGAAGCGCTTTGTGCCAAACAAGATCGAAGGCTTTCGCAATATCCAAACTAACGGCCAATGCCTCCCCCTTGGACTCTACTGCCTCCACCCATCTATGAGTTGGATAGACCAGAAGATCACTAGCTGATTGACCACGGCGAAAACCGTATTTGTGATCACTACTCAGCTGGTCATCCTCAAGGTACCTCATGAGCTGTTAGTTTACTATGGACTCCATTGTTTTGAAGAACAAGAAGGTGATGGCGATAGGCCTGTAGTTGAACGGGTCTGCGCGGTTGCCTTTTTAGGGATCGGGTGAACGAAAGCCATCTTCCATGATTTTGGGACTACGCCTTGGGAGTAGGAGTACCGGAAAAGACGCGTTAAAACTGGTGTCAAGAATTGTTCAATTGTAAAAAAAATAAAAGCGACATTGGCGGTTAATTTATTATATATAAATACTCCAAATTCAGAGAAATTCGAGATACTTGGTTATTCTTCGTATTAGATAGTTAAGTATATTTCTACTTTGTCTTGGATGGCGACAAGCTCGACAATCGTCGACAGTGCCATCCTTTAGGATGTATCTCCGATAGTTATTGGTCATAATAATCTGATCCTGTATTGCACAGACAAAACCCTCGGTTTCCCCGAAGAGGTTACCGAAACGTAGCTAGTTGAGGGAGGCGGCTGTATCTATGTGGGGCTCATGTAGAGCCCTGTAATACCTCCCGTGGAGCTCCTTCTCCTTCCATACGGTCTCCCGGTCGGAAATGCTCTGTATTGCCGGGCCCTGCCATTGCTCGTAGGTAAGGTTAGAGTGGTAAGTCCTTTATCACTAGACATGACGTCATTATAGAATGGATCATCCGATCTCGCCAGGAAGTAATTACGGAGGCTGCACACTTTGGGATTATGCATGGTGAGCGCGCTCAGGAAGCTACGCCTACCATGCCTTCGCGGCAAATACAGCCTCATTACCGACGATCTCGGATGATGCATCCTAGGGGACGTTATAGTAGTGCGGACTTTTCTATCCAGGGCGTTAAGTTCAGTCTGACTCCACCTGAGTATACCAAAGGTATACATTAGGACAGGCTCAAAGTCACCCAGACGGGGGCCCGTATGCTGGAGGTCCTCGGGGAATCCAGTGGCGCGACCGCGGACGCTCTGGCTGCGAAGCTCAGAGCGTCTCTGGACGCGGACGAGGCCCGGGTGTCCAGGCCCGTCAGATGCGCAGACCTGCGCATCATAGGTCTGGACGACTCGGTACCGGAGGAGGAGTTGGTGGCCGCCGTCGCCAGGTCCGGGGGGTGCACTACTGACCAGGTCAGGTCAGGCGCCATACGCCCGGACCAACAGGGCATGCATGCCGCCACGGTGTGCTGCCCTGTTACGGCGGCCAAAACTATAGTTGAGGGCCGAAGGCTTCTGGTGGGCTGGATCTCAGCGCAGGTTAAGCTGCTGGAGCCCAGACCTCTGAGGTGTTATCGCTGTCTCGTGGAGCACCACGTATCAGTGAGATGCGCCTCGGAGGTTGACCGCAGTGACCTTTGCTTCCGCTGCTGTCAGCCCGGACACATATCGGCGACCTGCTGCGCCAAGCCGCACTGTGATGCATGTGCGGCGGCCGGCAAGCCAGCCGATCACCGGGCCGGAAGCAAGGCCTGCGTGCTACCCGCCAAGGCCAAGGCCGCGGGGAGGGGAGGGCCCTCCGCCGCCACCGCCTCTGTGGCCTCTGCCGCAGCCGCAACTGCCGCCGCCACCGCTGTCACTGTCGCCGCCGCCGCCGCCGCGACACCGACGCCCGCAGAGGGGCCCCCCGTGGACGAAGCTGAAATGGAATGCCTATAACGGCCCCATTAAGCTTCCTCCAGGCGAATATCAACCACTGCGCCTGCGCTCAGGATCTGTTGCTCCAGAGCGTGGCGCAGTGTTCGATTAACATCGCTGTGGTCGCTGAGCCATATTTTGTCTGGCCTAGGGAGGACTGGGTGGCGGACCTTAACGGCTCAGTGGCCATCATCTCTTCGGCCGCCGCCGGTACCCCGACCCTTGAAGGTGTCAGGGGGGGTCAGGGGTGCGTAGCAACACGGTTCGGGGAGTTCGTCGTTGTGGGGGGTGTACTTCTCCCCGAACCGATCCCTCGCCGAAGCTCCACAACTCTCTGGCAGAGCTGAGAGCAGTCGTCGTCGGAAGTTATCCCCTCCCCGTACCTGTCCTCGGGGACTTCAATGCCAAGAACTTGGCTTGGGGTTCTCGTCGTACAGATGTGCGGGATAGGATGGTGGAAGACTGGGCTCTGGAGACAGGCCTGGTCGTCCTAATTCGGGGTTCTGTCCCCACGTGTGTGCGGATGCGGGGCGAGTCGGTGGTGGACATCTCGTTCGCTAGCCCTGCTCTGTCGCCGCGTGCCATTGACTGGCGTGTCATGGAGGTGGTGGAGACCTACTCCGACCACCGGTACATCCGGTTTGACGTCTCCACCCAGCCCTCGAGCGCGCCAGTCCAACAGGCCCCGAGTGGTCCGCGTTGGGCGCTGAAGCAGCTGGACCGGGAGCTCCTCCTGGAAGCCTCGATCGTGCAGGCCTGGGTGTCATCCCCGGACAGGCCTGCCGACGTCAATGATGAGGCAGGGTGGTTCCAGGAGGCCATGTCCGAGATATGTGACGTGGCAATGCCCCGCGTCCGGCCAGGAAGCGCCCGGCGTCAGGTGTATTGGTGGTCGCGTGAGCTGACGTCTCTGGCGAGGCGTGTGTCGCCGCGCGGCACCTGTACGCCAGGCATCGCAGGCTCCGCATTCGTCCACCGAACACGGCAGCCATTGAGGCGGAGCTGTACGAGGGATACAGAGCGGCGAAGACCGCCCTCCGGGAGGCTGTCCTGCGGGCCCGGGATCGGGCCCGTGAGGAGATGCTGGAGACTCTCGACAGAGATCCGTGTGGGCGCCCTTACAAGATGGTGCGGGATAAACTCCGCACCTGCCCCCCGCTGACGCAGAGTCTCAGGCCCCAGCTCGTGGAGGACGTGGTGAGCGCTCTGTTCCCTGCGCGAGGGGAACATCCGCCCCGCCTATGGCTCCACCACCTGCGGTGCCGGAAGCGGACCACCAGGACGACGACGACGACGTCCCGGAAGGGACCGGGGTAGACCTGAGAGGGGCGATACGTAGGCTCATGGCCAGGAATACCGCCCCAAGACCCGATGGCTTGCCTGGCAAAGCCTGGGTCCTGGCCTCGGAGGCTCTCGAGCCCCGACAGGAGGGGCTCCTAAGCGCATCCTTGGAGAGAGGCCAATTCCCGCTTCGTTGGAAGACGGGGAAGCTGGTCCTCATTCGGAAGCCGGGGCGCCCTGCGGACTCTCCGTCCGCATACCGGCCCGTGGTGCTGCTCGACGAGGTGGGCAAGCTCTTTGAAAGAGTCATTGCAAACCGCCTCGCCGAGCTCCTTGCGGGGACGGGGCCGGATCTTGCGGAACACCAGTTTGGTTTCCGCAAGAGGCGCTCTACGGTGGACGCCATCATGGGCGTGAGAGTCCTCACGACGGGGAGTGCAGTGGCCTGAGGGGGGGTTGTCTTGGCGGTGTCTCTTGACATCGCTAACGCCTTCATCTCCATGCCCTGGAGCTGCATTAGGGAGGCACTCCGGTATCACCGGGTGCCGACCTATCTCCGTCGTATAGTCGGGGACTATTTGACGGACAGGGCCGTCATCTACCCCGGTCGCAACGGTGAGTGGAACCGGCGAGAGATGTCGTGCGGTGTCCCACAGGGTTCGGTTCTGGGGCCACCTCTGTGGAACATCGGTTACGACTGGGTGCTGCGCGCCGACCTCCCTACTGGCGTCAGCGTAGTTTGCTACGCTGACGACACGCTGGTACTGGCACAAGGGGGATCGTACGAGGCGGCGGCGGAAACTATGACACGCGGGGTTGCGATAGTCGTTGAGAGGATTCGGCAACTGGGTCTCGAGGTGGCTCTGCACAAGTCCGAGGCCATGCACTTCCATGGTCCTCGGAACAGGCCACCACCGGGATCCTCAGTGATGGTAGGAGGGGTATCCATCGGCGTCGAGTCGACGCTGAAGTATCTAGGACTCGTCCTCGACGGCCGATGGAACTTCGTTGAGCACTTCCGACGTTTGGCTCCCAAACTGGAACGGACCGGGGCTGCCTTCAGGCGGCTCCTGCCGAACCTGGGGGGGCCAAACGCCTCCTGCCGGAGGCTCTACGCGGGGATCGTGCGATCCATGGCCCTTTACGGGGCCTCGGTGTGGGCGTGTGGTTTGGCGCGGCTTGCCGTCCACCACCTGAATGCGCCCCAAAGGGTGGTTGCCGTGAAAATGGTTCGCGGCTACCGTACGATATCCCGCGAGGCGGCGAGACTCCTTGCTGGATTGCCGCCATGGGATCTGGAGGCGATAGTCCTCGCACGCCTGCACGAATGGCGCGCGGAGGCACTATGCCGGGGGGAAACCCCGCTGCCGCGGCAAGTTGTCGCGCAGCGGAACAGACTTCCGGCACGATCTCATGGCGACATGGAGAGAGCGACTGTCGCAACCCCGTGCTGGGCACGCCACTATAGCGGCGATAAGACCCCTCTTTGAGGAGTGGCTTGAGAGACGCCACGGCATCCTCACCTTCCGCCTGACGCAGTTTCTCACCGGACACGGTGTGTTCGGGAGGTTCCTGCACCGAATCGGGCGGGAGGAAACGCCCGGGTGCTCCCAATGCGAGGATGGACCGGAGGACACGGTGGAACACACCGTGGAGGTGTGCCCTGCTTGGGCGGAGCACCGCCGTGTCCTCGTAGCGGCGATAGGCGGCGGCGACCTCTCGCGTCCGGCCCTGGTCGAAGCCATGGTCCGGAGCGAGACGGAATGGGATGCCGTCACCACCTTCTGCGAAGCAGTGATGCTAGCGAAGGAGGTGGCGGAGCGGGAGAAAGAGAGAGCAGCAGCTTTCCTCCCCGGCCGCCGCGGGAGACGCCCCGGGCTTCGGGGGCTACGTCGTGGCCCCCGGCCACCGTAGGCGCGGGCCTCTGGACGGCGAGCAATGGGTAGCTCGCCGTCCCTCCGTCTAACGACGACAGGCCGTGTCGACGGCGCGTTTTGTTCCACGCGCGCCTCAAAGAGCTGTCAGCAGCGTGAAGGGGCCCGCAAGGTCCGACGCCTGCCAGGGCTGCGGGCTGTTCGAAAGAGATACCGCGGCTCCGGAACGTAAGGGCACTGAAGGAACATGGATGGTTTTTAGTCAGTAAAAGTCTGACACTCCCTTACGCTCCACCCAGAGCGAAAGGCGTCATTAGATGATTTTCCATCCGCAAAAAAAAAAAAAAGGACAGGCATGACCCAGCCATTATATGCTTGTGTCTTATTCACACCGGACAAAAAGCTGTTAAGCACTTTGGTCAAGCGTGCATAAAACACGTCGCAAACTGACTGTTTCATACCAGCCTCATCGATACCGATGTTCTGTGACATACCCAGGTATCGGTATGTTTCAGCCTCGGAAAGGGTCCTTAAGTTGACGGGCATAGATAAGTCTATGCCCTCAGAGTTAGTAACCCTACCCCTCTCAACATGGAGTACCGCACATTCGAAATCCGCACATCGGAAATTGCCGTATTACAAGTACTTGCCGGAAGCCCTGCTCGAAAATGATCGCGCCAGGCTCTATTGGGATCGGGCCATCATCACAGATAGGACTATTCTTGCGAATAAGTCTGATATTGTGCTGATGGACCGGGCACAGTCATGGATATTTTTGGTCGACATAACTATTCCGTATGACGAGAACCTCGTGAAAGCTGAAAGATAAGCAAACAAAATATCTGGACCTGGCTTATAAGGTAACCGACATGTGGGGTGGTCTGCTGACCGAAATTATTCAGCCTCTCTGGAAAATTGAGGCAAACCTCTTTTTGCCTTTTTGGCTTTTTTACATTATAAATGAGAGCGTGAGTCTCAACGTAGAAATAAAGAAAGAAGGAACCATTTATTTGATAATCACACTTTACACACAATTTTTGAAACTTAAATATAAATCACAATGGACAAAGAATATGCATGCACAGATGTAAGACTGCTTAAGCATTAAAAATTATTTAATAAGCAGAACATGCATGATGTTAATTAATAATGAAACAAAAAAAATTAAAATTAAAAAAAAAAGAATCGCGTAGGTATCACAAATATTCAGTAATATCCTCACTGCGTTAATCGATGGGCTGCGCAACACCATGTCGTCTGCAAAGCTTACACTGTTAACGAAAGGACCATCAATAGAGCAGCCGACACCAGCGTTGCAGAGCTCAACGACCAACTGGTTAATGTACAGGATTAAGAGCGCTGGTGAAGTTAGGCATCATTTTGCACTCTAATCTGTACTCGTTGGACAGTGTCTCTGTCCATCTGACCTGATTTATTTGGTGGCCATACCAATATTTAAAAATTTCGATCAACTCGCTTGCTAAGGCCACTTAACTCAGCTTCTTTCACAGAATATCATTATTAACTAGGTCAAATCCCTTTGACAGATCCAGGAAAGCAGCGTAAATTGGAGTTTTCATATTGGTATATTACTGTTAGGTAATTTACCAATATGAAAACTCCAATTATGTGTGTGTGCGTGTGCGAGTGCGTGTGTGCAAGTGTGCGCGTGTGCGCGTGTGCGCGCGTGCGTGGCGTGGCGGACTCAAATGCAGAAAGTGGTGCTCCTCGATACAGCCCTTATCGTCCGCTGGTTTCTTTCCCTTTCCCCCCTGACCCTCGGCCGTTTGGTCTCCCCTGCTGAGGGCTTCCATCTGGTTGGATCTTATTTATTTATGTATTTTTTGTATTTATATTATTTTATTGATATTTATATATATTTACCTTTTCATTTTAATTTATAATTATATATTTATGTTCTGTAACCAACCAGATAATAAAATTATATAGATACCCCAAAAATATTAATATAATAAAGAAACCAAAAATAAAGAACACAACCCAGATGAGAAAACTATATATATATACCCAAAAATAATAATATTATTTAAAATATTAATCACAACAATAATTATAATTAGTCGCAGGTTTGTTATCGCACGGTGCGGTCACTCGCTATTTTGTTGGGGAGCGATTTTTTCGGCGTGTATAAATAGCAGCTGTTTCGGCTCGGGTCCGCTCACATTCCGCCTGTGGCAAAAAAAATCGCTTCCGAGCGGTTGCATCCAGGTAGTCCGCGCTTTCGTTCCTGTACGGTAGTGCACCCCGCTCTCGCGCCCCCGCTGTCCCGCTCGCGCTGTAGAGCGCCGACGCAGTGCTCAGTCCGCCGGCGGCACCGCTCTCGGACGGTCGCCTCCTGGTGGTCCGCGCTCCCGTACAGTACGGTAGTGCTGTCGCGCTCTCACGCGCCTCCGCTGTCCTGCTCACGCGGAACAGCGTCGAGGCTGCCGGTGAGTCACTTTTTGCTACAGCTCTTGCCCCCCTGTCTTCGGGCAGGGAGGTCTGACTGACTTCCGCTTTTCATTTTTTCTCACTTGTCAATTTTTTTTTTTTACTGTCTTCTAATTTCTTGTGTTTTGTTGCATTTTACTGTTACTATTACGTGCATAGTGTGTTGTAGTACGTCCCGCGTTCTAGTCCCTGTTCTACCGAGAGCAGGGACCCGTCCTCATCTTTACTTTCTCACCTTTAGCTTCTTATCCTTAGCTCACTCAACCTAAAATGGCCAACTCCAGTTTTACTGAGTCCCTAGCCGCCCTCATTACCCAATATGGGTTAAGTGGCAATGAGACGGTCCTCGCCGCCATCGCCACCATCGCCGCCCAGGCTCCCACCCCCTGCCCCTCAGGCACACCTCCCGCCGCCAGTACTAGCGGCATACCTCGAAACGAGGAACTCCTTTGCCCCGCTACAAGCAGCCCCCTTAGAAATGGAGTACGCATGCTCCGAATCCTCGGCGTCTACCTCCCGGAAGAGGCCCGCCACTACCTTAGGCTCCGGTTCTTCGGAGTCCTCTGACTCTGACGGAACCGGTGAATCAAACTTCACCACCGTCACCTCCAAGCGCAACGGAAAGCGCGCCGCGTTGAAACGCACCCCCCCCTAACTCAGCGGCCCCTGCCGCTCCTTCAACCTCCGCAGCCCTTGACGCTGCCCCCGTCCCACTGATGTCACTAGACATCCCCACTCCATCTAAACCAGCCTCTCGTTGTGCTCCAGAGCTGGCGAAGAAGCAAGTCCCGCCCCCTGTCTTCCTAAGAGACAAGGCCAAGTTCACCCAATTGTCCAAGACCTGCTACGACGCAGGGATTAAATACGACCATGCCGTCAACCTCGGGGAGGCGATTAAAATCATCCCAACCTCGATCGAGGACTTCCGCGCCATCACCCGGCTATTCACAGCCGAAAGGGTCTCTTACCACACCTACGCTCTCCCTGAAGAGCGTAAAGTCAGGGCCGTCATCCGAGGCGTCCCCTTTGAGTTCTCCAACGAGGAAATCCTCGAGGACCTTAAGTACCAAGGTTTCCCAGTGGAAGCAGTGCACAAAATGCACAACCGTACGGGCAAGAGATACAACCTTGCCCTAGTAATCTTGTCCAACGTTCCGGAGGCTAAAGCCATCTTCCGGCAGGTGCGCACAGTGTGCGGCCTGTCAAGGGTGAAGGTAGAGCCCCCACATAGGCCCGGTTTCCCGGCGCAGTGCCACCGCTGCCAACTTTATGGTCACGCGGCGGCCAACTGCTCCGCCCCACCCAGGTGTGTGAAGTGCCTGGAGCCACACAACACTAAAGAGTGTCCCCGGCCCAAAGACGCCGAATCCCCGCCCGCCTGTGTCCTGTGCAACCAGACAGGACACCCGGCGAACTACAAGGGTTGCCCACGCGCACCTCAACCTCGCCCCAGTAGGAAAGCTCCACCGCCGGTGAATGACCGCACTTTCCCAGCCCTCCATCAACGGCCCCGTCAGGGCCCCTCTCAGCCTATCCAGGGCTTCTCTCGACCCTCTCAGGGTCCCCCTAGGCCCCCTCAGGGTCCCCCTAGGCCCCCCTCAGGGCATAATTCGGCCCCCTCCGGGCTTCTCAAAGCCAATGCAGCCTCCAGTCTTTCCCTGGGGGCCCAAAAAGAGCAGACCCTCCGCGGACAACCTCGTACGCACACGAGGCAGAGCCCACAACACGCTATACTCCGCGATTAGGAATATAGATGTTAGAGAAATTACAGTTATAGCACGCAAACTGCGCGCGGCGAAGTCCCCCCAAGAGCGTCTCCTTGCTCTTGCCGAACATAACGATCTTCTACTAGCGTTGTAAGTTAAGTTAACGTAATTAACTTAACTCCAATGCCTGAGCAAACTAACCTACCTAGATCTCACGGTCGTATCAAACCTAAGGGTTTATCGCTTGTATCATTTAATATTCGCGGCTTGCGAAATAACCTCCCAGAGCTTAAGCTCTTTCTTCGAAATCGTGAAGTCGATTTCCTCCTCCTACAGGAAACCAATCTCAAAGCTAAGGACACTAGAGGCCTTTCTATTAAAAACTTCTCTCTTCTTCGTAATGACAGACCCGACCGCCGAGGCGGCGGAACGGCCATCTATTACAAGAAGACACTTCACTGCTCGCCCATTTCTACTCCGCAGCTTACCAACATGGAAGCCACGGTATGCAGGCTAGCTATGACTGGACATCAGTCCATCCTCATAGCCTCCTGTTACATCCCTTCAGGAACCTATCCCCTTAAAAAAGGATTTTGAGGCCATTTTATCTTTAGGCAATTCAGTCATTATGTTTGGAGATTTTAACTCAAAGCATACTGAATGGACATGCCGCACTACGTCCCCTAGTGGCAAGATACTGCTCGATATCACGCAGTCTCTTGATATCACCGTCCATAGTCCTCTCGGTGTTACTCACTTTCCCGATAACACCGATCACTCACCTGATGTGTTAGATTTTGCGTTACTCCAAGGAGTTTCTCTCAACCTCGGAGCAATCGAGACACTAGACGATCTAGGATCAGATCACCGACTGGTCTCCCTCATTCTTGGCCATCAGCCACCTCCCCCAACACACACGAAAACCTTCACAAACTGGAAGGGATTCAAGGAGTCCCTAGCTAAAGCCCTGGACTCACAGGATTCTACCATCTCCATACCGACGGACTTAGACAGTCCCGAAAAAATCGACACCGCGGTCGACTCACTCTCCACCCTTATTAAATCCTCCCTTAAGGAGAACGAAAGGGTCGTCCCGGTTGCTAACAATAGTGGGCTTCCCCTACATATTAGCAACCTAATAAAAGCCAAAAAAAGCTGCTTTCCGGAGAGCAGCAAAATATCCCACCCCCCGAATATAGGCGCGCGGCCAATCGTCTTCAACGAAAACTCCGCTTCCGCCTCTCTGTATTTCAAGATCTCGAAAAGAGTAAGCTCATGGAGAATATCTCTCCATCTCGCACAGCGTACTATCAGATGGCTAGAGCCCTCCGCATAGACGCTATCACCCACCTCCCCCTCTCTCCCGTCCCGACGGCACGGTTGCCTTCGAGGACGAGGAAAAGGCCGAGTGCTTTGCGGATAGCATTGCCGCTCAATGCTCCCCTAGTTCTCAACCTGTCGACGCCTCACACGTCCAGGCAGTGGAGGATGAGGTCCGCCGCCGGAACTCACCCCCCACGGCCTCCGAACCTATCTCTGTGTCCAATGATGAGATTTCATCTCTCATCAAAGGACTTAAGCCCAAAAAGGCTCCGGGCGCGGATGGCATCTCCAACCAAGCCCTTAAACACTTTCCCGAGCAGGTGTTAACCTTTTTATCTATTATCTTCAACGCCTGCTTCAACCTTAGTTATTTTCCCACTACGTGGAAAGAGGCAACTGTGATTGGAATTCCCAAGCCAGGTAAGCCTCTCAACCTCCCCCTCCAGCCATCGCCCCATTAGCCTCCTCAAGGCAATGGGCAAGCTCTTCGAAAGAGTCATTCAAACGCGTATGAGGCGCTTTCTTGTTCCCACAGACGGCGACCCTCTCATCATCCCCCACCAATTCGGCTTCCGAGCCAAACACTCATGTCCCCAACAAGTTCACCGCATTGTGGAATATATCCTCAGCGGTTTCTACCCTCGACGTCATAAAACCATCGCGGTCTTCTTCGATATAGCCAAAGCTTTCGATAGAGTCTGGCACACAGGCCTCATCTACAAGCTCTATAAAATAGGTCTCCCCGATCGTCTAGTTCGTCTCGTGGCCTCCTATTTAAAACATCGTACCTTTCGTTTTAGACACGAAGGCACGCTTTCTTCACAGCGAACTATCAAGGCTGGTGTCCCTCAGGGCTCAGTACTTGCTCCTCTGCTGTACATCCTGTTCACCAACGACATTCCCATCCCGTCGAAAGGTGTTCAACTCTCCCTCTTTGCAGACGACACTGCCATCTACTGCAAAGGTGTCTCACTACCCTTCATACGGAACAAGATCCAAAAGTCAGTTGATGACCTAGGAGCTTGGTTCAAAAAATGGCGCATCGATGTGAACCCGGAGAAGAGCTCCGCCGTTCACTTCGATTATAAACGACGCCGTCTCAAAAACACTCCTCCAATACGTATGCTAGGGACCCCTGTCCCCTGGCATACGTCCGCCAAATATTTAGGTGTCACTCTAGACACAGGGCTCACTTTCAAGCCCCACGTCAAAAGAGTAACCCGTCACGCACGATTTTATCTGAGTAGGCTCAACAGTATGTTGGGCCGACACAGTAAAATGTCCCTTCGAAACAAGCGTACACTCTACAAGGTATGTATACGACCAGTCATGTCCTACGCGGGCCCCGTCTTTGCCCACGCAAACCCTAACATTTTAAATGAACTCCAAATAGTTCAGAACCTATTCTGTCGTCGAGCTGCGAACGCACCGTGGTACGTTCGTAATGCCGACCTTCATCGGGACTTAGAGCTCCCGACAATTCAACAATTTCTTAAAAAACTCTCTGAGAACTTCTTCAAAGCCTCAGAGTCGCACCCAAACCATTTAATTCGTGAGGCAGCTTCTTATGCAGCCCCACCCCCCTCTCGCTATCGTGTCCGCAGGCCGAGAAACTCTCTCTCGGACCCGCCTAATAAACTTTCAAACGACCTGAACTGTCTTTGGCGGCTCAGGCCAACTCTAATTAAATAAAATTATTGTAATATCTGACATTAATTTGCCTTCGTAGGCACTCCCTCAGCGGCACTTAGCCGCCTGCGCCCTCTTTTCCCAAAAGAGGGTCGCTCATGATAAGGCACAATAGAGCTTAATCAGCCGGTTGCCTGTCCCTAAAGGCGGTTTTTAGGGGGTATCACTTAGGGTCCCCGGTAGGACAGTGAGTCCCCCATAACCACGATAGACCGGCTATCGTGGTATGCGTAATGCATTTTCCGCCTCCCTACGTACAGGGTAGCCCTTTAATTGCTTCGGGCGTAAAAAAAAAAAAAAAAAAAAAGCTCGCCGCTCACTTAGCGGTCAACCGCCATAGAGTCTACATTACCTGAGGTTGCCTCGTGTAGAGGCGAAACACGTGTCGTTGGTGTGTACCTGGAATAGTGGTGTTGGAAGTGGTGGTGCTGGGACTAGTGGTGACGGAGTTAGTGCATGCAATTGAGGGAGGGCGGGAGGTGCTCTTCAATCCAGGTAAGACCCATCATTGTATTTATTTAGCGGAAGGTTGCGAAGTATTTTTTTTTTATTATTATTATAATGGATTTCCGCAAAGTAACGCCTGATTCTATCAATTATTTTACTTATTTTTATATATAGATTGATGTACGGTTATCAGCTGTAGTTCATGTAGACCTGGAGAACTTAACCCGGCGAGCATGAGCCAGGGTATCACACACCCTGATAAAATTTCAAGGTGGTGTATTTTTGAAAATCCTCGCCTGGAAACTCTAACTCACTCAGTAGCTGGAGTGCTGGGCGCGTGGGGCGGGTTAGTGGCGTGATCGCAGTGTGGCGTGGGACACCGGCCGTTATATTCGTGGGCAAACCTGTCTCGGGTATGTTATACCCTGCCTCATTTTTGACGTATTTTTTTTACGTAATGATTTGATCATGAATTATGATTATTTTATTAGTTTTTTTTCCTTGATGATTTAATATATAAATTTGTTTTTCATTCATTTATACTGTGTTATGTTAGTCACAACAGTAAACGATGGGCTACGACTTTATTCTATAGTGTCTTGAACATGGCAGCTTTCAATGCTTGCATTATATTTATATCGAGCAAACAAAAACGTCATAATCAAGAGAACGGAATTCATTCGTAATTTTATTTTTTCGTGATTAATAATTTTTTTAATTCGTGATTTACGAACACCTACATTCAAGAAAATCAAAAAAAGCTTTTATCTTAGAATATCTAAGCTACATCCGCCAGCGAATCTTAAAACAGTTCGGTGAGCCCTCGCCTAGACATATGAATATACCCGGGCGATATGTCAGATGTCAGAAATGTCCATACAAGGAGGATAGAAAAACCAAATATTCCTGGAATGCTTGTGCCAAGGCCATATCTATGGAGCACGAAAAATTTATTTGCGATAATTGTGCTGATTTTGACAGTGGTTGGTGGAGCCACGTGTTTAAGGCTGCCGAAAATCTAGTTCCCCGGTCAAACCTCAAACCTATTACGCGAGATATTAACTAAAGTGGACTGTATATGCGATTGCTTCTACGCTTACGTAAAAGCGACTACTATAGCATGCGGTACAATGCACTCGCTCTTCCCTAAACTAAACTATTACTTGTCGAATCGATGAAAGGAATCCTGCTTGATTAGGAAAAAAAAACACAGATTGGAGCGGGTTAAACTATTAGCAAGCAGGTATAATTAAGGAATATTGACTCACCGGGGTTTCTTCTTCCTGTCGATCACTATAGCGGCGACTTCCGGAACCTCCTCTGGACAGACACCAGTGGTGCGTCAGGAGAGAAGAGTTGGTTCAACGACGACTGCGGCGGGAGAAGAGGCTCGCGCATCGGTCGCGCGTGTCTTATATATCCTCGGCTCGGGTGATTACGCGATGTTCTAGAATCGTCTTCTTTCCCCTCCCACCCCACCACCCCGATGTGTCGATAGGAGGGTACGAATGATATTGTTTGGAAAGGAATAATGATTCTACAAGTTCCTACCGTCAAATAAAAAACGCGAATGGTTTTCCGCGCAACCATCTCCCCCCGCCCTTGAAGGATTTCCTTCAAAAAAATAACTAAACAACTAGAGCTAAGATCGACTAACAAATAACTAACTAACGCTAAGATTACCTAAATTAAACTACAATTTCAGTCTAGAAAGCTAATTTAAATTATGGAAGAGGCAAGGGGCACAAACGGATAACAGGACGTAGGTAAGACCCAACCGTGGTCTTAACGCGAGCTATCCTAATTACTCCGTCGGAACCGGGAAAGACCTCCTCGACGATTCCTAACGGCCAGTGGAGAGGCGGCGTATTCTCCTTAGTGAGCACAACTACGGTTCCTACAGCTAAAGGCTCTGTCGCTGTGTTCCATTTTTGCCGAGACTGCAAAGTATGCAAGTATTCCATCCTCCATCGTTTCCAAAACGATTGCACTAACCGATCTAATAATTTGTGGCGTGTGGAAATGCTAAGTCTGTTCTCATCCATATCCGCGGCGGGCAGATACCTTAGAGGCGTTAAAGTCAAAAAATGTGCTAGAGTTAGAGCCAGCGGTTCCGAGGGGTCACTAGATAACGTCCGACAAAGTGGGCGGCTATTCATTACGCATTCAATTTGAGCGAGCACCGTACTTAGCTCTTCGAAGGACAAAATTTGATCTCCTATTACTCGGTATAAGTGGCTCTTTAGACTTTTAATATTAGTCTCCCAATTGCCCCCAAAATGACTCGCGGCTGGGACGTTCAGAGACCACTCAATGCGGTTCTCGGCTAGAATGTGAGCGAACTCCGAATTATAATACTTGCTAGCTAAGAGCTAGTGTAGTTCCGATAGAATACGTTTTGCACCGACGTAGTTCGTACCGTTATCCGAATATAATTTACTTACAGGGCCTCTGCGCGATAGAAATCTTTTAAATGCACCCATAAAGCCTGCTGTGCTTAGATCACCAACGAGTTCTATATGCACTGCTCGAGTAGTTAGACATACGAAAATGCAGACGTAAGCCTTTGTGGATCTTATACCACGCCCGCGAGTGAGCGTGACCTTAAACGGACCAGCAAAATCAGACCCGGTGTGCGTGAAGGGCTTTACCGATTGTATCACTCTACAAGATCTAAGTTCCGCCATTTCCGGAAATGACGGCTTGGGGCGTGCCCGAAAGCAAGCTATACATCTGTGCACCCGATTGCGTATTAAACTACGTGCAGAAAGAATCCAATAATTCTGACGCAAGATCGACATCAATAAATCGGGGCCAGCGTGCGAGTTCAATTTATGATGATAATCGACTAATAAGTTCATGATATGGTCTTTACGCGGTAAAACTATAGGGTGCCGTTGGTCGAAACTCAATTGCGAGTTGGACAAGCGTCCACCTACCCTTACAATCCCATCCTGTAAAAATGGCTTAAGGCGTTGAAAGGCGCGACTACAAGCTCTATTCGATTGTAATCTTGTAATTTCTTCAGAGAAGTGCGCACGTTGAAGTTCACGTAATACTAGCGACTCGGCATAGTTGTAATCGGATGCTAAGACATACGGACGTCGCGGTAAAAGCTTCGCGAATCGACAAACGTAAATTACGCTACGCAATAATTTCGACCAAGAGGACAAGCGGTTCGCCAGAGCAATGATTGGAGAAACCTCGCTCGAAACGTTCGCCACTAGAGCGTGTCTCTTCTCTTCCGGCGGTTGTGACACTGACGAAGGTTCGAAATCGGTTATTGGCCATTGTGAGGGATCCAAGTAAACCCAAGAAGGTCCATGGAACCAAAGCGGGTGGTCCATTATTTGCATCGGGGTGAGTCCCCGGGATAGACAATCGGCAGGGTTTTCCTTACCGGACACGTGATAAAAGTTCCGCGTTTCTAACTCGTCTTGGATCTTGGCCACTCGGTTCGCGACAAACGTATCCCAACGGTGGGGTGAAGAATGAACCCAACATAAGGCGACGGTGGAGTCGGAAGAGGCAAATGTTCTTTCTATGTGAACTCTATCCCTACATGCGCCGATAACTGTGGTAATAAGCTTGGTGAGTACTAATATTGCGCAAAGCTCTAAGCGCGCCAGAGAGACAACCTTACGGGGGGAGACTCTCGACTTAGAACTAATGAGGCTAATCGAATTTCTACCATTATTCTGGACATGGAAATATACAACGCCCCCGTAGGCCTTCGCGCTGGCGTCTGCAAATCCAACAACCGTTATGCTGCTATTTCTATCGACATTTATATGACGCGGTATTTTAATTTCTCTTAGTAAAGGAAGTTCCTCTCTAAAGCGCTGCCACAATCGAACAATGCTGTCAGGCGGCGAGTCATCCCAATCGCATTCAAATAACCAAAGTTGTTTAATCAAAAGCTTAGCGTATAATACCACCGGAGCTACGAAACCCATGACGTCCCATAATCTAGCAACGCATGACAGTATTGTGCGCTTTGTGCATTTCTCTACGGGCGGATTTACCTTAAGGCTAAACACGTCGGACTCTGGTGACCAACACAGACCGAGCACCTTGTGTGTATCGGAATCGTCGAATTCCTTTATCGCCGAAAGACGGTGTGATAGTGGGATTGTATCTAAAACCGTACGCGAATTACTAGTCCACTTCACAAGATCGAATTGACCCGATTTCATGAGCCTTATAACCTCGGCGGTGGTTAGGGTGGCCTCCTCCACGCTATCGACCGAATACACAAAATCATCCATATATAATCCGCTCTCAATTGCCCTCTTAGCTTTAGGATAAGAGGGACCTTCATCGTGAGCGAGCTGTCTCACCGTGCGTAACGCATGAAATGGGCTCGACTTTAAACCAAAACAAACGCGGTTAAATTCTAACACCATTAGAGGTTCCTTTGGGTGGAAACGATATAAAATGCGCTGGAATCTACGGTCGCATTCACGGACCCCTATGCAAAGAAACATTTGGCGAATATCGGCGGATAGTGCTATACTAAACAAACGAAAATTGACTATTATATCAAATAAACTGCCCTGTAAATTTTGCCCACTATAGAGGATATCGTTAAGCGACAGGTGAGTGCTAGTTTTAGTACTAGCGTCGAGCACTACACGTAATTTAGATGTAAGTTTGTCCTCTCTAATGACTCCGTGGTGTGGTATAAAATACGACGGTGTGTCTTCGTAGTTATCTAATTTCGAAGCCACAAGTGATATGTAACCTTCTCTTATATATTCGTTAATGACGCCGTCGTAAGCTTCCTTTAACTGGGGCGAAGCGAGCATCCTACGCTCCAAGCTGTAGAAACGTTTTTCCGCCATTTGACGCGAATCGCCGAGAGATAAAACATCTCCCTTAAAGGGTAGCGCTACACTATATCTACCGTCGCGATCACGAACGGTCGTGCGGACGTAAATTTCCTCGCATATCCTGTCATCTGAACTAGCTATGGGTGGGACGTTCACCTCCTCCATCTCCCAAAATTTGCGGACTAACGACTCGAGCGGTTCGACAGCCATACCACAATAAGAGGCTGCCGAAATACTATCTAGGATGGGGGCGGAGCCAAGGATTACATAGCCCAATACGGTTTCCAGTGCGTAAGGCGCGGTATGCGAGGAGTTGCCCCTGACCTTAGTGTTTAACAAAAGATGAGGGAAAAGCGATGCCCCAATGAGCATGTCTATGTTTCCAGGAACGGCGTAAGTGTCGTCTGCTAGAGTCAAATTTTTAAATTCAATCATTGCTGAGGTGTCAACCGAAACGGTTGGCAACCGTTCAGTGACCCTATCTACTACTAGTGCATTTATATCAAAGTTAACGTTACGATCTATCCGAGAATAAAATTTTAAATTTATATATCCCTGTGTCGCTTTACTAGTACCTCCGATGCCTTTAACTACAGGACATGAAAGTGACCTATTTATTACTAAGCCTAAGCGCTGACAACATTGTCGTGTTATAAAGCTATTTTGGGCTCCGCTGTCCAGCAGTGCACGGACGCTTTGTTTGTTTCCACGCGAATCCCTAACCAAAATACGCGCCGTACCCAGTAACACGGTTGAAGGAGGTTGTGCTCCCATATTTGCCAATGAGCACAGAGCGACATCACCAGGTCGACCGCTAGAATCGTTGACCTTAGTAGGGGTGAATTCCTTATTCGCCTTACTTGACGCCGCTATGTTGCTATTTTGAAAATGTAATAGCGTGTGATGTTTCCTGGCGCACTTCCTACATACGGAACTCGAATTGCATTTTGCAACTAAATGCTTATCGCTTAAGCAGTTCAAACATAGGTTGTTTGTTTTTACTAACTTATAACGTTCGCTTGGTGAATATTTACGAAAAGTCGCACAGTTATATAAATTACCGTGTTTATCTTTACATACTATACAAGTATGCTGGAGTGATGTCAGCGTAGCGGTTACGTAAGTTAACGACCCTGCTATTTTAGATGGTTGAGTCTGTCTACGGTCGACGCACCTTTTAATCTCCTGTTTAACGTTCGGTGAGCGCTGCATCACCTTTATTTGATCTCGCACGAACGATGCTAATGAATGAAAGGAAGGCATCTCCGAGCTACGATGCTCCATTTCAAACGCACGCACGGTGTCGGAGTCTAATTTCTTTAATGCTATATGGAGAAACACCACGTCCATGAGGTCATTAAACTTCAAATTCTTAAGTGCAGCCACCGATGCCACAAATTTATCGAGAAACTGCTCTAAGCCGTTGATGTTCGCGCATGATATAGGTTTAAGATCGAATATCTGGTTCAAATATTCGGAAGCTAACATTCTCCTATCTTCATATTTAGTTTTAAGCGTTTCAAATATTAATAAGTAATTGTTTGCTGTAGGTGTAAAACCCGAGCATATCGATTGTGCTCTGCCACTAAGTTTACTAATTAAGTAATATAATTTTTCAGCGTCCGATAACGATGGGTTGTTGTGTATATTGTTTTGAAAACTACTGAAGAAGAAGGGCCACGTCTTAATATCACCATTGAATACCGGAATATCTATTGGCGGTAACCTAATTGAGTCACGAGGGCGTACCTGCATTTCAGGCTTCGCTTCACCTTGAGATTGTAGCAATTTTGCGGTTCTCTTCACGCGACACAACATATCTTCGAATGCCAGCAGCGGTTGGTAGTTCACTATGTATTTCGGGTCGGTTTGTAGTTCCGAATGATTAATTTGATCTAATATTCTTTCGTAATCTGTCCGCAAATTATCTATCGTTTCGATTTCATTTAAAAAGGCCTCCCGTACTGCCTCTATATGAATGTTCTTTATATAATCACTTATATTCTGCACACGCGAAAAGAGTATGTCCCTCTTGGCATAAAGCGTTTTAATTTTGATTTCACTTCCACTAACTGCCATTTTAAATTATTATAATAAAGTTATATTAATCACAATTAATCTCACACGCATAAACGACGTAGGATGAATACTCGGCGTGCCGTATTACGTAATCAGATCGAGCGCCCGATGCAGTCAAGGCTACGCGTCGTTTGCTAAACCTAACAATTTTATAAAAATTGTGGGGTAAGCGTATCAAACGGTTGCTATCACGCCGTTTCAATTATTTAATAAGCTTTAAATTTAACCAAATACGAGCGCTATTAAATGAATAATTCTGTTTGCGAGTAACAAATCAAAATTTTAATTTAAACGAACACTATTTAAGTCTATTCTATAAATTAGAGTGCGTTATCTAAACAATTAATTTAATAATTCGACCAGAAAATGGTTGGATAACCACTAAACACCAATCCAGATCCTGCCGAAGTGACCATAAAATGGTGGAGCCACGTGTTTAAGGCTGCCGAAAATCTAGTTCCCCGGTCAAACCTCAAACCTATTACGCGAGATATTAACTAAAGTGGACTGTATATGCGATTGCTTCTACGCTTACGTAAAAGCGACTACTATAGCATGCGGTACAATGCACTCGCTCTTCCCTAAACTAAACTATTACTTGTCGAATCGATGAAAGGAATCCTGCTTGATTAGGAAAAAAAAAACACAGATTGGAGCGGGTTAAACTATTAGCAAGCAGGTATAATTAAGGAATATTGACTCACCGGGGTTTCTTCTTCCTGTCGATCACTATAGCGGCGACTTCCGGAACCTCCTCTGGACAGACACCAGTGGTGCGTCAGGAGAGAAGAGTTGGTTCAACGACGACTGCGGCGGGAGAAGAGGCTCGCGCATCGGTCGCGCGTGTCTTATATATCCTCGGCTCGGGTGATTACGCGATGTTCTAGAATCGTCTTCTTTCCCCTCCCACCCCACCACCCCGATGTGTCGATAGGAGGGTACGAATGATATTGTTTGGAAAGGAATAATGATTCTACAAGTTCCTACCGTCAAATAAAAAACGCGAATGGTTTTCCGCGCAACCAGTGGTAATTAATCATAATTTTAATTAAAAAAATTAATAATAAGTTTTTTACAAGGAGGATCTCACTATGTTTTAATTTTAAGTTGATTTACACTCCAAGTAATAATATTTTTGTTAAATTATAAATTTTTGTAGGTCCTTAAACTTTTGTTTCTTTAATTACAAAGTTTATGAAGAACATGATTATATAATAATAATTTCACAATTAAGAACTTGTTTCATTTAATTCTTTTAAATTATTCATTACTTTACATAATAAAATCATCAAAGTAAAAATAATAATAATAAGAACTTAAATATGGTACATTAAATTATGGGTATGTCCCACCCTGCCACATTCTCGATGTAACTTTTTTTAACCTCATGCTCGCCGGGTTAACGTACATTATCTTCATCAAATTCTATGACACCTTATAATTAGACGTGATTATAAATTCTCTTTTACTGACACCACAATCTAGTACTTTATATAATAGGTCCTTACTTATGAAATTGGCGTTTTTACGGAAGGTATATAAAGTAATTTTTTTATAAAATATATTTAATTAATCAAAGTATGCACCGTTGTTATCTATACACTTTTGCCATCTCATAGGTAGTTCACTGATCCCTTTACTAAAAAAACCATGGGGGCGAGAATCAATAAACTCTTTGAAGGCCGTTTGGACTGCCGCATCAGTGTTGAATTTCTTTCCTTGTAAAAAGTTGTCCAAGTTCCAGAAAAAATAGTAATCTAATGGAACAAGGTCCGGGGAATACGGTAAATGTCACAGGCACTCCAATTGTAGCCCATCTAACTTAGTGGTTGTTTGTTATGCAGTGTGTGGTCTTGCATTGTCGTGAAGCAGCAGTAGCCTAGAGCGATTGACCAATCACAGTTATTTAGCAGCTAGTTCTGCCTTCATTGTTTGCATTTCCTGACAATAGATATTCGTCATCATCATCATTACAGCCCTTTACAAGTCCACTGCTGAACATAGGCCTCCCCCAAGGTATGCCACGGGGCACGATCCTGAGCCACCTGCATCCATCAACTTCCTGCATGTCTTACCAGGTCGTCACTCCATTTAGTGGGAGGTAGGCCTACACTTCAAATACCAGTACGAGGCTACCACTCGAGAAGCTTTTTTCCCCAACAGTTGTCGGTTCTTCGAGCTATATGGCCGGCCCATTGCCACTTCAGCTTACTAATCCGTTGCGCTATGTCGTTCACTTTGGTTCTACTGCGGATATCCTCATTTCTAAGTTTATCACGCAGAGAAACCCCGAGCATAGCCCTCTCCATAGCTTGCTGAGCGACTTTGAGCGTCCTCATACGGCCAGCAGTAAAGGACCACGTCTCGGTTCCGTAGGTCATCACTGGCAACACGCAATGGTTGTACACTTTAGTTTTCAGAGATTGAGGTATACCTGACGAGAAAATGTGTCGTAATTTCCCGAACGCTGCCCAGCCGAGTTGAATCCATCGATTGACCTCTCGGTCGAAGTTGGACTTACCTAATCGGACTATTTGTCCCAGGTAAATGTACTCGTCAACAACTTCGAGCTTAGTGCTCCCAAAAATTACGGTCATAGGTGTGACATGGACATTAAACATGATCTTTGTTTTGTCCATGTTCATCTTAAGACCTATCCGTTGGGAGGCACAATTGAGGTGATTGAGCATAGTTCAGCGATTCTACCATAAGGACTATATCGTCGGCAAATCGAAGGTGAGTAATGTACTCGTCATTGATGTTAATACAGCATCCTTTCCAGTCCAGTAGCTTGAAAATGTCTTCCAATGCAGCGGTGAAGACTTTCGGGGAAATAACGTCACCCTGTCTTACACCTCTCTGCAGTTGGGTAGGTTTCGTACTCTGGTTCTGTACTCAAATAGCCTACGGAGCCCTACTTTATAAATACTTCAGCACTTCGATACACCGACAGTCAACTTGGCACTTTTGAAGAGACTGTAGCACCTCCCAAATTTCGATGGAATCAAAGGCTTTCTCATTGTTCACACACGCCAGGCAAAGTGGCAGATTGTACTCTTCGGACTTCTTGAAAATTTGCGGCAGGGTATGTAAGTGGTCTATGGTACTAAAGCCTTTTCTGAAACCAGCTTGTTCGGGAGGCTGGAAGTCGTCGAGTCTGCGTGCGAGACGGTTCGTAATGACTCTCGAAAACAGCACGAAGACGCGGCTCAGAAGGGATATCGGTCTGTAGTTCTTCAAGAGGGCGTTGTCACCTTTCTTAAAGAACAAGACCACCGCACTTCTGCTCCACGCCTTTGGAGTAGTGCCTCCATGGAGGACGGAATTAAAGAGCTTCTGAAGGACTTCAAGTACCGGTTTTCCACCCACTTTTAGAAGCTCCGCTGTAATTCCAGCTGCTCGCCCGGGGACTTGCCGTTTTTAACGTGCTGGAGAGCCATTCTAATCTCGCTTAGACTGATGTCTGCCGACTGACGTTGCTCTTTGATCGTTACTCACACTTGCGTGTGGCTCCAACGATAATGTGTACAGCTGCCCATAGAACCTCTCAATCTCACTCAAAATCTCAGGTGTCCCAAAAACGATGCTGCCACACTTAGTCTTCAGCTTTAACAGTTGGCTCTTTCTGGCAGACAGATCTCTGGTAAAGATTTTGGAGCCCTGGTTCCGCTCGATCGCTTCATTAGTACGAGCAGTATTAAAGTTCCCGTATTAAAAATCCCGCCGCATGCATTTGGAGATCTGTCTGTTCAGTTTCCTGTATGCTGTCAAATCTGTTGACGATTGCAGCCTCATCTCCCGTCTAACAGCCATGAGATTAAGAGTGTGATCGGAGAGTTTTTGTGTTCTTCTGTGGCGGGTCTTGCAGAACTTAGGTCCAACCGCATGTACAGTTTCCACGAGCTTGTCATTCATATCGCCCACTGCATTGGAATCAATAATACAGTTTTATCACTTACTCCGAAGCCTGCAGCTATCTCTGAAGTGTTTTGTAATTTCAATTTTGAATTCCACAATAGCCTTCAATTCTTCATTTTCCACTTTGGTCTCCGGACGTCCACGGGGTTGGTTCTGAAGGTCACAATTTCCAGAACGAAAACGTTGAAACCAAAAACGTACCGTGTTTTCTTTTACGACACCAGCGCTGTACACATAATTAATCCTTCGAGCTGTTTATGCAGAACTGGTGCCACGGTAGAACTTGTATTCTAAAGTATACCGATATTTCATGTTTTACATTGTTAAAGTTGTTTCCAAAAAAAAAATAATGAGGAAAAACAAATAAATGATTGTTTTCAAAACTCAAATGTACCAGCTAAGTGAATTTATAAATTTCAATTTCGAATTCTTAACCAAAGAGGAGATATTCCAGATCAAAGTGGTTAGTAATGACCAATATACTTACCTCGTTGGTATTTTAAATCTCCTGTTAATTACAGGTCCATTGAATCGATCAGAAAAATTATTAATTATTTATTTTCGCAATAGAAAACATTAATTTGAAAGAATCAATTCAATAAGGATGAGTTCATATATCATTATTGTTTAGATCGATACCTAGTCTTATTTTTTAATAATGGACATATACGTACAAAAAATACGATAACAGATGACTGTAATTTAACTCTTTAGATATTTTACATTAACGAAATAAAAAGAATTAACTATGACTTTGCTATCAGGTTTAAACTTGCGCGGCATGCCACAATTGAGGTACTTAAGCTTGAATAATGGCGAACAAGTCCAAGATGACAAAGTGATAAATAACCACGTAATATAATATTTTAAGTGCGAACAAAATATTGCAAACAAAGGTTCTCGCTGTAGTGATAGTAAAATAACCATTGAGCCATGAATGATTGATATGCTTCGTAAATTATTAAAAATTCACATTAGCTTTATCTATTTTTTTAATCTATTTCTTGACCATAGATGAGCTGAGTAGGCTTTTTAACGGTAATATTATAAGACAACGATAATAAAATTAAGAAGAGTGCTAACATCAATGATATTGAACGTGTGGTTAGTGCTTAAGAGAAACTAACACCCCATTTCGTTGTCCTTGTCATTTGTGTTATAAAAGATGTTAAAGGAAATGTTAGAAAAAATCTTATTGCTTCCGATTTAAGACAAAAAAATTATCTAGCTTACACGATCTGCGTCTCGTCTTTACAACGAGTAAGGCCCAATGCACTATCAGATACAAAGGAAGATTACACCCAGCAGAGGGACAAATATTTAGAATATTAATTTGCTTTTGTACACTAATTTTATTCTAACCTTAACGGGAAAATATTTGTAGCAATAACAGTATGCTCTTTGTGCAACAATTGCTTAACCTCTCAAACACCAATCGTCCAAATTTGACCGTTTCGATATTCCGTCAAAATTCAAGAGGCCAAATTTGACCGCACCCACCCACAGCACTTTAACCCATAAATACTTATGTTTAGACTCTACTTTTTCATAAAGAAGTTTGGCATTATAGAATCAATATGAAATTTTCTATCCTATAGTGGAATAAAAAGTTATGTAGTCTATGGATATTTATTTATAATCTACGTTAATTTCGTACGACATTTTCGTGTGAATGTTATTGTGTTAATTTTTGGAATTTTTTGGTGTTTTATTAGTATTTTAGTATTTTGTTTTATTATAAATTTTAATTAGAGTTTTTGTGCGAATATAATTTATTTTTCATGTAAATAATATCTAGTAATATATATTAAAATAATTGTGATTTTCACGCTGCCGACATCCGCTTGGTATGTTTTTTTTGTTATCAAAATACAATAAAATCTTTTTGTAATGAAGTAAAACCTGACTTTTGTTTAGAACACAAGATAAAGAATTTTGTATAGATTTTATAATGCTAAAGTTCTGGATAGAAAAGCAGTCTCTAAATATAAGTTTTAATGGTTTTAATTGCTGTGGGTGGGTGCAGTCGCATGCGCCCGCTCGGGTTTTTGCCGGGCGCATGCAAATACATGGTTATTCTATAGGGATTGAAGGGTTAACGGTTAATTTTCTGTTACGTAAAATTACAATTTCCGCTTTTATACGAATAAACGCTTTGGTTGGTTTTGTTCTTAATATGTAAAAAATAAATGCTATAATTTTTTTTAATTTCTTTTTTAGTTTTAGATTTGGTGACAATTAAATAATAAAATTCAAACTAGTATTATATAATTCAGGCAGAATTATAAAGACACCTAATAAATTGTGTACCCATTTGCGATTCTCCATTGAAACATAATGATACCGATATTTTTGGAAAGATTGATTACAGGTGATGAAAAGTGGATCACTGACGACATAAACTTGCGCAAAAGATCATGGTCAAAGAATATTCAAGCTCCACAGACTGTAGCGAACCCCGGGTTAACAAGCAACAAGGTGATGCTGTGTGTATGGTGAGATTGAAAGGGCATCGTTTATAATGAGCTTTTTTCGTCGGCAAAACCATCGACTCGGATCTTTACTGCCAACAACTGATGAGACTCAAACGAGAAATTGAAAAAAAATACCGAAATTGATATATTTTTAAAATATAAATATAAGGGTGACACCGTGAATGGCGTACATTTTTTTATAAAATAAAGATAATAAACGAACCCACAATTCATGTAATGTTAAGTAGATGCTACGGCCCATGGAAATCTACATTAACCCTTGATTAAAAATTAAAATGCAGATGCATTATCACCTCTGAGAACTAAGATGGAATGCCTCTTTACTAGTAAAAAGGGTCTCCAGTTCTCTACACTCACCATACGAAAAAAGTAGCATTAATCTTCTGTTTTACGCTGGTTGTAACTGAATACAATTAATAAAAATGTTAAATTATTTATTCTGTAGTACAAGTAGGGTAGAATTGGGGGATCTGCATCCCTTCACCTTGCTGCACCCGGTTTGAGCTGTTCGAAGCCCCATAATTCTATCCACCTATTAGGTACCTGATATAATGGTTTGAAAAGCAGAATCCTATAATATTGTTTACTGTGCGATGCTCTGGTCCTTAATCTAACGCACAGGTCGATCCGAATTTATAGCCCTGAATGCCTTTAAAATATCAACCCTAAAGGCTAAGATAGAATGCCTCTTTCCGAAGAAAGGGTCTCCAGTTCTTTACACTTACCATAGGAAACACAGCAGCATTAAGCTGCTATTTTACGCTCGTATTCTGTGAAAGCGTGGTCCTACCCCCGTTGAGCCTACCCATAATATAATTTCAGCGTGAATCTACTACGTTTATTACATAATCTAACGTGTAGCATTTTGAATAACGAATCGAGCGCAGCGAGGTGAAGTGATGCAGAACCCTTAATTCTGCCCTACTGTGATAAATGAAAGAGAGAACATTTAAGACATTTTGAAAAAGAAAAAAAAAGAAAATCTTTCTTTATTATACCCAAAATTTGATAAAGAAACCGTATATTTCAATAAAAAGCCGAACCTCACTGTCATAGTGTTATTTTCTTTTTTTCTTTAACACGGGATTCACACCCATAAAAATAATAAATTTTTTATGGGTTTGAATCCCGTGTTGGACCAAAAATCTGCTTGGATTTATAAAATTGCCGATAATTCAGCCCCGTGGTATGAAAAGCACGTTATGCCTTTAGTACTGCGCCTGATCCATGTTCGGTCCCATCAGACTGTGAGAGTAAAATTATATAGAGTGCACATGTGTTTTTGGAAGTCATACTCTGCCCAGATAGCTAATCTCCGTTGTAACTGGCCACTGTGATTGAAATTTAGTTGAAGGACATTATTAATATTTTTTACATTGGAATATTGCCACTGATGAAACATGTTTATCGTTTACACTGTACGTACTGTTAGGAGGGCCGTCCTGAGGTGTTTTAAAAAAAATTTTTTACACGCAATCCCGGAAGTTCTTTTGGTTTATTTCCCCAATATAAAAATAATACAAAAAATGTACAAAAGCCGCGAACGGCGTGTGCGATATGCACTTAATATGAGTTGGAGCTGCACTGCCTCGATTACCTCAAACTCTAGGCTTTTATTCTAAATATAATAATCGAGTCAGCGCTTATATCTAACTAGGGTTTGACATAACATCTCCCCCCTTTTGAAGGAGCTCATCCTTCTTTTTAACAAGGGATGAGCAAAGTCTTACAAACAATACAGTGAAAGAAAAAAATAATTTGAATACAAAAATAATTATAAAATAATAAAATAGAATTGGATCAATTATTTGTTATTATTTTAAAATCATATTGAATTAATGTAAAGGCATAGTAGAATTAAATTATTCTTAAATTATATCTTCACAAAATTATTAAACTTATTCATTGACATTATGAACTAGTATATTTTTTTATAAGATTCAGTGAAAAATGAAATAGTAAAAGATTCAGTGTTGAATTAATGCTAAGATTTATTTATTGTTTTTTTTTTTCAAATACAAACATTTAATAATATTAATATCTAAGACACAGTGTATAAAACAAGAATATGAACTTAAATTCTAATGTAACGTAAAAAGTTATGATATAAGTAGATATAGTAAAGTAATATATTCATTATTACATAAGTTTCGATTGGATAAGTTAAATTTACCAAATGTTCTTTTCATTTGGTTTTGTACTGGCATATTGGGTAAGGATATAGAAACCTTTTTATCATCGTCTAATGATGAGACTACAGTGAACTCAATAGAATTACTAACTTTCGATTCGTGTTTAACAATTCGCCGTGTATTGCACTGATTAAATGTTTGTATGCAACAGCAGGGATTATTATTTCTCTTAATAAAATAACAAAGCATTTTATAGGAAATATATAAAATAATGCAAATAATCAAGAAGTATGTAAATGATGAATAGTAGGTACCATATTTTATAATATGAGATTGTTCCTGAACTTTATTGATCTCATTTTCTAAGTTATTTAAGGAATGATGAGAATACTTTAGAGTTTCTATATCTATGCTAGTTAAAGATATAGGAGATAAGTATGGAATTGATTTATTTAAAACTTCTTTACTACAAAAATCGTCTTCTGTGATATTAAAGTTTAAATTCATTTTATTTTCGATTTTAATAGATTTAGTTGTAGATGGCAATAATTGAATTGTCTTAGAGAAACCAATACAGCTTTCATTTAAACTTAGGATACCTGTTCCTAAAATAGTAAAATCTTGTATTATATTATTACATTTTATAGTTAATTTACATTTTTCAGACTGTACATAGATAATCTTATTACTATTTACTTTATACCATATAACGATTTGTCCATATAAAAGTTTAGAGTTACATTGAGAAGGTAGAGATAACATTACTTCGGTTAACAATTTTGTTTCACAACATGGATTCTTTATTGTAGAAAATATAGAAATTAAAGGACATATAGAATAATCATTACTAGTAATATTACAATCGGTTAAATTATCTAATAAGCTATAACTAAGTCTATCTGTTATTCCAAGATAAGGCTTGTTAGGTTGGATTAGAGCGAAAGAGTTAGGATTACTAGGATTATGAGGGTTTGGTAAAGGTATGCATTTGTATAAGGTGAACTTTAAAGAAGAAATCAGTGGTATGCGTTATATGAAAATTATTCTTTTATTATAATAAAAGATGTGAGTTTTGAAATATCTATCAGAGTATGTATATTTTCGATCGTTAATGATACTGGAAAATCTAGTCGCTTATTTATATAATTACTCTGTTATAAAAGCTCGCGAAATAAGTTCGTAGGAGTTATTACACAAGGATGTAGAATGTTTGCTTTACAAAATAAGATAGAGTTTAGTAAATTATCCAAGAAAATAGAAATAGTGGCCAAGGAGCTTTCTATTATATTAAGTAAAGTATATATTCTAGAAATATGTGATAATTGATTATTATTTTTAACAATTTGGGATAACACAATATTTAAAGAATTAATTTGGGAATTTCATTTATTTTCATTCATATTTAATTTATATATCGTCGAGTTAAATACATTAATAGAAGATTTAACTATGTGGATATTATCCATTAGTTTTAAAAGTTCGGATTCGCTATTTTGACAAACGCTAATGGCTGCATCGTATTTTCGTGCATCATCCACATCTAAAGTTCCAAAAAAGAATTTCAAAATTTCTCCACCGAATTCTAAATTTGTCGTTTATTCTAAATACTCGTTTATGCCTTGTTTGTTCCTCGGTAGGGACTATATGCGAAAGAGATTCGAATTTAGCAAAATTATAATTTAATAATACTTCAATAGGACTTATGATATCATTACATTCAAAGAAACCGCGGAGTTGGAAGTTTTCGCAGAGCGTTGCAGTTTTAATTATCAGTGGATGTATATTCTCTAGATGTGGCTTAAGTGAAACTACGTCTATATGCGTTACAACATTCCAAAAATCATTATAAAATTAATTGTAGTTATTTTATCGAAATAAATACTTGGACTATTATAAATAGGTTGAATTTGAGTTTCAGCGTTGAATTGGTGGCTTATGGCCCTGAAATAATGTAAAATTAAGGATGAGCTGGTTTAATTTCATTAACATGGTATTTCACGTGCTTACGACCTATGAGAAGGGTTACGTTATGTTTGCCATTTAATTTAATAATTTTATAAGGACCTTTCCAGATAGGAGATAAGGCTTTGCGAAGTCTATGGTGGTATTTTAAATAAACGATATCACCTGTTTTGTAGGATATATCTTTACTATTTTTGTCATAATAATTTTTAATTATGTGTTCTAATGCCTTTTGTCGACTAAAATTCATGCGATATTGTAATGTGAGGACATATTCATGATAAATTATGTCATTGCTCGTGTTATATAAAGAATTTGGTATTGTGGGTTTATGCCCAAATAGCAACTCATAGGGTGTATATGTAGTAGTGGTATGAGGGGAAGTGTTGTAAGAGAATACTGCGGTGGCTAAGTAACAATGCCAATCATTCTGGTTTCCTTAACAAAAGATTTCAAGTATTCCTTAAGTGTAGCATGGCTACGTTCTAAGACACCATTTGTTTGGGGATGATAGGGGGTAGCAAATAAGGGTTATATTTTAAATATTTGAGTTACCTGTTTAAATAATTCGGATGTGAAGCATGTGCCGAGATCTGTTAATATCGTTTTAGGAATTCCTAAATAAAGAGATAAAATGAACTAGTGTACGAGCTACTTCATCACTGTTGGAAGTTATCATTGGGTATACTTATAAAAACTTGGTTAGGTCATCTTGTAGAGTTAATATAAATTTAAAGTTTTGCAAGCCAGCTTCGGGTAATGGACCGAATATATCTAAAGCTAATCTTTCGAATGGTTTTGTACTTGTGGTTTATTTATTTGACACAATTTACAATTTTTTACGTAACTTTCTATGTCAGAACGCATGTTTTTTCCAAAAATATAGGTCTTTTAAGCGATTTAACATTCTTTTAATTCCGGGGTGACCAGCAATTGTTGAGTCGTGATTTCCCTTGAGAATTCGTGGAACTTCGGCTGGAGTAGGGTAAATAATTGGATTTCGGTATATATGAATTTTAATGTTAGTATTATGAAATATATAAGCAATTATATTGTAGTTTTTCGTATAAGATAATTTAGAGAAAACGGGTCAGCAAAATCGGAAATGGCTAAATCAGTGATTTGACTATTTTCTGTTAAAATATTATCGCGGAGTTGCATTAATAAATTGTATATATTTCGGTATGTTAACTCTTCGAAATGGTGAATTTTCGTATATAAGAAATAATACGTTTTATCATTTTGCTTAACACAAGAGATAGTGTACGGTTCTCATTCTGAGTTTATTAAACTTTCAGAATTTCGTATTGGAGATAGAATATTTTTACAATATGGAATAGATTCATCAAAGTCGAGGGATACGGGGCAAACAATATTATTTAATTTAGAGTGGTGTAACATTTCTTGATGTTTTTCAATTACAGTATTAAGTAATTGTAATTGTAGAAATGGAGCAAAGTAAATTGCTTTTTAAAATATGATTCGTATTTGAGTTTATTAAGGACTATATTTGAATTTAAGGCGTGAATCGGTATGCGAGAAAGGGCATCGGCGTTTGAATTTTGCTTTCCTTGCCTATATATAATTTCGTAGTCATATTCCTCTAACTTGAGGCGCCAACAAATTAATCTACTTCCTGGATCCTTGAAATTAAAAAGCCAGACCAAAGGTCTGTGATCAGTCACTATTTTAAATTTATTACCGTAAATATAGGGTCGGAATGTTTTTACTGCGAAGAGTATAGCTAAACATTATTTTTCTGTGGTCAAGTAATTGCCTTCCTGTTTATTTAATGTTCTCGACGCATACGCGATCGGTTTGTCTTTTCCGATAGGACATTGCGATAATACTGCACCGACGGCATAATTACTGGCGTCTGTGGTGACAATGAATGGTTGAGAAAAATCGTGATATTGAAGTAACGGAGCTGAAGTTAGTTTTTCTTTTAACAAATTAAAAGCTTGGGTTTGTTCGTGTGTCCAATTAAAATTAATATCTTTTTTTAATAATGACGTAAGTAAGGTTTTGTAATTTTTGAGAAGTTATCTATGAATCAGCGGTAGTAACCTTAGTAATGATTTAATGAATTAATTTTCCATATGACTTTGAAGATCGTGGCTGTAAATAATACAGTCGTCTAAGTAGACAAAACAGTGGAGACCTTGGAGACCAGAAAGGACGGTATTCCTGAGACGTTGGAACGAATTTGGAGCACTTTTTAATCCAAAAGGCATGCGAGTAAATTCAAAATGACCGGAAATGCCATTTATGTTGGTTATTGTAAAACCAGTCTTTTTAGTATCCTTAGGATTGAGAGGAATTTGATGGAAGCCGGAAACTAAATCGAGTGTCGAAAAATATTTAGAATGCCCCAATTGATCTAATATATCGCTAATTAATGGGATAGGATAAACTTCATTTATGGTCGCTTCATTAAATCGCCTATTATCCATAACAATGCGCCAATTCTTTTTGCCCGATGCGTCCATTTTCTTAGGCACGACCCACACTGGGGCGCTCCACGGAGATATTGACGACTATTGTCGCTTGCGACATTCATTTATCACATGTCCCGGATTTTTACAATAACTACATATTTTGATAGGATTTTTGTTTGAGATGTTATGAGAATTAGAATAAGGGTTATTATTTTGGGGATTAACATAAGCTCGATGAGATTATTTTTCCTATTATGGTAGCAGTTAGAAGAATCGTGACCGAATTTTTGACATATAGAACACTGTTTATAAGATTTAGAAGATATTTTGCTTAGAATAAATATTTTTTCTTCTTCTATGGCATGCGTAATTGCCTGGCTTAAATTTTTTGGGTTTCGACATCTAACAATATATCCATAATTAGAATTTAAACCCAAAATAAAAGTGTTGAGGGCTAAATCCTCCATAGCGGCAATTCTTCCCATTAGCTCGGACTTATTCTCGCAACTGTAATGTATGTCGGATTGCAATCGCGTTAAACAAGATTCGATTCTATGCGAATATTGCATTACAGTTTCGGAATTTCCCTGTCTACAATTTTGGAGTTCAATTAAAAGGTGTGTTGAATGTTTCTTTTCGCCAAAAGTTGTTTTTAGAAATATTTTTAATTTATCCCAACTATTAAAAGTTTTTAAAGAGCATGCGATTGGAGCTTTTCCCTCTAACTGGGATATGATATACCGATATAAAACTGATTGCTGTTCCGAATTCGCGAGTGCTACGGCATTATCACAATTTGTAAGAAATGCTGGAAGATATTCTCTATCGCCATTGTAAGGTTTGATATATTTTGTAAGGACGGATAAGGGAATTTTGTCAGACATTTCTACTTCTTCTGGTTTGTATTTTAAAGTTTTAACCTTATGCATGTGGAATTAGAAAGATTTAGAAGTTAGGAAATACAAAATTAGTAAAATGGCAATATTATAATACACAATAAATGACAAAAAAAATGTAAAGAAATAGAATAAAAATAGTATAAAATTATCGCTAAATTAAAGTTAACTTACAATATCACGAATACTACGGTGAACATCGGTTGTTATGCCGGTGTCGTGTTGCGATGACGTGCAGCGGATTCGCGTTGCCGTGAGACCCAGGGGAGTCGTTTCACGGTGGCGTCCACGTGGTTGTGCGGTGGGAGTGTAGCAGCTCAGGGCAGGCTCACACACTGGTGGTGTAGACTGACAGCCTTGATCAACTTCAGGTTGACGATGGTGTCCCAAGCTCGTGGGGCTGAGACCTCGTTGGTGCTTCGATGATGCAGGCTCACACTCGTGGGGTGGAGACTTACTGTCGATCTCTCTCTTCAGATTTTCCCAGGATTCGGATGCCACACTACCGATGTAACAGTAGACCTTGTGACATCCCACTTCTGACACCAAATTTGTTAGGAAGGCCGCTCTGAAGGTGTTTTAAAAAAAAAACTTTTTACAACCAATCCCGGAAGTTCTTTTGGTTTATTTCCCCAATATTAAAATAATACAAAAAAATTACAAAAGCCGCGAACGGCGTGTGCGATATGCACTTATTAAGTGCATATCGCACACGCCGTGGGTTGGAGCTGTACTGCCTCGATTACCTCAAACTCGTTCAAAGGCTTTTATACTAAATATTATGGCTTTTATCTAACTAGGGTTGGACATAACAGTACGAGCGTGATAATGTAATGCCGATGCATCTACTTGTGCATATAAACAGAAGCACATGCAATTGGTCGATACATCACGTAGGTGCCGATCGTGGATTCAAATCATCTCATTACAAAACAAATAATCTAATAAAACAAATTATTTATTATAGTTCCAAAATTGTACTTCTTGTAGTATTAGAGATATTAATTATTGATTATGTAGTAGGAACTTCACATCGCAATAAACAAAACCTTACAAGTCACTTTAGATCTTGACAAAATAATTGCTATGAACAGGAAAATTAATACGTTTATCATAGTCCGACGCTAATCTCATTCCTGTCAGGCAATAATGCATGTAATCACGATGAGTCAATCAACTAGAAAATGAAATCATATCATAATAAAATATTAACAACAAATACCTTTAGGATATTTAGTCACTTTTGACACACCAAAAAGTATTACAATCAACATTATGAGAAAGTCACCAGATTAGAATATTCTAATTTACTGAATTACTTACTCCACAATTTCAACCTTTTGTAGGTACTGATACCGTATTTACATACAGAGGGAAACCCTTTAATCCTTTTTGTCGGATATCGGCCAATACAGTATTATATTTGGTGACATATAAAAGGGAGGATTTTATAATAAGTTCTTTTGCAAGATTAAAGAGATCCCTTTGAATACTTTATTCTAATTTTTTAAGAACATAATATATGGGTACGTTTTGATAAAATACCTTAAGTGAAACTTTTACTTTTTAAATAAAAAAGTAAAAATTTTACTTAGGGTATTTATTTAGGTTTTTATTATTTTTTACCGTCAAAGTTATTCTTATTTTAATACTTTTCATGTATTTATTTTTAATAGAAATATTTTATTCAACCACTAGAGCTAAAAGAAAGCAAAAAAGGCACTATGTCGACCACCATATTATGCCAATTTGAAATCCATGATAGAACTAAGATTTGTTAATCAGCACAAACTATGAGTATTCTAATTATTTTGATTGCTTCTTTGTCTCTGACACTACAATACTTTTCATGTATTTATAACAAAAACACTCACGCCTGTCACCCAGAGGGGTATGCAGAGACTACAGACTTCCATTTGGCAGGATCCTGACACACCTCTCTCACCTCCTTCACATCCATACACCTACGCATACGTGCTCGTTAGTTAAGGGTACTCTTAATTTGGCCCGTTTTCAATAAATCGCCAATTTGGTCGATAAATTTTCGCCTAGGACGTCCCTTTCCGACTCCGCCATTCACTTCTGCAACAAAAAATTTCTTTGTCATTCTTTCCTCATGACCAAACCACCGAAGCATTCCTTTCTTAATCCTGGTCACAACATCATCTTGCAAACCACACTCTTCTCATATATTTATTTTTAATAGAAATATTTTATTCAACCACTACAGCGAAAAGGAAGTAAAAGAGGCACTATGTCGACCACCATGTGCCAATTTGACATCCATGATAGAACTAAATTTGTTAATCAGCACAAACTGTGAGTATTTGAATTATTTTGATTGCTTCTTTGTCTTACACTACAATACTGTTCATGTATTTATTTTTAATGAAAATATTTTATTTAACTACTACAGCAAAAAAAGCAAAAAAGGCACTATGTCGACCACCATGTGCCAATTTGAAATCCATGCCGGAGCTAAGATTTGTTAATTAGCACAAATTGTGAGTATTCAAATTATTTTGATTGCTTCTTTGCCTCTGACAGTACATCAAGAGTTCAATGAGGTGAAGTGAAAAAATAATCCTGTATGAAAATATGAAATAGAAAGATAATATAAAATGTATTTTCCATATGCCTTTTTAGTATGTTAAATATACTTAAAAAGTTAGTGAAGTCACGGAATATATTCATCCCTTGACTGGACACAGGTCTCATCTCATTTCTGAGAGGGTTATGCTATTAGTTTGCCGAGCAACATGAGTGCGTTCGCTGATCGCTGTCTAGAATTTTTTTATAAAAAAGTGGAAGAATACATAATAAAACGTATTTTTAACAGAGGTTTAAACAACATCTTTATTTTAAAGTCTTTAGCGATTCAACTTGAAATATTTCAATGAAAATTTTAAATCTTCGTTTAAATTTTAATTCAAAGTAGTTTCCTAAGTATTAATTATGTAAAGGTAGAGGAAGACCTAAAGACAAATTCAAGCGGTACTACGGGACTACGCAATCCTATATTGCGTAGATGAAGACTGTCGTAAAGATAACAGAGAAACGAGAAAGCTTTTCTCAGTTATTAATTTGAAGCTTAATTCTAAATATTCTTTATTGAGTAATAAGTGATTTAGTAATGGAAACATTTTGATTATCAAACCATGTAAAGATGGGTTCAGATCAGAGTACCATACTGTAGAATTTTAAAAAATCTAGCGTATTATGATTTGGTAGTAGAGGTTAGAAGGTAAATAACTCTCTTCATCTTTACATAACGGTAACAACCTTTTTTAGTTTAAGATTTACTTTTTTTAGTTGTAGTTTAAGAGAACGCCAGTAGAAAATTTTTGAAAGTTTGGCCAATACACAAAACGCAGATTTGTAGGGTTCTGGTAAAATCTTATATTTTAGCCATATATTGGATATTTTTAAATAGATACAGCAAACGTAAAGGCATTTTTAGATTTTATGATATAAATTCACAAAATATATATGAATAGGGTAGGTATTAAGATGCAAGCTCGAGGATAAATAAAATTTGTTAGAAAGTTTAGTGCGTAACCGTATCAAATACCCTATTGTTGTTATAGTAAATATCCGATAGATATAGTATGGTATATATTTTAGATAGAGTAGGGCGAGACCAAATTCAATATAGTGCATAGTGTGCGTGTTTGTGTATGTGTGGGTGACAAATAATGCTGCGCCATGCATTGTCTGCCTCTACTTCAGTTATCTATACTGATTGCAATATATACGTTACTTCTGATTTCATGTAGATGATGTAAGTGAATATTTTTACCTAACTACGGCGAAGCCAAAAGGATGGTTACAATTTTAGATGGCTATGTGTGTGTATATGTATGTTCATCCGTTCCCTCAAGTCTACTATGCTACTCAACTAATACTGACAAAAATGAGATATCTTTAAAACCATTGTGCCCATTCACGGGTTTAAAACTGCATGAAGTCACATAAAAACCAACATAATGGCTTATTGGGGGCAAGGAATAAAGCATTGAAATACATACGGTTATCATATGGTTCTACTCTCCGTGGTATTGTGCCAAAAATGCTGGCTGCGTTTGGTTGCTTAATGGCTGTATTAATAAAATAAACATTGAAATATCATGTTTGGGTATCTAATAAACGTTATACGTTTTTAAGCTAAACGTATTGACGTTTTTAAGCTCGAATACAAATTTTTTAAGAGAAATTCAAGAGGTGGTATCAGCTTGCTTAGTATTGCGGGTAAACTGTATGTTAAGCTGTTAATTGAAAGAGTTATGAAAAAAACTGATGGAAAAATTTGGGATGTGCAAGCTGGTTTTAGAAAGGGAATGGGGTGTACAAATCAAGTCTTTTGTATGCGCATGATTGCGTAGAAGTTTTTGGCCAAAAACCAATGAAAAGTAGGTAGATGCAGCCATCCGTTCCTCAAAATTAAAGTTACAATTAAATAATTAAGAACGTAAGTTAAACTTGGTTATTTAATGAGCTACAGCCATGAATTTGATGTAGATAATTCACAGCATTATTAATGAATTCGTAGCTTCCTAATCGGCTACTCACAATTTGCCGGTTTTATACGTAATTTACTTAATGGGATGACTTATTATGACGTTTTTGGCGAAAAACCAAAAAGTTTTTTGTGCGTTCATGGACTTGGAAAAGTTTATGACAGAGTGGACAGGAATGTGTTATGGCAAACGCTGAACTCATATGGGTTGAGCGCTGGTTTGATACAGGCATTAAGGTCTCTTTATAGGAACTTTAGTGCTTGTGTCAGGATCAATGGGGTCTACTCGGACTGGTTTGGCATCCAAAAAGGTATCAGACAGGGCTGTGTAGCTTGCCCTTGGCTGTTCAACCTATTTATGGACACAGGTGTTTGCAAACTTTGAAAGATGAAGAATGTGAGTTAAGAATGGGCGAGTTAACCGTCAAATGACTTTTGTAAGCCGATGATCAAGTCATATTTGCGTCATCGGTGGCTGAGTTGCAAATGATGGTAACATTAATGAACTGGGCATTAAAAGAAAGGAGAATGAACGTGAACGTAAGTAAGACGAAGGTGATGGTTTTTAAAAGAGAAGAAAACAAAACGGTATGTGAAATAAGAATAGAAGGAGAGTTAATTGAGCAAGTGGATGAGTTTGTGTATTTGGGATGTGCATTTAGCAGGGATGTTAGTATGATAAGGATACAGAATGACATGTAAATGAAGGAAATATAGCGAAAGGGCACTACACTCTATTATGAAGAATCAGAATGTGTCAAAAAAGGCACGTATGGTAATTCATAATGCTGTGTTAGTCCCTACTTTAATGTATGGTAGTTAAAGCTGGGTGTGGCAGAAGAAGCACGAAAGTAGAATAAATGCTGTAGAAATGCGGTCTTGAAGGAGTATGCTAGGCTTGAATCTGAATGACAGGGTAAGAAATTGTGTAATAAGAGAAGAGTGTGGTTTGCAAGATGATGTTGTGACCAGGATTAAGAAAGGAATGCTTCGGTGGTTTGGTCATGTGGAAAGAATGAATGAGGAAAGAGAGACAAAGAAAATTTATGTTGCAACAGTAAATGTCAGAGTCGTAAAAGGACGTTCTAGGCGAAAATTTATCGACCAAATTGGCGATATATTGAAAACGGGCCAAATTAGGAGTACCCTTACCCGACGAGCATGTATGCGTAGGTGTATGGATGTGTAGGAGGCGAGAGAGGTGTGTCAGGATCGTGCCAAATGGAAGTCTGTAGTCTCTGCCTACCTCTCGGGGTGCCAGGCGTGAGTGTTTATGTATGTATTATGTAAATTCAAGAGTAATCGTTTATTGCTTTTGAGCAAATAAACTGATTTTGATGTGGTTTGTGGCAATTATTGTTGTTATTTGAGGTTAAAATCTGATTAGAATTTGGGATTGTTCGATACATTAGTTTAAAAGTTATCTCAAAAAACATTTTCATCAAAATCAATTTTCGAGATTTTTCAAAATCTACCAAACTGAATTAATTAAAAATTACATGATATCTAACGGCAATAGAACACTTTTAAATGCCGTTAACTTTGTAACCTTGTTTTGATCTGTGAAGCGGTTCAAAAGCTATAAGAAGAAAGAAGAAGAAGAATAATTTCATTTATTTAAGCAACCAAGGCTCATACCTTGTTAGTATCACCTATAATTAAACTTATAACTACGTTAGTAGGCATAATATTATTTGTGAAGTACAAAATAAAAACACATTTATGTTTATATGTGCCATTTTCTCACCAATCCACCCGATATGGCAATACAATGGCACATATACAGGCAGTCCAGTCTGCTCTAAATCACTTTTAGGATACTATTGTTACTCCCCTGCACCCTACGCACAAGAGACGCGCACCTCTTGCGCATGGTCGCGTAAAAGCAGCCCACTCGCGCTTCTGCGAACATCCCTGATGCACTACAGAATCAAGGCAGTCCCAGCAGCACCCTAAATGCGTTGTTGTATTGTACTCGGAGGACGTTGTAAGCCTTTTGAATATATATAGCCTACAGGCTGCACGTATAAAATGACGTGCATAAAGCTCTAAACAGGGCTATTTTAACTTCCCTTGAACAGCTATCATGTTCGACGTCGTCCTCCGTTCCCTCTCAATGCCATCATCGTCTTTGAGATGAGGAGTCAGAATATGGCCAAGGTATTTATAATTAAACGTTCTTTGTAAAATATTACCATTCATTTAAACTCAAAGACCATGAAATGGCTCTTTTTTTACATTATAAGCCAAACCATGAGTGAGTGCGTAAGCTTCAAAAATCTTCACTGGTCTTCCTAGGCCGCAAATAGATGCACTTAAAAACACCATATCATCTGCGTTACTGATGTTATTTATGCAGACATCGTCTATTTGACAGCCGACTCTGATGCTGTTGAGTCTACCTATCAACTCATTCACAAAGAGGTTGAAGAGCGTGGGCGAAATTAAACCCCCTGTCTCACTCCGCACTCCAAACCGTATAATCTAGATCTAGGTGCATATTTCATTGAATGCACGGTATTATTAAAGCTAAAACACCAATATGGAATCAAATAATTCCACGTGCCAGGATATTTATCGCACATAAATCGCAAAAATGATCCTAAATGCTTGTGAGAATTTTCAAGGGTACCAATAGACTCGTGATGATATGCTGTAGAGTTTATTTTTTCAATTTGCAATAACTTACATGTTTCAGTCATAGTCGAGAATATGAATTCACTACCCCTATCCGTAACTATTATTGTACATGTACATCAAATCTTGAAATAAAATTATTAACAAATGTTCTAGCAATAGTGACAGTTTCTTTATTTTTAAGCAAATAATGCTTGTACCAGGCGAATCCGCTCTTCCATATCAATATCTATATATTATATTATAACTAAAGGACATAATATTTTAATTTTCAATAGTCAATAACTAATCTCCACTTTTTTGTGTCTTGTTGCTCCGAATTTTTGCGAACTAACGAAATTGGACTTTTGACCATTCACTTTGTGTTTCCTCAATAATGTCGTCATTTAATAGTTGTTTAATTTCTGCATTCAATCCTGACTTTAAAGTATTAGGTAGCCTGTATGGTTTCACATAAACAGTACTGCTATTAGGTTTCAAATTAATACCTAGTTGATAGAGTTCGTGGAACTAAGTTTATCACCTGGTAAAGAAAATAATATGTAAGCATACTTCGAACAAATACCTTCTATAGTTTGTCGCTCGTAACAATGTAAGTGATCTAATTTCAGTAACGTTAACAAAGTTTAGATATTTGTGAACTTGAATTACATTTATTAAATGAACTCCTTTGATATTCATTTAATAAGTGAATTTCTGGTTGAAATCTTGGTAAACTATTTTTTTTTTCACTGGTATTAAGTAAACGTATAGGTATGATGCCATTAGTTGGAGAAACAATAGTCCCAGCCAAAAACAAGTCTTACTGTAATTGAATTAGACAAAGAACACAATCTTCTGTTATATTATTATTTAATTAATTAAATATTTTATACTTTATCTGTAAATGGCGCAAATATGAGTCTTTGAGAAATAAATACATATTTGTGCCATTTGCTGTAGAGACTATCGGTCCGTGGGGTCCACGTGCAGTAAAGTTCCTAAAGGAACTGTATCCACAGCCGGTCGTCGCTACTGGTGATAAGAGGGCTGGTTCTTTCCTCGCTCTAAGGCTAAGTATAGCCATTTAGCGAGGAAATGCAGCCAGCGTTCTTAGCTCTATACCACGGGGAGCAGGCTTTTTTTACTATTTAAATTTTTACTGTTAGTTTTTCTACATTATAGTTTATTTTTTGTATATTGTGTATAATTAGTATTAATTGTAACTATTATATCTTATTTTCATAAGAAATATTTTAATTAATTATAATACAGTCAAAACTAGTTATTTAATGGTATGTAATGTAAAGGGAATTACATAAGAATACATTTTAATGTTACAGGTCGTATTATTGTCATTCTGTAACGTTAAAATAGAATTTTTTCGATCAATATTTGACTCGAATTTATTTAAAAAGACTAATCCGAGTATTCCTATCAATTTACAGGGAAGTTTATCAAACAAATAAAATTTGTGTTCGTAAGGGGTGAAATCCATTCTCAAGGATATACTTATTTAACGCATATAATGCGTTAAATAAGTATATCCTTGAGAATGGATTTCACCATATATGTCAATAATGATAATATTGTCTTGATAAATATTTATTCCACTTGGTAAAAAAAGTTTTTTGAAATAGCCGATAGAGACTACTGTACAATGCCTACCTGCGTCGATAAAAATGAACATTTCCTATTTACTATATTAAAAAATAAATATTTTACATTTTGATTATAAGTCAAATCAAAAAGTCATAACTGAATATTTATTGACGAAAAAACTCATTCAAATCAATATTATCATTCTTTGTAATATTATTACAGGTAGATTGGTCCGAATGTCGAGACGTAAACATGCCTCGTCTGTTACCCTTACAATGAGTAACTCGTCCTTGATATGAACTCGAACGAAACTCACGCGAGCCCGATGGCCCGCTTCTAGGATTGTTGTTAAAGGATTTATTCGAGTCATTGTTGTTATTACCATAGTAACCCTTATTATAATTGGAATATTCACGTCTAGGAAAACGTCTATATCTTTCACGGCCTCTGTAAAATGGTTTAGAATATTTACCACACACGTTAAGTACCTTATTGAAACTAGATAGTAATAAAAGAGGAGGTTGGCAACAGCATCCTCTTGATATCAAAATAAAAAACTCCGTTTTTTAACACACCCATTATGCATGGAAATTTTAAAAATATTCCTCCTAAGAGGCAACCCTCATCGGTGAAGTCATTCAGATGTTCGACGAACACTAACAGACCCACTGACTACGCTAACAACGGACTATTGTACTTCTTTAAGTTAAAATGGTGCATATCTTCTTAATTTAAATGTCCTGACCCAAAGTATATATATATATATATATACCCAAAATATATATATTTCAATTTCCGCTTCTGCATCTATGTTGCAGGCTATGTGTTAAATATCTATTGTCAGTAATTGCCCCTCCACTGCGGCGATTCAATTTTCGTCATTTTCCGCCGTTTTTTTAATACTTTAATTATTATTAGAATTCGCTTTTAGCACTAATGTTATAATAATATATAGATTTAGATGACAAAAACTTGGCTACTACATTTTATTGTATAAACCATAAAATTATACCCTTAAATTTAAAGAAAAGACGAAATTAAGTAAATAATCATAAAAATAGTAATCTCCCGCGATGCTTATTGGTTGGCCGCTCGGGATAAAATAAATAAATAAATAATCTCGCTTTGAACTCAAAGTCAATACGCTATTTCTTATCAGTGTTGTGTCAAATGTGTTCTCGCAACTCAAGAAATTCTGCTGGCCTATGGAGGTAGGTGATTCTTCACTGTATAAGAGAAGCATTTTTTTCCCGCATTTTCTACTCTAACGCAAGTTACGCACCAATTACCGACTTCAAAATGTGAAATTATTATTTTTTTTAGTTTTTTGAAGTCAGATTTTTTATTAAAAGATAATCTTTTAACCCTTTTAAAAACCTTAAAATATCTCTCACAATTTCAGTCCCGTCTAAATAGTAACATAAAAACTTAATTCCCTAGAATTAATGCTTCGACTTTATAAGGCTACCCATGAAGTATGAACTAATGAAGTAAAAACATTGCTAAAGTTGGTTGATAGAAACTAATCTCGGATAGCATCAAGGTTGTTCAGGGTTGTGCGGTATTCAATATCATTACAGTATGCCAAAAGTCAACTGCCTAACATAGGCTTACACATTATTGGTGGACATTTGTTATAGTCTACGCCTGGCAGGCGGTTAGGCGAGAACAATTTTCTATTTTCAACGTTATTAGGAAAACGCTGCCGCCCACCTCCTGGTTTGTTTCCTTCTGTCGCCTCTTACTACACTTGCGGGACAATATAAAGTGGCGGATACTCGTACACCACCACTACACGGTTGTTCAGTATAATTATAAAGTTTCTGATTATCGATATTGGTTAAGGGTTCTTAGTACACGACTTTTTGGGTAAATAGTATTACTTATCTAAATAGCTAGTTTCCGTTATTACTACTTGTTTAAACATGCTATATACTATATTGATATTTATTCAATGCTTGGGGAAACTACAATTCTATTACTTAAGTATAGATGTTCTCAACGTGACATGAAATAATAAAGCTTTTTTTAAGTATCAACCACTAGCTGTTACCCGCGGCTTCGCCCGGTCACTGGGAAATGAACTATCCATTGCTTTTTTAATTGAAAAAAAAAAACTGAGTTTTATAGATTTGTCAGAGAAGCAGCCACTAAAAGGAAACTGAGCAAAATTGATTCGTCAGCCTATTTAAATGTTTTGAAACGCAGCGTATAGGAAAGTATGAAAATAGCGCGTTTATTGCGAATGGAAATGGGATATTTTTTTTTAATTAAAGGAAACTGAGCATAAATATCCGTCAGAGATGCAGACTTTTGAAAAGAAACTGAGCTAAATTGATTCGTCAGAGATGCGATTTCTGACTTGAAAGGAAACTGAGCCAAATAAAACATCCGTCAGAGATGCAGCCTTTTGAGTTGAAAGGAAACTGAGCTTAATATGTCCGTCAGAAGTGCAGAACTTGGAATTGTAAAGAAACTGAGCTCAATAGATAATTTTGAATTGAAAGGGAAGATCTGTGGGAATTCTGATTAATTGATTGTGGGGATTTTGGAAAAAACACTAACTGAACACTATTTCAAGACGCTATTGTACACAATGTTAAACATATTATGTTTTTCCATTCGGGGAAATAATGTGGAGATTCTGGGCATTTGACACACGCGAACATGCTACATACAGCTGACCATGACAGAAGCACAGTTTTTCTAAGTTCACCCCCGCTACCTGTAACGTTTGCCCTTGCGGTTTATTAATTGTCATTGCAAAATTGAGCTTAATAGGGAACTGCAACCTTTTGAATTGAAAAGGAAGATCTGTAGGAATTATAGGGATCCGTAGTATAAAATTTTCACCTTTTCCTACGCCTGTCAAAATTGTAGCACCGATTATGTTCCGTCCAAAGTGTGTCACACGCAGCCTTGTCCCGTTTAATAACCGAAAAGCATCTAAATTTCGCATTAGCATGACTGGGACGCCTAATTTTAATTGAAGCTTATGTGAGGGCACACCTGACAACTCCAGAGAATTTAGAAACTCTACGGGATATGAAGTGCTCTGTTCTGTGTACATAACTGTGTCCACTGACAAATACTCTGTTATTTCTCCTACTACTTCGCTTAATATATCTGAATTTATTTTGTTAACGCTCTCATTTTTTGGTGCAAGAATCGCCCTTTCATATAACCATTTGTCTTCATGCATGTTGATCGTTCTCTCGAAATCTGAATAAATGCTCGCAATTAATTCGGAATAACTCTGTACTAAAATACAACAATCCCTCGTCAATTTAACGCAGCCCTCAGCATCCGATTCCAACCACCCTTTGCCAATTTTTAATAGTGTGTCAGCATAGTTTCCAGCATTGATATCATTATACAAATGCACTCTCATATTCGTAGTTAAACTGAATTTTGTCACCTCGTTTCATAAAATAGACGACTTGAGGCATGCTTTAATTTCATCTGCAGGTGTGCCCTTTTTGAATGACAGGTAAAGTTTGGCGAAAGTCACCAGCCAGTAAAACCATCATTTGTCCCATTACATCGGTATTGCTGCGCAGATCCTGGAGCGTTCGATTTAGTGCTTCTGTAGCTTTTTTATGTGACATTGTACTTTCGTTCCACACTAAAACTTTTCAGTTTCGTAGCATTATACCTCGTGCACTATTTTTGCTAAAAATGCATATCGGCGATTCTTCCTGGGCTAGATTTAGAGGGAGTTTTGAAACAGAATGTGCAGTGCGGCCCCCGCTTAACAGCGTGGCGGCTATACCGGAGGAATCTACGGACACAGAAATGGTTTATCTTTCCGTACTTGCGCTAATAATAAATTTAACGAAAATGTCTTCCCAGTTCCTCCAGGGGCATCTTAAAAGAAAAGTGCACCATTTCCAGATTCAATTTGTCCTAATACTTTGTCAAAAACTCGTTTTTGTTCGAAAAGCAAGCGGGGTACAAATTCGGCTACTTACTGCTGCAAAGCTGGTATATCGTAGTTTGTTTCACGTATAATTTCATCACTTAGTCCATTTTCGATTGTTCGCTGAGGGCTTACCATTCTAAAGTCGCTTAATTTTTTTGCCTTCCATTGCCATTACTTTATCTTCAATTTTTCCAAGTGCTTCATTATAAATGTGTTCATTGTATGTCATGTTCGCGTGTGTCTGCTGTAACCTTTGCAAAATATCTTCCGCCATGTACTCTTTATATTTGTCCCACAATTTATGTGCATTAGATAGCCCGCAAGATGATATGAGAGTTGCATAAAGATCCCTAATTTTGGCTGGTGACTGGCACTGCACAGCTTCCTCCATGGTTTCATCGCAGTGATTATCGTTTTCTAAAAGATGCAGAGTTTCACATGCTTCTCTATAAGTTGCACATTCCTGACCGTTGACAGTTTTAAGGTCTTTATATCCTGTAGGACCCTGAACATGGTGCAGCAGCAATTGTAAACAGAAACATTCAAAATTAGTTACATGGACGGTATACACACGACCAAGGGCATCTGATGACTTTACACTGGACAATTTGCAACAGGAGCGCCTTAATTACAACGTTGCCACTCCTTCCTAGATGTGTTCCAAGTATAATAGCGGGGGACTTCAGCATATAACAACGTTTTTGCAAAGGGGTCGGTTTGACAAAGTTGAAAGATGGCTGTTAGTGTAGTTTTTGGTGATGATGCAATTCTTTCTTGGAAATTTCTTTCGGTGAAATATACACGCTCTCCATTTTCTAAGTGCACAGCAAGGTGAGTAACTGTTGGGTGCCTTTCGTGTAAAGGGAAGCCAAGGAGATGCCACGCTGCCTCGTTACTGCTGACATAACGCCCTGCTTGAAAGGTCTGTACTTGATTAACGGGATGCCTTACCTTCACTCCTGAGATTAAATATTGCTTGGTCGCTTCCTTTATTTATGCACTTACAGATATACTTGATTGCGTGGACAGAGCTACACGCTTCTACATTAATGTGGGCATTAAACATTTTACATAGAATGGGCGAATACGGGACAATCCAGCTGTTATCTAAGCATTCGAATGCTCCAGAGCGAGATTGGATTGTTACTTTCCTGCCACCATCTTTGGGAGCTCTGCGTCTGTATAAAGGGTAGCCATTGTCATTGTGCACTGTTTCTTTTAATAGCTGTTTAGGGAATTACGATACATGGCGATATTGAATTTCGTGATCCACATGGACTGCGAATCATGTTTCGGACGATGCGGAATCTCGGCGCTTATTATGTCGTCTATTTGGCTGGGCCGCAACTTCTCATTAAGCCATATTAGAATGTGGGCATGCGGTAATCCTCTTTTTTTGCCATTCAATTTAATACAGAAGCTGCACCTCTCCGAAAATTTTCCCTTTGTTAATTACATACATTAATTTTTGTAATTCTATCTAAATACTCTAGCAACTAAATCATGTCTGTCATTAATTTTTTGGCCCCGAATTAGCTTATCGGTTATTTTTTTCCAAGTGGGATAGCAAGTAAAAGTAACAAAAAGATCAGGTCTTCCGTAAGTTCGTACATAGGCGAATGCGTCTTGTGTGTACACATGTAGTTAGCGGGGACTGTTAACGAATGATGAGGGCCGAATTACCATTTTACCTAAATCTCTGGGATGTAAACCCCAGATATTTAGGTAAAATAGCGTCGCTAGAAACTGCATCTTGTAAATATATATAATTCTCAACGCGCTGCTTTTTTGATTTAAAGATATATAACGGAGAAGTTCACTTTCTACCTTCACATACATGTCTACCAAAAATTGATGAAATAATTGTCTACACCGGGTTAAGAGGTTAAAATCATTTTCACGCAACATCATATGATACGCATAAAAATCCATACATTATAGTTTTTTTGTTCGGAGTAGGCTACTTTGTGACCGGGTTAATTAGTGGAATTTGAAAATGATAACCCTCTTGTCGTTTGCAATAAATCAATGGGAATTGCAGAGCGTCATAAAACTTGTGTCTATCGGATACCAGTTGCAACGTATTGTGACGGCCCAATATTATTATTAATAATTAAATTCAATATAAAGGGGTGTCAAAAATAGTCTTAAAAGATATATATTAAGCAATTAAGTTAAATTAATAAACGTATAGTTAATATATTTCAGACATTATCCCAATAACATAGTAAATTAAAGGCCAAATTATTGTTTTTCGTAATAAATAAATTTATTTAAAAACTTGAAAAAATATTTAAAATAAGATAAATAATAGAAATACAAGTCAAAAAATATTATAAAATTAAGTTAAATAACGTTTATAAGATAATTAGAAAATTTGTTAAAAATTGTTCAAGTCATGGGAGGTGTTCGTGTATAAAAGAAAATTTTTCCAAGTTGTGGAAGGAGTTCACGTATAGATGAAATTTCCTAAGTTGTGGAAGGAGTTCATGTATTAAAGAAAATTTCCCTAAGTTATGGAAGGTGTTCACGTATAGATGTCTTGAGTATGATGATGTACGGAGGAAGCTGTCGGAGGTACATACCTGCAGTTGTACATATATATGGGGTGGTCGGGAGCCCGACTGCCTGAAGTACTGTAGCACAATGACTAGTCCTATATTAGGGACTTATGATATTAAACTCAATGATACAAAAGCAATACTATAGAAGGTCTCCATGATGAATTTGTATTACAATAGTAGGGTCGTGGGTTCGAACCCTATATATTAATGACTTATGAAAGTGAGGTCTATGATACAAAAGCAATACTATAGAAGGTCTCTATGATTAATATGCATTACAATAGTGGGGTTGTGGGTTCGAACCCTATATATGAATGACTTATGAAAGTAAGGTCTATGATACAAAAGCATTATTATTGAAGGTCTCCTTGATGCATAGGCATTGTATGGGGTGGTCGGGTGACCGACTGCTCCTAGTACTGTAGCAAAATGACTAGTCCTTATTAGGGACTTGAAAAGGAATATTATGGTGGCGTGTGTGCTGCTTCACGAGCAATTGGTCCGAGGTAAACTTGGACTCGCTAACCGATGTGTCCTAGACATATCATCTTAGTGCCGGTGGTAAGCGGGTTTGTTGTAGCAATACGGCTTTCCCGTGGACATCGCACACCCATACCGGTTGTGGGCGGCGTCGTAGCGCATAGCGATGCGTCGTCTATCTTTCGGATTGGGAAGATGAGTGTGTTTGGTAGCACTTTTAAGTGTAACAGGCATACTCAACTTCATGTCTTAGTGCATTAGCGCTATGATACATGGAGTTTTGTCCACTGGCGTCTTAGTAGCGTGCTACTATGATACGTTGGTGCAGTTTTATATAACAACAATCTTAGTGCCGGTGGTAAGCGGGTTTGTTATAGCAATACGGCTTTCCCGTGGACATCGCACACCCATACCGTTTTGGGCGACGTCGTTGCGCATAGCGATGTGTCGTCTATCTTTCGGATGGGGATGAAGAGTGTGTTTGGTAGCACTTTTAAGTGTAACAGGCATACTCAACTTCATGTCTTAGTGCATTAGCGCTATGATACGTGGAGTTTTGTTCATTGGCGTCTTAGTAGCGTGCTACTATGATACGTTGGTGATATTTTTTATATAACAACAATACCAAATTTGTTACCAAAGTCGATGGGGATCATGTGGGTGTGTTGTGAGGGGGCGCCACCCGTATGATAGTTGCATTGATGCTTACTGCCACTTGCGGTATTGCGTCTTGTGATGGATCTGCGGGTGTGCTGCGCCTTATTCGACGCATTCTTGTGGTTCTGGTCGATGGAGGTATACAATTAACATCTTAGTGCCGGTGGTAAGCGGGTTTGTTGTAGCAATACGGCTTTCCCGTGGACATCGCATACCCATACCGTTTGTGGGCGACGTCGTTGCGCATAGCGATGTGTCGACTATCTTTCGGATTGGGATGATGAGTGTGTTTGGTAGCACTTTTAAGTGTAACAGGCATACTCAACTTCATGTCTTAGTGCATTAGCGCTATGATACGTGGAGTTCTGTTCATTGGCGTCTTAGTAGCGTGCTACTATGATACGTTGGTGATATTTTTTATATAACAACAATACAAACTTTGTTACCAAAGTCGATAGGGATCATGTTGGTGTGTTGTGAGGGGTCGCCACCCGTATGATAGTTGCATTGATGCTTACTGCTACTTGCGGTATTGCGTCTTGTGATGGATCTGCGGGTGTGCTGCGCCTGATTCGACGCATTCCTGTGGTTCTGGTCGATGGAGGTATACAATTAACATCTAAGTGCCGATGGTAAGCGGGTTTGTTGTAGCAATACGGCTTTCCCGTGGACATCGCACACCCATACCGTTTGTGGGCGACGTCGTAGCGCATAGCGCTGCGTCATCTGTCTTTCGGTTTGGGATGATGAGTGTGTTTGGTAGCACTTTTAAGTGTAACAGGCATACTCAATTTCATGTCTTAGTGCATTAGTGCTATGATACGTGGAGTTTTGTTCATTGGCGTCTTAGTAGCGTGCTACTATGATACGTTGGTGATATTTTTTATATAACAACAATACAAACTTTGTTACCAAAGTCGATAGGGATCATGTGGGTGTGTTGTGAGGGGGCGCCAACCGTATGATAGTTGCATTGATGCTTACTGCTACTTGCGGTATTGCGTCTTGTGATGGATCTGCGGGTGTGCTGCGCCTGATTCGACGCACTCTTGTGGTTCTGGTCGATAGAGGTATGCGGGTGGTGATGTCTGCTGGGATGTATGAGGGACCTTTGGATGGTGTAAGCCCGACGATAGTCGTATTGATGCTTGTTGTGTTCTGCAGCGTTGCGTCTTTGCGATGGTTGTTTGGTGGGACGCTATTCTCAATGGCGCTCTCTGTGTCTTGGTTTGACTCACGCCTGAGTAGCTTTGCCCAAGTCGGGCTGCAGACTGTCTGCCCTCCACAATGTTTTATATAACAACATAATATTATATCTCTGTAACTTTCCCACCTTTGAATGATTGAAGACAACTTGTTGGTGGGTGAGACAAACATGATCGAAAATGCATTTACTCAACGTCAGTGACACAAACCCATTCTGATGGCAAATTATTACTCTTATCTTAAAACTGCCTTTTAGCTATATCTGCCATTGTATTGGTTGGTGGAGCATATGTGTCGACCTCATGCGGGTGGTAGCTGGCGGGAGGATCTGAGGAGACTCTCAAGGCTGCGACCGAAAGCCGCACAACGTGGGACCCCATACTCTTGAGGTGAACGGTAGACGCGGATGACACGCTCTGCGGCTAGTAGCCGTGCTGATCATGCAATTGGTGGTGATGCCATACACTTACATCACGTATGCAGGAGCGGCGGTCTGGCAGGTGGTGGCGCTCACGGAGGGTTTACGGCCAGTGTGCCTATTTGCTAAACCGTGCCTAAACCTGTGACGTACATTCACTGTGGCGGGATTCGTTCGTATTCTGTATGGCGTTTACACGCATTAACATGCGCGACTTCGGTCGATGTTTGTGCTTACGCACTAACAAGGGGCCAAGCCTCTTTTACTGGTTCGCCAGTTATTTTGCTGTGGACTAAGGTCCAGTTCCCGAATTAGAGTTCCCTTCGGGGGGAGTGCATCAAAATGGTTGGCACTCACCGTGCACGGCGTGTGTGGAGCCGTGTACCTCCCCCTACATTTTTTTTAATAAATGTACGAGAGCGAAGCCCTTGTATCGGGTATTTTTGTATAAATATATTGTGAGCCTTTTCCAAGCAAGAAGGGATAAATAATAATAAATTAATAATGTCAACCTGATACAAGTGGAATAAAGACGTTTTACGTTCTTAACCTTTCTCGAGCCCTGTCTTCGTGAACGGGGTTCACTTAGCTTATAAGGCACTACCAACAGCTTTCAATTGTTCTAGTGAATATTCATTCTTCCAAAAGACACCTAAAAGAACTAAGTTACTAAACAAACACAACGTAAATAAGGGTCCTAACTAAGACGATCACGCCAAATTATTACAAACGGCCTATTATTAAACCTTTAGAAAGATCATTTAGAAAGATCAAAACATAATTTATTATTCCTGGTTACATATATATAATTTTTATCGAAAAGGGGTAAATTAATTATATCTAATTTATTTATTATATGAGAGAGAAGGGGGGAAGCGTTACAGTATCATCACGTGCTCGTAAGACAATGTCTCGTGAAGAAAATTTAATACCACTAATTACGGCTGCTATTTCGTTTATCAAAGTTCTCAAGCACTGTAGCGCCTTTCTTGCTCTTCTCGAGGGGTTCGATCTGCGTGAATGATGACTTTATAATCCTCTTCAGGTAGGTTTTCTAAAGCAGTTTTAAATGGTTTGACTAAAATGTTACGTTCATGCAAGAATCTTTGAATTTTGAACACTGTGTCTCTCTCAACTCCCTGGATAAATTGGCAGCGACAGTCTACCTCAATTTCTTCGTCAACCATATAATATACTTGTAAAAATTTATGCTGTTCGTTTTCAGCTGGAAAAAGTAAACCTATTCTATGATAAATTTTTCCTTGCACCGATATTCCGGATTCTGTATAAAAAGCGCCGTGTCTCATTAGCATCATATAAAAATAGAATTTTCAAAGGTTTTTCTGGTTCCCCAAGTAACGGAAGAGACACTTTGCCATTGGAACAGCACATGCCTGCGGTCTCATCTTTTCATTTTAAAGCACTGCAAAATAGACACGCCTTGTCCATCAGTCCGATAACAACTAAACTGTAATTTTTATAATCAATCAACGGATCATAATTGAATGCTGCGTCGTTAAAAACCGACCAATTGTTTCTTTGAAAATTTTGTCGACGTTCAGGTTGGAGCTGTGCATTTGCATCTCTTCGCGCCTGTGTCTGTTCTGGTGTTTCAGATGCCCTTATAAGAAGATTGACGTTCAGCTTACTCAATGAGTCTGTGTTGATTTTCATTAGGTGTTTCCGCGACTCTTAGGGCGGCCTGACGTTCCGCTTATTCGAATAGCCTTTGCTGACTTTGAGCAGTTGTTTCAGTAGCTCTTAAAGTAGATTGACGCTTTGCCTGTTCAAGACGCCTTTGCTGACATTGCTCAGGTATTTCAGTAGCTCTTAAAGTAGTTTGACGCTCTGCCTGTTCAAGACGCCTTTGTTGACCTTGAGCAGGTGTTTCAGTAGCGCTTAAAGTAGATTGACCCTCTGCCTGTTCAAGACGCCTTCGCTGTCTTTAAGCAGGTGTTTCAGTAGCGCTTAAAGTAGCTTGACGCTCTGCCTGTTCAAGACGCCTTCGCTGACTTTGAGAAGGTGTTTCAGAAGCTCTTAAATTAGCTTGACACTCTGCCTGTTCAAGACGCGTTTCCTGACTTTGAGAAGGTGTTTCGGAAGATCTTGAAGATGCTCTGTCTGTTCAAGATGCCTTTTCTGACGTTGAGAAGGTGTCTCAGATGCTCTCAAAGCAGCCTGATGCTCTGCTTGTTCTTGCCTTCTCAGTTCAGCATCTTCTAAAGATTATAGCGATCGAGCTAAGCTTTTCGCTTGTCTTTGAGAAGATAATCTTGAAAGGCTGAACTAACGTTTGCAAGGCATTATGAAGTAACAAAAAACCTATTTATAAAAAAAACGTTAAAATACCTAAAAGGAATTAAATTTCCTTTTAAATATTTTTTTTAAAGCAAATCCAAAATATCTAAAAGTAATAAATATTACTTTAAAATTTTTTTTAAAATCAAAACAACAAAACCAATTAAAGACGTAACACGAATCCGAAAACCATAGCCAAAGAAATCGAATCAACTTAAACCAAATCACAAAACAAATCGCAGAAAACTGAAATCGAAAGCAGTAGTCAATATAAATATAACCAACAAAAAAGAAGTAAGTGTATAGGTACCGTATACACTATCTATACCATTAATATTCCTTTGAAATATTGTTAAACAACCTAAAACAACAATAACCAATTCACGATTCAAAATAAACAAAATCGAAAACCAAAGCCAGGATCTAAATATGTATAAAGTAATACCAACCAAATCAACAAAACCGATCCAAGAAAATACACAAATCCGAAAATGAAAGCCAATATAAATCCATTCTATCTTAACTAAATCACAAAGCAAATAACAAACAACCGAAATCGAAAGCAGTTAGTCGAATAAGCTACGAAATAGAAACAATTTAAGCGTATAGGTACCGTATGCACTATAAGTTACGCACTATAAGTATAAACTAGATGTTTTTCCGCGGAAAAAAGTAACCTATGTCACTCTACTGCCACCGAACAATCCCCTTACAAAAAATCATGCCATGCTGACGCTCTGTTGCGACGTGAAAGAAGGACAAACAAAAAAACAAACACACTGTCGCATTTATATTATTAGTATGGATTATGATTCGTGTTACTATGCCTATGACAAGTTCTATAAAATGATTTTGATAGTGCGCAAAAATTACGTTCAATTAGATAATCCGAAGTTCAATATACTAAAAAAGTATTGCAACATTGCCTTAAGTTACTTCGTTAATTGAAACAGAGCTCCCATGGCGCAAGAAAACGCCGTAACCCATAGGCTAATTTACATAATTTTTTCGGCAATATTAGTAACTCAACGCAGACAAGGTCTGTAAACAATATAAATCTGAATTGGAATTTTTACTACTGCATAATCAGAATTTATTAGATTAGCTGATTAATTTAAATTGATTAGATGAGCTGATAAATTTACACCTGCGCAATGTCACACCATTTGAATGAATCTCTTGTTAAAATAAAGACATTTATGACTTTAAACGTTTTCTCCGCTTCGTTTATGACGCTAGCAAAAGTTTTACCTTTGCATCTGCATCGGCCCTAGTTATTAATAAAATGTATATAAAGTTCGAGAAATTGAACATTGCATTTTTAAAAATACATTTACCGTGCCATGACTATTCATTTTAATTTTATTTGCATGACGGTTTACAGTGAAATGCTTTGCTGATAGCGTTTACTACTCCTTTAAATTTAACAAACCAACAGATGACTATTCATTAGGCAAATTTTCACCATAATTTCTACTAACAAAGTTAAACAATGCGCCATCGCTGTATAATGATTTGGTTAAATCATACTATTAAAATTTTACGCAGCATACACACAACATAATATCAGTTTTCTAGGAACAGAAAAAAACTACAATAATAATACTAATAAAAGTGGCGGTTGAATGTGTGGGCTGGCTTTTATGACGGGCATGTCATCGGTCCCGTCATTTTGCCATCACGTCTGAACGGTAGCAACTATATAACGTTTTTACGAACGGAATTCGAAGGGGCGATTAACGACTTTCCTGTGGCTGACTGGGATTACTTTGAGAACCAAAGAAACATGGTGTTTCAGTATGATGGAGCTCCGGCACATTTTGCTCGCAACCTACGAGAACATCTTATCGTTCGTTTTCCGCGAGGATTGATCGGCCGTGGAGGACCGGTGTTATGACCTGCTCTTTCTCCGGACCTCACACCCTTGGACTTCATTTTGTGGGGTTATGTGAAAAACGGCCAACGCTGGCCGTATGAGGACGCTCAAGGTCGCTCAGCGAGCTATGGAGAGGGCTATGCTCGAAGTTTCACTGCCTGATAGACTCAGAAATGAGGATATCCGCAGTAAAACCAGAGTGACCGACATAGCCCAACGGATTAGTAAGCTGAAGTGGCAATGGCTCCGGCCATATAGCTCGAAGAACCGATAACCGATGGGGAAGAAAGGTTCTCGAGTGGCAGCCTCGTACCGGTAGGCGTAGTGTAGGGCGACCCCCCACTAGATGGAGTGACGACCTGGTAAGACATGCAGCAAGTCGATGGATGCAGGTGGCTCAGGACCGCGCTTTATGGCATTACTTGGGGGAGGCCTATGTTCAGCAGTGGACTTGTGAAGGGCTGTAATGATGAATGATGATGTGAAAAACAGAGTGTATTTCTTCCATTGCCCAACGGTTGCCGAGATAAAACAGCGTGTTAGATCGGTTTTCGCATCAATAACACCGACGACGGTTCGAAATGCCACACAAGCCATATCGCGACGAGCGAGGTTGTGCAAGGCCGAGCACACTTTGAGCCGTTTCTGTAAATTTGACGTTTATTGTGAAAAAGTAAATGTTCGTTTAGGTTGTTTCGCTGGATGCGGTCTTAGGTAGAAATGTAGGTACATTCTGCGTAGTTTACTTTTTAATTTTACTGAAATAGGGTTTGCACATCAGTGAAAATAATAATAATTTTTTTGGGGTATGTTATACAGCGTTACTACGGTTCTTAAATATTGTGAATGGACTCGTTATAAGGCCCTATTTAACCTCCTTTCGGCTTTCCGGGTAGTTTTGTTACACGCGGTATCATCTATAATTTTTATGGTGTGCAATGAAGAATTAAATAATGAACGGATTAGTAAGCTGAAGTGGCAATGGGCCGGCCATATAGCTCGAAGAACCGATAACCGATGGGGAAGAAAGGTTCTTGAATGGCAGCCTCGTACCGGTAGGCGTAGTGTAGGGCGACCCCCCCCTAGATGGAGTGACGACCTGGTAAGACATGCAGGAAGTCGATGGATGCAGGTGGCTCAGGACCTTGCTTTGTGGCATTACTTGGGGAAGGCCTATGTTCAGTAGTGGACTTGTGAAAGGGCTGTAATGATGATGATGATGATGATGATGCAATGAAGAATATTTAGTAATAAATAAAAAATAAAATAGATGAAATTTTGCTAATTCGCCTTTTAAATTTACTGCTACAAAAAGGACTTCGTCCAAAATGTATTATATACGAGTAGAAGTAAATGAAATTATCGAACGCATAGTCCATTTGACAGTAAATGGACAGACAGAGCTATTTTTAAGTATAAAATACGAAAGTGTTGCCATACCTTAGCTTAGGGCTTATATATTAGGGCATATAGATTAAATGCCGCGTTACCGTTTAAAAGGGTCTCCGGCTCTTGTAACTCATCGTACGATAAGCAAAATAAGTTGCTATTTTAAGGTGGTGTTCTTTCTATATTAGTTCACCGGGCCATGGCACAAGTATGTTCTATAGTGTTTCATCCACGTTAAGTTACTAAAAGAAGATGTGAAGTTATAAACAATTCAATGAAACCTAAGTAGAGAAATTGTCACTACGTTATGATTAATTATTACAATTTCATTACTACAATTGGTAATAAATATTCAGCATAGTTAAATGTTTAATTAAACTAGCTTAGATCAGTTACTCTACGGGTCTCTGTTGGTGTCGTGATTTTGTACTGTTGTTTGTATCCATACTTCATCATTTTTGGCGTTATGTTTTATTGTTGCTTACTGTGTTCTATGGGTGTTTTATAACGTAAATTTGTTACCGGGAAATGTTTCTTTTATTTAAATATTTGTTAGGGTATTTTTTACATCAGAGGTGGTGTAGCTGAGTGGCTAGTGTATGAGAGCAACCCGGGTACGACGACGGGGACGACCCCGCAGGCAGCTCTGAAAATGTTATGTAATTTTTTTTAATTATGATTTACCACGTAAGTGGTAGATCCATGCTATACAATATTATGGTTGTAGCACAAATGGGTCCTCTCGCAGAATACCAATATAAAATATACAATATGTAACAAAAACCCTGTGGTTCCCGTTAAGTGCGTTATCAGAATCAGTATTCAAGCGTATATTTGAACTTTACTTCAGAAAACTCGACATTAAAATAATCAAATTAAATTTTAATTAAATAATATTTGTAAATTTTATGTGGATTTATTACCTCTGCCTGGAATTATCGACAGCGGCGGGTGGCGGCCGGCGGTGAAGTACATCAAAGATGGGGTGCGCGCGCGCGCGCGTCTTACCTACACTAACTGCACACTGAGGTCGTGACCTCGTCACATCACAGCTGTTATAGTCAAACACTAATTTATCACTATGTCTACTTGGCGACCACGAATATGTTGTTCAATATTTCCAACTTATGCCTCTATACATTTGTGACACCGACTTATAATATCTGAACGCACGCGTTGCATAACAGACATTTCGGACTTTATTTTTTCAAAGGCTGCGACTATACGCATACGCATTTCTGCCTCGGTATCGCATGTTCTTTGGAATACAGTCAGCTTAATCGTACCCCAGAGATAAAAATCTAAAGGTGTGAGATCAGATGATCGTGCCGGCCAGTTGACCGGTCCACTGCGGCAAATCCATCTTTCACCGAAGTCAGTATCTCCTTGATGCATAAGCATTGTATGGGGTTGTCGGGTGACCGACTGCTCCTAGTACTGTAGCAAAATGACTAGTCTTTATTAGGGACTTTAAAAGGAATATTATGGTAGCGTGTATGCTGCCTCACGAGCAATTGGTCCGAGGTAAACTTGGGCTCGCTAACCGATGTCTCCTATACATATCATCTTAGTGCCGGTGGTAAGTGGGTTTGTTGTAGCAATACGGCTTTCCCGTGGACATCGCACACCCATACCGTTTGTGGGCGACGTCGTAGCGCATAGCGATGCGTCGTCTATCTTTCGAATTGGAATGAGTGTGTTTGGGAGCACTTTTAAGTGTAACCCGCATAGTCAACTTCATGTCTTAGTGCATTAGCGCTGTGATATATGGAGTTTTGTCAACTGGCGTCTTAGTAGCGTGCTACTATGATACGTTGGTGCAGTTTTATATAACAACATTCTTAGTGCCGGTGGTAAGCGGGTTTGTTGTAGCAATACGGCTTTCCCGTGGATATCGCACACCCATAACGTTTGAAGGCGGCGTCGTAGCGCAAAGCGATGTGTCGTCTATCTTTCAGATTGAGGGGAGTGTGTTTGGTAGAACTTTTAAGTGTAACAAGCATACTCAACTTCCGGTCTTAGTGCATTAGCGCTATGATACGTGGAGTTTCGTTCACTGGCGTCTTAGTGCCGTGCTACTATGATACGTTGTGATATTTTTTAATTAACAACAATACAAATTTTGTTACCAAAATCAACAGGGATCATGTGGGTGTGTTGTGAGGGGGTGCCACCCGTATGATTGTTGCATTGATGCTTACTTCTACTTGTGGTATTGCGACTGGTGATGGATCTGCGGGTGTGCTGCACCTGATTTGACGCATTCCTGTGGTTTTGGTCGATGGAGGTATACAATTAACATCTTAGTGCCGGTGGTAAGCGGGTTTGTTGTAGCAATACGGCTTTCCCGTGGACCTCGCACACCCATACCGTTTGTGGGCGACGTCGTAGCGCATAGCGATGCGTCGTCTATCTTTCGGATTGGGATGATGAGTGTGTTTGGTAGCACTTTTAAGTGTAACAGGCATACTCAACTTCATGTCTTAGTGCATTAGCGCTATGATACGTGGAGTTTTGTTCATTGGCGCCTTAGTAGCGTGCTACTATGATACGTTGGTGATATTTTTTATACAACAACAATACAAACTTTGTTACCAAAATCGATAGGGGTCACGTGGGTGTGTTGTTAGGGGGCGCCATCCGTATGATAGTTGCATTGATGCTTACTGCTACTTGCGGTATTGCGTCTTGTGATAGATCTGCGGGTGTGCTGCGCCTGATTCGACGCATTCTTGTGGTTCTGTTCGATGGAGTTAAACAAATAACATCTTAGTGCCGGTGGTAAGCGGGTTTGTTGTAGCAATACGGCTTTCCCGTGGACATCGCACACCCATACCGTTTGTGGGTGACGTTGTAGCGCATAGCTATGCGTCTTCTATATTTCGGATTGGGATGATGAGTGTGTTTGGTAGCACTTTTAAGTGTAACAGGCATACTCAACTTCATGTCCTAGTGTATTAGCGCTATGATACGTGGAGTTTTGTCCACTGGCGTCTTAGTAGCGTGCTACTATGATACGTTGGTGCAGTTTTATATAACAACAATAAAAACTTTGTTACCAAAATCGATAGGGGTCATGTGGGTGTGTTGTGAGGGGGCGCCATCCGTATACATAACTTAGCTCTCTCGGACCATGATACAGGTCAATCATTAATTTTCTATCTTCCAAAAAATAACAATAATGTTAAATCAATAACATTTTGGTATGAGACTGTGAGAGATTTCAATGAAAATAACATTAATAAATTTCTAGAATGCATAACAGCTTTAAGTTTTGATGAAGTATACAGAGAAACATGCTGCAACAAGTCGTTTAACGTTTTTCATGACCTTTATACTCTTTTTTTCAAATTGTGTTTTCCCGTAATACGCGTTAAGGAAGGCAATAAACCTGTAAAAAATAAATGGATAAGTAAGGGATTAAAATTATCGTGCATTAAAAAAAGAACATTATATTATAAATATATACATGATGCTATAAGCAAAAACTTTCACAAGAAAAATTATCTTATATATTCTAAAATATTAAAGAAATGTATATCAAAATCTCAACGAATAAATAATGATAAATATATTTTTAACTCTAAAAATAAATGTAAAGCGACATGGTCTATTATAAAACATAATTTTTATAGTTCTGTTGATAAAAGTAATATTGAAAACTTAGTTTACCAAGATAAAACTATTAATAACCCTAATGATATATGTAACCTTATTAACAACTATTTTATTGAACTTACTCATAAAGATAATTTTGATGAATTGAATAATGACTTGAATAACATTAATATTCCCGATCAAAGAGATAGCTTGTTTTTAACCCCAGTAACCGACACTGACGTTATGAAAATTATTAACACTTTGAATGATACACACGCTACCGGTTATGATGAACTCACAACAAGAATAATTAAATTAAGTGCTAAACATATAGCAATTTCTCTGAGTTACATAATTAATTTGTCGTTAGAACAAGGAATATTTCCTACAAGACTAAAAATATCCGTAATTAGACCTCTATTTAAAAAAGGTGATCGTACAAACATTGATAATTATAGGCCTATCACATTAATACCAATAATGGCAAAAATTTTTGAAAAAGTAATGCATGATAAAATTAGTAATTATATTAATAAGAATAAAATTCTTGTTGACAATCAATTTGGATTTAGAAAAAGTAGTTCCACTACGCTAGCTTGCTTTAATTTAGTTAAGTTGGTCACAGAAGCACTTAATAACAAAATGTCAACAATATCAATATTTCTAGATATGAGCAAAGCATTTGACTTTGTCTCGCATAAACGATTACTTTTCAAACTTGAGAGGTATGGAATTAGAGGAAAGTCACATGATTGGTTTAAAAGCTATCTGTCGAATCGCCAGCAAAGAACGTTACTCTCAAAAATAGAAAATAATTCGAAAGTTACATATGAATCTGAACTTAAACTTAATAGTTGTGGTGTGCCGCAGGGCAGCATTCTAGGGCCATTTTTATTCATTATTTATATTAATGATCTCTGTAGTAACCTAAAACATAAATGCACATTGTTTGCTGACGACACTACACTAACCATAAGCTGTTTAAACAAAAATAATCTCGAATTTGAAACTAATAATGAGTTACAAAATGCAGTGCAATGGCTACAAGAGAATAATCTACATGTCAATTTAAATAAAACTAAATTAATACAGTACCAAACTCTAAATTCAAAGTGCCACCCTGTTAAAATACAATATAATAATACTGTTTTGCAACCAGTACAATCTACATTATTTTTAGGTATAATTATTGATGGTAAATTGAACTGGAAAGAACATGTAGATAAAGTGTGTAGTAAACTCGATAAATTTGTATTTGCTCTTCGCAAACTAAGACTCACAGCCAGTAAAGAAACAGTCCTCAGTGCATATCATGGGTACGTCTCTTCAGTACTTCGCTATGGATTAGTTATATGGGGTAATTCAGTGAATATAGGCAGGGCGTTTAAAGCACAAAAAAAATGTATTAGATCCATGTGTGGCGCTAACTATTTAGATCATTGTAAGCCATTATTTCAAAAATTAAAGATACTTCCACTGCCCTGTCTCTATATTTTTGAAATATGTTTGTTCGTTAAGAGATATTCCTATCTATTTCCAATAAATGAACGTGTTTCCAAGAGGATCCAAGACAGAAACCCAAACCAATTGGTGGCACCATCCCAAAGACTTTATTTGTATAGTCGTAATGCCCACTGCATGGCAATAACAATCTTTAATAAGCTGCCACCACAGATTAGACAGTTGCCTATAAATAAATTTAAACGTGCAATATTTTCTTGGCTCTTGGATATGTGTTTTTATTCTGTTAACGATTTCATAGATTATAAATTTATAAATTATACATAAATGAATGCTCCCAATATTGTATTAATAATAATAATAATATATATCTACAATTGATAATTCCTATATAATGTTATAAATGTATAAATTTGTCTAAATAAGAACTATAAAGTGTTAAATATTATTCTAATTGTAATATTTCTACACCGGATACGGTAGTATATGTGAATCATTCTATAATTTCAACATCTGTAATTACCATATACTAAGAAATAAACGATATTCTTTTCTATTCTATTCTATTCTATGATAGTTGCATTGATGCTTACTGCTACTTGCAGTATTGCGTCTTGTGATGGATCTGCGGGTGTGCTGCGCCTGATTCGACGCACTCTTGTGGTTCTGGTCGATGGAGGTATGCGGGTGGTGATGTCTGCTCGGATGTATGGGGGACCTTGGAATGGTGTAGGCCCGATGATAGTCGTATTGATGCTTGTTGCGTTCTGCAGCATTGCGTCTCTGCGATGGTTGTATGGTGGGACGCTATTCTCAATGGCGCTCTCTGCTTCTTGGTTTGACTCACACCTAAGTAGCTTTGCCCAAGTCGGGTACCTTCATTACGGGGCTGGAGACTGTCTGCCCTCCACGATGTTTTATATAACAAGATAATAATATATCTCTGTAACTTTCTCACCTTTGAATGATTGAAGGCAACTTGTTGGTGGGTGAGACAAACATGATCGAAAATGCATATACTCAACGTCATTGACACAAACCCTTTCTAATGGCGAATTATTACTCTTATTTTATAACTGCCTTTTGGCTATATCTGCCGATGTATTGGTTGGTGAAGCACTTGTGTCAACCTCATGCGGGTGGTAGCCGGCGGGAGGATCTGAGGAGACTCCAAGGCTGCGGCCGAAAGCCGCACATCGTGGGACCCCACTCTCTTGAGGTGAGCGGTAGACTCATGACACGCTCTGCGGCTAGTAGCCGTGCTGATCATTCAATTGTCGTGATGCCATACTCTTACATCACGTCTGCAGGAGCGGCGGTCTGGCAGGTGGTGGCACTCACGGAGGGTTTACGGCCGGTGTGCCTATTTGCCTAAACCGCGTGACGTACATTCACTGTGGCTGGATTCGTTCGTAATTCCGTATGGCGTTTACACGCATTGACATGCGCGACTTCGGTCGATGTTCGTGCTTACGCACTAACAAGGGGCCAAGCCTCTTTTACTGGTTCGCCAGTTATTTTACTGTGGACTACGGTCCAGTTCCCGAATTAGCGTTCCCTTCAGGGAGAGTGCATCAAAATGTTGGTGCTCACCGCGCACGGCGTGTGTGGGGCCGCGTGCCTCCCCTACATTTTTTTTTTAAATAAATGTAGGAGAGCGAAGCTCTTGTATCGGTTATTTTGTATAAATATATTTCGAGCCTTTTCCGAGCGGTAAGGGATAAATAATAATAAATTAATAATGTTAACCTGATACAAGTGGAAAAGCGACGTTTTATGTTCTTAACATTTCTCGAGCCCTGTCTTCGTGAACGGGGTTCACTTAGCTTATAAGGCACTACCAACAGCTTTCAATTGCTCCAGTGAATATTCATTCTTCCAAAAGACACTCAAAAGAACTAAGTTTCTAAACAAACACAACGTAAATACGGGTCCTAACTAAATCAATCACGCCAAAATATTAAAAACGGCCTATTAATAAACCCTTTGAAAGATCATTTAGAAAGATCAAAACATATCTTATTTATCCTAGTCACATATATATAATTTTTATCGAAAAGGGTAAATCAATTATATTAATTATAAATAATATGAATATTATTTTTATATAGAGGGGAGAAGCGTTACATTACAAAAGAGCATTCATCCGTAAAAAGTAGGCGGTTCAAAAACTCAGGATCTCCTTCAACCTTATCAAGTAACCATCCACAGTAATCCATTCTCGGCTCGTAATCGTTGGAAAGAAGACACTGAACTCGACGATAATGATACGAGTGCTGGCCATCATCTTTGAGGGCTCTCCAAACGCGCAATGGTTGACACCTAGTTAACGTGCCACCGAGCGCGTGCTCCGCGTCGCATCTTCCTCAAACATGTCGAGAATGTGCTCCTCTATGTCGTCATCGTACATCCTCGATCTTTCTGAATCTGTACGTTGTTGATCGCGGCCATGCACACTGCCAGTATTGTACATACGAATGTGAAGTCGTTGGAACGTCATCGCCGACGGCAATTGTATATTTCGTGGAGTAGCAAAGCACTCCCCGTAAAGTCTTCGTGCTGCTGCATAATTGCAGTTACATTTCCCGAGACATATCAACATACTAAAATATGCCTCGTTTGAGTAAGAAATCGCACACAAGTCACTCAAGGTAGAATATTAATTTTGCAATATAAAACACAACCAATATCAGTGCTAATGCGCTACTGGTGCTTGATGCTTGTTTGTTGGCATAGACGTGGCAAAGCTATTGTTCTCTATAACATAATTTTGATATTTTCTAAATCTATAAAAAAATTCGTGATTTTTTTATGTTATTTTTTAATAATAGTTATCATTTATTTATTTACTTCAGACAGCGTCCGTAAGTGTTATTAAGAAATTAAATTATAGGTAGGATTAGCAAAAAATACATTAAAACACTTTTATAACAAGAAACATTAAAAAATGTGTTATAAATCCACACAATAACAAATACTTAAACTATTACACTGCTGTGTTTTTCAAAATCTAATAATTAGCATTTTTTTATCGACCGAGGATAAACAATACCTATTTATATTTATATTCTTGACCACTAAATTGTGACAAAATTTTATGTTTATAACACTTCCCATGTTTTTAAATATTACTACCAAATATTATTAGCACAGAATAAATAATAGATATGACGACCACGAAGATATTGTTCAATCAAAATCAAACCTGTCACACATTTGCGACACCGGCTTATATGTTTTATCAACCGACAATAAACAACCCTTATTTTTATTTTTATTCTTGATCACTGAATTGTGACAAAATTTTATGTTCATTAAACTTCCCATTTTTTAAAATGTTACTACTAAATATTAGCACGGAATAAATAATAGATATTGGATAAAAATTAGTTAATCGGCATAAAGTGGACGCTTCTTTTAATCACTCGAAGAGTGGAGTTTTTTAGGTTTTTCCTAGAACCTAAGTCCTTCGTCGGATTTCGCTTTTGAGTTCAAATAGCGCGCAAAATGCCGCTTATATTACCTATTAATTTTGTTTTGTTTATTATATTCTAGCAATAAAGGACAATATGAATTTATTTAAAAAAATAATTACTACCTACTACATATTCTTTATCGAATAATATTTCATATGAAAAATACATACTAAATTTCTCTTACAAATAGTTGCAAATTTGGAATTAATCACGATATTTTATGCATGAAATAACCTTTTTAAATATTTTCGTAGATCAATTTACCAATAAAGTGGAAATTTATAACATAAGTACTCAAATACTATGTGTATTGCGGTTGAAATAATATCCATTTCATTATAATTTCTATTATTTTGAAATTAAAATTTTCGGAGAATAAGAGTCTAGCAAGGTTTTTGTGTAAAGATTTACACAAAAACCTTGGGGAAGCACGCGCCGCTTAGCGGCTTGCTTTGAGTCGGCTATGTTAGTGACCTCATATCGACCGTAGACTATTATTTATTCTGTGACGTAGATAATATTATGTCGGTACGTGTCGCTAAGTTCAGAAGCAACTAACATTTTTAGAAATTTAATATTTCTTAAGTTATCTTATTATAAAGCAACCAAAAAAAATTACCTACACGTCCTATACGTCCTGTACGACCTATACGTCCCTGAAACGACCAACAGGGTTTTTGTTACATAATATCAACCAAAGGCAATTTTTACTGGAAACTAGGCATTTCATAATGGTCCTCAGAGGCGACAACGCATCTGCATTTTGTTTTTTAATCGAGTATAAATGTAGATGTAAGTGGACCACAGCATACATCGTCAGGTGGACTGCGTACTCGTTTGTCACCCTAATTCAATATAATGAAAGTTTAAATTTTCACGTCAAAGCGATGATTTCATAGAATAGAACCGTCGGTACTATTTTTTTAAAATAATTTATTATTACTTCCTTTAAATCTTCCACACTAAGTTATCTACATTACAAGTATACGATATATAAACTTACAACGTTTGTCTTGTTATAATCAAATGCTGAAAATAAGCTAGTAACAATTTCTATTATGGATTACGACCTTCGTAGGCTATTATGTCTCATTGCAATTACGACAATACCCAACACAAAAACCTACTATTAACAGGATAAGATTCTCTTCGCTACTTAATGAAGGTTTCAAAGAGTCGCCTTCTTAACTATTTTAATATTTAGAATGGAATAATTATACAATCTGGAATAATTGAATAACTATATTAATGATAAAGTTTTTTTTAATAATGAATATACTAAAGTAATAACTTTAATTACTTATATAACTATAAATTATATATCATATCAGATATATTTACTATAAATACATAAGTTTTTACATAGAATAAGGGTAATGAACAAGCTCACAGTACACTTGATGTTTAGTGGCTACTGAGCCCCGTAGACATCTTCATATAACTTCGTGATCATGGGTGTCGCAAGAGACGACAGAAGAAAACTCGAATAATAGAGAAAACAGCTCATTTTCAAAATATACTTAATAAGCTTTTAATATTGTTGCCATTATATATTTGCTGGTGCTATAAAATGCTATCTAGCAGCTTTGGACTCAATGAAAAACCTGTCAGTACCGAAAACAATTTGTAGGAAATGGGTAAATACCTAAGCGGGTTGATGATTATACAATTCGCATTGGTAATGTTTTCTATAAATATGCTCTATAAACGAACTAATACAAAGTACCACAAACACACTATCACACGCGCGCACACTTGATTTTCGTTTTTTTTTTTAATTATTTTACCGAATTATATTATTTTAATATGTATAAGTTGCCCTAATCTAATGTAGTTAATAATATAATAATAATCTTCTTTATTGACATAAAATTTTGTTACAATATTATTTAAGCCTCTGACTCCCGAGCTAGGTTAGAAAACCTGTGTTACGAGAGTCAGCGATCTCCCTAATATACTGACAGCTACTTATTTTATGTAAATAAAGCAATTTTAAAATCTGTGTGTGCGTGTGTGTATGAGTGTGTGCGTGTGTGCGTGTGTGCATGTGCGTGTGTGTGGGTGTGTGCTTGTGTACGTGCGTGTCTGTATGTGTGTGTGTGAGTGCGCGCGAGTGTGCGTGCGTTTGCGTGTTTTCGTGTGTGGATGAAATTTAAGATTTAAACAATTTTTTATACTAATATCGATTCAGTTTGTTCATAATCTAATCCTAATAGCCAATTCTTAATTTTAATTTTTACTTTTCTACTAGTTAAGGGATATATATTTGTTAACTTATTAATTTTTTTGTATAAATATATAGCTTTATATGCATGTTGCCGTCTAGCAGAGGCTGTTCGACATGTTATTGGTAAACATACATTTTTTATACATAGATTGACATACATAGATTACCGCCGAGCCAATGGCCAACTCTGTGAAGCCCCAGCCGAGTGTTATGTCGAGCCTCATCCCAAGTCTTACCATGGAAGACTAAAGCTGTATCATTAGCATAGGTAAATATTTTGCCGTTTACTAAAGGTTGCTGACATAAATCATTTATATAGATAAGGAAGAGACTAGGTCCTAGTATACTTCCCTGTGGAACGCCACATACAATCGGTTCCTCGGAGCTGACATATTCACCCACTTTAACCTGTTGTTTACGGTCACATAGGAGGTCCTTAAAAATCATAAGTGATTTGCCACGAATACCGTACGCGTTCTAACTTGCTCACAAGTATAGGAATCGAGACCGTATCAAACGCCATGGCTAGGTCGAGGAAAATTCCCCATACTTTGATGTTACAAATTCTGTCAATTGAATTACCGCGTCTTCAGTGGACTTCCCCGACCTAAATCCAAATTGTGAAGAAGATATTACTTTATTATGTTCTAAAAATTTAATAAGTCTATGATTTAATGATTTTTCCAAGATTTTAGAGATAGACAAGAGTACTGAAATAGGCCTGTAATTGGAAATTTCTTCTCGGGATCCATCCTTATGAACAGGAGTGATCAGCGATTTTTTAAAAACTTTTGGAAAGATTCCTTGCGCATAACAGAGCTCATTAAGTTTAGTCAAGGATGGAACTACTAGATGTACTGATAATTTGAGAAGTTGCACAGGTATAGAGTCCCATCCAGTAACACAGTTATTTTTTAAGCTTCTGATAATCGATTCTACCTCTCCCTCAAATTGTGGAAGTAGCACAAAAGAGTTAGGAACCGATGGAAATTTTGAAATTATATGGAGAGCTATTTTGATTTGAAATATTTGCAGCGTCAGCTTGTTTTTTACCAATATTAGAGAAATATTCATTTATGTTTTCTACATCACGAACAGCATTTTCATTAGAACTCAAAAGGTTATCAGCACTCGTCTTTTGTTTCGTGTAATTTATTATAGTTTTAATTGCATTCCAGGTATCTTTATTAGTTTTCGCATTACGTAATAGTGACTTTTCGTAGTTTCGTTTAAGGTTTCTCAACACAGAGTTACAATAATTTCGGTAACGCTTATAAATGATTTCAAGAATTTTATTTTCAGGGCTTATTTTAAGTTTACGATGAAGTTTGTCTCTGTGTCGAATACAACGTAAAAGATCAAGAGTTAGCCATGGTTTTAGCGTTCTTTGTTTGTTAGGGACACGACGGAAATGAGAGTGAAGTGAAATTGCACTAGCTAAATTTTCTACGAGAGTTAATGCGGCTTCATTTGCATCAGATGAAGTGTTTATAAATGAAAAGTCCACTGTCTCTAAATATTTTAAACAAGCATCGTAGTTGATTCTATTAAAAAGCTTTGGTTCTTTTGGTATTTGCTGGCCAGGGCAAATGCTGAGTAGGATTGAAGAATGGTCTGTTATAGTACTATTAATCACAAAGGCGCAGATAGTAGTTGTTGAACGTGGGCATTATACCGATGCTGCCAAACTAGTTTTCAGAATGACATGATCTAGACAGCTATGTAACCTAGTAGGATAAATGTGACCTGGAAGCAAACCTAGCTTCCTAGTAGTTGGAAAGAGGAAGACACCGGTTTCTAAGATACAGTTTCTACAACTAGTTTAGAAGCCAGATTTCCATTTATTGTTAAAATTTGTGATTTATTTATATATTTTATTTTGTTGTTCAGCAGAGATTTGTCCGGCAATCAAAGGAACCTTTACTCTATTTATATACCGGATCAACTCCACCTTAACCAGGATAAGATCTATTATTCAGATTTAATAATACAAAGACGATTTATTTTATCAATTTTTAGTAACACAAATAAAAACTAGTGTCCTTTGGATTTAATATAGCCTTTATTCCTTCCTAGCATTGCTTTATACCTATTCGTAAAGTTTCATCATAATTGGTTTAGACAGATTAAAATTAAAATAAAGGTTATTTGTTTATTATTTGTCACGCATGTCTATAGCTCCCTGAGCTTAATAGAAGTTATTTATTTCAGTACTAAAGACAGACACATCAATTTTATTTATATGTATGCTAACTGGCCAGGAAGACGATGTGCTGCCCTTTTCGGCGACCCTTTTCAACCGACGAAAAAACGGAGGAGGTACTCAAGTCGACGCATATACTTTTTTTATGTATGATTATAACTTATTACAGAATAGTCCAATTTTGATAATTCTTTTTTTTAATGGACAGGATGTACCTCAAAATTGGTCCCATTTATTTTTATTTATTTAATATTTATTATACACCTTATACTAAAGTATATAAAAGGCTGACTTAATGCCTAATGGCATTCTCTGCCAGTCAAATCAGGATGGTTTGAGAAACTGTGGCAGGCGTAATCAATCACTTCATCAATAAATAATAAGGATATAAAACAAAATAAAATTCAAATGAAAAAAATAGATATAATTAGTTAAATGTACACACTTACTTAATATATAATATAGGATAAATAATAAATATATAAACCGGTACTTCTATACAAAACCTATACTAAGTAAATAAAATATTATGAGACAAAAATAAAATAACAATTCATATTAAAATACATTGTACAAAATATCTTATAAAGTGAAAGAGAAAAACAAACAATAGTCGGATATTCAGGTGGTATTATTCTCACGGTAGAATTCTCGAACTAGTATTTTAAAATAATTCTGGTTAGTAGTTTTCTTGATATCAACAGGTAACGCATTCCAGAGCAGTATGGACTGCACAGTAAAAGAGGAATTAAAGAAACTACAGTATACTACAAACATTCGTATTCCACCACATAGGTGTGGTGTGGCATGTAGGAATAAATGGGCATGCAAACAAATTTATATCTTTTTGTGCTGCCATCTTTAGTATGGACACGTAAACTAGACTTACTTCTATCGAACTAGAGGGCACACTTGTATATTAAATCTATGCAAAGGAAACAATCCATGTGCTACGCATACGCAGTAATGGCGGTAACTACTCACTAATAGTAAAGCTTAAATAGATATCAATTTAATATTATTCCGATTTCTCGTGCGTTTATAACTGTGCAGTTCATTTGACACGAATTTTGTCACGAAAGCAATATGTTTTTAAATGTGACAAATTTGGTAAGTACTTTTGTAATATTTGCACAATTTACAGTTTTTATTCATTTGTAAACAGCTAATATGCAAGAAATTGAAAGTTCAAGGCATGGGCTGTAATCATCAAAATAATATATTTTTTTAAAAACAAGTCCAGGGGACTAAGTAAAAGGCATTGAATTTAGTCGTTTTTTGATACTTTACAGCACTCATGGTCACGGGGGGGGGGGAGGATTTAAATTCATCGTTGTTTTATTAAAACTCAACTAATTTTAATGATGAAAGAATGTACATATTAACGCAATTTTTTCCAAATTTAAGAAGGTTCATAATAAATTGATTTTAAGACAGTTTTGTTATTATTACCTTTTTTATGGATACGTCAGAAGATACACCTGATATAAAAAATAGCAGGTGATTATAGACATAAGATATTAATGCAATTATGAAAACTTCATTCACGTGTTCCTATAACATATTATATCCATGCCAAATATCAATCATCTATGTTCAATAATCTTTGAGAATTCAAAACTAAATCTTTGACAGACATAAAGAAAGACACACAGCGAGGTGACTCTAATAGTGATTGAATTTTGCTAAATTTAGAATAAAACAACATTTATCAATGTTGCTTAATTAAACCCCACGCGAGCGATGCCGCGGGTAAAAAGCTAGTAATTATAATATATAGTATCTAGCAGTGAATAAAACAAGCCCAAGAGAGTTTTATGTGTTACTCATATACTTTTACTACTATTACAGGTTTACAAGCTGAAACATTAGGAATTGAACCCACATCACTTATACCGGTTGTACTTTCTTCACAAATTTCTACTACAAGTTCACACGATAATCGTATAAGAGGTATTTAATTTATTTTTTAAAAAGAAGAGGGGGGCGTGGAAACGAGCATGTAGCTCACCTGATGGATAGTGACTACCGCCGCCCATGGAGGACCACAACACTAGAGGCATACTTTAAAAAAAGAGTAGGCTCATTTCTTGAAAGCCCCAAGTTGTATTGGTCCAGAAAATTCTCTGGTGGTATTATAATATTAATAAACTCTTAATTACTGTAACTATATTCTATTACTATACCAGTAAGTGCGCGATAAGTTAAAGATATAATGGCTGGAATTTAATAATGATAACATACTCCAGACTGAATTTCGGTCACTGCGGCCATCCTTAACGGAGACTAGCCATCGGCGTGGGACAGGATTATAGTACCCAAATGTATGCGCAAGACAGGTGCACTCTCTACTCCATCACTCTCATATTACGATCGGACGTAAACCGACACGACAGGAGAGAGATCAGGCGCAGGACCAACGGCTTTACGTGCCTTTGGAAGTACGGGGATGATATACCACCAATGTTCTGACTCCGGGCAGCTATTGAGAATTTCTTGACGGAAAAACCCAATAATTAATTTTTTCGCCCGACCCGGGATTCGAACCCAGCACCTCATGATCAGTAGTTGCACCAATACAACTACTAGACCAACGAGGCAGTCGATTTTAAGACTGGAATTTACTATAATAATAACAAATACGACATTAAGATTTAATATGCTAAAAATCTTTTTATAGCTGAAACAAGTAAAAAGGCTTTATATCTAAACCTGGCTCACAACTCACTAGGTAAATAACATGTGGGGTAGGCAGTTTACCGAAATTATTCCTGTATCCAATCCTAGGAAAGGGTTAGTCGTGGTTGTACGTTGCTTTTGTTGCATCTGAAATAACTAGAACTTTGAGACGAAGCACTCCTGACTCAAAACTCTTGCAGATATAACTTCAAAATTTTGTTATCACTGGTCCGCAAGCCATGCATTAGGAATGCTACTTTTTGTACTGTGCACACAGTAGCACCGCGCCAGCTCCAAAAGCATTCTAATAGTATATTACATAATATATATAATATCATTACAAGGCAGAAGTTAGAATTAAAATTCTTTAAAAAAGAGATTCCAATACAATCAGGTCTATGCTGTCATTATTTCATCTGATCTCTATATGATTACCCGTTTGGTATACTTTTTTCAGATACATTGATTAAAAGAAGTTGTACCAGATAAAACATAAAGAAAATTTTAAACAAAATAATGGTTTTAAAAACAAATTTTAAGACAAAAAATTCATGTAACAGCAGCAGAAAAAATTTAAGCTTTACGATTTTGTGCAAGTACGTATATATACTTTGTTAAATAATATTCAATGTTGAAATTATTTTTGTAAGATATCTTTTTATCGCATATTTACTTGTATTTCCTCTTGTGTATAACATTTTATTGCTTGTTATTATTTAAAAAGTGCTCATAACATTTTATTTCTTTGCAGAAAATAAGTTGTCGCCACAAGAATGTGAAGATACGGCAGATATACTTCTGCTGTTTGATCAATTGTTTGATTCTTTAAATGGAGGTTCTTATAAGAAAACATACAAGATCTATAAAAATTGTGTAAAACCAAATTCATTGTTAAGTTAGTAGTTAAGTTTTATTTTATTATTATTGATTTTAATATGTGTCTGCCTTTTAATATTTTATTGCACCATCTCTTATGCAATCTTTGAGGGTCTGAACTTTGTACAATTAATTTGATCAACAAATTAATGATAAGGGTCCTTACTTTTTATATTTATGTCATGTTGGAAATTTTAATTTGATATTTATTAAAAATATAATGACTTAAAATATCCCATTTAGGGGGAATCATTGTTCAAATGTTTTTAATTATTTTTGTTATAATCTCCTCAACACATTATAAAGTTTTGTGAAAGGTGCAAAAAGTTTTTCTTGGAACTACAAATTTGATGTATCCGCTTGGTGTGGGATTGTCTTACAAACCTATATTAATTTTTGTAATTGCTTCTATGTGTGGACGTAATTACGTCGACGGAAGTGCCATTCTATTGTACATTAAAGTATTCTATGTTATGTTATAATACATATATAAAATGGTCATTTTGTAAAAAAATATATTGATTTACACATGTAAACAATGGTATAGTGGGCATAAGAAAGTCACTTTTGTAAATTATTTGTATTTAAAAAAAGTATAGTTATTACACACATTTAAAAAATTAGTTATGTTACAAAAATATTATAACGTTATCAAGTACATATTTTAAATATTAATAATGGTGCTCCAAAATATATCTTTTAATATTAAGTAAAAGATGCAAAAATTCATTGATACTAATTCTTGAAATTATGGAAGAGGAGCAAACCTTTGAAGAGGATTCAATTATCAGTGTGCTCTTAAATGGGAAGTAGTTGAGTCTTGTGGATACAACTGTTTTTCTTGGTATTACTATTGGAGTCATGGGCAACATATACGCTTTTAAAACAAAATTTCAGAAAATGTACAAAATTTGTCAATAAATAAGTTTTTTATTTAAGGAAAAATGTACAAAAAGTTTTATTATAATATCAAAAAATACATCAATAATAACCCCTGGGATTGAGGTGATCGCCACCATGCTTGTACTATTAAAATTTATTTAAAAACTGTATAAACAAAATTATTGTAAAGTGAAATATGTTTTAAGAAACGTCCCGCTGGGTTTCTTGTTGGTTCTTCCCAGGACAGAGTTATCTGTAGTAAATAAAACATGATTTTCAATAAGTATACATAATAATCTATATTAATAATAATTCTATTGTATTGTATTCTCTGTAACAAAATATATTTAATAACTTTTAACTAACCTCTTAAAAGAATGTGTTTAAAGAAATCAATTGATATTGTGCAAATATTGTTAAATTTAACACATCTAATGTTAATAATTTAAGCAAAGAATTTTTAAACAATAAACATTTTAAAAATATCCGGTTTTTATTTTATTAATAGGAACTAGCAATCAGCACGAGAAATGTAAAGAACTATTAATTACATTGCAGCGCTTGTGCAATGTAATTAATGGTTCTAAAAATATAAAATTGTAAAGTGCAAATAAAGGGCGGGCCCAAAGCACTCTTAATTTTATGTCACCTGATGGATCGACACGGAACTTAACGTAAATAAAATTTGAGTTGCTCATCTATCTCTAGTACATAGTCAGTAATCTATGGTGGAATACGAAAGATTATTTTGGGAACGGGGAACTCTATTGTGAGTGTGAATGAGTGAGAATTGGGATCATTTAAAATTGAAAGTAGTACTTGCAAAGTTCGGGAGCTACGCCTTTGACAAAAAGAGAGCCATTTATGCTTAGATCAGTACTGGAAAATATGGTCATACTCACGTAAGCCGAAAATGAATCTAATGCAATTTTTGAGAAGGCGCTTCAACTTATCTAGAGGATATTGAGATAGATCTGGGTAATACACATCCGCATAATAAATAATGGCATATAAATTTGCAAAATAGCATATAAATTTGAAAGACAATAATAAGGGTGGGAAAATAGAGGTGATTTATTGTTTACTGACAGATTTTAATCCTGAGTTGTGGTTTACAACCTAATATAATGATTACATTACATTACAAAAAACTTAATGATGAATGAGCTTTACACCTGTCAGTCTCTTGTGTGTAGACCTCCTCTGCATTTCTGAAAAAGCTCATTCATCGTGAGGTTTGTGTAATACCTAATTTGCCTCTAGATCAGATAAAGCAATACCTTCAAGCGTTTTTACTCTACTCAGTGCCACATGTGCCTGCCCTTTGGCGTTGTTTTTTTTTTGACTTTCTTTCCGAGATTGATTACAGCTTTAAACAAATGATAGTTAAAGTAGGATTATATAACAGTAAATACCTAAAGTAAGTTAAGTAGTTATTTCAAAATTATCAAAAATTAAGCATGTAGTAGTTAGTAGATTATAGCCACAAAATATTATAAAATAAAAACTTTTAACAAAAAAATTAAACCGCCGAAAAACTGAAACTGCAAAGCAATAAACTGAAAAGCAAAAACTACTAAACCTTTTTCTTTTACCTTAATAACTAAGTTCTTAAACTAATGAAAGTGTACCGATGTAAGTATACCTAAATAAATTTGAGTTGGCGACAAGCAATCAATGAACAAAGATCAATAAATTACATTCAATTTAAAGAAATAATCGAATCAAATTAACAATGCAACGTGAAATCTTCAGCAATAAAAATACGCTTTCCGCACGAACGCTCGCAAAGACGTGTGCCCTCACGTGTGTACCCATTTAGGTTGCTGTCTCGCTAACATTAACTTGGTGAAAGCTCGCCATTTTCCGACGAAGGGGCGTATCGTGCCGCGCATCACACTCTACGGAATTAACTAATTTGCTCGTTAGACGCCGACTCAAAATTACTTAGGTATACCTACATTAGTTTAAAAACTTAGTTATTAAGGTTAATTAAAAATTCAAAATAATTACAAAAATATATACTTAGGTACATTCACATTAGTGTAAGAACTTAGTTATTAAGGTAGAAGATAAGGGTTTATTATTTTTGCTTTTCAGTTTTTCTGTGGTTTAATTTTATTGTAAAATTTTTTTATTCCTATGAAAACCTTTCATTCGCAATAAAAATATTCAGTCTGTTATCGATTTTAAAACTAGCCTTTCTAAAGATGGAGCCAGCAATGCACATTTATATTTTTAATGATATTTAATTAAAATTGTTTGAATTGGTTTCGGAGATTAGCGAGAACGAACATCGTTTGGCTTTTGATAAGATATATGTATAAATATATCAGCAGTGTGATTGTGAAACTCTAGTAAAAATTGTTTATCGGTGAGACTCTTTTGAATACTGCTTTATGATTTCTCATTAATAAGGTATTAAATGTACATTTCACACAGTACAACGAATTCAAATGTCGAACGTCAAGACGATGCCTTTCACCGTTTCCACTCGAGTTACGTAATCACATTGCAGGAAACAGTAACGTAGATAGCGCCACGTGGAAAATCAAAATATAACCAACTTTTTTCGTAAATATTGGCCTCGGATAAAAAAATGTCTATCGTTGCATATAAAATGATTCGGTTGCAAATTTCTATCAGGTTTTTTATATTATATTCCTCTAAAATAATATATAAAAGACCAAATGGAATTATTCCACCTAATTTTACTTTGTTTATTTTATTTTTTATGTTAGTTGCACAACAAAACTTGTATAAAAATGTCTCTTTAGAACAATTTAAAAGGTTTAGGGTGATTGAAAGTCTAAAACTAAAGAAGATATTTTAACTAAGTAATTAAATAGGCGATGACACTACAAAGTCTTATACGGTATATTAAGAGACGAAAGCAACAAATTAACAATGGTCAAATCTAATTAAGTCCCCGGTCTCCACAGACAGTAATGGCTCGTTTTACCAACTATAACTGAAACCCTGTCTATTGCGAACGCACTAACCAGTCATTTAAAGAGGCAAGATGGAACTCCGGTAGTAATTGGAATGTTAAATAAAGTGATTGGAGTAATAATTTATACATATAAATTGTAAGCTATGTTTTTCTTTTTATTAAGTTTTTAGCACAGGATAAATTTTAAATATTACAAATGGTAAATGCCAATACATTTTTAGACTTCTCTAAAGTAGTTCTTCAACTAATTTAATCTAAGTTTAAGTTTTAGTATCATTTATTATTAAATTTCATTACAAGATGCCGAGTTGCACTTTTTTACTTACCGTAAATGAATTGGAATAAAGAACGATTTACGTTTAAATTTTCTCTTAATCAGGTTTAAATATTATTTTCCAACTTTTCTAGATTAAAACATAATAAAAATATCATATGTGTATTATAATGCTTTTAAATTTAATTGTTGGATCATTGTCTTTACTGATACTATAATATTGCGCAGGCTGATGGTAATTCTAAATTTATTGAAGAAAGTTTTAATAAGCGTTATTAAGGTGATCGTTATAGTTTCTAGATAGACAATTGAAGATACTGCTACCCATCTCCTTCTTATGACACCGATAATATGAAATAGGGTAGTGGATATTCTTATACCACCATTTATACGATATATATATATATATATATATATATATTTCAGGGTTATTTTTCTAAAGTATTCAAACTTAAAAATTAAGTTCAAATATATAAAAAATAAAGCCGGTTTTGAAAATACGAGCCAAATACGGCTTCTACTTTTATTTGAAATTATACAAAATTGAATGTGATTTATGGGCAACAACTACGCGGATTCAAAGTGTACAAGGTGTCCTATTAATAGAGTACAAACGAAATGTGGCGAGGGATGAAATCATGCCTTATGAGAATGCCTATAATTTTTTTTTATAAAACTCTCAAGGTTTTTTTGATTTTCATGGTTTTATCGAATTAGTACGTATAGTTTGCGCTATTCCATTGAAATAGCAAAAACGTATTCTTTATTGAATATTATTTGTGACTAGAGATGTAGTATGTGTAGAACTGCATCTTTATTGCAGTTACACATTAACTTTTCTTTAGAAATTCGTTTTCTTATAAATTTAATAATTTGAAAACCTGTTTTATTGCTAGTTTTTGTTCCAACTCTCTAGTTTTGACCACAATCTCTAATTTTTACAATATTTCGAAATGTACTGCAATGTAGAACAAAAAACTTTTATCAAAAAATTTGGCCCTTTAGCAATCAAATAGCAATAACTTTTTATTACTTCTTTAAATCTTCATTCATTGCAATATTTTTCAAGCCAATGGGTATCACGGATGTAGTACTTTTTTAACATCACAGTTTCTTAAACTTGGATGAAAGATCTTGTCTCATGGAAATTAGCAACTTATTTTTTCTTAAGAGTCTGTTCATGTTGTTTGTAACTACAATAAACATGCAGTTACACATCTAGTCAGAAATAATATTCAATTACAAAAATACGTTTTCACTGTTTCAATAGAATGACATAAATTATAGGTAGTAAAGTAAAAATTTTTCGATAAAATCATGAAAGTCAAAAAAATCTTAAAAACTGTAACATTTTTAAATGAAGTATGTGTAGTGTGTTGGAAATGAAATAGGTCCTTGTAAGAGATAGTGTTTAGTTTTATTGCGCGTGTAACTACAGTGTCGGCCCGATTGTCAATGCCTCACAATTCAGCTACATAGCTACTATACTAAGTGTATTAGTTACATAGGTACTATATTAAGTGTAGTTACATCACTGCCCCCCCCCCCCAAAAAAAATTACGTTATAAGATACAATAAAATTTGAAAATACGAACAAATAGGTGTAGACAGATTTGGAAGATAACGTACTGCTTATCAACTCGTAATGCACAAACACTTGGTATCATATGTCTTAACACTGAGAATTACATTTGACGCGTCAGTAGTTATCAACGCTCGACTTAAACGATAACAACAATTTAACAATAACAACGAGTTGCAATGATAAAAATTAAAACATAGGTATATTACACAATTAAATTCATTTCAGTTAAAAAAAAAAATTGCCACAAGTATTATAATAACAATTGCTGAATCTGCCAAAATTATTACAAAATATTTTCTTTTACACTACTTACAAGCTAGACTAACAAAACAGTACGTCTGATATCGCCAAACACCATGGAACGCAACTCGTTAACAAAAATTTCTATTTTAGTATTTACTAAATGTTGACCTTTAACCATATTTCTTAAATTATTCACTGCGAGATAAATAGCTACAAGTTCTTTGTCGTAAGTGCAATATTTCTGCTGAGTATGCGATATTTTTTTAGAAAAATACCCTAGCGGTGACCGTGAATTACCTACTTGCTTTTGCAATACCGCTCCCACGCTTGTATCCGATGCATCCGTTATAAGTGCAAGCGGAGTGTCGGGTTTCGGATACGATAAGCTTACTTCATTTTGTAACTTTATTTTACATTGAATAAATGCTTCATTTGACTTATCATCCCAATCAATTTTAGTTTTGTCTTTTTTCTTAGACTTTTAACTCCATTTGATATTCCACAGTATTGGGTAAATGTAAACGATAAAAGTTGACCATACCCAAAAATCTCCTGAGATTTTCAATAGTTACTGGTTTCGGAAAAGCTCAAATGGCATCAACTTTATCTTTAAGAGGACGAATTCCTTCCGCAAATACCTCGAAACCCAAAAAATCTATTTTAGACTGCCCAAATAAGCATTTATTCAGGTATAGGTATAGGTGATAGTCAAACCGCATTTCAATCGCTCGAACACGATATTCGGACTTTAGCACGGATATGACGTCACATAAAGAGCATATCTCTATGTGACATCATATCCGTGCTTGCAATGGTAACGTCGTCGATATAACTATGAAGGAAATTCAGTCCATCAAAAACAGTGTGATTCATAAACCGTTGAAAAGCTTGCGCGCCTTTGCGCAATCCAAAGTTCAAGTGTCTTCTCTACATCATTAAGGTTGAACATTATAACATGTTACGCGCGATTAATATCGACTCGTGAGAATTTTTTTTTTACCTTCCAATAAATACGTCAAATCATGCAATTACGGTATAGGGTACATATCGGGCTTGGTTATTGCGTTAAGAACCCTGTAGTCGCCACATGGTCGTATTTGGTCGTCTTTTTTAGGCACAACGTGTAGAGGGCTTGCCCACGCACTTTTCGACGGTCTGCAAATCCCCAAATGTTGCATAAGCCTAAACTCTTCTTTAACCTTTGAGGTGCGATGCGGTGGTAACGGTCTTACTTTCGCGTGCACCGGTCGGCCATTAGTACCGTAGTGTACCGAATATCTGGGTGGTTCTTTAAATGAAACCGGCTTGGTTATATCAGGATACTGCGCTAACAAATCATATAAAAAGGGTGACACTTATCCATGGTCTGAACCGCCTGTTCTTGACAGAAAACAGTAGGAGCTAAAATATTTAATGATTTCCTATATTTACGCGTACACTACACATTGAAATAATACTAGTTCTTACGGAATTTATCGCGTGTATTTAACTTTTTTAATTACCCGACGTTGTAAAGACCTACATCTGGCAGACAATGAAACTATGGTCAGTTTTGATGTGCAATCATTGTTTACACGCTTACCTGTTGAAGACTGCATCTCAATTGTAACTAGAAGGCTGGAAGAAAACAACATGCCCGTAGAATATGCAGTATGACTCAGACACTGCCTTACATCTGGCTACCTATTGTAGAAGGAGGAGTTCTACAAGCAGGTAGATGGTGTGGCGATGGGCTCACCTGTATCTCCCATTGTCGCCGACATATTCATGGAAGACTTTGAGGAGAAAGCCCTGCTTAGTTCTCCCATAAATTCAAGGTTCTACAAGCGGTACGTAGACGACACTTTCACAATTCTACCTTTAGATAAAGTAACTGCATTTTTTAGACCATCTTAACTCTATAAATTCTAAAATTCAGTTCACAATGGAGTTAGAGGCAAACAATTCATTAGCTTTTCTAGATGTGTTAGTAATTCGGAATCCTGATAACACCTTGAGCCATACTGTGTATAGAAAAAAGACCCATACAGATAGATATTTAAACGGTGATTCTCACCACCATCCTTCACAGTTAGCTACCGTGGGTAAATCTTTGTTTCAGAGAGCACGAGGGATCTGTGACAGTAAACACCTGGCCGCAGAGCTCCACCATGTCAAGCAAGTTTTGCATGACAACAAGCTTCGAGTCCCGCGCCTACGTCACAGTGAACGAGTGAAGCCGGCCACAGTCGAGCGTGTACCTGCTGTACTGCCATATGTTAGAGGAGTCAATGACAATTGGCTACATCTTGAAGCGCGCTTCCATCAAAACATACTTCAAGCCGCTGAAGAAAATTGGTCAGTTTTTACCATCGGTCAAGTGTAATGTCCCTCTGCAAGATGCAGGAGTGTACAAGCTTGATTGTGAATGTGGTTTCTCCTACATAGGACAAACTAAAAGATCAATAAAAACCCGCGTTAAAGAACATATAGCTGATGTGAATAATCGACGCTCCGGGAAGTTTGCAGTCTGTGAAAACGTACAGGATCGCCCCCGTCACTACATCAGATTCGATAGACCGCAGATCCTTGCTAAAGAACACCGATTCCTTCCGAGGATGATTCACGAGGCTATTGAAATCAAAAAGCATCCTAATTTCAATAGAGAAGATGGCTGGGTGCTACCATCTGCTTGGGATCCTATAATAAATAAAATTAAATTCCAACCCAAGCATACAACTGCAAGACTTCAAGATACCATAAGTTCATACTGCATAGATCGGAACAAAAGTTAAATTTTAATCTATGGTAACCGTGGTTAACTATGACATATGGACGTTGAACATCTCAGTCCTGCCCGTGACCATGAGTGCTGTAAAGCGTTCGAAACGTCGGGTAATTAAAAAAGTTAAATACACGCGATAAATTCCGTAAAAACTAGTATTATTTCAATAAAATATTTAAATTCGTTATCTCGTCAATTAGTTTGTGAGACGCTATGTCGACAAACAATTTACAATACGCTAAAAAATCTGCACCTAAAATTGGCCGACGCACGTCCGCGATAACAAATGTTCACTGTTACGCGCTACGCAACCCTAAGTCTAAATTTAAAGTTTTAACACCATAAGTGTTTATTTTGTGTTTAGTTTGCTGCATATAAAATATATTCAGAACACCCATTACCACACGATTTAGCACTCACTTTGTTCCGCGGTAAAACTGAGATATTTGCACCGGTGTCAATTAGAAAAATAAGGTTGCTGGACTTATCTCTTATGCTGAGGCGATGATTAGAGATGCCTATCCAACTATTCGCCTCCTCCCGCTGCACGGCATCTAGTTTCCCATTTCCTCCGGTTTCCAAGCGCACGGCTGAACACATTTCTGCGCCCTAGCATTGAAGCAATAGTGGTAGAAACACAACCAGTTGTCACGAGAAGCAGCGCGCCCATGAGTACGGCGGTGGTGACCTTGAGCATGCAAACGGACTCGGGGCTTCTCACGTTCTCTTGATTGGAACCGCGATCTTCCCATGGCCATTTTATCCAGTCGCTTATTAATCTTAGCGATTTCAGCAATGATGGAAGCGTTGTCTGACGAAGTCGATTTTATCCTTGCCACGCTGATTGATAAAAAATTATTGTTTCATGTTATCTGAAGTAATCTAAATAATGCCACATTAATTGATTTTTTTACAAGGAGAAATGGTCTGCGGTCGACACATTTCTTAAATTCTTGTTTGACATTCGAGGAACGCTGTATCACTTTAATTTGATCTCGTACAAAGGATGCTAAGGAGTCGAATGACGGTAATTCAGAGCTACGATTCTCCATTTCAAACGCACGCACGAAGTCCGAGTCTAGTTTCCTTAAGGCGATATGGAGAAACACCACGTCCATAAGGTCAATAAATTTCAGGTTCTTGAGTGCAGCCACCGATGCTACAAATTTATCTAAAAACTGCTCTAAGCCAGTGATGTTCGCGGATGATATAGCTATAAGATCGAATATCTGGTCTAAATATGCAGAGGCTAACATTCGCTTATATTCATATTTGTTTTCAAGCGTTTAGAATATTAACGATTAATTGTTTGTTGTTGGTGTGAAACTCGAACAAATGGACTGTGGCCTACCACTCAATTTACTAATTAAATAATACAATCTTTCAGCGTCCGATAACGATGGATTATTATCTATGGTGTTTTGAAAGCTATTAATAAACAACGGCCAAGTTCTAATATATCCATTGAATACCGGAATATCTATGGGGGGGCAATCTAAGTGATTCACGTGGGCGTACCTGGATTTCTGGTTTTGCTTCGCTTTGGGCTGGAGCCTGTAAGAGCTTTGCCGTCCTTTTTATTCGATACAACATATCTTCAAATGATAGAAGTGGTTGATAGTTCACTGTATACTTAGGGTCGATTTATAATTCTAAACTTTTAGTTTTGTCTAATATATTTTTGTAATCCGATCGCAAAGAGTCCACCGTTTCGATTGCACATAAAAACGTTTCCCGCACTGAATCTACGTTAATATTCTTTATGTGATCACTTATATATTGTATACGTAAAAAGAGTACGTCCCTCTTTGCGTAAAGAGTTTTATGTTTAATTTCATTTCCACTATAATTAATATTAGATTAATCATCTTGAATCACTATAATTAATATTAGATTAATCACAAAAATGTACAACGAATCATACAACGTTGGAAGATGAACACAATGTGCTACGTGCCGTATTACGTCGTTAAATTGAACACGTCGTCAGTAATATTTTTTGTCGTGAAGGTAACTTGCAATCAAACGAGATAATACTCGTCGACTAGATAAGAATGTAAAGCTCGTATAATTACAAATGGCGGGTAAGATAAATAAAATTAAGCGGGTCTAACTATTTAAATAAATAAGTATTTATTTACCTTTGCGAATAAACTAACCAAAATTTAAATTTAAACTAAAACAAAAAGTACATAAATTTATCCAATATTAAATTACAGTGTATTGTCCAAGGAATTGGTTCAGCAGTTCGACTCCATGAGGTTACAGGGCACGAGTTCCTAATCCGCTCGAGTGACCAGAAAAATGGTTGGGTGGCGAGCCTAAGGGTTCCCAAGTTCGAATCCCAGGTTGAGCCTTGACCCTATTTTGCGAGATGTTATTCTAAGTGGACTATATACGCGATGGCTTCATATGCCTCAACAAGATGGCGAATGTGACACGCGGCACCTTAGACAATGCGCTCACTCTTCCAAATCTATTGCTTTCCAAGGTTAGGAAGGGATTCTACTTGAGCAAATTAGGAGAAATAAAATGGGGCGGGTTAACTAATAAACAAAATGCTCAAGTAAGAACAAAATTACGGGAAAACACTTACCGGGGTGTGATTATAGTGCGGCGGACGACGCTTCCGTTGCGGTGATGCGACGTGAGGTGGGTTCTTTTGGGGCGACCCAGAGATGCGATTCAGGCCAATGGTGCGAAGGAAGAGAGCGGTGTGCGACGATATCTCACACTATGGGAGGCGGTTACTTCTGGAGCGCGACTGCTCCAGGTGATGCGGTTCAGACTAGCGGCGCGTGGCAAGAGGACGCTCGAGGGCGGCGCGCGAGCCTTTATTACCTCGGCTTTTCGCACCAAGCACCTCGGTCGGGCGCGTTTCTCATTGGTCGAAAGAATTGCGTCACATTCTAGACTCCTCCCTTTCCCTTTCAGTGTTTACGGAAGGGATATTAGGTCAAAGGATGGGTAAACGCTTGGCAATATACCCTCGAATAAAATTAAAAATACAAGAATCGTTTCCGCGTAACCACTACGCATACCCGCCTCGCGGAGCCAAGGACGGGATATGTCGTACTCTTACCGAATAAAACCCCATGATGTTCCACCTTCGTCGCATATTGGCAGGGCCACGGGAACGTTTTCGCACATATCCGCGGCCCCACCAACACCGGCCGCCCCATGATGGCACCTCCTTGGGAGAGGACTACTCCTCCCCGTTCTTCTTCCCCAGGTTATGATGCACCAGAACACATGGCGCACCTTCCTTCACGGCCTCCAAATAAACCTGCACAACGGACGCCCTGTGTCCAATGTGCGAAGGCTATGAGGTCAGGAAAAACGAGCACTAGCTTTCCTGACCTCAGCGGTGGATCTGGTCTATGGTTTCGCTGCCAACCAAGATTTTTGGCTGCGGAGATTAGGGAGAGCGACGCCTCGCAATACCGGCACTCCTCTCCCCCTGCAGCCCCACAACCACCGCATCAACGGTGTCGTCCCGTTTGAGTCACGGAGGATAGAGCAAGTGGCGATGATTAAGCCTCTCTGCCACGTGCACTCTGCAGATAAAAATCTAGAGTAACTGGAAGAATATATTATTTTACAGCTTTAACAAAGCCTTTATGCAACATGAATAAAAATAAACAAACAAAACTAGATCAAAATAATTATGTTGGATGTTTTAATTAATCTTAATCAAGTTACAAGGGCATTCAAGTTAACGCAAATTTTATTTCAGAACGCTGACAAACAAATAACTTGAATATACAGACTAGCCTAAACAGAGAGGGTAATTTTATATTGTGTTGAACGCTTGAGTAGAAAGGTATTTTTTCCACACAAAAAAATAATATACGTTATGACTCTCAAAAATAGAAGCCTTACAGGCACGGCACGTGTATCAAAAGTTAATTCTGTTACGATTTTAGTAGTTTCATTTATAATAAAATCAATAAAAAAGACTGAATTGTACTATTTGAATAAAAGGAAATGCAAAATTAAATTATTTGAATTTATTCATCTTAAACTATAACTTTTAAGAAACTGAAGATTACTTACTACAGTAATGCTTACACCTCTTACACACACTCATGCATTCAACATGTTATACACAAAGATATACATATTATACCATTTTACTTTTTGTAAAAAAAGTAAAATGTGAATCTTAAACATAACACATTTTGTTATGTTTAAGATTCACATTTTATCTGTTGTATACCTTCTATTTAAGTTATACTTATGTTAATCTGTTAATATGTAATAGGGAAGAGTACTGTGATCTGAAATACAGATATATATATATATATATATATTTTTGTGTTACGAGCTTGAGGTTCGTGACAATAAAAATTGCCGATAAAATTACCTAAATTAACACTTTAATTTACTTTACACAATTAAAGTTAAAACACTAATAATTTAAACACACTAATTCACTTAATTCCACTCCGAAGCTTCGCTTGTTTCGCCCAAATCAACAATGCCACCATCGCATCTTGCAGCGCCTATATATTTAAATTAGCAAAGAAATATCCAGAATGTTCAAGTAAACACGCGGAAGGTACCGAGCGTTCGAGTTTCGACTAGGCGCTGTCAGTTGAGCGATTTGTGATGTCATTTTCTCAATGCTCCCCTCGCTCTCGTTCCTGACACTAGATGGCGCTAGTTGACTTATTCATGCAACACTGCCCCCTCCTAAGACATGCTCGTCCCGAGCATTATCGGTCCCATAATAACGCGCCAAGCGATCCACATGGACGATCTTAGGAGTCCCTCTTGCGCCTTTCTGTATCCGGTAGGTTACATCGTTGATCCTGGTCACAATCCGGTACGGGCCGTCCCATTTAGCTTGAAGTTTAGGAGATTTCCCTTTGCTGCGGACTGGATTGTGCAACCACACAAGTGAACCTTCGTCGAACCCTTTGTTGTTCATTTTGCGGTCATACCGGGTTTTCATCTTTTCAGACATTTGCTGGCCCGATTGTCTGACGTGCTCATAAACGTCATTCATTTTTTTCCGCAAGTCATTTGCATAATCGGTTATACTGCGTGGAGCATCGGGTGGTATCCCGGTGATCAGGTCTGCAGGCAGCCGTAATTCTCTTCCAAAGTTTGCGAAAGCTGGTGTCACTGCTGTACTTTCGTGAACAGAACTTCGATATGACAACAAAAACGGTTGTATGTGCTTGTCCCAATCTCGTTGCCGATTGTCTACAACTTTTGCTAGGTACCTCTCCAATGTCTGATTAAATCGTTCCACCATTCCATCAGATTGCGGGTGATAAGAAGTCGTTCTTGTTTTATGAGTACCCATAACTCGGCAAGTTTCCTGGAATATTTGAGACTCAAAATTCCTTCCTTGATCGCTGTGAATCTCTAAAGGTACTCCAAAACGACAGAAGACTTCATGAACTAGTTTATCTGCAACTGTTGAAGCTTCTTGATTTGGAATGGCGAAGACTTCTGGCCACTTAGTGAAGTAATCCATCACAACCATGAAATACTTATTACCGCTTTCACTCTCCGGAAACGGCCCCGCCACGTCAATGGCTATTCTCTCCCATGGTGCACCAACATTGTACAACTTCAATGCACCTCTACTACGAGTCTGAGGTCCCTTTACAGCCGCACAACTTGTACATTTGCGACACCAGTCCTCGACATCGTTTCGACAGTGGACCCAGTAAAACCGTTCTCGGATCTTCAGTAGAGTTCGTTTAACTCCCAGATGGCCTCCTGAACCATCATTATGGTACAGCTGTAGAACATCCGGTACTTTAACTTTAGGGACAACCATTTGCAAATGACAGCTGTCTCCCCGAACGTTTTCCCATTTACGACACAGAACTCCATCCTGAAGCAGCAAGCTGTCCCACTGGGCCCAATAGCTTTTAGTGGTCGAACTCATCGCTGAGACGTCACTCCACTTGGGCTTGGGAGCACTGGCCTTTATCCATTCCAGAATCGGCTTGATGTCCGGATCTTCCTGCTGTGCATGTAGTAAGCTGTCCTTCCACTCGTTGCTGAGGTGGTCTGCCCTGAGCATCCTCACGGATACCACTTCCTTACTCTCTTGCCTACTACAATGGTTGCAATCTTCAGGACAAGGTCTTCTTGACAATGCATCTGCGTTGCCGTGAGATTTCCCGCTGCAGTGTCTGATAGTAAAGTCGTATTCCTGCTGCTGCTGGGCGGTGCTGTTAGCCGCACTTCCTTTCTGCGACCGTTCACCTTCCCTTCGCAGGGTGTGCTCAGGGCAGCTGGACCGAAGATGGCTCCTTTCCCCACAGCCATAGCACCTAGGGCTGTATCTTTTATTGTGGTCGCGAACCGTAACTGCTGTAACCTCCCCTAGCGTGAGGTGAACGATGATCCTGTCGCCGCCAGGCAGTGTCGTTAGCTACACTACCCTCTCGAGATCGATCAACTCTCCTTTCCACGGTTCGCTTAGGGCAGCTGATTCGAAGATGGCCCTTTTCCCTACAGCCATAGCACCTTGGGCTGTATCCTTTGTTATGGTAGCGAACTGTAGCTGCTGCAACCTCCCTGACGCGATGGGAACGATGATCCTGCCGCACGGCTTCCACTTCCAGTGCATGGGCCAAGGCGTCCTTAAGCGTCTCGTGGTGCCCGAGCCTCACAGCAGCTCTGACTTCCAGGTCGCGGATGCCGTCGATGAATGTCTGCACCAGGTTCCCTTCAATGAGCGCAGGTACAGACCGGTATGCTTTTCGCACCAGCTTCTCCACTTCTAGAGCCCACTGCTGCAGGTTTTCGTTGATGCGCTGCACACGATCTTTAAGCTGCGCACGAAAGACGTGTTCCAGGTGAGCGTCGCCATATCTCGCCTCCAATGCCTCAAGGAGTTGCTCATAAGTCACTTCCTCACCGAGAGCTTCCAGAACTGTTAAGGCCTGGTCGCGCAGGCCTAGTGTGAGAGCAGTCATAGCCTGACTTTTATTCCAGCCGTTCGCCTTCATAACAGCCTCGAACTGGATCTTGTAGGCTGACCAGGAAGAGGTACCGTCGAACGGCGGCACTTTGAATCCACGTAGCGAAGGTGTTGTAGCTACTACGGGAGCTGTTGTTCCATCCCCAAGTTTGAGGTCGTCCAGCGTTTTCTTCACGTCAGCCATTACGTTGTCAACCCGATTGTTTACTTGGTCGATTCGGGTTTCGGCCTCCGACAGGCGGTTGTCATGTTGAGCAACCTTATCCTTCACCTCCCGTATCTCCTTTCCGAAGATAGCGTGAAGGTCCTTCATGAGGAGCATCTGCTCTTCCTTATCGCGTTGGAGTTGCTCTTCTAAACGACGGGCCTGTTCCTCCTGCCAGCGGGCCTGTTCCTCCTGCCGGCGGGCCTGTTCCTCCTGCCGGCGGGCCTGTTCCTCCTGCCGGCGGGCCTGTTCCTCTTGTCCGCTTTGCAGCTGCTCTTTCAACTGACGGGCCTGCTCCTCCTGTCGGCGAGCCTGCTCCTCCTGTCGGCGAGCCTGCTCCTGCAGCATCACCATCAGAGCACCTAAGTCAGGTGCTGCAGATGTAGGAGCTACCGACGGGCCTGCAGCCGGTGGCTGGCCCTCCGACGTCTGCGGCGTTGCACCACCAAATCTTCGTTGGTCCGTCTCCTGCTGGCGTTGACTTCGGGTACGGACACCCTCCGTTTCCTCCTTAGGTAAAATCGGCATGATTTTATCCCACTTCTGACACCAATTGTTACGAGCTTGAGGTTCGTGACAATAAAAATTGCCGATAAAATTACCTAAATTAACACTTTAATTTACTTTACACAATTAAAGTTAAAACACTAATAATTTAAACACACTAATTCACTTAATTCCACTCCGAAGCTACGCTTGTTTCGCCCAAATCAACACTGCCACCATCGCATCTTGCAGCGCCTATATATTTAAATTAGCAAAGAAATATCCAGAATGTTCAAGTAAACACGCTGAAGGTACCGAGCGTTCGAGTTTCGACTAGGCGCTGTCAGTTGAGCGATTTGTGATGTCATTTTCTCAATGCTCCCCTCGCTCTCGTTCCTGACACTAGATGGCGCTAGTTGACTTATTCATGCAACATATGTATGTATATATATATATATATATATATATATATATATATTTATCTAGTTCAGACACAGATACTCCATCATTCTTTGGGAACTAGGTTATAAATGTGATAGTTATGAAAGTGTTGAAAATAAAGTATAAAGTATAAAAGTATTTTTAAGCAATATGCTAAGTTACATTTAAAAATAAATTTACGGCGTCGGTGACTTTGTTAATAATATTTGATCAAATGATGGCGAAAAAGTCTATTGACACCGTATGAGTTTATAGAAGTGATATTATTAAGGTGAATCATGGATTAATTACATGAGGTTAGTAAAAAAAAAAAAACTTTTTGGATTTGTGTGCCTCCCAACGGATAGGTCTTAAGATGAACATGGACATAACAAAGATCATGTTTAATGTCCATGTCACACCTATGCCGGTAGTTGTTGGGAGAACTAAGCTCGAAGTTGTGGACGAGTACGTCAATCGACGGATTCAGCTCGGCTGGGCAGCGTTCGGGAAATTACGACACATCTTCTCGTCAGGTATACCTCAAATCCTGAAAGCTAAGTTGTACAACCAGTGCGTGTTGCCAGTGATGATATATGGAACTGAGACGTGGTCCTTCACTGCTGGCTGTTTGAGGACGCTCAAAGTCGCTCAGCGAGCTATGGAGAGGGCTATGCTCGGAGTTTCTTTGCGTGATAAACTTAAAAATGAGGATATCCGCAATAGAACCAGAGTGACTGACATAACCCAACGGATTAGTAAGCTGAAGTGGCAATGGGCCGGCCATATAGCTCGAAAAACAGACAAAAGTTGAAAAAACTAATTCCTTTTAAAGAAAATAAATTGTGCAATTGTAATTCTACTACAAATTCAAATTAAATTTGTTCGCAAAATTTAAGAGAATGTCGTTAAAGAAATGTATCTCGCAAAGGTAACAGAACAAGATGTCGCACGCCTTCTACGTGACGAAAAGTTGAATAGTGTAATACCTATGTAACTTTTCGTAATATCAGCGGATTTAACATATAAGTTCGTAATCATTGAGCAAGTATCTTGTCTCTCGACTTTGTTAGAATTCATTCGACTTGAATGTCATTATTTAATTTATAGCTCTAATGAAAGACTTATTAGTAGTTTTAAAGAAATTATATATAACGAACATAAAGCTACGATTTATAAAACTTTCATTTCCCTATACAAGTACACAAGAGAGTCTTAGTAACTCAAGAGCTTAATACTTAATACTATTTAGAGTCGACTTCAAAAAAGAGGAGATTTACCATTCGACTGTATGCTTTTATATGCATTTTACGCGATATGTTCATCAAATTTAAGACTATATTGTTATTTGTTTTTTAGGTTGCATTTATTTATTTATTTAATCTTTATTGAATTTTACTCACAGTATAGGATCAAAAGGTAGATATAATGCTAAAAGCATTCTCTTCCAAACATCCTTAGGGCAGTGAAAACACTACGAAATTGTTCACATAGAACATAAAAAATATATAAAAAGAAAACTGTACACACATTTCTAGTTAAAACCCTAGAGAACAAAATAATGTTAATATATACATGTATATTAACACACGTGTAAAATAACACATACATATGGTAGGGCCACGCTGTAGATATATTATGTTTGTAGCAAGGAGAATAACCAAGCTCTCACTGCATACCAGCGTAAAATAGCAGTTTAATACTGCTGTGCTGTGCTGCTGATACGTAAGGTGAGATCCAGAGACATTTTTACTGGAAACGAGGCATTCCATCCTCTGGGGTGACAACTGCGTTTTGATTCGTCATCTAGGATAAATGTAGATGTCTATGGGCCTCAACTTTCGGTTACCACCAGGTGGACTGTTTGCTCGTTTGTCACCCTTATTCTATAAAAAATATACTATAAAAAGTCCACATAGTTCTGGGATAAAATAAGTAAGACTACAGTAGTTTGCTGATGATAACCTCTCGTATACGATATTAAAATTATGTATAACATAGTCACTTAACTGCATCGATACCAATAATATTGAAAAAAATTTATGGAACTAACATAATACCATACCACAGTTAAGGAATTTGGGTGTGTTGAAAAAAAATGAACGGTAATTTTTAAAATTAACGTACTTTATAAAATGTATTTACATATAACTGTTATTATAGTTTGTCGAATAATTAATGAAAGGGATCTGAAAGGTAAGAAATAAAGAAATGAAAGTACCTATTTCTTTAAGTGCTTAAGTAATACATAAATCATAATAATTGCTTAAAAATATAAAATAAACGGTAGTCAGAGAACATTTAAATTTGCTAAGATATTGCTTAAAATTTATAACTCTCCGATATTAGGTTGGCATCGTGTTCAAATTGCATTTTCCACTGCAGCAAGTTTCGTTTACGTCATTGGTGTATTATTTTCTCATTTCAGTGCCACAAGAGTGGTTATTATTCATAGAACGTTATATATTTTTATAATGTAATCTATTTTATTAATAATTATTCAAATAAGTGACGTAAAATAGAATAGATTAAAACGTTTAATATATTAATGAATAACATTACCTACATATACTTTTTTTCATTTCTTTTTTTTTGACAGTATGATTTGAGAGGTGATTTTCAAATATTTCGTTTCTGTAGTTACTTGAACATTTAATTATATTGTGACCGCCTCCTTAATAATTTAAATAGAAGCCGTCACAATAAGAGGTCAGATTATGATGAATTTTCTTCTATTTTGTTATATTTATGAAAGTAAGCATGAACCTACGTCTAATACACTACACGCTCACACGTACATGGAGTAATGAACAAATATTTAAATGCACGTAATAATCTATATTAATATTTATATTCCTTTCCTTTCGCCGATTAGATGTCAGCTAGGGACGGATTTTACGAAATTCCACCCACAAGGGAGTTGGAGTTTCGGGGGCGTTAATTTATAAAACTCGGCCAGAATATTTTTTTGGCATGTTAAAAATTACCAAAAACGGATTTTATGAAATTTCACCAGCGCAGTGCGAGGGCGTTAAAAAAACTTTTAATCTATATCTCCCTATAGGTTTTTAAATTTGGCAAATTATTATTTTTATCATTTTTAGTTCAACTGAGAACGAATATTACGAAATTTCACTCACGAAGGGGATTGCGGGGGCGTTATCAAGAAAGTAAAAAAAAATATCGATTATAGTTCGGGCTATAATGAATAATAAAATTATTCTGTAGAAGTTTTTTGTGTGTATTTGAGTGGGTTCCAGGATGGTTTAAAAAATCAATTTGACTCGGTAGGTGGCGCTGTTGTCGATATCCAAATATCGGATCGCTATTGTAATATGCATGTATGCTTTTTCAGGTTTCAAATACAAATTATAGAATACATTAATATGACAAATAAACAATTTGTCATATTGAAATCATTTACTTGTTTATCCATTCCATAGTTAACACTAGATTCGAAAATATTTATTCTTCCAAAGAATGGCCAGAAATAACTTTGGATCATTTTCTTATAAGGTGCATTAATTCTAATTTAGTAAGATTAATTTTATTCTTGCACTGATGTTTGATAAAATAAAATAATAATTTTTATTTAAAAAACCAGTTAATAAACCACTGCATTAAAGTCTGCATTAAAATTGCAGCTAACGAGTATATAGGCCGTTAAGTGCCGTCATAAGAGAGTTCATTATCCAATATCATCCCGTGGGTGTCAATGGAAAACAAATCAAAATTAAAAAAATGCGGCTGCTTACCCGATGGTCAAACGTAGAAATAATGTAAAATATGTCCCCTTATGAGGCTATGGATAAGACCCATTTTCAGCAGTGGTATTTTGTGCTATTTTAATAAAAGTATGAATGAATTAAAATATTTAGCTATATTATGTACTCATACACACAGCTTCTTCCTGCTTAGTTAATTTGAATTAACAAAAAGATGGACAGTTAAAATAAACAGTGATATTTATATTAGTTTGTTTATCACGTTAATACATGTATTATCTAATGCATTATGTAAATTTACACTGAAAATTAATTCAACAAAAAAATTTACGTCAGGGTGAAAATTTACGACTAGCTTGTTAAATCATTAGAAATTTATTTACTATTCCTTTACATTTTTTTATTAATGTTTTCTGATTACGTAAAGTGAAACACTATCCGTTTAGAAATATTATTTATAGAAAATATTAAATGCTATTGTTTGTAGTAGTTCACGAACTCAGCCGTTCGAAACTGTTATATGTATAGTTCTCTTCTTCATCATTCTTACTGGGCTACTGTTATAGAAGAAGAAATAAGATGCTGCTTTATGTACCTATTTTATATAGTAGCTTAGAAGCTAAAGTACATAGCACGAAAATAAGCTAAGTTAGGTACCCGACATTAATAATGAAATTGTTTGTTGCAATTTCAAGTGCTGGTTTTCTGTATACTCGGCCGTGAAGCAAAACATCGTCTGAAAATATGCATGTCTAAGTTATAAAATCTTTCAAGGCCACGTAAAGTCCATCAATATGCACTAGAGCAATACTGTAGAATAAATTTCTTCATAACCCCTTTTAGAAATGAGGTGTCTGGGAATCTCTAAGATATCATTTGTAAGGTATATGTTACTACATTTTTTTCTTTCAGCATGCAGTGCGGTTGCAGTTTAGTAATTAAAAAATGTGTACTTGGATTAAAAAATTATGATATGTTTACTTCAAAATGCTGTGATCAAGATCCATAGACTGGTAATGGTGAGTAGCATTACTAGTGTGAAGCAATAGATTCTGTGCTCACCATTCCGTATATCCAGCGTAATGGGTGATGAACAATTTACTATAAGCACATATTCAGCAGTAGATTTAAAAGTCTGATAATGTAAAAGAAGCTATTAAATTACTTTTTATTAAAGGATAAATCGCACTCTGTACATGGCAGGCTACCTGATAACCTAATTACACGGATGCCTGCTCAGCGCTCAACATGTTTCATTTCTCTTTTTGTATTAAGATTATTAAACAAAATTCCGGTAAACAGTCTTTATAATAGAAGAAGCCCATGTATGAAATATTTTACTACTGAATTAAATGAAAAAATTAAATATGGGTATATATTTTATAATGATATTAAAATATAATTTTATTTGAGAGAAATAAAGGTGTATTTATTATCTGGCAAATGAACAAAGACGTAGAAGCTAAGTGATATCACGAAAGTTATAATACTGGCAGTGAAAAATCTAGTTTATAAAACTTGCACGCCAACGCTGTATCGACCGAATATCAGTAGGTAATAAATATTGAGGTTACCGCAGTGAGATATTACGTAAGTAAACTAGTTAAGTCTAAGTTATATATGTAAAAAATAATTGAGTAACTGCGTATCTGCAATTAAGAAAAATTTGATGCCATTCATTACTTTATTAAAAATTCTGCGCAATGTACATAAAAAATACTAAATTAATACATGTATTTTGATAACTTGACAAACCTTACTCTTCTCTACTACCTATATTAATATAGTCCAAAAATAGGACTCCTCTTTTGCATAGGAGCCACCAACGGTAGAGCCTCCATTGCTATTTTCATGTCTGAAGGGTATAGTGAGCTCATATAATTAAAATATTTATATGGTATCATACGAGTACATGGTCCACCAGATTATAAATGGATGCTGTGGTCTATAGACATCTACATCTGACCTTAATTCAGAATCAAAATTCAGATGCGCTGTTACCCCTGACGACTAAGATGAAATGCCTCGTTTTCCGTAAAAAAGGATCTCCGGTTCTCAACAAACACCATACGAAACACAGCATGGTATATATAGAATAGCATGGATTAAGCTGCTTTTTCTCGATGCTATTCCGTGAGATATTCCATTTTAATCCCTACCTGTAGCCTCCTTTGTTTAATATTGTTTGCAGGTGTCTATAGCTTGCAGTATCCATTTAATATAAGCTTAATTACCTATGACTTCGTTTGTCTAAAATCTAATGTCAAAAATCTGTAAAAGCTTGGTGCATATGCTGGATCAACAGCCAAATAATCAAAAAATATCGATGTATCGTGAAATACCCAAGCACATCATGATGTGCCCATTTCTACGATCGGACGATGGCATATAAATATGCCTGCGACATTTCACAAGCCCGCGAGCGTTCGTAAACAAACGACGCTGTTTGTATAATGACGAATAACACAATCTGCTGACGACACATATACTAGACTAAACATTGACTGCATTTTTATTCGCATAAAATATCAAAAGATTTTCCCAACTTATCAATTATCACGTTATATAAGTTTAGCCATGAAGCTTATCTATCTTGTTAATTGGTTAACAAGTTATTTCCTGATAAACAGAATAGCTACCCAAAGTTAAGTTAAATAATTGTGTCATCCTATTAATATAAGTCTATTAAGCGGGGAAACCCCTAATGTTAGACATTTTGATTTCGTAAATAGGAAAGTTTAAAAATTAATCAAATCTTTACCTAGTATTGATAAATTTCTGAAAATTTTCCATTTTATATGATGATCGCTCAATTTAAATTTAATATACTTATTTAATCACACAACAGAGTTTGTTTTAATAAATGCATGTTTCTGTTATGTCATGTGCTATTGAGCGGTAACGGCGCGGCGTAAGAGAATACAAAACCCACTGCGCGACACGCGTACAAGCGACTGTGGGAATGGAAAAAACGACCTTAATACTTCCGACGACGGTGATCTTGCACAAGAGATGTAAATACCTTACAGGGAAAAGGGCGGAACGTCTGGTACTGCGATAGTCAATCCGTCTGCCAAGGGTGAGACAAATCGTCCATACAACGGAAGCTCGCTTATAAGAAGCTTGCAAAACTTGTTTTATTTATTAGTATATGATAAAATAACATTAAGTTTATAATGTTTTCAGTATACAATATTTATACGTTATTGTGACTAGTATATTAAGCTACATTTTGAACGTGGTCTAGCCACGCTGCAACTATATTACGGTCGTAACACGAATAGGTACCGGCTCGAACGACGAAGAACCACGCTATCTAGAATACCAGCGTTAAGTTATAGTTTTTGCTATGAGTAATGTGGTGTTTTTTAAGGGATGAGTGTAGTGAACCGAAGATTTTACCTCTTACCTTTTTAAAGGTATTATATTCTAAGATAAGATGCCACTGGGGTAACAAAGTATCTGAATTTTCATTCTTAATCGTTGTTCTATAAACCACAGCATACATTTACCATCGGGTGGACTGTGTGCTTGTTTGTCATCCTTATTGAGTTAAATAAATTTAGTATATGATATTTATATTAGAAATGAAATGTAGTTCGTTAATTCGTTTCAAAACGAAAACAATTTATCGGCAGTGTTTTAGTCTTGCAAGGGATTGTTACATACTACTTGCTAAACGACACAGTTCCGGGCCACGTTACTTTACAATATGATTTATTTTCAAACGGTGTGTAAAATGTGCTTGTCACGCACAAACGCAAAATGAATTTCGTACGAATACATCAATATCAGAAACAATTTTACGGAACTTACACTCCCGCCTTCCTTTACATTAACGCGAAAAATCAGTTTTGTTCATTGGTTATAGTTAGAGCCTATATACATCCTACTCCTGGGCACAGGCCTTCGCTCATTTCTGAGAGGGTTTTAGGGCAAGAAATTGTCCGCCGCGTTATCCCAATGCGTGTTGGCGAAGTTCACATATCTTCATCATTTTTTTTTCTTATTTTTCTGACATGCAGGTTTCCTCACGTACTATAAAATTTACAGGGAGCGCTGGCCATATAGTTAGCCATAGCGCTAGAAATATTATGGAAAATTGTCCAACATAGAGTAGCTTACATCCAGCGCTGGGCTGTTTGCGGGCTCATGATAAAATGATGCAAACAATTAGCTTGATAATTAATAATATAAACTTGATTGGCTGTTGAGCGTCTTTTTTAATATGATGACTCTGTCCCACCATTTGTTGCTCTACCTTAATTAAAAATGTATGCATGGTAGCGCCTTCATCTGTATTAAAGCTGCCATAAATGTCCAACTTGAACATACTATAAGATAAGAACGCTCTCACAAAATACCAGAGTAAAAAGCATCATAGTATTTCATATGGTGAGTGTAGAGATCCGGCGATATTATGGTTTAATATTTTATTCCAATATTTTTAATCCGTTAGCCACTTACACGTTACTCACACGTTAGCCACTTTTACGTATTATCCATACAAAACATGACTGATGACAGTCTCCGACATTACACCCTGTTTTCGACCGACGAAACAACGGAGGAGGTTCTCAATTCTACGCGTATATTTATTTCTTTATGTATGACCACGCATAACTTTTTACATAGTTGTCCGATTTTGATAATTTTTATTTAAATGGGTAGAATATACCTAGATATTGGTCCCATATAAATTTGAAAACATTTTTTTACCCTCACGCTGGAAAAATTGGAGTAATTTATTACAGAGCAGTCCGATTTTGATAATTTTTTTCTATTGATTAGGGCATACCTTAAAATTGGTCCCATATAAATTTGAAAAAAAAATATCCTAAGAGTGGGAAAATATCGGTGACTTATTACAGAGTAGTTCGATTTTGATAATTTTTTTATTAGATAGGGTATACCTCGTAATTGGTCCCATATAAATTTGAAAATAAAACTACCCTAGGGGTGGGAAGACAGGTGTGATTTTTTGTTTACTCACAGATTTTAATGCTGAGTTGTATAATGCAACATTACACAATAATTATATTACATTACCAAAAACTTCACGATAAATTATACCTGTATTTATACCTGTCAGTCTCTCGTGTGTAGACCTATTAGTCTCTGCATTTCTGCTAAAGCTCGTTCATTGTGAGATTTTTGTAATACCCAATTTGGTTCCAGAACAGATAAAGCAATACCTTCAAGCGTTTTTACTCTACTCAGTGCCACATATGCCTGCCCTTTGGCAAACACTATCTTTCCGAGATTGATTACAGCTTTAAACAAATTATAGTAAAAATAGGATTATATAACAGTCAACACCTAAGGTAAGTTAAGTAGTTATTTTAAAAATTATCAAAAATTTAGCATGTAGTAGTTAGTAGATTATAGCCACAAAACTTATAAAATAAAAACTTTTAACAAAAATTAAACCGCCGAAAAAACTGAAAAGCAAGAAATAATAAACCTTTTTAAACTAACGTAAGTGTACCTAAGTATATATTTTTTAATTATTATGAGTTTTAATTAATCTTAATTACTAAGTTCTTAAACTAATGTAAGTATACCTAAGAAATTTTGAGTCGGCGCCAAACAAGCAAATAAATTAATTACTTAATTAAAATAGTGCATGATTTGGATATTTCTTTAAATTTAAGATAATTTAGTGATCTTTGTTCATTGATCGCTTGGCGCCGACTCTTACGACACCAACTCCACCAGGTCCAATTGTGAATCTAAATCATTCTTGAATCAACTTAATAAACTATACCTACCTACCTAGTAGACTGCACCAATGTCTCCGAAAAAAGTTTTTATCTAATGACTACGGAAAACAAAACTAAATGAAAATGTGACCACTGCTGGTGTAAAACTCAAAACGAAAAGTATATAATAAATGTATCGACAGAGAATTCATTCGAGTCACTCTCTGATCATGATTATACAGACAAAATATTCATATCTCAAAACAGTCGGTTGAATAGCAGCTGTCCAGACCTTCATAGACTTAATATGGAATAGATGATTGAAGAACTAAAGAAACAAAACAATAAATTAAAAGAAAAACTGCAAATAGCCGAAAATGAGATAGAAAATTTGTTATTCGAAAATTCAAAACTTAAAAAGTCATTGTCAAGCCACGAAACAAAAACAAAATACTTGGAAAAAATTTGTAGCTCGAACTCAAAAAAAAATATTACAATTAGAAAAAACAGGAAAAGCTTAAGTGGCATTGCACTGGACTTTATGCAAGATGAGAAAGAGGAAAACAACACTAATTTGGTTCAAGAAGTGCATCCAGCGCCATCTAAGATTAAAACAACGAAATACGTTGAAAACTTCAATGATTCAAGCACCCCGAGTAATCGAAACCTAAACTCTTCTTCCACCTATGCATTAGATGCCGCTTGCAGTAAAACAAAGAAGAAAAATATTCACATTATTGGCGATGAACAAGTACGAGGCCTAGCGGAAAAAATGAAACATCAGCGGTCCGGAAAATGGAACGATATCTATAACGTTTGCGGAATAGTGAAACCGTTTGTGTTAAGCGCACAGGTGCTAAAAAGTTGCGAAAATTTACATGAATATTTAACTCAGGATGATATATTAATTTTATCGGTGGGGTCTAATGATAAAAATCCCTATGAAATAATAACAAATATATGTTATGCCTTATGTAACTTAAGAGAATGTAAAATATTTTTGTTAAGTATACGGCATAATAATTACTTAAATGTCCAAAAGTTAAACGCTGAAATTAATTTTATTGTAAAGAATTACAAAAATTGTACATTTATTAATATCGACCATGTATTAAATGGTTATAGTTACCATAACAGAACATCACATCTTCATAAAATCGGTCATAAATTAAATATAGATATAGACTACATAGAATACGAACAGCAATACATATTAAATGTCCCAAAATTAAGAAATAATCTCAAGTGTAAAAGTTGTATTTCAAATAATTTATCCGTCGAAAAAAAATAATAACACTCCATTACCTAAAAAGGGCACAATACCGTTTTACTTTCCCAGCTTAAGAAACGTTTCCAACATTGATATAAAATCGCCTAACAAGAACGTACAAGATTGTTTTCGTGCCTCATAGAAATTTATATAAATTTGTTATTTTACATCAAAATATCCAAGGCCTGCTATCAAAAAAGGAACTTATCGAGATAACGCTATCGAAACTTGAGTGTGATTTGTGCCCTGATGTGCTATGTTTCACCGAGACTTTTATAATAAACGGAGAGGAAAAAAATATCAATATTCATAATTACCTGCTTGTAGCGCATTATTCAAGGAATAAAAAAAGAGGTGGCATCTGCATATAAGTTAAAAAAGGGATAGCATATAAAAGAAATTCTATTTGTAATGATAACAATACAACAAATTTTTATTTTGAGTGCTGCTCCGTATCGATTCCTCTACAAAACGTAATAATTGTTTGTATCTACCAAGCCACTACCGCCACAAAAAAAGGCATTTTGAGACGTTTTTTGACAATTTTGAACTATTACTTAGTAAACTTTTGTTCAAATATCCGAAACAAAAAATTGTTATTGTAGGAGATTTTAACATTAACACTCTATTGAATAATAATTTGACCACGCATCTCCAAGACATTCTTAAAAACTATAATATAAACCAGCATATAACGGTGCCCACTAGAAGACTGTCATGCATTGACCATATATTCAGTAACATAAAAGGTGCAAGTGGGACTGTTCTGCCACTTTGGTTGTCAGACCATGACACTGCTCAGGTGCTTAGTTTTAACACAAAGTTAAAAAATGTACCACCAAAAGAAATACATATTTATAAGAGATGCTATTCTACTGAAAATATTGAAAAATTCATATCATACCTGGCATGTATCTCATTCTCAGAAGTATATAGTGAGGAAGAACCAAATGTAGCATTCAATGAATTCCATGACTGGTTCTGTTTACTTTATAAACTTTGTTTTCCTGTCTGTAAAATCAGACTAAATACAAAAGCAAAGCTACAATGGATTACAAAGGGTATTAAAAAAAGCTGCAGTAAAAATAGAATCCTGCGGTACAATTATTATAAAAAAAGAAATTATATTAACAAAAATAAATATTGAATAAAACTAAGTTTACGATTTTATCGCGTTTATTTCACTACTTTTACTTATTTTTAATTCCCGACGTTTCGGGTGCTTTACAGCAACCATGGTCACGGGGGGGACTGAGATGTTTGACGTCCTAATGTCATAGTTAGTCCGGCTACCTTCAGTTTTTGAATATTAATTTTTGGTCCGATTTACGCAAAACGAGCTTATAGTATAATGAAGTCTTGCAGTGGTATGCTTAGGTTTGGGTTTAAATTTGTTAATTATAGGATCCCAAGCAGGTGGCAGCACCCATCCATCTTCTCTATTGAAATTTGGATGTTTTTTTAATTTCAATAGCCTCGCGTATCGTCCTTGGTAGGAATCGGTGTTCTTTTGCGAGAATTTGTGGTTTATCAAAACGAATGTAATGGTGGGGACGATCTTGAACATGTTCGCAGACTGCAGACTTCCCGGAGCGTCGGTGCTTCACGTCAGCTATATGTTCTTCCACGCGGGTTTTTATGGATCTTTTTGTTTGACCTATGTAAGAGAGACCACATTCACAATCTAACTTGTACACTCCTGCATCTTGTAGAGGGATATTACACTTGACGGATGGTAAAAATTGACTAATCTTCTTCGGCGGCTTGTAGTATGTTTTAATAGAAGCTCGCTTCAAGATGCAGCCAACCTTGTCTGTGACTCCTGTGACATATGGTAGTACAGCAGGTACACGCTCGACTGTGGCCGGCTTCACTCGGTCACTGTGACGTAGGTGCGAGACCCGAAGCTTGTTGTCTTGCAATACTTGCTTGACGTGCTGAAGTTCGGTGACCAGATGTTTTCTGTCACAGATCCCTCGTGCTCTCTGAAACAAAGAATTATCAATATGAATTTCGGAAAAGTAAATCCACTACACATGCGGTATATAACTTAGTGAATGAAACCCTTACACAACTAAACGCCAAACAATATACGACGGCGCTCTTCTTTGATGTGTCGAAAGCTTTCGATTTTGTTTCTCATGATCAACTGCTAGCAAAGTTGGAGCACTACGGCGTTAGAGGCACTGCTTTGAACTTGATCAAAACATGCTTACAGAATAGAATGCAATCAGTCGAAATCGCAAAACTTGACTCTAACCATGTAGCTGAAAATCACAGATCTGAGTTTAGGAAAAACGAGTTTGGCGTTCCACAAGGAAGTGTCCTGGGACCTCTTCTATTCCTGATCTATATTAATAATCTCCCAAATGTGACCAAGTATCGATGTATCCTATTCGCTGATGATATATCTGTAATAGTGAAAACTGATAAAAACTAACATTAAATGACCACAAAAATGACATCAGTGAAACTATATTTCATATAATTAATTGGCTTAGAAATAATAATTTAATTATTAATATTGACAAAACGAATTTAATTAACTTTAATAATATACAAAATTTGACATTGAATATAAATTATGAAGGACAAATACTTAAAAATACAATAACAACGAAATTCTTGGGTATAGAAATTGACCAAAAACTAGATTGGAAACAACAAGTCGAAAAAAGTGTGCAATAAAATCAATCGTTTCGCGTTTGCAATTTATAATTTAACAAAAATAGCAGGAAAGAGAACAGCCCTTACTGCGTACTTTGCTTACGTTGAATCAGTCCTGCGATACGGACTCATTATATGGGGTAATAGCACAGATATAAAAAGGCGTTCATTGCACAAAAAAAAGTGTGTTAGAGCTATATGTGGTACTGTACCTAACGATCCATGTTCGCCTTTGTTTAAATCCCTAAAAATTTTAACACTTCCTTGTCTATATATTTTTGAAACGGCGAAATTTGTAAAAAAATAATATGTATTATTTCACACAAGCCAAATACTTTTACAAACGAGGCACTAGAAATAGGAATAGGTTGGTTTCCCACCATAATACCCAAGAGTGCGAGATTCCATAATAATTGCTATTGATGTGTATGACAGCATATAATAAGATACCACAAGAAATTCAAGACCTACCTGTCATTAAATTTAAAAGAGAGTTATACAGATGGCTCAGTGAAAAGGCTTTTATACTATAGAGGAATATTTGAACTGCGATATGTGATAGCGGCTGGACTGATATGGATTTGCTGGACCAATTGTAAAATATTTATTAAGTACCTACTACCTATTTATTGATTAATTGTTGACATTTTATTATTTTAGACATTTTACTCATAAATATTACTATCGCATTATTTTATATTTGTAAGATTTGCATGCCATAAATAATGGCTGATTAAGCGGATGTTTAATTAATACCACCATCTTCAGTGCACCTTAACCAAAAGCAAATAAATATTTCATTTCATTTCATTTCATTTCATTTCATTTCATTGCATTTATTTCATTTCATTTCATTTCATTTCATTTCATTTCATTTCATTTCATTTCATCATTCATTTCATTTCATTTCATTACATTACAAAATTTCATTAAAATCGGTAAAGCAGTTTAGTAGGAGTTTAGTTACATACACACGGAAAGAAGAATTATATGTAATAAAGATAATAAATATTACTTATGAGAAAAGAAATATTTTTTATCAATAACAAAACTCCTGAGTTGAAGAAAAAGTTCCCATTAAAAGGATCAATTACAGCAATCGCTACTCCTGGCGAGCTGATTTGTGGTTGAATTATAAGACGACTTGCACATTTGACGCTGGGTTGGATATTCTAAGTTTGGTAGGTAGGAACGAAAGGATTATACCGCCGTCTAAAGGAATTTTTCAAGCATTTTCTAAAATCACTTCTTACGACATTCTTGGGACGACATGAGTAACAGTTATTTAGATCTTGTATGCGACAACATCCATACACATCATTTATTGGTAATAAGAAATTTGCATTTAGTAAAACTACTGACAACTAAATTGTCTCCTTTAGTTAATTATTTCATTATTTATATTTCTTTAAGTAAATTTTAATTATATTTTTAGATTTAAAATAATAAACGCTGTTTATATGCTTCATTTCTAAGTACTTATTATGATCGCCTAGCTTGCGTACGAAAAGATGTAATTATACCCACTTCCAATTTTGTTAATTTCAATTACCACACATAATGTTGAATGTAATAAATAGTAACCTAGTTTCATTTGAATTTAAAATTTCATGCAATAAACAAAGCATTAATAAAGAGAACCAAATATCAATAGACTATAAATAATGTGGTTGCTGCAGTGTAATTTATAAGCTAGATGCAGATAACGGTACACAATTACCGATATATGATATTTACGAAGTTTTTAAAGACAGTTTTGGTCATAGTAGTAAATTAAGCTTTCATAATATAGACTGGATATATACCATAGTTCATCGCTAACGCTGTGGCAACAATATATGCCATAGTGACCACCTAACGCTATATTGAGATGTAAGCGAGAAGATGCTGCTGTCCGTCGACACCCACGGGATGATATGAGGTAGTGAATATTCTTACACTGGCACGGAAAGTAAGGTACTCGAAGGCAATCTTGTACTGATAAGCACAGTGTGTGCAAGTGCACATGCAGGAAGACAATTGATGCAATTGGCACAGAATCGAACTCGTAGCAATCTATGGGGGTAGCCTATGTTCAGCAGTGAGCTTGTGATATAATGTAGTAATAGTAACAGTACTACTCGTAGTAGCAATTTAAGGTTTGCCACTGCTACTAAGGTCTATGGTGAAGCTCTGTCACCGGACTGCAATTTCTGCAAAACAATGCTCAGCAGATTTTATATGAACGTAAATTATATTTTAATCATCAGATATGTTGATTTTACAATAATTTAGTGTTCTCCTTCGCTGCTGAGCGTGTGCCAAATTATTAATGAAAGAAAATTACTGTTATTAATTACTAGCAACTTGCCCCGGCTTTGCACGAGTGCAATATAAAATGCACTTAAAACAATATTTTGATATAAATCTCCTACAAATTTTAACAATATAATTAATGATTTAACTAATATGTAGTTCTTAAATCTTTCGGGCCAAAGCGCCACTGCAACAGCGCCCGACTTTATGGGCGCAAAACCCCACCATCTCGGTGACGCAATCATTAGCCACCCCCTCTGTCAAGTCGTCATCATGCAACACGGTCTTTCCTGACAGGCGGTTCTCCTCATCCACAACCTTGATGTGTTCGAGATTTGAACCCTCCTCAGCTTCCTTCGAAGTATCATGTAACAAGTAGTCAGACTCTGCTAAAACTAACAAATTGATTGAACATATTAGAATTTATCATTACAGATTGTAATAAGCTTACTCTTCATAAAGCACACATCGATCACTGGAGGCACCTTGTACATATGTTACCTTTGTTACGGTAATATCTAGAATACCGTGAGGGCGCCCCTTTTGGGTCATCTGTGATGTCGTGGTAAAGAATCACAATCGATACCAAGGTAAACATGAAAATCTTCAAATGAGTAGTTTATCTGCGTGACTGCGAAAACATCTCAATGTCAGCTTGATGTTTTTTAAACACAGACTTTGATGACTTTTTTAAACACAGAAATATTTTATTAAATAATAAAATTAGCCCCTCTCTCCAATTACGTTCCAAATAACGTGGTTCCGCCACACTATTTACTCCGTTACTTCTACTTACTACTTACTACTCTTGCGTGTATTTTTTACGAATTTATGACCAAAGATTCTAAAAGTTACGCTACTTACGCAAAATACGCTAGACGTTCGTCGTTAAGGTTGGATATTATAATTGTTGATACATATTTTTTTGGTTAAGAACATAGTAAACACACAAAAAGAACGTAAGTTAAATTTCTCTTCATTTAAAATATATTGGCTTTGGTTTGACATACTATACTCTTTGGATTGACCATAGGTCTGACTAAGTTAGTCCAATACACTGTCAGGGCCTAAAATGCTAATATCATATGTCTATAAACAACTACTATTTTTATATCGAGCGTCTTTTGAAGTATTCATAAGAAAGGTCGATTTTCTTAGAATCAAAATTGTGTTATTTACATTTTACACCTTACATTCTTTCACAAATAACGCTAATTTAGTTTTAACAAAAAAATGATGAATTTCATGGTCTTCTATTAATTAACGGTATGATGTTTATTTACCATATTATATTCATATCATTGGTCCCATTTAATATTGATTGGCGTCATAAAATAAATGCTGATATTACGTTTACGTTCGAGTAGATTTCAAAATTTCATAAATAAAGTTCTATAACGATTTCTTATATTTACGCGAATACTGAACTACTGGATGAAAGATTTATAAAAACCAGAACAAATCGTTGATATAAAACACCGAACATGCTCAGGGAAGTCTGAAGTATGTCAAAATGTTTAGTATGGTCCCAACCATTATATCAGATCTGATAGATTCTAAATCCTCGCAAAAGAACCCCGATTCCTACCAAGTATGATTTAAGAGGCTACTGAAATAAAAAAAAACATCCTAATTTCAATAGAGTACATAATTGGATGCTACCATTTACTTGGGGTCCCATAATTAATAAAATTAAATCCAAACCCAAGTTAATTACTGCAAGATTTCAAGATACTGTAAGCTCGTTCTGCGTAGATACGTGATAGAACCTGACATTAATGGTTTAAATTGAAAGTAGCCTTTATTTACTACGACATAAGGACGTCAAACAACCCAGTGCAGGTAAATATCCAGCCTATGACAATTTATGGGGGCGGCCATTGTTCATTTCAGTGGACTTTTCCCACTTGTAATAATAACTATGATGAGTTCAACGCATAATTGCCCAATTAAAAGTAAAAAAGTAGCCGCCTACATCAGGTTCTTGTCGTTATTCAGGATATGCCGTAGAATTTTTTTGGTCAAAAATGGTTCCCTGTGCTGAGTGCAACACCGGATGACTTCCACTCGGGAACCAGATATGCAAAGGGGGACGCCCATTTTCGGCCATGGAACGCCCAACAATGTGAATTTGTTAAAAACTTATATCTTTATTTATGGTTATTAATCGCGGTATTCATTTATCCTCAAACAATGGGAATATTTTTGCACAAATTAAAAGTACCAGAAACATAATAATAAAAATTAGGTAAATCATTATGTCATTAGTTTGTGAATAAAAAAAAAGTGTTGCCAATCACAAAACACATTTAAAAAATCGATTCTCTTTTTCGATCGATTATTTACGATGTCATCATTACAGTGCTAATATAATTTTTAAATAATTATGATGTTACGATAATTAAACAAGCGAATTACTAGCTGATTTCTAATGAATTCTTTAGAGAGTAACAAATGCTACGGCACAATTTAACTGTTAATCTTAACCGATCTTCTTTGAAAACAGATAAGAACTGTTATTCTTATCTGTTTTTAAAGAAGATCGGTTAAGTTATTCTTATCTGTTTTGTCGTAAAGCGACAATTAAAAACTAAATAACCTAACCTAACTACAACAAAACAACCAAAAATAAAATAAATTATTTAAAAATTTGAAAAGATTTACAGTTTCTTTTATAAAAAAAAGGTATGAAGGTGATGATGGGCTGTAATGATGATAGTGATTTACAATATTATTAAAAAAAAATAACAAAAATAAAGATACTGCAACGAAGTATGCACAGGCTATGCCTATGATAGGTGCACAGCGCCTGCTCTAGATACACGCAGAATCTGGAGAAAGCACATGCAGCGTCTGGAGAAGGTACACGCAGCGCTTGGAGTAGGCACACGCAACGCCCGGAGCAGAAACACGCAGCCCCCGGAGTAGACACGCAACGTCTGGAGTAGGTACACGTGGCGCTTGAAGTAGGCAAACACAACGTCCGGAGTAGACACACACAGCGTCCGGAGTAGACACGCAGCGTCTGGAGTAGGAACACGCAGCGCTTGAGACAAGCACGCTCAGCGGCCGAAGATAGCGCGGGCACTAATAGGTGGAGGCGTAGGCGTGGCTAGGCGACGACTTCAGGAGAAGGCTTGCAAGATCCCGAGGCAGTGCGGATAAAGCCTTTAAGAGGTGCTTCTCGTATCAAAGCTGAAGTGAGGACCTCTATCGGCCGATTCTTCGGCTTTTATACTTTTTGACGGATCTGGGATAAGAACGAGAAATTATTTGAAATTATTTAAATTAAAAGCAAATTTTTGTAAATGGCCAAGAAGAAAAGAGTATTTTTGAAGTAAAAACATCAGGCCGGTAACAATATTTGAATAAAAATTGCCACGACAACCAGATAAACAACGATGTCAAAACATGTCAAATTTTGGTTTTAAGCTCGTAATACAGAAACGGCAAGATTTAAGTGAAAAATGAGATATTATTTATATAGGAAAAAAGGTAGCGCAAGAGCGCGCACGAAACCCGAAATTGCAGAGTTACGGAGAACTAAATAAAAGATCGAAAAAGGTAGACTCCATTGACACCGATTTAAAAAGTGCTGATAACGTGAAAATACGAAGTGAAAATGATTTGTTATTGTGTTCTTATGAATTAAAAATATTACAGGATCCTATGGAAATAAAGGTGATGCAAAATATCCAGTTTTGAGGTGAATGTAGAAAATCAAAAACAGAATGGAAAAATAAAAATAAAATAGTGTAAAATGATATGTAAGTATGTATGTAAGCATAACACTACATTTTCCCCCCGACCCTGGAAAATTTTTTGACTCAGCAAAAATTTTGAGATGTACATTCCAAAATAAACCATAAAAACACAGCTTTGCAGTAACAGACATCACCAGGCAAAATCAGATATACCATCTCTTACATTCATCATCTGCATTCAGGTAAGGGTGGAGTTCACATTCAATGACTACCACTCTAAAAGTGTGTTTTCGAAAGGACATTCAGGCTTATTTAAGGAGTTGTCATCCGCTCCTGCGTGGAAAAAAAAATTCGAAAGGACATCCAGGCTTATTTAAGGAGTTGTCATCCGCTCCTGAGTGAAGATAAAGTTAAAGAAATTAATCTTAAGCAAGCTTTAGTCGCTATGACTTAAGTAAAGATTAAGAACGGCCAGAGCGGTAGGGCTCAAAGCCAGAGATGAGCAACATCACTAAAAGAACATTCAGGCTTATTTAAGGAGTTGTCATCCGCTCCTGAGTGAAGATAAAGATAAAGAAATTAATCAGGTAACAATTATACATATATACAAACACATATACAAATATACAAACACATATACAAATATACAAACATATATACAAATGTAGTGTCATGCAAAACAGTATTAGCTGGTTCCTCACATCTAATCTTCACTTCGTATTTTAAGGAATTCGTACTTAATAACCCTTTTCATTGTTATAATTAAGTGCAAAGTTAAGTTTAAGAAATAAAAATGTAATTAAAAATTGTACCTCTTTAAGTTATCTAGAATAAAAATATAAAAGTGATGAATGAAGTGAAGTGTTATATGTAAGTCTAAATATAATCCAGGTAAGTTGAAAAACTAGATGAAGTTTTGTTTTAGAATTTGGAAGATAGTACCTCTTTAAGTTATCTAAAATAAAGATATTAAGGTGATGAATGTAAGTGAAGTGTTATATGTAGGTCTAAATATAATCCAGATAAGTTGAAAAACTAGATGAAGTTTTGTTTTAGAATTTGGAAGATATTAAAGTGATGAATGTAAGTGAAGTGTTATATGTAGGTCTAAATATAATCCAGATAAGTTGAAAAACTAGATGAAGTTTTGTTTTAGAATTTGGAAGATATGATAAGGATGAGTAAATAAAGAGTTAAGAACGAAAGAGAAAGCAATTCAATCAAAAGGAAATGGATAAGGCGTAGCTAAGGTGAAGAAAAGAAGAACTTTTACGTCGGGCGCCAAATTGTCGTAAAGCGACAATTAAAAACTAAATAACCTAACCTAACTACAACAAAACAACCAAAAATAAAATAAATTATTTAAAAATTTGAAAAGATTTACAGTTTCTTTTATAAAAAAAGGTATGAAGGTGATGATGGGCTGTAATGATGATAGTGATTTACAATATTATTAAAAAAAATAACAAAAATAAAGATACTGCAACGAAGTATGCACAGGCTATGCCTATGATAGGTGCGCAGCGCCTGCTCTAGGTACACGCAGAATCTGGAGAAAGCACATGCAGCGTCTGGAGAAGGTACCCGCAGCGCTTGGAGTAGGCCCACGCAACGCCCGGAGCAGATACACGCAGCACCCGGAGTAGACACGCAGCGTCTGGAGTAGGTACACGTGGCGCTTGAAGTAGGCAAACACAACGTCCGGAGTAGACACACACAGCGTCCGGAGTAGACTCGCAGCGTCTGGAGTAGGAACACGCAGCGCTTGAGACAAACACGCTCAGCGGCCGAAGATAGCGCGGGCACTAATAGGTGGAGGCGTAGGCGTGGCTAGGCGACGACTTCAGGAGAAGGCTTGCAAGATCCCGAGGCAGTGCGGATAAAGCCTTTAAGAGGTGCTTCTCGTATCAAAGCTGAAGTGAGGACCTCTATCGGCCGATTCTTCGGCTTTTATACTTTTTGACGGATCTGGGATAAGAACGAGAAATTATTTGAAATTATTTAAATTAAAAGCAAATTTTTGTAAATGGCCAAGAAGAAAAGAGTATTTTTGAAGTAAAAACATCAGGCCGGTAACAATATTTGAATAAAAATTGCCACGACAACCAGATAAACAACGATGTCAAAACATGTCAAATTTTGGTTTTAAGCTCGTAATACAGAAACGGCAAGATTTAAGTGAAAAAATGAGATATTATTTATATAGGAAAAAAGGTAGCGCAAGAGCGCGCACGAAACCCGAAATTGCAGAGTTACGGAGAACTAAATAAAAGATCGAAAAAGGTAGACTCCATTGACACCGATTTAAAAAGTGCTGATAACGTGAAAATACGAAGTGAAAATGATTTGTTATTGTGTTCTTATGAATTAAAAAATATTACAGGATCCTATGGAAATAAAGGTGATGCAAAATATCCAGTTTTGAGGTGAATGTAGAAAATCAAAAACAGAATGGAAAAATAAAAATAAAATAGTGTAAAATGATATGTAAGTATGTATGTAAGCATAACACTACAGTTTATAACAACACATTTAAAATAGAATCATGTTATGATAACGAAACAAGTTAGTTTCCAGCTGATTTACCATGAATCCTTTAACCTTTTGAGCGGCAAAGTCGCCTATACTTGACCAACACCTGCGGGCCCTGAGCGCCAACGACGTCTATAGTTGACAAAAAACCCGGCTCCGAAAAATATGAAATATAGATATTGGAAAATTATTACAGGTATTTTAATTCTACACTCCTCAAAATAGGAATAACCCAGCAACATGTGAGTATAAAAAACAAGTCTTCTAGAGCCACAAGTACTAAGAAACATTGAACTAATAAAAATGGATTTTTATCTAAGCAAATACTATGTCCAGCACGCCAAAGTCGTCTATGGTTGACCGCTAGTGTCAAACGCGGGAGGCATAGATTTCTTGAAAACTACCCAAAATTCAGCTCAATGGTGTTTTTTTTCTATTATTATTGATATTTGAATAAAATTAAAGGTTATAAACATAAAACTATAATTAGCTACATGAATAAAAAAATGTTATCAGATTATCTTCGCATAATAAATCTAATATCTCAACTCTAGCGCATCTTTAGCGCGTCATCGAAAATCAGTTCACTGGGCACCGTGATCAAGGATAGACGACACCCTGATGACGTCATAAGTGATTACCGAGAAAAGTAGAGCAATGCAACATGAACGATTCCTCAGAACTCATTCGGATTTTGGAAAGCGTCGATGATGATGAATTTTGATTTTTGATTGATGAATTGAATTTTTGATTGATTGGTGAACAAATATGTTTATTTATTCCATGACCAAGATTTTAGTATTATAAGGCTGATTTACCTAGTGCGAATAATTATATACAATTGTTGATCAATGAATAATTATGTACCTTTTTTAATAATAATACAAAATTACAATTAATGTTTTTTTTACTTAGGGTGTGAAGAGCAATTTTTCATTTTGTGTTGTGCCATTTTCTTTCTCAGTCTCAAAATCATCTAGCAGCATCAGCATCATATCAAATCCCCATTGTTATAAGAGTGTAAGACTTTTCTTCTGTGCGTCACTTGGCCTACGCCTTCCCCGACACATAAAATATTATGAATCGATGTCTGTATATTTCGGTTAGATCGATTTTGAAATCGATACACAACATTCTAAGAATGTTTCAAAAAGGAAGGTCAGCTACGCCGTTGTCGTCCAGTCGCGACAGTGTCGTCATTAGGATGGAGAGTAGTGCTAATGTTTACTACTATTTTATTGTTATTGTTTGTTTTTTATTTATGTTTATATGTACAAAGTACATATATAAAAAAGAGTGGAAGACGGCACAAGATTAAATAAAACATACAGTTTATTAAGAGTCATTTATAGCATAAAAAACCAACAAAAACAAGTTATTTCACGTTATCGATATATCAACTCTTGGCAACACTATTTTCTTTTGGCGCTTTGGCGTACAGGACACGGTAATGCGTTTTTGGCGTGGCGCTCAAAAGGTTAAAGCTTAACAAAACGCAACTGCACAATTTTTATCAATTTCAAGACAAAAACAACCGTTGTTATCGGCTTGGTTTAAAACGTTAACAACCGCCTTCACATCTGTAGTTATGATAATTAAATAAGCGATTTAATAGCTGATTTACAATGAATTCTATGCAGTATAACATAACGCTACTGCACAATATAACTGTTATTCTTATCTTTTCTTAACAATACATTTAAAATGAAATCATGTTACGATAATTAAACAAGTGAATTTCTAGCTGATATACCATGAATTTTTTAGAGCTTCATAAAACACTACTGCACAATTAACTGTTCTTAAAAATACACTTAAAATAGAATTTAAATAAAAAAGGAAGATACATTTTAAAAAGCGAGCAGAAGTTAAAAACACCTCCAAGATTATTCTCTTTTTATGAAATTATTAATCGAATAATAATCGAATCGCTATGGATATTATGATGTTATGATAATTAAACAAGCGAATTACTAGCTGATTTACTATGAATTCTTTAGAGTACAATAAAATGCTACTGCACAATTTAACTGTTATTGTTATCTGTTTTAACAATACATTTAAAATGGAATCATGTTATGATAATTAAACAAGTGAATTTTTAGCTGATTTACCATGAACTGTTTAGAGCATAACAATACGCTACTCCACATTTTAACTGTTCTTAAAAATACGTTTAAAAACATAATTTAAAAAAATAAAAGAAAATATATTTTAAAAAGCGTGTAGAACTGAAAGCGAAACTCAAATATTATTATTTTTTCATTAAATTACTAATCGAATACAAATCGATATCGTTTCGTTGTATTTATGTTAGTTATGTGGCAACATCAAGTCTGACAGCTATAGGAAATATGTCATGCGAAATGAAATCACAATTCAACAAGTAAAAAGTACTAGTGAATTCACAACTAAATAGTTGCCATTGTATTATTTTTTGTTTGTTATTTTTCAAATAACTTCTCAAAAACTAATATGGAGTGAGATTGTCTATCACATTGTAATGTGACAACAGTTAAAAGTAAGTGTTCAACAGTTTTTAATTTATTAATTCTAGTGCTGATATTTGATAGTGATGAATGTATGAAATGATGAAGTTGTTTTATTTTTTTAACATATGCACAAGCTATACCTGACAAACAAAATAGCTTATTTGTAACACGGCGATAAGATTAGCTAGCTAACACCAGATAGTTACGAAATGGACAATTTTTATCAAATACCAAGAAATAAGACAGTCGATTTTTAATTGTTTTTGGACTACTGGTAGGCAGTCAGTCCTTAATTATTAAATAATATAGGGCATTAAGTTTTAAGTAACATTTACCTATATTTGAGTTTAAAGTAAACAAATCTATTTTATTTTGTTCACTTTGTCTTATTTTTTTTATTTAATATTATTTCAGTTGCCATCGTCATCGCGTGAGTGTCATGATTGCGAAGGATTGATAAAGCAGCAACACGTTAAACTTTAGAACGGGAACCATCTGAATCATCTAGTCCATCCTTGTAGCAATCTAAAGTGAGTAATGTATTGAACCTAGAACAACAAAGCTTAGATCATACATAATACAATATACTGCTGCCTAATTTTGTAAGAGCACCACTCACACAAAATCAATGTTTTTTCCTGGTTGTAACAATTCCAATCAACTCACTGTTCCATCAGCATTGCGGGTATGTATTTTTGTGAATACAATTACTATGTACCTCCAGAATGTAGAATCAGTAACTACCATTTAAATAGTAACTCTTGGTATTTACTTTTAGAATTAATATATAACCATATTAAAACATTTATTGTAGCACAAATTATAGATTTTTCTACATTATTGTAAGATAATATTTACCATCATATAGACTTTGAAAATATTTACAATATGCCCGAATATACTGTACATTATTATCTACGCTTATCAAAGGCACAATGCCAATAAATTCTGTCTGAAGTGCCCAAATGTCAAGTAAACATAGTGGATGCTTTGCACTTGCTGTATATTTGATAAAAGTAAGAACAGGAGATAGTGATGAATGCATATAGGCATTATTGCAAGTACCAAGAAACAAATTAGAGCGGCTCATGAATATGGCCCGCGAAATATTAAATCAGGATGTTGTTCCTATGAATTTTATCCATCGTTACCACTCTCTGTGCCAAATTCTATTCAGTAATTATGATATTATATCTGAGGCAAATAATTTCTTAGCTTTCCTAGATGTTTTTGTTATCCAAAATCCTAACAACATCATAGGTCACACTGTATAGAAAAAAGACCCATACAAACTGATATTTAAGCAGTGAATCTCACCATAATCCTTCACAGTTAGTTACCATGAGCAAATCTTTGTTACAGAGAGCATATGGGATCTGTGAGAACAAGCACCTGGCCGCGGAGCTTCAGCACGTCAAGCAGGTTCTGCACAAAATCAAGCTTCGGGTCCCACGTCTTCGTCACAGTGACCGAGTGAAGCCGACCGCAGTTGAGCGTGTGCCTGCTGTATTACCGTATGTCAAGGGTATCACCCCAACCAGATAGACATACATCAGATTTGATAGACCACAAATCCTCGTTAAAGAACATTAATTCCTACCAAGGATGATATGTGAGGCTACTGAAATTAAAAAAACATCCTAATTTCAGTAGAGAAGGCGGTTGGGTACTGCCACCTGCTTGGGACACTATAATTAATAAAATTAAAACAAACCCCAAGCATACCACTGCAAGACTTAAAGATAGAGTAAGTTCAATCTGCGTAGATTGGACTATAAAAATAATAATAAAAAAGCTGAAGGTACTCCATGTCCCAATACTGACATTGGGATGGCAGTCACCTCAGTACCCCGTGACCATGGGTGCTATAAAGCACCTGAAACGTCAGGAATTAATAATAATAGTATAATAATAATATAGCCATTTATTTCCGAACTTTGGGGTTACATAATATTTGTGTTTGAGTTCCTATTGTAATACTAGTTAAAGTAAGTCCCTCTGTTCGGTGTGCCTTTTGGCATAGGCCTCCAAAAAGAAAAATCACGCGTCGGGAATTAAAAGTTAAAGAAATTAAAAGCAATAAAATTGGTAAAAGTAGTCGTTAAAAAAGCTGTATTTGTGAAAATAAAAAGCTTTATATCATAAAAATCCCGACTTTTTTTTAAACCAATTCCTTAACCATTTCATTATTTTAATTGCATATTATCATTTCCATATGCTTTTATATGTGGGCACCCATGGCCGAAGTGTCTATGAACAGTGGGCATCCCCCTTTCATCACTGTCGAGAGCGTAGTATATCGACATATCAAATTGCCATTAAAATACTTCTTACCTACTCAGACATCTAGGTTTTCTCATGAAGTTATTCTTCACCACTTCACTGGACACGTGATAAGGCAGCACGTAACATTTCCTATAACAGATTCATTTGTTCTCGATGTAATCGTATATATATCGCACCCGTGCCATGATAAAATCTTATGTATTTGTTTAAATAAAATTCACAAAAACTGAAACAAAGCTTGTCCATAACAACTCGGCCGCCGACGACGCAAGTATGACTTGATCATCGGCGTACAAATTGCATTTGATGGTTAACTCACCCATTCTTAACCCGCATTCTTCAACTTTCAAATTTTCCAAACAACTGCCCATAAATAGGTTGAACAGCCACGGGGAAGCTACACAGCCCTGTCTGACACCTTTATGGATGCCAAACCAGTCCGGGTAGACCCCGTTGATTCTAACACAAGCACTCGAGTCCCTATACAGAGACTGCCTGTATTAAACCAGCGCTCAACCTAAATGCGTTCAGCATTTGCCATAATACATCCCTGTCCACTCTATCGTAAGCCTTTTCCAAGTCCATGAACGCACAAAAACTTTTTGGTTTTTCGCCAAAAACATCATAATAAGTCATCCCATTAAGTAAATTACGTATAGAACCGGCAAATTGTGAGTAGCCGGTTAGGAAGCTACGAATTCATTAATAATGCTGTGAATTATCTACATCAAATTCATGGCTGTAGCTCATCAAATAACCAAGTGTAACTTGCGTTCTTAATTATTTAATTGCAACTTTAATTTTGAGGATCGGAGGGCTGTATCTACCTACTTTTCATTGGTGTAGCACCTTAACTGATCATTGATTCGATACTGAATGTATTATCAATTTAAAATTTGAATCCGTCGTTTCTTTTTTTTTACTCTAAATTTTTAATTATTAATAATCCATAGGTCTCATAAAGGACGATTTCACGGGTCAAAGAGTGTAAATCTTTAATAGTATATTGCTTAATTTTCACATGATCTGTACCTTGTTATTGTACTTATATCCATATTTACTTTCGGATTATGAGTGCCCCGTAACATCATCCACATGGATTTTGTTACGATTCGATTTCATAGGTCTATTATTTTGCGCAAATCCCAAATTCCTTTTCTGAAATAAAAGTAGCCTAAGTACTAAAGCCTTATAGCATCATCTATCCGCTAGTGAAAGTTGTTTCTTTGCGACAAAAGCAGGTAAGAGTATTTGTACTCGTACCTGGCCCGGTGGACCTCTAGACGAAAACGGCTTCTTACTAACTAGAAATATTAGGTATTAATTCATTCTGTCGTTATTAAATTAAGTAATAATAATATTTTGCAAATTATACCTACGATATCGTTTCATTCTGGTAAGTATCGATATAAAGCATGCCCTAAATGAACTATTTACAGCCCAAGACCTCATTATATCATCTTTACATGGTAATATCGTGCCAGCAGTATGGCGCTAGGTAGGAGAAAGCCTTTGCCTTCATTAATTATTATAGAATAAATAAAAATAATTTTTTGTAAAGACATTCTTCAGTTGTAATATAATAAAATATGTGGTTACGCGGAAAAAAGGAATCGGGTACCCTCGCATTTTATTCGGTCGGCTTGAAGGACCACAGAATGGTGGATCGAATGACCAGATCCGAGGCAAAGGTACAGAAATGGAGGCGCCGAATTCTTGGGTTCAATTCCCCGGTAGTGGCATGACCTTGTTATGCGAGATGTTACTATGTGGACTGTATGTGCTGTTTCTTGAAACCCCATAACAAGATGGCCGACGTGGCACGCGACAGCCTTGGACGATGCACTCGCTCTTCCAAAAATCTACTACTTTACCAGTGGCTTGAAGGAGGTTTACTTGAGCCGGTAGGGGAGAAATATGTGACGAGAAACAAAAATGGCTCAAGTCCAAGTAAAAGGAAGGAATCACTTACTGGGGTGGAGTTCCTTTGGTGCCTCGTGGATGACGCTCCTGGTCTTTTGGTGCGTTGGAAGAGGGCGCTCTATGGCTGCGGGTATCCATTTATTTGGTCGGCCATATTACCACCTCCATCTCGGCGGAGCGCGTTTCTCATTGATCAAAAAATTGCGTCACCTTCTAGACCACCCCCCGCCCTCAGTGCGTGCGGAAAGGAGGGCATAGGTGGGATGAAAAAGACACTGGCAAACAATAACCGACCGAACGAAATGTGACAGTCGTTTTTTCCTCGCGAACATTCCCCCCGGCTTGAAGGGTCCCCTTAAAACTATTTAACGCAACACTTAACCTAATTTAAACTACTAATGTAACCTAGAAACTATTGATTGGGCAAAGGGCATAGACTGACAACAGGACGCATGTGTGATACAGTCGTTGTCCTAACGCGAGCTACCCTAGTTACCCCGTCAGATCCGGGAAAAACATCTTCGACGATCCCTAATGGCCAATGAACAGGCGGCGTATTCTCCTTCGTGAGCAAAACCACCGTTCCAACCGTTAAACATTTAGTTGTTGTATTACATTTCTGCCAAGACTGCGACGTATGAGGTAAGGGAGATGCCACGTCGGCCATCTTGTTATGGGGTTTCAAGAAACCGCACATACAGTCCACATAGCAACAACTCGCATAACAAGGTCAAGGCCCGACCCGGGAATCGAACCCAAGAACCCCTACCGCCGAAAAAATTTCAAATTATTAGCGCGCCGCCATTTCTGTACCTTCGCCTCGGATCTGGTCATCCGCTCCACCAATATGTGTTTATTTAAATTATACGGCTTATATATAGAACAAACGTGGTAGCTCGGGTGATAAACGCTCGTTTTAATTTTTTTAGCATTCGATTATAGTCGGCACGCATTACATTGTTAATTGCAGTTAGTGTTGATTTATCATCTGGTCTACGTTGAAGTTGCAAAACCTCGTAAGTTTTGGTTAAGAAATTAAGATAAATAAAAGAAAGGAAGATTCAAAAAATCAAAGTACATTACGGCAGCATGTAACATCTATTTAGGGCTTCCCAATTGAAACCGATAACGGACTGCATTGGGATAGTACCGTAGACCAATTCCTTGCTATATGTGCCTCTCGGGACCGAATAGAGACATGCGTTGAGCAGTGGAGCATAAATAGTCTATATCTTTTCTTACATCTTTCCTTACTTATTTTTAAGGTAAGATTTTTTTATAAAAAAGAACAATTAGCGACAACCGAGGTAAAAACAATAAAGGCTTTAATCACCTAAGTGAAGTATCCAAAATAAACTGTGATGTGTATAGAAACTTTACACTATCACATTGAGCGTTGAGCACTCGACAGGCTGAACATTTTACCCAGTGGGAGATTTCCCATTCTCCATCAACAGCTAAGATTGCAGAACCACCTTACTGTCTACTTATTGTGATAAACTGACAGACATAGAAATAATACACAAACAATATTTAATTTTCAATTAGTTACATTAGTGGCGGTGTAAGAATATTCACTACCCAATATGTGTGTCGTATGAGGCGACAGAGACAAACTGAAATAGATGACAGACAGCAGTATTTTCCTGATAACCACCTCAAAATAATAAGAAAATTGTGGCTCATTAAATAAGATACTCGCTTGCCAAGCGTGGCAGAATATCGTAATAGGCAACAGAGATAAACAGACCAGGACATGGGCAGCGGCGTTTAACTAATAACAACTAGAAAACAAAACAAAACTTCGGTTGCAATAGGTCTGCCATACAAAATAACTATGCCAAATATCACCCAAATGAAGCAATCATTGTTGGCCTATGTTCAGCAGTGGACTTCTGATAGGCCGAAATGATGTTGAATGGATGGATGACAAAATTCCGCTCAAGTCAATAACTGCTCGGGGCAAGTTGAACAACAAGTCCAAGGTGACTTCAGCCACGCTACCTGTGAATTTCTGCGATATCAGGGACTTCACTAAAACATAAACGCTATCCACTACCATCTCGAGACGGCGAAGCTGGCTCTGCTCCTTCCTACCAAGACGCATATGTCCTCTCCGGCTGGTGCTTCGTATCTCTCCTACCCTGGGTACAAACTGGAACACTCCTTTGTGCCTTGGGCTGGAATGTCCGTAAACGTCAGAGAGGACATCTGTTCTCAATGCCTCGGCAGTTTTGAAGTATCGGACCTGTCCATCCTTTGACTTTGATCCGCGCATCTATGAGTGCCTATATAGGTCCTATAGCGGCAATGCTGAAACAGACTGACTCTAACATTAAGTCCAAATGGCTACAAATTCATTGCTACAGCAGATCCTCTCCACAGAGATCGTAATCCTCGGTGATTTTAACGCCCACCACGCTGAATGGTTTGGTTCACGTTTAACCGATCATGCGGGGAGATCTGTTTATGATTTTGTCTTGGCATATGGTCTGACACAACTGGTTACTTTGCCTAGGCGGATTCAGGATGTGGAGGATCATGAACCTTCTCTGTTGGACCTTCTGCTGACTTTTCATCCGGACAGATATCAGTTCTCCGTCTATGCCCCCTTTGGCTCCTCGGATCATTGTCATGTCCGAAGTGTAATGCCACTCATGCTGACGCACGGTTGCATTCTGCAGGCTGCCGCCATGTTTGCCACTTGGGAGCGGGTTTGCTTTTCACCGAACAATCCCAATGTCGTTGCATACTATGTTGCTGATGCGGTACTTCAAGATATGGTACTTTTTATTCCTTCCTCTGTGGTGCATATCGGTGGCAGATCTCAGCCATGGTTTAATTGCTCCTGTAAATTAGCATCATGCTATAAGCAGGAGTGCTACCGGGCCTAGGCTGACGCATTAACGTCCCGAAATGTAAACATCAGCACCCTAAAAAAGAAGTATAATTCCGCTTTTAGGTCCTTCAAAAGAGCCATAGCAAAGAGAAAGTCAGACCATATAGGCAGAATCGGCGCTAAACTATTTCGCCTTTCTTCCGGAACCCGTGAATTCTGGTCTCTCACCAAGGCTGTCAGCCATCTCTTCCATCTCTGCACAGGAATGACGACTCACTGGTTCTTGCCACAAAGGAGAAAGCCGATCTTCTAGACTCTGTTTTGCGTCCAACTCGACTCTCGATATCGAGGGGAGCACACCGCCGACCATCCCTCAGTGCGAGTGATCCATGCTGGTTGTGCGGTTTACACAGCGGTCAGTTCACAAAGCACTCCTATCCCTGGATATTTGATGAAATCCCCCCAATAGTGTTGACGACGTATGCTCAAGAGGTGGCACCGGTTCTAACACGCATTTTCTGGTACTCCTATTCCCTTTGCGTATTCTCAAAATCTGGAAGACGACTTTCGTCCACCCGATCCCTAAAAAAGGTGACCGCTCAGACCCGTGCAATCAAAGGCCCATCGCCATCACCTCCTTGTTCTCCAAAATAATGGAATGAATTATAAACTGCCAGCTCATGCAGTAGCTTGAGGTACTGCATGAGTTGATTAGTAGCCACCAATACGGTTTTCGTCGGGGTCGATTAGCTGGTGATGTTCTAGTCTACCTGACTCATCGATGAGCGGAGGCAGTAGAGTTTAAGGGGGAGGCATTGGCCGTTAGTTTAGAAATTGCAAAAGCCTTCGATCGGGTTTAGCATAAAGCGCTTCTTTCGAAGCTTCCTTCTTATGAGCTTCCCGAGAAATTGTGCATTTGGATCACCATATTGCTTGCAGTCGGAGCATCGTTTGTATCGTAAAAACTTTGTGGCAAGTTTCATTGTAAAAGTACAATTGTACGTTTTGGCGCGCAAACGTTGCGTCCTGTCAACTTATGCACTGAACTAAACCCGCTCGTTTACACAAACGGCGAGTTTAGTTGCGGGTGGCGCGAGATGAGCGGGAGGGCTGAACTTCGCACTTAACTCACCGAAAAATAGCTCGGCCGGCTATTCCGTTCAATTTAATCGTTAAATTGCTACTTAACTCGCTTATTGCCGTTCAAACTAGGTTCAAACTTAACTCGCCAGTTCGCAAGTTAACTCGCTACTGTACTTGTCGAAGTATAAATCGGTCTTAAGTGTAGGGCTCCACGTTCTGACGATTTGCAGTAAACCTTAAGTAATGTATACTCGCCGCCTCAGAGGCAGCAATTCTATTATTTTAATTTCTGTGTTCACTTTCTCGCATTAGGCGACAGATAGGTACATAATATCCTAGCGTACCAACGCGCTAGGTGTATAAGTGGTCGTTTAGGCACATTTCGGCGGGGGATAGCTATGTTCTGTGCTGCGAAGTGGGACACCCAGCAAATTATCGTGGGTGTCCGACGTCGCCCCACAGAACACAGCTCCGCGCAGAAAACGGCGGGGAGGAGTAGACCGGTGCGGACGAGTGGCTAACGCCATCAGGTCCCGCCCTCGGCATTCTGCCCCTTCAGTAGCACCGATCTCGGTGCCCCAACCCGCACCCGCTCAGGCTATCGACAAACCCACCCCCATCAAAGGACTTCCGGGCAAGGCGTAAGCCCTCCGGTGCCTTTAGCAGCAAAATCAAACGCATGAGTAAAACCCTCGATGAATGTAAGCGTGGCCGCATCAAACTTCTCTCCAGTCTTAGAAGCATAAACCTGCACCTCAGGCATCTTCAAACTTCGCTGCTGACTTTTCGTTAGTCTGCAGCTTAATCAGCAACATAAATGTGGCTGAAGTTACATACCTGGCCCGCGCCCAAACTTCGCGAGGCCAAGTCCGCTTAGAATAAATATAATGCTAACATTAAACACATTAATCTTATCAATGCGATAGACTCATTCCGATGCGCCTAAGCCGACCCATCTGAAACCAGAATGGCAGTACAAAATACAGGTAGAATCAAGCCTAGCTCTCTGACTGTCACGTTCTTTAATGCAAACGGTATCAGAGATTAAAAGAAAGAAATCGTATACTTTTTACGCAATCATGATGTCGATATCATGCTTGTGTAAGAGACCTTCTTGAAACCTAGTGTGCGCGATCCTAAAATAGCTAATTATACCTTAATAATAAATGATAGACTGACCACACCTAAATAAACCTTCATCTACTACAAAAGATCCTTTCAGTGTGAACCGATAGACACTCCACCGCTTACTAACTTAGAAGCGTCGGTTTGTAGGACCCAAGAGGACTAAAAAACTATTCGCCCATAATAATTGCTTCAGCATATCAGCCATCCTTAAAACGTTTATTAGATGTCGACATATCAGATCTACATATCTTGATCTAGGCCACAGCAAATTAATCGCGGGAGACCTAAACAGCAAACACATTAGTTGGAATACTAATGTTAACAATCGAAATGGAAAAGTTTTATGTGACCTCACAGAGAGACATTAATTTGACGTTATCGCTCGCGAGAGTTTTTCTCTGCAAACCAACGTCCAGTTTTTCTTAATGTAACGCTACTAAATGATATTTGGCTCACTACTAACTTGATAGAAATTTAACTTGATAGAAATTTTTATCAAACTAATCTAGGACCACAGGCCGGTCGTTTTACAACCGAGCCGGCAGGTGAGGTCCCTCAGAACAAAACCATCGTCGACTGCCGTAAAATCCAGGTCAAACTCAATTCTACGAACACCCAGCACTTAGACACTGTACCGGAAAAGATTGACTCACCGGAGGAAGCCAACAGGGCGATTAGCGCCCTATCGACTCACTTCACTTCGCGGCCAAAGAATTCTCCCGTAAGGTTTGTGTGTTGAGCGATTAATACAAGAAGCTTCCGACAGATGTTCGACAACTGATTAGAGTGAATAATTCCGCGCTAAGATCTTACGACCGTTATCGCACGGAAGATAACAAATTTTGTGTACGTTCTCCTTAGACGATCTAGAAAAAGCCGAATAAGAGGGCAACAAATCCCGCTCACCCACTAAAGGTAGAAGCGGAAGTCGAACGTAGGTTTGCGATGCTACCAGCGCACTAATTACTTGATCCCGTGACCGTAGATGAAGTCACAGAAACCATTAAAAACCTTAGGATCCGCCGTGGGTCCGACGGCATTAGCAACAAGGTGATCAAATCTCTTTCAGCATCACTTATTTAATTCTTTGTAGAAATTTTCAACACGTTTCTCACAAGCTACTTCTTACCGGATTTCTGAAAAGGAGCAGACGTAATAGGGATCCTAAAGCCGCGAAAACCGTGCAATTAACTTACAAGCTACAGACCCATCAGCCTACTTAACACGTTGAGTAAATTATATACGAGGGCATTATTCTGAAGCGTTTCCGCAGCTTCTCTTTAATTAGCAGACTTCTCCCTGACGAACCGTTTATCTTAAGAGCCGAACACTCTTGCACACATAAAATCCATCGTGTAATAGAATATATCTTGTCGAGCTTTAATCAACATCCGACAAATAAAAAGTCTCAACACACGGGTGCCCCCTTTTTCGACCTGTCGCAAATATCTGGCACGACGGCTTGTTTTACAAGCTGAATAAACTAAACGTGCCCGAAAGCCTCGTGTACATCATACGAGCCTTCCTTTCAAATCGCCCTTTTCGCTCGAGTGAAGGAAATTCGGCTCCATCCTATCTGCGCTTCTCTTTAAATTTTTCACGATTGATATGGCAAAAGGCCCAGTGGTGAACGCCGCACTATTTCCCGACGATACGGTACTCTATGTACCCTATTATAACAAAAATAGTCTCACTTTAAAACTCCAAAAAGCTACCTATAACTTAGGCGTATATTTGCGCCTATGGAGAATCAAAATGGATCCCGAAAAATGTGTAGCACTATACTTTCAACGGAATCCAACACCATACCACAAGTCTCGTCTTCCAAAACCAAAATTAAAAGTCATTTCTCTATAAAGCAGCCCCATCCATTGGAAAGAATCAGCCAAATACCTGGGCGTCACGTTTGATGCCCACAGGAGTTTCGTGAAACACATAAGTGTAGTACGCAACAAAGCCAAGACAGTCATTGGCCGTCTTCACACTCTTGAAAGAGTAAGCTGTCGCTAAGACAAAAGCTCCACCTGTACAAAACCTGCGTTACACCTATAATGTCTTACGCAAGTGCAGCTTTTGCCCACATGTATAATACTTATCTTATTTTAGTTCAAAGATTCCAAAACTATCTTATCTGAATAGCTACCGGATCACTGTGCTATTAACGGAACTTAGACTTCCACAACGGTTGTCAAATTTCCTCTATCACCGAATACTTCAAGGAAATGTCGCAGCGCTACTTCGATAACGTGGAAACCCACGCAATTCCACTAGTAGTAAATGCAGTCAATTCGTCGTGGTAGTTCTATCAGTACCAAAGTATACTGATAGAACTACCACGACCACTCGATACTGTCAACCCAAGCGCCACGACACGTACCTGGGCGGTTCTCACCACCTAGAACATTGACCGACACGAGTTTAGCAGTCATAGGCTAGGGTCTGCACTCCCATACTCGAATAGCGGTTAGATAGCTCAAAAATGCCCAACTAGGCGACATAATGATTAGTAACAATACCAAATCATAAACCATCATCATCATCCTCATATTCAATACCTTTGGCTTTTTAATCATCTTAGTCAGATGAAGCCACACAGGCTAACAGCACTTACATTCCGAAAATAGACTCACATGTCATCGAAATAAGTTTTTATTTCTCAAACGTTTCGGTTTCTTTACAATATTTTACTTAACTGTCTGGCACGTGATAAAAAGCACTGTATATTATTTAACTAGTATAGCTTAACTTATAACTCAAAACATCTATATTATTTAATGATTTCTTAAATTTACGCGAACACTACACATTGAATAAAACTATTATTTACGGATTTTATCGCGTTTAATTACTTTAATTTATTTTTTATTATTATCCCGACGTTTCGGGTGCTTTACAGCGCCCATGGTCACGGGGGGGGACTGAGATGTTTGACGTCCCAATGTCATAGTTAGTCCGGCTACCTTCAGTTTTTTAATATTAATTTTTGGTCCGATTTACGCAAAACGAGCTTATAGTATCATGAAGTCTTGCAGTGGTATGCTTGGGTTTGGGTTTAATTTTGTTAATTATAGGATCCCAAGCAGATGGTAGCACCCAACCATCTTCTCTATTGAAATTTGTCTCTATTGAATTTGTTTGAAATCTATATTATTTATTTAATTACCCTTAATAAGAAAAAGCAATCGACAAATACTTCATCTTTAAGACACGCTTTATAGGTTATTGCCCGATATAAATGGATTAAGAACCATTTCATCGATTTAATCCTGCCAATTTGAAGAGGCGAGATGTCATCTATTTTACGACTATTATATTAAATTATCTTGATAAGTGCATTAAAGTATTTTTTGTATTCATTTCTTTTGAATTTTTCATAACAATAAGATTAAATAACTGGTAAAGTTTAAAGATTTTAAATTTATTTTATTGAATATAAAAATGTATCTCCTTATATAATTATGCAGGTATTCAATTTTAAGAAAGTTTAATCAGGATTACAACAACATACCCCAAAAATTAAAACAACACTAAATTAATGAAAGATATAGTTAAAATCCAATGTACCTTTTCAGACAGAAATTATTGTAAGAGACCTATGGTACTGGCGAGTATGATCTATAGGAAAATATTATCTGTAAATATAACATATAATCGGCTCGGAATAGCTTATTCTATTAGTATTCATACGAAAAACAAGAACCTATTTCTAAGATCTAAAGAGTTAGTGCAGTTGTCTATCGACCTGCCAAGTTACTATTGCAATTCGAATGTTTCAGGCTCGTACAAACCTGTATAATATGTGCAAAGTAGATCCCTTTGTCGGCAATGAATATGGATAGTGGTACAAATTCAGTATATCAATATATAAACATTTTAATCGTTTGTGTATCTTTTTGTGACGGATGATAGGGTAATCTTTAAACAACTTGATTTCATATTCAAATTGCATTAAATGCTTGTTTGGTGCCAAAGAAGGAAATCATAAAATCTGGACCTGGTAGAAGGCACTGTGATAGAGTTATTAATAAGTTGTGTAATAACATTTTACTGTGTAACAGTTCGGTCTTAATGCAGAGTTTAACTCATCAAGCGATTTATCAAAATGTGATGAAGAATGAACGTGCTGAAGACGTATGGTCTGGAGTTGGCTCCAGTTCTAACGCGTTTTTTTTTCGGTATTCCTACTACGCGACGTGACGAAGTTATAGAAGATAACTTTAGTGCACCCGATCCCTAAAAAATACAATCGTTCAGACCTGTCCAATTACGTATGAGTTAATCGCCAATGCCTCATTATTCTCCAAAAAATCTAGCTGACAGAAAAATCTAGCCGACAGTCTAGAGAGCCAATGCACCCCTAATCAACCATACCAACAAATCCCGCTCCCCTACTAGAGGTAGAAGCCGAAGTCGAACGTAGGTCTGCGATGCCACCAGCGAGCGAACGACTCAATACCGTGTCCGTAGATGAACTCACAGAAACTATTAAAAACCTTAAGAATGGATCCGCCCTGGGTCCGACGGCATGAGCAACAAGGTGATCAAATCTCTTTCGGCATTACTTATTTAACTCCTTGTAGGAATTTTCAACGCGCTTCTCACGAGCTGCTCCTTACCGGATATCTGAAAAGGAGCAGACGTAATAGGGATCCCAGAGCCGCAAAAACCGTGCAATTGACTTACTAGCTACATACCCATCAGCCTACTTAACAGGTTGGATAAATTATACGAGGGATTTATTCTGAAGCGTTTCCGCACTTTCACTTTAATTAACAGACTTCTACAAAAATGGAATCAGAATGGAGAATGGAATCCATTATAAACCCCAGCTCGTAAAATACCTTGAGGACTATCAGTTGATTTGTGACTGGCAATGCCGTCTTGCATATTAGATCATCACGGTAATGACTTTTACACCGGCCGTGCCAATATTTCTCGGAAACACGTACTCCCAACATTTTTAATATATATATATATATATATATATATATATATATATATATATATATATATATATATATATATGGAGACGCCAGTAGCTTAAGATAAGTATTTAGTGGACTGTAATTTTGGTGCATACGGCAATGGGGGCAAAAAAATAAATAAATAGGGTTTTTTTTGGGTCTTTTGCAATAACAGAGATAGCACGCACTGACCTAATGAGGGCTGCCTCGCCTTCCTCCTGGAGTGTCTGCTATACAGCGGGCCCGCCACGTGGTTCGGCGCACACGCACTTTCGGAACAGTTTCGTGAAGTCCCACACTCTCGACCTTTGCCCTTACGGGGGCGTCTCACACTTTTATGAGTTACAAAGACACAATGTCTGATGCGGTGAATATTAAACATAAACAGGACAACTCAAGGTTCGTCCTGCGCGGTTTGCGGTTAATATATCTAAGTCGCGGCTGGCCGTGCGTTGCGGAGAACATAATGTCACTTAATAATGACGCGCGCCGAGATTCTTTTTCTTCACCTCGGCGGCAGCGAATGCGGTAGGAAAGGGAAGGAAGGAAGGAAGGAATCAAATATGCACTAGTCACACATTATGTTGATAAAGTAGATATGACTTAGGACGAACTCAATGCGATATGTAATGTGATGTTGATAAAGTAGTTTTTTAACTGGCGTTACCATTTCCTCCCGCCCTTAAAGGGTCACCTTTAAAAGACAACCGTAATATAAAAAGAAACAAACAAATAAGCGGCATATAAAGTGAGAGGATGCGCTCAATGCACTTGTCTCATCTACTAACATTACTTGTTAAGCGAGAAAATGTATACATAAATATAATATTGCGGTTGAACACCTTTTTAATATATATATATATAAATATATACTTAATTCCTAATTTAGATAAATAATTATAATTAAAATAATCGTGAAATACGAACAACAGGACGGAGGTATGTTCCCTTAGTAGTTCTCACGGTCACTACTCGAACTACGCCATCCTTCGAAGGATGAACAGACTCGACAATCGCTAATGGCCAAGCAAGGGGCGGTTCATTATCATTTATCACAATTACAACCGTGCCTGGTACGATAGCCGTAGACTGGGTGTTCCACTTCTGACGAACTTGTAATCCGTGAAGGTATTCTGTCCTCCACCGATCCGAAAACGACTGAACTAATTTATCCAGTAAAGAATGCCTGTGTAACGGACTGGTAGAGTCAGATTTGACTTCGGGTACGGGTAATGATAATAAAGGTGCGGTATTCAAAAAATGACTCGAAGTTAGAGCTGAAGGTTCTGCGGGATCAGAACTTAATACTGACAAGGGCCGCGAGTTTAGCAGGCACTCAATTTGCTCAAGAATAGTATTAAGCTCTTCGTATGAAAGTAACTGATATCCGATAACTCGGAACAGATGCGTTTTTACGATCTTGACCATGCTCTCCCAGGCACCTCCAAAATGAGGAGAGTTGGGACAGATCAACTTCCATGTTATACGATTCGCAGCATACTCTTGCTCAAGCTTTGGGCGGTATTCAACGTTTAGAAATTTATAGAGATCGCGGAGGTACGAAGCGGCACCTTTAAAATTCCTTCCATTATCCGAATATAAAAACTGAATCGGTCCTCGTCTAGAGAGGAAACGTTTAAGCGCCGCGAGTAAACTAGAACTACTAAGATCTGTAGCGATTTCTATATGCACAGCTCGAGTTTTAAGGCATGTGAAAACGCATAAGTACGTCTTCTCGCTGCGTACACCACGACGACGTACAGGAGTGTATGCGATAGGACCCGCATAATCGCAGCCCGTGTGTGTAAATGCCTTAATAGCTTGGCTTACACGACTATGGGGAAGATCAGCCATCAAAGGGTAAGTTGGACGGGGTCTAAGCCGGAAACATATATTACACTTGTGGACTCTGCTTCTCACAGTGCGGCATGCGGAAAGGATCCAAAATTTTTGACAGAGCAATGACAATAACAATTCAGGCCCAGCGTGTAAATTTTTAATATGATAATAGTTGACTACATGATCACTGCGCGGGAGTATAATTGGATGTTTTTGCGTGTAATCTAATGCGGAGTTTGAAAGACGACCACCAATGCGGATCAAACCATTCTCAATAAAAGGTCTTAAACGATTGAAAGCGGGTGAGCAAGGTTTGTTACCTGTAATATTTAAATATTCCACTGCAAAATGCTGTTTTTGCTGGGCGCGGAGCATTATAACCTCAGAGAAACTGAGATCATTAGCAGTCACTACAGTAGTGCTGCGGCGGGGCAATAATTTAGCAAACTTACACACGTACGCAATTATACGTAGAAGTTTACTCCATGAAGAGATGCGGAGTGCGAGCTCATAAATCGCAGAACTACAGACGGATGTGCACACAGCGTGTGACAAAATCTTCTTCTCAGACATGTCTGCAATAACCTCATTGTCTAAAGTACGAAGAGGCCATTGAGATGGATCTAATGAGGTCTACTGAGGCCTATGAAGCCACAGGGGGTTTGAAACTAATTTATTTAGCATAACACCACGTGAAAGTATGTCAGCGGGATTCTCAGTACCTGCGACATGATAAAAGTTATCAGCGCGAAAATTGTCGGTAATCTGAACAACGCGGTTTGCAACAAAGGTCTGCCACTTGTGTGGCGAACTCTTTATCCAGTAAAGAGCTACTTTTGAATCTACAAAGGCATAGACTGATATTGAAAGGTCAAGAGGATAATTGTCGAGCACTCTGCGAAGCAATTTTGAGAGTAAAACCGCTCCACAAAGCTCAAGGCGTGCAATAGATAGTGGTTTTATCGGTGCGATATTCGTCTTTGCACAAATCAACTGGACGGTGTTACCATTGACGCTCTTTACGTGTATGTAAACTACGGCACCGTATGCGTGCTCGCTGGCGTCGTAAAACCCCACGAGTGACGCAGTACAGTTTTTGGTTACACCAACATGTCGCGAGATACTGGTAGAGCTGGTAATTCAGCACAGAATTGCCTCCACATCTTAATAATTGGCGGTGGTGGTATCTCGTCCCAATCTAAATTAAGTTGCAAAGCTGCTTTATTAACAATTTGGCATACGCGACTGTGGGAGCAACGAAACCCATTATGTCCCACAGGCGGGCGACAGTAGATAAGATGGCGCACTTAGTGCACGTCACATTAGCGGGAACAGATATCTTAAAGTAAAAGGCGTCACTATCGGTAGACCAATGCAAGTCTAGTATTTTATGTGGCATTGATTTATCGAACTCTACTTCTCCTGTAATTTTACGGGAAGTAGGGAGGTCATGTAAAACAAATCGACGGTTGCTATGTCATTTTATCGGGTCCCATTGGGCACCCTTGAATAAGTCTATCAGCTACCGAGAGGTCTCATTGGCCTCGGATTCACTGGGCATAGAGAACGCGATGTCGTCCATATATAGCGAAGTAGATGCGATATGACTCGCAAGTGGATATTTTGCGCCGTCGTCATCAATGAGCTGTCTTACCGTGCGCAATGCATGGTATGGACTCGAAGTTAAGCCGAAGCGACACGCGATGGAAGTGGTACAACACAAGTGGGTCTTGTGGACGGAAGCGGTATAGGAAGCATTGGTAACGAAGATCAGAATCGCGAACAACTATTTGCAGGAATTGTTGGCGACAGTCGGCTGTCATAGCGATTGGATGTAAGCGGAAAGTTAAAATTATATTGAACAAGTCGCCTTGCAAATTTGGTCCTGAATGCAGGCTATCTTTTAATGCTCGCCCAGTACTAGTCTTACTGCTAGCATCCAGGACGATGCGCAGACGTGTTGACTTCTTATCTTCGCGTAAGACTCCATGATGCGGTATGACATATATTGGAGCGGGTTCATGAGAGTCATATGGAGGTGCGGGGGATCCAGTAAAAGGATCGCGGGATGTCGTAGACTTATAAAACTCTTCACATTCAATGTCTGAAGGACACTGAATGGGCGGTGCGGAGGGTGGCTGTTCAAGCTCCCAAAATCGTTGCACTAATTTGTCAACGGTAGGAGACTGTAGAACTGAGCAGCACGTTAAGGAATGATTTACCTGTTAAGTTAAGTGTCGGCACTGAGCCCATAATAACATAACCAAATACCGTATTCAAAGCTGAGGGCCCGGACAAGTCGTTAGACGTATAAATTACGTCTGGACACAGTAAGTGCGGGAAAAGGGATGCGCCTATCAAAACATCAATTTTATTAGGCACGCTATAACATTCATCAACAAGCCTTATGCCATGGAAGTGTGATAAGACAGATGTGTTTACTATAGCGGTGGGCAAAAGGTCGATGATTTGATCAACAACTAGCGTTGAAATATTGAAGTTAGTATTCGAGTCGAATCGTGAGAAAATTTTAATATCAATCGATTTCGATTTTACAATTTTTTCAACTCCACCGAACCCCTTTACTACAATATATTCGGTATCGTGTTGTTGGACGCCTAAACGATGACAGCACTCTTTAGTAATAAAATGGCTTTGAGCCGCGGAATCTAATAATATACAAATAATTTGTTTCTCTCCCTTAGCATCGTATGCAAAGACTTGAGCGGTTGATAATAAAACAGTTCTCTGCGAACGACTTGCGCGCGCGGGAGGTGGTGAACGTTGAGAAACATTCGCGAACGAAGTACACAGCGCGACGTCCGAACGCGCACCTGCGGTGAGGGGTGGCGAGTGTGCGGGCGCGTGAGCTGTAGACTTCAGTGTAACTGAGGCGGTGGAGAATGCGCCAGCGCAGGGCAGGCATTATCGCTTCTGCGGTGGAAGTGCAACAATGTGTGATGTTTAAATTTACAAACTCGACAACTATAATTTGAAAAGCAACTAGACACTCGATGACTTAAACTGAGACAATTCACACATGCATTGTTACTCTTTACGAATTTAAACCGTTCCTACGGCGTCATTTTATTAAAGTCTGCACACTTAAATAGGTGTTGATGCACAATATTGTCGCACAGATACATTGAGCAACTAGTCTTCGTGCTTACGTACGCCTGATACTTCGGCGACGAAGTATTATTACAGTGACAATTGTTACCGTTACCTCGTCGATTGTTTGGTGCGCGAATTTGTACTAGAATCGGTGCGTTGCAGAACTTTGGAGCGGGTCTTAATAAAATTTACTAAATCATCAAAGGTAGGTACTATCGAGTTATGACTGTATTCGAAAGAGCGAATGGTATCCGGATCCAGCTTCTTAAGCGCGATATGAAGAACAATTAAGTCCGCGAGATTATCTAACTTTAAGTTTTTGTAAAGCGCGCACTGCACTTATAAAGTTAATCAGTAAATAAATCAAAATTATTTGCGGTGGCCGACTGCAATGGCTTAATTTCGAACATCTGATTAATACACGTGGAGGCTAGCATACGCCGATCTTCATATTTGTCAACGAGTGCTTGCAATAAAATTTTATAATTTTCAGCGCAAGGAGTTATACCTGAGCATACAGATAGCGGCTTTTTCTGTTAGTTTACCTAGCAAATAGTATAACTTTTCAGCGTCGGTGAGCAATGGGTTGTCATGGAAGGTTGATTTAAAGCTGGCATAAAATAAAGGCCATGAGCGAATGTCACCTGAAGATGTCATAAGTTCGATAGGCGGAAGTGTGAATCTGGCTTTAGATGGTGTACTAGTACTTTGTGAATTAGATTGCAAATATTGTAAATAAAGCCTATTTATTCTACCGCAAAGAGACTCAAACGTAATGAGGCTATTATTGTCAGGCTTAGCGATAGGGTTTATTTTTAATAAATGTGAATTATAATTATCTAAGACCTGTTTAAACTCAATACGTAAAGCATTAATATTAGAACTCCCATCAAGAAAACGCTCCATCGTGGAAGTGTTTCTGTGGATGTCCGAGGATATATCATATATTTTTCGCACTATTTTAAATAAAGCATCTCGTTTAGCTAACAATAAAACCAACTCAGCATCAGATGTGCCCTCATTATCCGAGGAATCGATATTATTCGATGCTATTTCTTTTTAGGCGGCATTACGGCTAAAGTTATACGGCATACATATAATTATAAGCGGGTAGTCTGTAAGCGACCTCGCTACGCGGTTGAATTGTTAAATATTAGTTTGTTAACGATGAACTTTAATTGTTAACTTTTAGTAATTATGAAATTATTTATAACGACTATAATTCTTAAATATATATGCAAATAATAAGGGTAATTTAACAATATAGTCTATAGTTGTAGTTAAAAGTTGATGAAGTGATGTCAACATACAACAAAATAATTAAATATAAATAATTATATGCTTATTCATTCTATGATTATAGTTTTAAAATTACTATGGATGTCACCTATACCTATTTTACCAATACCTATTTTAGTGTTCTAATAAGGGCGGGGTCAATCCGAGGTCGGATTGAAATATAAATAATTAATTATATAAACGCTTATTACGATAACGATCTAATAAGGGCGGAAGGTCAAGGTCAATCCGGCTCGAAGGACCATTAAAATGGAGACGCCAGTAACTTAAGTTATCTTCGTTAGGTATTTAGTGGACTGTAATTTTGCTGCATACGGCAAAGGGGAAAATAAATAGGTGGGATAGCACGCACTGACCTGATGAGGGCTGCCTCGCCTTCCTCCTGGAGTGTCTGCTATACAGCGGGCCCGCCACGTGGTTCGGCGCACACGCACTCTCGGAACAGTTTCGTGAAGTCCCACACTCTCGACCTTTGCCCTTACGGGGGCGTCTCACACTTTTATGAGTTACAAAGACACAATGTCTGATGCGGTGAATATTAAACATAAACAGGAGAACTCAATGTTCGTCCTGCGCGGTTTGCGATTAATATATCTAAGACGCGACGGCTGGCCGGGCGTTGCGGAGAACGTAATGTTACTTAATAATGACGCGCGCCGAGATCCTTTTTCTTCACCTCGGCGGCAGCGAGTGCGGTAGGAAAGGGAAGGAAGGAAGAAATCAAATATGCACTAGTCATTTCATTATGTTGATAAAGTAGATATGACTTAGGACGAACTCAATGCGATATTTAATGTAATGATGATAAAGTTGTTTGTTAACTGGCGTTACCAATATATATATATATATATATATATATATATATATATATATATATATATATATATATATATATATATGTAATTTCATTTAATAATGTAATCATACCATTTTAATTTTATATATATATAGTTATGTAACTACATACATAAAAATATCCTACTCGGTTATCTGTAAAATGATCTTTAGGCAAGGAAATTCTTCACCATAGTTTAATCAAAACGTGAAAGCTTAATGAAGAAGGCCAAAATAACAACTACGTTGATATCATGAAATGGAGCACAAATAAGTAAAATTGGAACGCGTCCAATTGTATGTTCTATCGACGACAGCACTTCAAAAGCTATATTATCTTTTGCATTGCGGGCTATGTACGAATATACTATATTCTAGCACATTTTTTATAGAATAAGGGTGACAAACGTGTACATAGTCCACCTGATGGTAAGTTAATTCTATATACATCGAAATCTATCCTCCATTAAAAATCAAAATGTAGATGCGTGATCACTCTTGAGAACGAAGATGGAATGCCTCATTTCCTGTAAAAGCCTCTGGTTCTCATCTTATGAAACACAGCAGCATTAAGCTGCTATTTCACGCTGTTATTCTTTGAGAGCGTGATCTTTCCTCGGTCGCGCCAACCCAATCGTAATCCAACTATAATATAGATGCATATGATTTACCAAGTATATGTAAATACATTACGTGTTTTTATATGAAAGACTATAGCACGGAAATTTTCGCAATACTTATAGAGAAAATAAGCTACGCCAACTCAATTTCTTCTTAATGGACTTTGGATGTTACCAAATATTTTTTATTAGAGTTCTTTGGAGTTTACTTCTTAAGAATCGTTTCATTTATAGCACACGGTATGAAAAATAGATGGGTAGTTAATCCAGCCGTAACAATAAGAGAAGTCGTTTTGTTTCTTCTCTGCGCGACATACTCGCGCACCTCATAGCGCAAGGTGAGTAAAGGTACGGACAGACGTGCTCATCACTAGCACGATAGCAATTTTTTGAGCAAGTGCTCATTAATAGCACGTGTGTCGGAGCATTGCTAGTAATGAGCATGTTTATTTTGAGCATGCTCAAAAATCAACCGACGTTTGATTTTTGAGCATGCTACCTGAGCCCTTCTACCCGCGCGGTAGAAGGGCGAGCTCCAAGCGCGTCTGAACCGAACAGAATTGCTTGCATGTTTTATCGAATCGATCTCGATTCGCGACAGTTGCTGTGTCAATTTAAAATTAAAATAAAAACCTCGATTTGTCGCGTTGGGGGGGGAGGATAAAAAACTTAGCTTTTTCTTCTTACGCCATTCGCTTGCAAGCAATATGATTATTTTATACAGTTCTGCACGGATAGCATTGTCACCATATTTTTGTACATCTATTTCAGCCGAGAGCCTAGTGCTAATTAGCTAATTTTGAGACAATTATTTGTCAAGAGTCAAGAGTATACTTCAGTCACACGTCAGAGCTGACATGCATAATTTATATATTATATTTTAATTTTTATAGCTCTTTGACTTAGGTAGGTTTCCTTATGAAAAATTTCTTTCAATACAAAGGAATTTTTTAAACTAACTATAGCGATTTACAAACGTTGAACTTCTAAATGCAAGTCTTATTTTATCATGGAGATTCTAATCCATTTATCCGTTTAGAGTGCGAGTCCGTCGCGTTACTCCAATGTGGGTTGACTGAAACGCAAAAATGCTCAATATATATATTATTTCCTGAACACACTAGCTTCAAAAATGCTTTACTACATTGCGGAACACATTGTAAAAGCTGAAATGGTGTAAGTACTTATTATATTGATTCTTGTTTAAACAAGTTAAATTTATAGAAGTCTAATTTAATAATAAAGTTTTTTTTTCGACGTCATTTTTCTTCCAATCTTGCTGTACTGAATATTTACGTAGTTCCGTTATTTTTCGTTGCAAAAATAATAGCGCTGCTGTCGATTTGTGAATACTTTCATTTATGGCCGTATTTGACTTCGGCACAAAATTAGAAGATGCGACCTTGCCGTTCCGTCACCGTTGCCAACGAGTTACTTGTACTTGGTGATATATGGTAATCACTGCCTCGTTGGTCTAGTGGTTGTAGTAGTGCGACTGCTGATCGTGAGGTCCTGGGTTCGACTCCCGGGTCGGGCCAAAAAATCAATTATTGATTTTTTCTGTCAAGAAATTCTCAATATCTGCCCGGAGTCAGGAAGTTGGCGGTGTATCACCCCCGTGCCTAGTAAGCACGTAAAGCCGTTGGTCCTGCGCCTGATCTCTCTCCGGTCGTGTCGGTTTACCGTGTCATCGGATTATCAGAATGAGGGAATAGAGAGTGCACCTGTGGTTGCGCCTACACTTGGGCACTATAACCCTGTCCTGCGCCGATGGCTAGTCTTCGTTGAGGCAGGCCGCCGTAACCGTAATTCGGTCTGCAGAGCATTATTATATGGTTTATACTGCGCTTGGTACTAGTAATTTTACTTTTAAACTTGTTTTCTTAACTTTACATTTACCTACACATAATATGGACGTCCGAATATCCAAAAACTTTCATACTGAATGATATTTGACACCCCTATTTTTGAATTTAGTTATATTTTTATAAATGTCTGAGATGCAGAATGTTTAAGAAGCGTACGTCGTCTTATCGGTTTATTTCATGCTGCACTATATTTTAACATTTTACATTTCGTACTAATCTGGCTAAAAAAACTCTTGTTAGGTATTTCGTAAGCAACCCATAATTCTATTTGAGTATAAGTTACCTTCTGATTGAGTACAGGAAGATGGACTCAATTTTAGATATTGACAGGTTTCATAGAAGTTTGTTTTATTATATTGTGACTAATAACCTCGACTTAACCTAATATGGTCTGGCGAAGAAACTCATTTTAATATAAGGTTTTACTGCATTAACTGCCAATAGGTTGTTAATTTCTACAATAGACCGTGGCATATTGTTGCTGACATAACTCCGAAAATATAATTTATTTACTTGATCGTGTTGAGTTTTGGTGCTCTCACTGCATCTTAAGGATGAGTGCGACTATTGTACCTAATCTGTACAAAATTACTCTCTACTTAACTAGATTCATTTTTGTGAAAGGCTATTTTTGTTAAATTATGATATTATGTTTCGTTTTGCATTTAATTGAAATACAATTTAATTTTTCACACACCTTTTCTAAGCTTCTAAGCGTTTTATCATTTCTAGAACGAAAAATTTTATAAAACACCAAAGTGAGTATTTTACACCGCATCCCTACACTAAAATACGAATAAAACAATAGCGAAAAATGTCATTAAAGCAATGATCAATAATGTGTGTCTTATACACAAGGAATTAAAGTACAAATGTATTCATGGTTATATAGACGTCAAATATCGTGCGGTATTAAACTTTACCGATAATATGACGTCCACATAGAGAAATATAACAAAATTCGAAATATGGACGTCAAATATCATTCAGTATGAATGTTTTAGGATATTCGGACGTCCATATAATTATGTATAAACAGGTAGTAATTTAAAATTAAAATTTTGGCGCACACAGTGCCCCAAAACATTTATCAAAAAAGAAATAAGAAAGGTTTTCTAAGCGTTTTGTCGTTTCTAGAATGGAGCATTTTATGAAACACCAAAGTGACTATTTCATACCGCATGGGCTACACTAAAAATAAAAATAAAACAATAGCGAAAAATGTCATTAAAGTAATGATCATTAATGTGTGTCTTATACAAAAGAAATTAAAATATAAATATATTCATGGTTATATGGACGTCAAATATCGTGCGGTATGAAACTTTACCGATAATCTGGCGTCCACATATAGACATATAACAAAATTCAAAATATGGACGTCAAACGGACGTCCCTATTATTATATGTAGCTAAATCTAAGGGCACAAAAACAAATTGGAAAGTAAAATTATCTACTAGCACTGAGTACAGTATAAACCGACAAAAAATATCAAAATAAATAATCAACATAAATAAATAGTAAAATGCAACAATCAACAACAACTTTGGACATCGGATATCGTAGAACATTAAACGTCACGACAAACGACGTCAAATAAAACTTAGTGTGAATATTTTAGGATATTCTTACGTCCGTATATGGGTAAAATACTCTGTTCAATGTCCATGTCAAGTACAATAATCAACTTACACAAGTTTATTTACCTAAGTTACTAAATATAACCAAAGAAACTTAAATGCAAGCAATCATAAGCGTGAAAAGTTATCAATGTGCGTAGGTCACAATACGGACGCCAATTAGAGCACGATATGCATGTTTTTAGTAATATAGCGTCCAATATTTATAACAACAACACAAACAAATTGTATTTCAACTAACTGCAAAACCAAACATAATATCATAATTTAACAAAAATAACCTTTCACAAAAATGAATCTAGTTAAGTAGAGAGTAATTTTGTACAGATTAGGTAAATAGTTCGCACTCATCCTTAAGATAGTGATCATAAAAAGTAAACTCGCAGTGGGAGCACCAAAACTATAAAATACGATCAAGTAAATAAATTATATTGTCGGAGTTATTCATGTCAGCAACAATACGCCACGGTCTATTGTAGAAATTAACAACCCATTGGCAGTTAATGCAGTAAAACCTTATATTAAAATGAGTTTCTTACCAAGGTCGTATTAGGTTATTAGTCACAATATAAGAAAATGAACTTCTATTAAACCTGTCAATATTTACAATTAGTACTTATTTACAATAGTAAAGTTAATAATAATATAGTCAATCTATAATGTATTACGGCTGGGCAATCCTAGATATTTTTTCGTATTTAGTAAACGAATAACTAGTTGGTAAATTAATCATGATATCTATCTTTTTTTTTCGCCGGAGACAAAAATGATATAGCGTATTTTTCGTAACTGCACATTCTGTGGATTTATTTCATTATTTAGAACAATATACGAAATTTAAGTGAATAAAATTAAATCTAATCTGAACTAGAATCATAAAAACTGTATTATTCGTGCTAAACGAATCTAATAAAGATCTGTTATTTTTGTCTCCTGCGAAAAAAACAGACTATAGGAATCTATCAAATACCTACATAAACAAAATATCACCTACTATATATAAAATATTACAAAGCGGAATAACTAATAAGAGTGCCAACGTCGCACCATACAAAGGAATTGCGTTAAGCAGGAGAATGAATTAAAAACTATGTATATTACGGGGATTCTGGATAATTTGTAATATGGAAGGGAGTCCTGATTGGTTTCCCTCCGTCTGGCAATATACGAATATTTGTATATCGACATATGATAAATTTTGAAAGAAATGAGTTAAACACTATCTTTGAAATTGTTTAATGGACCAATATTCGCTGTCATAATGTATAAAAATAGCCTACAAGTGATGGACGCTACAATAATGCGAAATGAAAGGACGTAGAATCAATATTGTGATATATATATATATATATATATATATATATATATATATATATATATATATATATATATATATATATATATATATAATCATCCTTTCACGGTAAATGTTGATCCAGTGAGAAGTTAGAACAATTGTTGATCCACCTATTTGACGTGTTTGCTCAGCTCCTCGTCGCACAAACTGATATACTTTGATCCATTCTTGATGCGCGTGTGACGTCGGTGGATCTGCACTAACAGGATTTCAATATACTCGTCAGCGATTTGACCAACATTTGTTGATCCATAAACGGTCGAAAAAATCATACTGAATATGATTTTTTAGATCCAGAGTATATTTAATTTATATGCGACATTTACTTAGACTATGTGGATCCGGGGAGCCATAATTGACGAATAGGTACTCGAACACGAAGCGGCAACGTCGCGTTCTGTGTGTGACAGAGAACCCATTAGGCTACTTCGTTATAGTAATAAGGTAAGAAAATACGTTATCTGCTGATTTTGTGGATCAAACTTTGACAGGTTTTATTGTGGAAAAACGTTTGTTCGAGTTTTTGTTATCGTGTGAGTGAATTTGTGTTATTTTATTCATTTGTCATAGATCAATTAGAAGATGATGGATAGTACTTTATTACAAATTAATTTGTCACGCGAGTGTATGTGTGTGTGTGTGTGTGTGTGTGTGTGTAAGGGTGAGGGGTGCCATTTAGTTTGCGCGCGTGTGTTTGCGTGTGTGTTTGTGTGTGTGTGTGTGTGTGTGTGTGTGTGTGTGTGTGTTATATGGGTGTGCATGTGTGCATGTTTGCGCGCGCGCTTGCGTGTTTGTTTGTGTGTGTGTGTGTGTGTGTTTACCATAAACCAGTTAACATGTTTTCTAGATCTTCATAGTCAAGATTTTTAAGGACGCGTTTACAAAATTGATAGGTATAGAATCGAACTATTACATGAGATATTATCAGGAGACCTTACCTCTGGTCTTGATGGAGTGACCTCAAAATGTAATTCGGGATTACTAGTGCAACTCCTGGACTAGTAGAACTGGGTGTGCTGAGTTTGGGCTCGTTTTGTTAGTTATGATGATAAGGTTATAGTAATAAGGTAAGAAAATACGTTATCCGCTGATTTTGTGGATCAAACTTTGACAGGTTTTATTGTGGAAAAACGTTTGTTCGAGTTTTTGTTATCGTGTGAGTGAATTTGTGTTATTTTATTCATTTGTCATAGATCAATTAGAAGATGATGGATAGTACTTTATTACAAATTAATTTGTCACGCGAGTGTATGTGTGTGTGTGTGTGTGTAAGGGTGAGGAGTGCCATTTAGTTTGCGCGCGTGTGTTTGCGTGTGTGTTTGTGTGTGTGTGTGTGTTTTTTATGAGTTTGTGTGTGCGCATGCGTGTGGGTGTATGTGTATGTGTGCGTGTGTGCACGGTTGTGTTTTTTTAGTACGTGTGTGTATTTGTTTGTGTGTGTTTGTGTGTGTGTGTGTTAGTATGTGTGCGCGCGCGCGGTGTGTGTGTGAGCGTGTGCGTGCGTGTGTTAACGGTTGTTCGTGTGTGTGTGTGTGTGTGTGTGTGTGTGTGTGTGTGTGTGTGTGTGTGTGTGTGCGGTTGTGCGTGTGTGCGTGCGTGTATCCACTGTTGTTTTGTGTTTGTGTATGTGCTTGTGCGTGTATGTGTGTTCGTTCGTGCGCGCGCGTGTGTGTGAGTGTTAGTGCGGGTGTGTGTGTGTGTGCGAGTGCGCGAACGTGTATGTATGTGTGCGCGCGCGTGTGTTTGTATGTGTGTGTGTATTTGTGTCTGTGTTTGTGTGTGTGTGTGTATGTGTGTGCGTGCGTGTGGGTGTGTGTGTGTGTATGTGCGCGCGCGCGTGTGTGTGTGTGTGGGTGTGTGTGTGTGTGGTCTGTATTAAGTGAATGCGCGAGAGCGCGCGTGTGTGTGTAAGCGCGTGCGTGTGCGTGGGTGCGGGTGGGTGTACGTGCGTGTGTGTTCGTCTGAGTGCGTGTTCGAGTGTGTATGTGTGTGTGTGTGTGTGTGTGTGTGTGTGTGTGCGCGCGCGCACCCAGAAAGAGGTGGAGAATGGAGACGTGGAGGCGAAGGTGAATGCAGCGTAGTATGTGGTGAAGGCGGAGGAGAGGAATTTGTGGTGAAGTCGGAGATAGTGGAAACAGGGAATTGTGTTGGAGGCGGAAAGAATAGTGACGGCGCGTGGTGGTGGCGGCGGAGGGAGCGGAGTTTATTTTTGAGGCGGATGGGGCAGAGTTTATGGTGGAGGCGGAGGTAGCGGAGATGGAGAACGAAAGCTTAGAGAGGGGTGCGGTGGTAGATTTGGAGGCGTAGGTGACAGAGATATTGGTGGGTGCACTGGAGTGCAGTAAAGTGGTTACCGCGTGAGGGCAAGTGAGGCTTATATAAAGGACAGTTGGTTACAGCGAAAAACAGTGTGGCTGGTTAGTGGATATCGATACTGCCCCTAAAGATGTGTTATTACGAGGATGTTGTTACTACGAGGTTATTCCTTTTCCGAATATCAGCTTGGATACCTATTGGCACTAGAGACAAAGTGAAAAGAACTTTTGTTTTGTGACGATTTCATCCTTACTAACAAAACAAACCCAAACTCGGCGTACCTAGTTCTACTAGTCCAGGTGTTACAGAATTAGATACCGAAGTACACCTTCAGGTTACTTCAGCAAGTCCGGAGGTAAGGACTCATCATAACCAACAAAACAAACCCAAACTCGGCATACCTAGTTCTACTAGTCCAGGTGTTACAGTATTAGTTACCAAAGTACACCTTCAGGTCACTTCAGCAAGTCCGGAGGTAAGGACTCATCATAACTAACAAAACGAGCCCAAACTCAGCACACCCAGTTCTACTAGTCCAGGAGTTCCACGAGTAATCCCGAATTACATTTTGTGGTCACTCCATCAAGACCGGAGGTAAGGTCTCATGATAATATCTCATGTAATAGTTCGATTCTATACCTATCAATTTTGTAAACGCGTCCTTAAAAATCTTGACTATGAAGATCTAGAAAACATGTTAACTGGTTTATGGTAAACACACACACACACACACACACACACACACACAAACACGCAAGCGCGCGCGCAAACATGCACACATGCACACCCATATACACACACACACACACACACACGTACACATACGCACACTCACACATATGCACACAAACACACACACACGCGCGCGCGCGCACACACACATATGCACGCAAACACACACACACACACACATACACACACACACACACACACACACACACGCTCACTCATACACACACACACACACACACACACACACACACACACACACACACACACACACACACACACACACATACACACACGCACGCAACCACGCACTCAGGCGAATACCTTATGTCGCCGTTGCCAACACTTCCACTACAAGAAGGGGCGTTGTCGAGTAATTCGTTAAAAAAAGTCGTTTATTTCGACCACAAGGATCATAGATGTTAGTAATAATACAAATCTTAAAACTAATTTTCGTAAAACTTAAAACTATTTACCTAATTTTAAAACTATACATAAGACAGACCCGATTGGTCAGCACGTGCACCATATGACAATGGTTCAGGTACTGACCTCAAATCTGTCAGAAAATGCCCTCAGGATAACCATTGGAACTGGCCCGCACCCTGCGCACCAGGAGATGTTCATCGTTTACGCATGGTGGTGTAGAAACAATCCACACGCGCATCCGCGAACATACCCGGCGCATTACAATAACGAGGTAGACCAAACAGCAACCTGAATGCATTACATAACACGCATTTAATCTGTAGCTTGTACCGCCAAAGATACGAAACGGCAACGTCGCGACAGCATACAGCCAATCCGATCGTTTATCTTATCGTTTGCTGTGCTCTGATTGGCTCATTTAAATCGGATCAACATTTTCCGTAACCATCGCAAGGTGGAATTGTATATCGGATCAACTTCGGCCAACGCTAGCAAACAGTCTCGTGAGTGCAGATATTGATCCGGTCGGAGCCACATTAGTTACCAGAGATGCATATTGGATCAACAAAAGGCCCCGGATCAACATGCGTTTTCGGATCAACAAAGTGCTCGCAAGAAGTCGCGTCTGATCAACATTTACCGTAAAGAGATCTCTCTAAATATATATATATATATATATATATATATATATATATATATATATATATATATATATATTATTTTTAAATTACATTATTCATTCGAAACACGAGTATTTTGGCGCAGAGGATGACCATAACGGCTTAAATTTTGTTAATGCTTGATTTTACTCATCATCATTATTCATCATTACAGCCCTTCACAAGTCCACTGCTGAACATAGGCCTCCCCCAAGTAATGCCACAAAGCACGGTCCTGAGCCACCTGCATCCATCGACTTCCTGCATGTCTTACGAGGGCGTCACTCCATCTAGTGGGGGTCGCCCTACACTACGCCTACCGGTACGAGGCTGCCACTCGAGAACCTTTCCTCCCCATCGGTTATCGGTTCTTCGAGCTATATGGCCGGCCCATTTCCACTTCAGCTTACTAATCCGTTGGACTATGTTGGTCACTCTGGTTTTACTGCGGATATCCCCATTTCTGAGTCTATCACGCAGAAAAACTCCGATCATAGCCCTCTCCATAGCTCGCTGAGATACCTTGAGCGTCCTCATACGGCCAGCAGTGTCATCACTGGCAACACGCACTGGTTAATACACTTTAGTTTTCAGAGATTGTGGTATACTTGACGCGAAGATGTGTCGTAATTTCCCGAACGCTGCCCAACCGAGTTGAATCCGTCGATTGACCTCTCGGTCGAAGTTGGACTTACCTAGTCGGACTATTTGTCCCAGGTAAATGCACTCGTCAACAACTTCGAGCATAGTGCTCCCAACAACTACCGGCATAGGTGTGACATGGACATTAAACATGATCTTTGTTTTGTCCATGTACATCTTAAGACCTATCCGTTGGGAGACACCATTGAGGTCATTGAGCATAGTGCTAAAGTCTTCCAGCGATTCTGCCATTTCCGTTTGGTGGCGGTTGAGAATATCCACTACCCCATATCTTCCCCTGGGTGTCGTAAAAGGCGACAGAGGGAGACAGGCAGGAGATGGGCAGCAGCATCTTCCTGATAACAACTGTGATATAATAAAAACTGTGGTTGCCAACACGCTCGCCAAGCGAGGCAACTATGGAAAATATCCCCCTATGAAAAACGACGCAAAAAAACGGCCCCCAGTCCCCGGCGGCCCACTATTCCTGGCTACGGTGGCGACCATGGTAACGGCGGGGCAGGGGGTGCTAAGAATCTCCGGTGGAGGCTCGGTTGCCACCTACGACGACTCGACCTGGCAACATATAATGCACACACGCATTATTGGATTATCCGAGGTCCGAAGAGAGGGGAGGATACGGCAATCCTCGAGTCCGGCAACTTGTTCTACCACCGGGAGGGCGACCATCAGTCCCAAGGAGGTGTCGGGTTTATCGTCCACAAGTCTCTCGTCTACAACATTGTAAATATTGGGATTGTGTCGACGAGGGTCGCGTACCTGATACTCAGAATTACCAAACGGTATTCGCTGTAGGTCATACAGGTTTACGCACCAACCTCGGCACATCCCGATGAGGAGGTGGAGGAAATGTATGAGGATATTTTCGGAGCCATGCATTTATCCAAAACCCACTACACGGTGTTGATGGGAGACTTCAACGCAAAACTAGGCAAAAGAGAAAGCGGTGAGCTGATGGTAGGGAAATTTGGAGTAGGGCAACGGAACCGAAGGATCTAGCAGCTGGCCGACATTATGGAGAAAGAGGGACTCTTTATGATGAACTCTTTCTTTCAGTAGCGGCCCCACAGGAAGTGGACCTGGTCGAGCCGCGACGGTTCGACAAAAAATGAGATTGACTTCATTATGACGACCAGAAGCCAACAGTTCAGTGATGTCTCAGTGATCGCAAGGGTGAAAACTGGCAGCGATCACCGAATGGTTAGAGGCACACTGAACGTAAACGTTGTTGGAGAAGTCTCGTCTAATGAAGACAACGCTTCGTCCCCCTCGTGCTCTAATCCAGAATCCCGAAATTTTTCAGCTCGAGTTACAAAACCGCTTTCAGTGCCTAGAGAATTGCAATGCAGTGGACGATATGAATGACAAGCTCGTGGAAACTGTCCATGAGGTCGGAGCTAAGTTCTGCAAGACCCGCCGCAGAAGAACACAAAAACTCTTCGATCACACTCTTAATCTAATGACTGTTAGACGAGAGATGAGGCTGCAATCTTCAACAGATTTGACAGCATACAGGCAACTGTACAGACAGATCTCCAAATGCATGCGGCGAGACTTACGAAACTTTAATACTGCTCGTATTAACCAGGACTCCAAAGTATTTGCCAGAGATCTGTCTGCCAGAAAGAGCCAACTATCAAAGCTGAAGACTGAGTGTGGCAACATCGTTTCCGGGACACCTGAGATTCTGAGTGAGATTGAGAGGTTCTATGGGCAGCTGTACACTTCATCGTTGGAGCCACACGCAAGTGTGAGTAACGATCCAAGAGCAAGTCTTATCCGACACTATTCCAAAGATATACCGGATGTCAGTCTGAGCGAAATTAGAATGGCTATCCAGCACCTTAATAACGGCAAGGCCCCAGGCGAGGATGGAATTACAGCGGAGCTTCTGAAAGCGGGTGTAACACTGGTACTTGAAGTCCTTCAGAAGCTCTCCAATTCCGTCCTCCATGGTGGCACTACTCCGGAGGCGTGGAGTAGAAGCGCGGTGGTCTTGTTCTTTAAGAAAGGCAACAACGCTCTCTTGAAGAACTACAGACTGATTTCCCTTCTGAGTCGCGTCTACGTGCTGTTTTCGAGAGTCATTACGAATCGTCTCGCACGCAGAATCGACGACTTCCAGCCTTCCTAACAAGCCGGTTTCCGAAAAGGCTTCAACACCATAGACCACATACATACCCTGCGGAAGATTGTACAGAAGACCGAAGAGTACAATCTGCCACTTTGCCTAGCGTATGTGGACTATGAGAAAGCCTTTGATTTCGTCGAAATTTGGGCGGTGCTACAGTCCCTTCGGCTGTGCCAAGTTGACTGTTGGTATATCGAATTCCTGAAGTGTTTGTGCAGTAGGGCTACGATAGCTATCCGAGTACATAACCGGAGTTTAAAACCTATCCAACTGCAGAGAGGTGTAAGACAGGGTGATTTTATATCCCTGAAACTCTTCACAGCTGCGTTGGAAGACGTTTTCAAGCTACTGTCCTTATGGCTTTACTGATTTTACTATCTTATTATTGATTTTACTATCCATCTATTTTTCATACTATGCGCTATATATGAAACGATTCCTAATAAGTAAACTTCAATAAAATCAAATAATTTCCAAAAATATGATTTGTTTGCATATCATATTTAATTTGTTTCAGTTTTATATTCTGTCAGAATAAGTGGGTAATTTATATGCTGTATAGATATAAAAAATCAGTCCTTACTTGTGTAGTTTTTTTATGACCATTTAACTTATTCCTTAGCATTACGAAAAAAATGCAGCGGTTTATTTAAACATAAATATATTATTCAAACGAGAAATACAGCCCGAATTCCAGCAAAACTTTGCTGGGTTTTATAAGGTAACTGACTTGACTACCTGAAACTAAATACCCTAGTAAAAAGGCATATCATCTTTGTCCTCATGGGTGACCGCAATATATACATTTTTATTATTAATTAATAGATATAGATGTATAGATTAACTATTACTTGAATAAAATTTAATCATACTACTCATATTTTTTAACTAAATTTTACAAGAGGACACATTTTTTTTGTAGATACCACCATTTCATCTATTTCTATCTCCAAATAATAGTGCTTACATTACTGTGTCCAGGTTGAAGGATATAGAGAGCTAGTATAATACAGTAGAGGCTGTAAGGCATTCCATCTTAGTCTTCAGGGGTGAAAACGCATCTGTAGCTTTCGTTGTATAAAGTTGGCTGCAGATGTCTATATTGCAACAGACACGCAATAAATATCACGTGGACTGTAAGGTTTATAAAAAACGAATAAATTCACATGATATTGACATATTCCTTATCCATCAAAATAATTTCATACAGAAATTGCGTACCTTACATTTTTTCTCACATTACTTATTTTATGTCAATTGTAGTGAAACATTCGGTCAGTAATAAACCTACATTCAAGACCAGTAGACGTATTATTTATTCCCCGGACCTCCCGACATTACACACTGGTTAGTAAGCTAAAATAGCAAGGGGCCGGCCACGTAGCTCATAGAACCGACAAGCAATACAGAAAAATGGTTCTCGAGTGGCAGCGAAGTGCGAGGCAAGCCCCCACTTTTGTAACCGCGACTGCATTGCTGATGATGATAAAATTGTGTAAAACTTTTAATTTTTCATCATTTAAGTTTAATAAACCACAAAAAAAAGAAAGAGACGGCTCTTCTTAATGCTATAAAGTCATTCTAAATCCGTACTTAAACCGTGTGGCAGAACCCGCCGGTCGGGAAATTGTATTGTAGCTCAGGTAATTTACTGATAAATTTCTCAACCATGAAGCGGTGCTAGCCGTAATGCAGCGATACATTAATTTCTAAACTAAGGTGCATGTTAAGCTCATTGCGTTTTCTATGTTTGCTGGTTCTAAATTTCATTTGAATGAATTAAACATTTTTGTTGATAATTTGTTACAATTTATTATAGTTAATACTTGTACATTAAAGTATAATCCAGTTATTTACTTCTAATAAGTAGGTATTTTTCTGCGCGATTAACTTAAAAAATTAATATCCACAGTAAGACGAAAGAGACCGCCATACGGTTTGAAGAACTGACAACCAATGGGGAAGAAAGGTTCTCGAGTGGCAGTGTCGGACCGGTAGACGTAGTGTACATCCCCCTCACTAGATGGAGTGACGACTTGCTAAGACACCTAGGAAGTCGATGGATGAAAGTGGCTCAGGAACCCGCTTTGTTACATTTCTTGGAGGAGGCGTATGTTCAGCAGTGGAATTGTGAAGGGCAGTAATGAAGATGATGATAGCAGGTATTCGCCGTGTAAGCGAACGTAAGAGGTGGCGTAAGAGAACTCCGCATCATTCCGTGGGTATCATAAGAGATGATGGAGGGAAATTGAAACAGGAGATGAGCAGCTTAATATATCAGATAACGACTCAAAGTACATAGTACTAAAGAAAACCACGGTTGACTAACTACTGTAAATATTTCCTATATGTGGCAATCTATTGGTGTGGCTCTGTTTAGCAGGGGACTTAATTGGATGGTGGTATCCTTAAATTTATTTACTGTTTCATTGCTTTTATTATCTTATTTCCCTTGTTTCTATCACTATTAAAGTAAAGTGAACTTAAGATCTTATTGAATTCACTACCAAGTACAAGTCGAATAAAAAACAGGTAGCTGCATTTACGTCTGAAGAGGACTCGTTTGTTCGTGTCACTTCAATTTGTGTAATTAAACTTCTCTTATTGCCACAGTCGTAGATTACTATAATACAGGCTCCAAGGAAAAGACATGCTTTACTAAGCTCTCTAATAAGCAGGACAATATTTAATGCCAGCTCATCGGTTGCAGTTTTAGGAGGTGCAAATTCGCGGGTATAATTCTCATCCGTCAATATTTTTTAATTAACCACATCCTACGAAGAGCGATTAAATCTTTGACTACTGTTTTCTCTCTCGTCGGCTTAACTTGGGAAGATACAATGTATCTCTCAGGAGTATTTTGGTTTATTTCCAGACTCTAAGTCCCACCTTCGTTCATTATTAAGACACAATTCTAGATTTTATCTATTTTTCTTCTCGTATTTTGCAGAATATCTGTCATGACTACATTGTGAAATTAACTGTTTACAGCGATTTTTTCGAATAATTTCTTACGGAACTTCAAGAAAAGAGTTTTATCTTGAATCTTTTATAATCTGAAATTTCTCTAACTTTATAAAAGATAATAGATAGCACTGGTCAGTTGCATTCAGGTTTTCTTCTTACTCTTTTCTCTATCTTTTTTGCATCATTACACTCTTTCACAAGTCCACTAATAAGCATAGGCTTGCCCCAAGGAATGCTACAAAGCATTACCTTCTTCTGTATAAAGGTGTAATTAGCAATTAAATATTTAAACATTAGAAAAATCGGCACATAATGGTAAAATATTGTACACATGTATATATTTAAACTTGTAACTTTTTCCGTATCCTTGTTTGTCGTAAAATGCGTTTCTTTACTGTTTATTCGATTGCGATGAGTTTTGGTGAGTTGCTGTGCGCGGGCTCGCATATGTACAAATATGTGCAAAGCATGTATGTGCAACACATACTTTCAAGCAAAGCAAGTGATTTAAAAATTAAATAAATAAAATGTGCAATTAGAATTGCAATATATCCATTTTTATCGTAATCGTAATCGGTAATGCGTTCCCTAGTCGATTATGAAAATTTTTTTTACAATATTGGATACTTTTATTACCTAGTAATGAAAAAGTAACGTCTTGTAAAGGAAATGTTTATACGAGTACTGATCACAGACAGCTTTTTAAGTTTTTTTTAGCTTACATAACGTTGATCACGACTTGTACATCTAGCTTGTGATATTTCTTATTTAAAATAATACAATATCAGCGCAACTATTAACGCTTACGGCGTCTTTTGTGACCTCTTAGTTGCAACGACGTGGCAGAATAAACGGACCTGAATCTCTTCAACGGCTTGAGTTACCGATTTAATTAAAACTTCTTTTCTTGTATAAAAACAATGTATTTGAAAAAAAAAACTAGGGAGGGGATAACGAAAAATATATATTCCGCTATTAATACTTGAAACTGGTTTATAAATTTGAAGTCTTCATGATATTCTTTAGTTTATGTTTGTACACAAAAACAAACCTAGTTATATTAAAAATAGTGGTCTACATTCTGTATATATTAGAAAGTTAATTAAATCAGTTAAAAAGCACAAGTTAGTTGTACCAGTTTGGTCGATTCGTGTATTTTAATTTTATTCGAGAGTATATTTTGCCAAGTGTCCCTCCTTCCTTTGACATATTGTCGCTTCCGTAAACACACTGAGAGAGGAAAGAGGAGAGGCTAGAAGGTGGCGTGATTATTTCGACCAATGAGAAGCGCGCCCGACCGAGATGCATTGATAGGAAAGCCGAAGCAATATAAGCTCGCGCGCTGCCCTCGAGTCCCCTCTTGCCACGCGCCGCTAGTCTGAACTCCACCACCTGGAGCAGTCGATCTCCAGAAGTAACCGCCTCACATAGTGCGAGATATCGTCGCGTACCGTCTCTTCATTCGCACCACTGGCCTGGATCGCATCTCTGGGGCGCCCCAGAAGACCGACCTCACGTCGCATCACAGCAACGGAAGCGCCTAAGCCGAATCGAAGTCACACCCCGGTGTGTTTTTTCCTATAATTCAATGCCTGCTTGAGCATTTGTTTGTAAGCTAACCCGCTCCATTTCATTTCTCCTAACGTGCTGAAACAGGATTCCATCATAACCTTGGCAAACAATAGATTTCGGAAGAGCGAGTGCATTGTCAAGGAACCGCGTGCCACATCCGCCATCTTGTTGAGGCAGAAGAAGCTTCCCGCGTATACAGTCCATCTGGTATAACAACATCTCGCGTAATAGGGTCAAGGCTTGACCGGGCAATCGAACTCGGAAACCCTAAAGCCTGCCGCCCAACCAATTTCTGGTCCTTCGAGCAGGATTTGGAACTGGTGCTTTGTAGCTTCATCGAGTCGAACTGCTGGACTAATTCCTTAGACAGTGCACTCTAATTTAATATTAGATAGATTTATGTAGTTTTTTTTAGTTCAAATTTAAAATTTGGTTAGTTTATTCGTATAAGTAAATTGACTTATTTGTTTAGATAGTCTAGATCCGCTTAATTTTATTTAGCCTACCCACTATTTGTAAAAAATAATACGAGCTTTTAAATTATTATCCAGTCGACGCGCGTTATCTCGTTTGATTGCAAAGGTGTTCAATTTAACGACGTAATACGGCACGATAAGACAATAGCGTGTTGTGAGATATAGTTGTATCACATTGTGTCCATCCTCCAGCGTTGTACGATTGTTTGTGATTAATCTAATATTAATTATAGTGATTTAAGATGGCAGTTAGTGGAAATGAAATTAAACTTAAAACTCTTTACGCCATGAGGGACGTACTCTTTTCACATATATAATATATAAGTGATCATAAAAAAATATCAACGTAGGTACAGTTCGGGTAACGTTTTTATGTAAAATCGAAACGTTGGACTCTTTGCGATCGGATTACGAAAATATATTAGACTAAATTAATAGTTTGGAATTACAAATCGACCCTAAGTGTACAGTGAACTATCAAACACTTCTATCATTTGAAGATATGTTGTGTCGCGTAAAAAGAACGGAAAAGCTCTCCAGTCCAAATCGAAGCAAACATACAGCATACAGTCATACAAGCATACAGTCTCCAGCCCAAAGCGAAGCAAAACCAGAAATCCAGGTACGCCCACGTGAATCACTTAGATTGCCCTACATAGATATTCCGGTATTCAATGGAGATATTAAAACTTGGCCGTTGTTCATTAATAGCTTTGAAAATACCATACATAATAATCCATTGCTATCGGACGCTGAAAGATCGTATTATTTAATTAGTAAATTGAGCGGTAGGGCACAGTCCATTTGTTCGGGCTACACACCAACAGCAAACAATTATTCGTTAATATTTGAAACGCTTAAAAACAAATATGAAGATAAGCGAATGTTAGCCTCTTCATATTTAGACCAGATATTCGATCTTAAAGCTATATCATTCGCGAACATCACTGGCTTAGAGCAGTTTTTAGATAAATTTGTAGCATCGGTGGCTGCACTCAAGAACCTGAAATTTAATGACCTTATGGATGTGGTGTTTTCCATATCGCCTTAAAGAAACAAGACTCGGACACCGTGCGTGCGTTTGAAATGGAGCATCGTAGCTCTGAGTTGCCGTCATTCGACTCATTAGCATCCTTTGTACGAGATCAAATTAAAGTGATACAGCGCTCCTCGAATGTCAAACAAGAAGCTAATAAATATGTCGATCGCAGACATACCTTATCAACTAGGACTGCTGGGTCTCTAACTCTGGGACGTAACCGCTGCGCCTACATCGCCTCATAGCGCCTGTGTTCTATGTAAGAATAAAGGCGGTAATTGGTATAATTGTGCGACATTTCGTAAACATTCACCCAACGAACGTTATAGAATAGTAAAGACGAACAACTTATCTTTAAATTGTCTAAGCGATAGACATTTAGTTGCTAAATGCAATTCTAATTCCGTATGTAACAAGTGCGCCAGAAGAAATCACACGTTATTACATTTCGAAGGTGGCAACGTATTCGCGTCGAGTAAATTGGACACATAATAAAGTCGACGATTCTAGCGGTCGACCGGGTGAAGTTGCCCTGTGCTCACTGTCAAATGCGGGAACGCAGTCTCCCTCCACCGTGTTACTGGGTACAGCCCGTATCGTAGTAAGGTAACAAAGTGTCCGTACGTTGCTAGACAGCGGATTACAGAGTAGCCTTATAACGCGACAATGTTGCCAGCGCTTACGATTGCTAATAAATAAGATACCTTCATGTCCCGGAGTCAAAGGCAGCGGAAGTACTAATAAAATTACCCAGGGCTCTATAAATTTGAAATTTTATTCTCGGCTAGATCGTAATATTAAATTTAATATAAATGTATTAGTAGTAGATAAGCTCACCGAGCGTTTGCCAACCGTTTCGGTTGACACCTCGGCAATGATTGATTTTGAAAATTTGACTCTGGCAGACGATACTTACGCCGTCCCCGGAGATATAGACATGCTCATTGGAGCATCGCTTTTACCTCATCTTTTGTTACACAATAAGGTCAGGGGCAACTCCTCGCATACCGCGCCTTACGCACTGGAGACCGTCTTGGGCTACGTCATCGTTGGTTCCGCCCCTATCATGGATAATATTTCGGCAACCTCTTATTGTTGTATAGCTGTCGAACTGCTCGAGTCGTTAGTTCGCAAATTTTGGGAGGTGGAGGAGGTGAACGTTCCACCTTTAGTTAGTCCAGATGATAGATTATGCGGGGAAATTTACGTCCACACGACTGTTTGTGATCGCGACGGTCGATATAGTGTAGCGCTACCCTTTAAATGAGATGTTTTGTCTCTCGGCGACTCGCGTCAAATGGCGGAAAAACGTTTCTATCGTTTGGAGCGTAAGATGCTCGCTTCGCCCACATTAAAGGAAGCTTATGACGGCGTCATTAGAGAATATATAAGGGAGGGTTACATATCACTTGTAACTCCAAAATTAGATAATTACGAAGACGCGCCTTCGTATTTCATACCACATCACGGGGTCATTAGGGAAGAAAAAACTTACATCCAAGTTACGTGTAGTGCTCAACGCTAGTGCTAGAACTAGCACTCACCTTTCTCTTAACGATATCCTCTATAGTGGGCAAAATTTAAAGGGCAATTTATTTAATATAATAGCAAATTTTCGTTTGTTCAGTATAACACTATCCGCCGATATTCGCCAAATGTTTCTTTGCATAGAGTTCCCTGAATGCGACCGTCGATTTCAACGCATTTTATATCGCTTTGACCCAAAAGAACCTCTAATGGTGTTTGAATTTAATCGCGTTTGCTTTGGTTTAAAGTCGAGCCCATTTCATGCGTTACTAGTTGAGTAACGCAGTTTTACCAGAGCTTTTTACGCAGCGTTACCAGTTGAGTTTCGACTAGCACATTTTTTGAATTTAACGTCTTTGAATTATCTGCCCGCCATAGACATGGACGAGAACAAACTTAGTATTTCCGCACGCCATAAATTATTGGACCGGTTGGTGCAGTCATTTTGGAAACGATGGAGGATGGAATACTTGCATACGTTGTAGTCTCGGCAAAATGGAACACAACAACTGAACCTTTAACTGTCGGAACTGTGGTTGTGCTTACCAAGGAGAATATGCCGCCTCTCCATTGGCCATTAGGGATCGTCAAAGAAGTTTTTCCCGGCTCCGACGGGGTAACTAGGGTAGCTCGCGTTAGGACCACCACTGAGTCTTACATGCGTCCTGTTTTCCGTTTGTGCCCTTTGCCCCTTCAATAGTTTAAATTAGCTTTTTAGATTAGAAATTGTAGTCGAAAATTAGGTTTAATCTTAGCGTTAGTTATTTTGAAGGGAACCCTTCAAGCCGGGGGGGGATGGCTACGCGGAAACGATTTGTGTATTTTAATTTTATTCGAAGGTATATTTTGCCAAGTGTCCATCCTTCCTTTGACCTATTGTCCCTTCCGTAAACACACTGAGAGGGGAAAGAGGAAAGGCTAGAAGGTGGCGTGATGCTTTTGACCTATGAGAAGCGCGCCCGACCGAGATGCATTGATTGGAAAGCCGAAGCAATATAAGCTCGCGCGCTGTCCTCAAGTCCTCTTTTGCCACGCGCCGCTAGTCTGAACCGCACCACCTGGAGCGGTCGAGCTCCAGAAGTAACCGCCTCACATAGTGTGAGATATCGTCGCGTACCGCCTATTCCTTGGCACCACTGGCCTGGATCGCATCTCTGGGGCACCCCAGCAGACCTACCTCACGTCGCATCACAGCAACGGATGCGCCTAAGCCGCATCGAAGTCACACCCCGGTAAGTGTGTTTTTTCCTATAATTCAATGCCTACTTGAGCATTTGTTCGTTAGCTAACCCGCCCCATTTCGTTTCTCCTAACGTGATCAAGCAGGATTCTTTCATAACCTTGACAAACAATAGATTTCGGAAGAGCGAGTGCATTGTCAAGGAACCGCGTGCCATATCCGCCATCTTGTTGAGGCAGAAGAAGCTTCCTGCGTATACAGTCAATCTGGTATAACAACATCTCGCATCTGGTATAACAAATACTCGGAAACCTTAAGGCCCGCCGCTCAACCACAGTTACTCCAAAGAGTCAGTAATTCCTTCACGGAGCATTGTATACGCTTTTACAAAAAAGTTCCAGAGAATTGTAATTAATCATTTAATTGTTTAGTGAGGGATAATAACTATCTATAATAATACTGTGGGTCAATATCAGCTAGTAACAACCTATCACCATCTTTATTTAAATTATTAATGTTTAAAAATTTAACATAACTGACCTTAGTTCTAAAACTAGCAGCAATAAGGCATTTCAGTTAAGATCATCGCACTTATTAGCAGTCAGGGCTTGTATTACTAGCCAAATCGGATCATCTATTGCGGCAGTGTTAATCAGATTGCTAAAAGGGACAACATTTCCAACATTTTAATTTAGAATGCCCATAAGATAAGAGTGCGTGAGCAAGTAAATTTTTGTTTATTAGAAAAACGTGATTACCCCCTGCATCATGGAGGCAATGAACAAACATAAATTGATCGTAAACAAACATCTATTTTTATTTGCTGGCCATACATACATTTATTACTTAAAATATTCGGACTCGTAACCACGCAGCTTAACATCCACACGCTTGGGCATCACATCACCGAAAAATCAAAATTCAAAGAAGCTAATTAGGTAATTTAAAATGTCTTAGGTATTATATTTTTTACCAGCCGACACTAAAATAAGTTCTGCTCTCGACTGTTTTTTTAATGTATGTTAGGCGATATCTTTGTCATTTAAAAACCGATTTTGATGATTTTTTTTATTTAGTTGATTTCGCTGCGGGGTTGGTCACACGCTTAGTTCTGACCACGTTTTAGTGCGTATTCGACGTACAAATACAAATTTATTATGTTAATACCTGCATAAAAGAATTTAGATTTTAAAAAGTATTAAAATTAGATATTTTTTATAATTACAAAGCCGTTGATTCACAGAAAACCGCAGATTTATAGGGGATTTTCATTTCAGTTATTGCGTCCATAATAGATTTAATTACACCTCCTCTTGCTATAATTTTAATACTAGTATCGAATCTATGGAGTTTCCATGAAACATTGTAAAGTAATATTATTTAAATCCTTTATTTATTAAAACTACTTTTACGGATTTTATCGCGTTTTATTTATATTAATTTTAATATCCGACGTTTTTAATATAAATAAAACGCGATAAAATCCGTAAAAAGTAGTTTTAATCAATGTATAGTGTTCGCGTAAATATAAGAAATCATTAAATCCTTTATTTAAATCGGATAGTGATTTAGACCTTGTTAACTTTAGACCTATTTCTGTACTACTTTTTTTGTGTTGAATTGTGTTGTTTGAATTATTAGTTAAATAAATTACAATTAAATTACGCCATAAAATCAATTTGGTTTTACAAGAACCAATCGACGACAGACATGTACCTGGGAGTATTTACAAGATGCCTTCGGTATTTTTGTGATCTTTACTGTGCTTATAATGGCGCTTATCATGAGACTTTAAAAAAAACTATAACATTACGGTGCCATAAACATTGTGCTCAGACTTAAACTTTCGTACATAAGTAACAGAACTCATAAATTCGTTATCAATGGTAAAGGTTCCTCTGGATCGGTAGTATACATAGGCATTCCTGAGGGGTTTATTTTTGTTTCCTTTGTTTTCTTAATGAAAAAAAAAATAATACTTGGGTACCTTATCTTGTAGGGAACAATCACGGTATAGTACTATTTGCTGATCATCTCTCTTTAATTTTGAAACTCCACCGGCAGTCAGTTAATTATGACGTTGTAAATAATGCTCTATCAAAATACATGGTTTAACGCCATTAATTTGCTTTTAAACGGCAATAAAACAAAAAGTATTCAATTTATAAAAGCTTATGTTAAATGTATTTATATGTAAAAGTGTTGTTGATATCACTCTTTTTCTTGTAATTACTATTAACATGAATTTTCAGTGGACAACCATATATCTAAATAAGCAAGCAGACTTAGTTCTGCAGCATACGTCGTAAGAAAGATTAGATGTTTCCGATGTTGAAACAGCAAAAAGTTTATTTAATTACTTTCATAGCGAAATGTCCTGTAGAAATTTGCTAAGAAATAACACGACTTACATTGAAACCATATTCGTAGTCCCTCAGAGAAAGATTGAAGCAAATATACGAGTTAATATTAATAATAATTTAGGCATCGCAACTTAAGTATGATAATGTAATGTATGAACATAAAATCATGAATATTTGAGCACTAAGGACAAACAAAAGCTTGTAATACCAGTTACTAGACTTCACATAATTAGTAAGTACAACTCCACAAAATCCCAGAAAGTATTCAAAGTTTGTCAATAAACAAGTTTAAAATTCCTATTAAAGAATTTTTTACAAAAATAGTTAATATGATATCAAGGAATGAATGGAAATAACCCCTAGGAATAATAAAGTTATCGCCACCATGCTGGTTCTATTAAAACTCATAATATAAAAAATAGTAAAAATTATAGTAAAGTCATATATGTTAAAAATATCATCCTGCTGGGTTTTTTCTTCCCAGGAAAGAGATATTTTCCAAACCAGTGGTAAATAATAAAACGATTTTCGTCAATTTGTCTGTGCCATAATAAAGTGTTGCTTTCTTTTTTTTCATATACATTTGGAGAAAAAAGTGTTGCAGTAACTGTCTAGTCCCTTGACACTATTGCTTCGGTAAAAAAGGAGAAAAAGAGAAAAATGTCACGTAACAATCTTAAAAAATATATATAAAAAATAAAGCCTATCCTGTACACACAGACTGAAAATATTTATTTTACTGTATCTTTTAAAATTGAATGGAATAGCTATAACCACTTCATATATTTTTAAAGCATGTAAGTGAATAAAATAACAATATCGCAGAATGTTAGCGTAGAATTTTGGGCCTTATTCGGGCTTTATTTATAAATACAATAATAATAATAATAAGTAACGACATAAATATGCAGTTTGGATTAGAAAAATGTAAAATCTTAAATATAAAGAAGGGAAAAAATAGAACCAGGACCCTACACTTTACCAGAAGGAGGCATTATTTCGTCTATGGAGTCAGATGAGGTATATACGTACTTAGGACATCACCAATCCAAGCTATTACACCACACTAGCTTAAAAAAACAAAATATTAACAAATTATAAAAATAGAGTAAGCCGAATCTGTAAAAGCAACTAACATTGAAAAGCCTTATTAAAGCTATTAATACTTATGCGATTCCGATATTAACATATTCATTTGGTATAACAAAATGGACAAAAACAGACATAGTTAGCCTCGAAATAAAAACACGTACCATACTAACAAAATTTAATCATTTACATCCCAAGTCTGCAGTAGAAAGGATTTCAATAGACAGAAATAGAGGTGGAAGTCTTATAGACATCCAAGCTCTGTGGACTAAGCAGCTCTCAACCCTTAGATCATTCTTCCACATAAAAATGACTACCAGTAATTTACACAATGCTATTGTTAGAATAGACGTGTACCTCACACCACTGAACCTTGCAGAAAATCCACATATAACAGAAATAAATGATCAGTTGAAAAAAAAGTTTTGCATGGTAGATATCCTTATGACTTAGGTCAAGCACATGATGTAGATTCGAAAGCAACGAATAGGTGGCTTGTATGTGGTTACTTATTCCCTGAAACCAAAGGCTTCATGATAGCAATACAGGATCAAGTCATTAATACGAAAAAAATATCAAAAATATATAATTAAAGATCCTACAATAGCAGATGATAAATGTCGAAAATGTCATAAACAGCCCGAGACCATTCAGCATATTACAGGAGCTTGTCCAACACTCACGCAGATAGATTACACACACAGACACAACCAGATAGTAAATATAATACACCAAAAATTAGCAATCAAACACAGACTAATCCCAGACACACATACGCCATATTACAAACTGTGTGTGGCCATACTTGAAAATATAAATTTTAAAATGTACTACGACCGTGCTATTCTGACAGACAAAACCGTCCATTATAATAGACTGGATAATACGCTTCAAGATAAAATAAATAAAACGGTATATATCATTGATATAGCCGTACCTAATATGCATAATATAATTAAAACTATAACCGAAAAAATAAATATATACGCAGAACTGAAAGAAGAAAGAAGAAAAATGTGGAAAATGAAAAAAGTGTTTATAATATCCATAGTACTTTCTACCACCGCAATAATCCCGAAGCACTTACATCATAGTTTGAAAATGCTAGACAAATCACTGAACTCATACATTAATATACAAAAAGCCGCAATCTTAAATACATATCGCATCGTTCGAAAATTCATGCAGGGTGATAGTAATGTGTAGCTTATCCCCTATTACGGTGACGGTTACTTGGTTTTAATCCGTAATCGCTATTTATTTACCAGCTCGTAGCTGAGAAAAAAAATAATAAAAATAATAACCTTTATTGACATAAAATTTGTTACAATATTATTTAAGCCTCTGACTCCCGAGCTAGGTTAGAAAACCTGTGTTACAAGAGTCAGCGATGTCCCTAATATAATGACAGCTACTTATTTTATGTTAATAAAGCAATTTTAAAATCTGTGTGTGTGAATGTGTGCGTCCGTGTGTGTGTGTGTGTTTGCTTGCGGCTGGGCATGTGTGTGTGAGTGCGCGTGAGTGTGCGTGCGTTTGCGTGTGTTCGTGTGTGTATGTGGTTAAAATTTAAGATTTAAACAATTTTTCACGTGTTTGTTAATTTTTATACTAATATTGATTCTGTTTGTTCGTATCTAATCCTTATAGCCAATTCTTAATTTTAATTTTCACTTTTCTACTAGTTAAGGGATATATATTTGTTAACTTATTAATTTTGTTGTATAAATATATAGCTTTATATGCATGTTGCGGTCTAGCAGAGGCTGTTCCACATGTTATTGGTAAACATACATTTTTTATAACCCGGTTTTTAAGCTATTGCATAGCTTCTATCGCGGGCCTTGAGCGCGGGAACCGAATCCAGAAATTCCGTAACGAAAAAAAACCTCACGCTCCCCACTCCGACGGGCACGGAGGTGTGGCGGTGAAAGCCGTGCATCGTCTAACGTCGTTTCAGTTCAGCAGACTTCGGCACTCGGCAGACTTCGGCACGGTGTTTGTGTGCGTGCGACTAGACGTATGCGTGTACACTAGCTGCTAACTCAATGATAAAAATTCCTGAGTAACCTACATGTATTGTAAGATATTAAAAATATTTTAAACAATATTAACTTCTCATTTATTCAATAAGAGAAAAAAAATTGTTTTCTTATCGGTCACCACGCTCAAAAAGTGTAACTTGATTTAATATCAAAGACTTAACTGCGTAAATAAAATAAATAAATAATTATAATTGCATAAGTTGATAAAAATGCTATGCAATAGCTTTACCGCGGCAGTCACCGAGTGCCGCACGTATTTTTTTGTTATAATCATTGGCATTATAAATGGTAACCATATGCTGTTTAGTAATTAATTTCAAACTGTACAGTTGCCTCACATTGAAATAATACTAGTTTTTACGGAATTTATCGCGTATATTTAACTTTTTAATACCCGACGTTTCGAAAGTTTTACAGCATTCGTGGTCACGGGCGGGACTGAGATCTTCAACGTCCAGATGTCATAGTTAACCACGGTTAAAATAGATTATTTTTAACTTTTGTTCCGATCTACAGAGTATGAACTTATGGTATCTATATTGGTGTCTTGCAGTTGTATGCTTGGGTTGGGATTTAATTTTATTTATTATAGGATCCCAAGCAGATGGTAGCACCCAGCCATCTTCTCTATTGAAATTAGGATGTTTTTTGATTTCAATAGCCTCGCGAGTCATCCTTGGAAGGAATCGGTGTTCTTTAGCGAGGATTTGTGGTCTATCAAATTTGATGTAATGGTTGGGGCCATCTAGGATATGATCGCAAACTACAGACTTCCCGGAACGTTGATGCTTCACGTCAGCTATGTGTTATTTTACGAGACTACTAACTCTATAAATTCTAAAATTCAGTTCACAATGGAGTTAGAGGCAAACAATTCCTTAGCTTTTCTAGATGTGTTAGTAATTCGGAATCCTGATAACACCTTGAGCCATGTGTGTATAGAAAAAAGACACATACGTGAGGCTATTGGAATAAAAATCATCCTATTTTCAAAAGAGAAGGAGGCTGGGTACTACCACCTGCTTGGGATCCTATAATTAATAAAATTAAAACTAAACCCAAGCATACCACTGCAAGACTTTAAAACACAGTTGGTTCATTCTGCGTGGATCAAATCAAAACAGACCCTACAACTAATACGTTTAAAACAACTAGCGATCTAATTAAGAAATACTCCGAGTAATTGAATCTAGATGTCAATTCGATGATACCTTCGTGTGCAAAACCTCCCAAGTTGTATGGGTTACCAAAAATACACAAATCTAACGCTCCATTACGTCCAATAGTGAGTCAAATCAATTCGCCAACTTACAGATTGGCTCAACACTTAGCAAAAATATTATCACCACTCAGAGAACACACAAGAGCACATACTAAGGATTCATGCCATTTTGTCAGCGAGATAAAAAACATACGTCTTGCTGACAATGAAACCATGGTCAGTTTTGATGTTCAGTCTCTATTTACATGCCTACCTGTTGAAGACTGCATCTCAATTATAACTAGGAAACTAGATGAAAATAACATGCCACCAGAATTTGCAGTACTACTAAGACATTGCCTTACATCTGGCTATCTATTGTGGTAGGAAGAGTTTTACAAGCAAGTAGATGGTGTTGCGATGGGCTTACCTGTATCTCACATTGTCGCCGATATATTCATGGAAGACTTATAGGGGAAAGCCCTCCTTACTGCACCTGTCACCCCAAGGTTCTACAAGAGGTACATAGACGATACTTTCACAATTTTACTATCAGGTAAAGTAAATGCATTTTTAGAAAATCTTAATTCCATAAACTCTAAAATTTAATGTACTATTAAGTTAGAGGCAAATAACTCCTTAGCTTTCCTAGATGCTAGTCATCCGAAATCCTGTGTCCTATAATTAATAAAATTAAAACTAAACTCAAGCATACCACTGCAAGACTTCAAAACACAGTTAGTTCATTCTGCGTAGATCGGACCAAAGGCAATGATTAAAAAGCTGAAGGTACTCCGGGTTAACTTTGACATCGGGACGTTAGTCACCTCAGTCTCCCGTGACCATGGGTGCTGGAAAGCACCCGAAACGTTGAGTATTAAAATTAAAAACAAATAAAACGCGATAAAACCCGTAAAAGTAGTTTTAATCAACGTATAGTGTTCGCGTAAATATAAGAAATCATCATTTTACGTCCAGATTTAATTTTTCGGAGTGTTTCTTTATGAGGTCACTAGTTGTTTTTAGTGTGCTATTTGTTGGGTTGTTTTTAACCTTTTCATAAGTACTTACATCCCTCACCTCATAAAGGAACACTCCGAAAAATTAAATCTGAACGTAAAATGGATAATACCTACGTGCGCCAAATCACCAAAATTGTATGGGTTACCAAAATTACACAAGCCCAATGCTCCATTATGTCCCATAGTGAGCCAAATCGATTCACCAACTTACAGATTGGCTCAACACTTAGCGAAAATACTCTCATCGCTCAGGGTACATAAAAGAGCACACATAAAGGATTGGCTGGAAAGAAACAACATACCCATAGAATATGCAGTATTACTCAGACACTGCCTTACATCTGGCTACCTATTGTGGAAGGAGGAGTTCTACAAGCAAGTAGATGGTGTGGCGATGGGCTCACCTCTATCTCCCATTGTCGCTGACATATGCATGGAAGACTTTGAGGAGAAAGCCTTGCTTATTTTTCCCGTAAATCCAAGATTCTACAAGCGGTGTGTAGTCGACACTTTCACAATTCTACCTTTAGATAAATTAACTGCATTTTTAGACCATCTTAACTCTATAAATTCTAAAATTCAACTAACAATGGAGTTAGAGGCAAACAATTCCTTAGCTTTTCTAGATGTGTTAGTAATGCGGAATCCTGATAACACCTTGAGCCATACTGAGTATAGAAAAAAGACCCATACATATAGATATTTAAATGGTGGTTCTCTCCACCATCCTTCACAATTATCTACCGTGGGTAAATCATTGGTTCAGAGAGCACGAGGGACCTGCGACAGTAAACACCTAGCTGCCGAGCTTCACCATGTCAAGCAAATTTCGCATGACAACAAGCTTCGGGTCCCGCGCCTACGTCATAGTGTACGAGTGAAGCCAGCCACAGTCGAGCTTGTACCTCCTGTACTGCCATATGTTAGAGGTGTCACTGACAAGATTGGCTACATCTTGAACCGCTCTTCCATCAAAGTGTAATATCCCTCTGCAAGATGCAGGAGTGTACAAGCTTGATTTTGAATGTGGTCTCTCCTACATAGGACAAACAAAAAGATCAATTATAACCCGCGTTAAAGAACGTATAGCTGATGTGAATAATCGACGCTCCGGGAAGTCTGCAGTCTGTGAACACGAACAGGATCGCCCCCATCACTACATCAAATTTGACAGACCACAAATCCTCGCTAAAGAACACTGATTCCTTCCAAGGATGATTCGCGAGGCTATTGACATCAAAAAACATCCTAATTTCAATAGAGAAGATGGCTGGTGCTACCATCTGCTTGGGATCCTATAATAAATAAAATTAAATTCCAACGCAAGCACAGTTGCAAGTATAATATAGCAAGAACTGCAAGACTTCAAGATACCATAAGTTCATACTGTGTAGATCGGAACAAAAGTTAAATTTTAATCTATGGTAACCGCGGTTAACTATGACATCTGGACGTTGAACATCTCAGTCCATCATTAGAATTACATTATTACATAATATATTAACAATTACTTCCCTCAGATACTTTTATATCAATAGAATATTGCAATCGTTATAACCATTATAGTTTGGTGTGAACCTAACCTAACCTACACAATATATTTTAATAAGCAATCGTGTCAGTTGTTTTCCTCCACAATAAATCATTAACTTACATCAAATATTGAAAAGTTACAAAGGATGCAATAGGTATTGTGGGTTCAAAATACCTCTTTAGACAAATAATATACTAAAGAAATTTTGTTATAGAACATATCTTTTGTTCAAAGAAGTAAATTTGCGGTGAACAGTTTACGAGAATATCGAACTATATTTTATTCACTAAGAAAACATTATAATACCAAGAGACTTATAGACCTTTTAGGTCGCTGTGTGTTAAAAATTCGTGAGTGTGTTTATAATGTAATATAAATAAATTTGTTTTGTTATTTGTATTATTATATTTACATATTTGAATAAAAGGCTGTCGGTAGGATGATAATATTAAGGTCCAGTAAAGTGCAACGCTTAGGGGTCCATATATATCACAGATTACTACGAAAATACAAGAAAAATATTTGGGCGCGAGGTGATTTATATATGACTAATTCAAAATAGTTGTCGCGAGTGTGACATATAACATGTCACTTTTAACTAAGTTGTATGTTTCACTCTGGGGAAGAACTTACGTTCTGCAATAGATACAGGAGTAAATTATAAGCTGACTTTTTACCTATTAAAAGCTTGACTACTATCTCACCTAAAAGTACGTAGTGACATGCTGAAGATGGTAAGTCAGGGTGTCATAGTTAGCCAGGCTAACATTCAGACATCAATTTTTCCCGTTTAGGCAATTTATTGGGGAGGAATATAACCACCAGTGGACTTTGTATTTCATTTTTTATAGAACATGTGATGACAAACGGACGTTCCACTTAATGGTGAATTGATCTTAGGACCCATTAAATATCTACTATTATCAAGGATTAAAAATCAAAATGCATATCTGAATTGAATTAAGTTGGTTCTACCACGAAAAATGCCTAATTTGTTACTGTCAGTCTATATGTATTTATTTTCATAATTTGTTTCGTAAATTGTAAGTAATATAATATCCATTATATAAAAACTAAGTAGAAAATTTTATTAAAAAGTGTAATGACAGCAATGGGTTTTGTAAACCTAAGCTACTAAAAAGTTTGAAACGATCGCCTATTTTACCGTAGACATCAAGAGCATAATACTCAGTATTAGAAAGCAGTATCCTTATAAAATGTCCCATTGAAACTTCACATATTTCCGATTGGATGTTCTGATGTTATAGATATTTATTTAAAACCTCATTTAAATATTTAATATATAAATATATATATATATATATATATATATATATATATATATAATATAATTTAATTTAATATATTTACAGTGGTAGAGCCACGCGGCAGCTTTGCTGTTGCACGTATAGGCCGGCTCAAACCGGGGTGGTACCACGACCTCACAGAATACCGGCGTGAAGTAGAAGCTCCGCTTCCGCGTTTCGTCTGGTGAGTGCAGGTGGACGGAGCCCCAAATCCCCCCCCCATCAACATGGTAGCGGAATTAAATAATGATAGACTACCCCAAGACGTACCAGCAACCCTGGAGAATCTCTCGCTGAGCATCCACGACCATGTTTATCCACTTCTGAGCGTGGGTGCTCACGACCAGGGGTCGCCTTGGTCCGTTTGGGACCAAGGCGACCCCTGCCACGCTGTCCGTGAATTTCTGCAATATCAGGGGACTTCACTCTAATCTAAACTCCGTCCACTACCATCTCGAGACGGCGAGGCCGGCTCTGCTCTTTCTGACCGAGACGCAGGTGTCCTCTCCGGCTGATGTTTCGTATCTCACCTTCCCGGGCTACAAACTGGAATACTCCTTTGTGCCTCGGGCTGAAGTTTGCGTTCACGTCAGAGAGGACATCTGTTCTCGACGCCTCGGCAGACTTGAAGGTTCGGACCTGTCCATCCTTTGGCTACGCATAGACAGCGACGACTATCCGCGCGTCTACGGGTGCCTCTATAGATCCCATAGCGGTAAAGCCGAAACAGGCCAACTCTTAGACCACGTCCACATGGCTACAGATTCGTTGCTACAGCAGATCCCCTCCGCAGAGATCGTGATCCTCGGCGACTTTAACGCCCATCACGCCGAATGGTTTGGTTCACGTTTAACCGATCATGCAGGGAGATCTGTTCATGATTTTGCCTTGGCATATGGTCTGATACAACTGGTTAACAACGCAACTGGTGGCCTACGCGGATTCCAGATGTGGAGGATCATGCACCTTCCCTGTTGGACCTTCTGCTGACCTCTCACCCGGACGGATATCAGATTTCTGTCGAAGCCCCTTTAGGCTCCTCGGACCATTGTCTTGTCCAGAGTGTGGTTCCACTCATGCTGAAATCGTAGTTGCATTCTGCAGGCTGCCGTCGTGTTTGGCACTATAGGTCAGCTGATTGGGATGGGATGCGGTCTTTCTTTGCATTCTACCCTTTAGGGGCGGGTTTGCTTCTCGCCTGATGATCCCAAGGTTGTTGCAGATTCTGTCGCTGATGTGGTACTTCAGGGTATGAAACTTTTTATTCCTTCCTCTGTGGTGCCCATTGTAGGCAAATCTCAGCCATGGTTTGGTCGCTTCTGTAAAATAGCATCATGCTATAAGCAGGAGTGCTACCGAGCCTGGGCTGACGCATCAGCGTCCCGGGATGTAAACACCAGCGCTATAAAAAAGAAGCATAATTCCGCCTCTAGGTCCTTCAAAAGAGTCATTGCCAAGGTAAAGTCAGAGCACATAGGCAGAATTGGCGAGAAACTAGTTCGCCTTCCTTCTGGAACTCGTGCATTCTGGTCTCTCGCCAAGGCTGTCCAGGGGAATTTCTGTTAGCCATCTCTTCCATCTCTGCACAGGGAGGACGACTCACTGGCCCATACCGCAAAGGAGAAAGCCGATCTTCTAGGCTCTTTCTTTGTGTCCAACTTGACTCTTGATGACGGGGGAAGTACGCCGCCGACCATCCCGCGATATGAGTGCTCCATGCCGGAAGTGCAGTTCACACAGCGCTCGGTTCGCAAAGAACTCCTCTCCCTTGACATCCACAAGTCGAGTGGGCCTGACGAAATCCCCCCAATTGTGCTGAGGACGTGTGCTCCAGAGTTTGCACCGGTTTTAACGCATCTTTTTCGGTACTCCTACTCCCTAGGCGTAGCCCCAAAATCATGGAAGACGGCTTTCATCCATTATCTTTATGATTAGTAAAATGTATTCTTTGATCAAGCATATCTGCAATTTTTATTATTCCAGACGTCATGAGATGATAATAAACAAACAGTTAGTACTTTTATGAACGACGAATATGTTTCCTTCACTAAGCTCAATATAAAGTAAAATTTCAAGAAATGCAATTAAAGAGTAACATTTGATGAATTTTAAGTGGTTTAAGTTTTTAATACTTCTTTTATCAATCAGTCAGAAACCTGCTGCATTTTCTCGCTTAGATGAGGAAAAAACCACCCTCTTATCTCTAGCAGTGACGACCAGTCACGGATATTCTTCCAAAAAGTATATTATAATCACTTCGTTATATAGAGTTCCTTTAAAAACTCATCCGCGAGTGAACCCCACGTACGAAATTATAAAATTTTATATAGTAATATTATTACTTTAATATTTTTGTTAATGTGTTTAAATTTAAAAAAATAAAGTAACATTTAGAGACTATACTTATATTATATACTATATTACTTATGCCATTGACATTTCCAAATCAGGAAAATCTGTATGCGGAGATAAATTACCCGTGGAACTGTTTAAATTACTTGAGTATGCTAACTTAGGAATAATAGTAAAGTTATTAACACTTTATATGATTCGGGCGTCGTGCCATCGGATAGGCTCAAATCCACCTTTGTCACCTTGCCCAAAGTTGCTTCTGCGAAGAAATGCAGCGAATATAGAACAATCTCCTTAGTGAGTCTTATCCTAAAATTATTCCTTAAAGTGATTCATAAAAAATTTTATAGCAAATGTGTAGACCTCATTTCAAGAACAAGGTTTGGGTTCATTAATGGCCTGGGAACGAGAGATGCACTTTTCGGGTATCAGGTTTTAATACAGAGATGCTGGGACAGAAAACAAGATGTGTTTGTATGCTTTATCGATTATGAAAAAGCATTTGATAGAGTACTGCACACAAAAATGATTGATATATTACAATCCATCAGACTCGACTGTAAGGACGTAAGGTTCATTAAACGCCTATATTGGAACCAATCGGCGAATGTACGTATAGAGGGCAAACTAACAGATGACTCGGAAATCTTACGTGGAATACGGCATGGATGTATTCTCTCACCAATTCTTTTCGACATTAACTCAGAGATGATTTACCGTGAAGCTTTGGATCGAGTGGATGTAGGTATCACAGTCAATGGTCAGATTATCGACAATATTCGCTATGCCGATGATACTGTACTTATTGCATCTACAATGGAAGAACTTCAGATCCTTATAGATAAAATTCAATCTGTTAGTTTAGCGTATGGCCTCAGTATCAACACCAGGAAAACCAAATATATGACAGTTTGTAAAACACCATCTGCTAACCCTTTTCTACTATGTAATGGACAGCCTCTACAAAAAGTTAGCAAATACAAATATTTGTGATGCTGGTTTTATGATACGAGAGACAACAGTCTTGAAATAACGTACCGCATAGAACAAGCCTGTAATGCTTTCTTTAAGCTTTAGTCACTTCTGTGCAATAAAAATCTGAACATCAAGATACAAGTACTATTAACACGCTGTTATGTTTTCTCCATTCTTTTGTATGGCGTTGAAGCATGGACCCTCACAGAATCGAGCTGTAAGAAGATTGAAGCCTTCGAAATGTGTGTATACAGGTGAATGTTAAGGATATCCTGGAGAGACAAAATAAAGAACGTAACAGTGCAAAGTCACATAAAGAAAAAACGAAAAGTTGTATATTTAGTAAAGAAAAGAAAGCTTGAATATCTCGGACACATAATGAGAAACCGAAAATACGATCTACTGCAACTTATCATACAGAGCAAGATCTAAGGAAAACGAAGTGTGGGTTGAAAAAGAACATCTTGGCTGAAAAGCTACGCCAATGGTTTGGAAAGAGCACCCGTTCCTTATTCAGAGCCGCGGCATCAAAGATCCAAGTTGCCCTAATGAGCGCCGACCTTCGAAAGAAAATGACACTTTAAGAAGAAGAAGAGACTATTAATTTCATAAAGTATTTCTTTTTATTTACATATTATGGAAGTAAATGGTGTATATAATTTTTTTAACCATAGTTCAGCCCCATGAAGACTTATATCGAGAAATATATCCCTAAATCGCCGTGAGTTAGTGGATTTAGTTATACCGCTACTGTTATCATCCCGTGGACGTCGAAAGTGGTGACAGTGTTATAGAAATCTAGGGATGAGTTACATGATTCCTGATAAAAATAATATAAAAATAGCGGTTACCAATTTATCTGCCAAGCGTGGCAAATAAGACAATATTTCTCCTGCAAGGTAATCTGTTAGAGAGTCTAGATCTAGTGTCATTTTATTAGGATGAATAAATGAAGAAATAGGTACCCTAAATATATTTATCTAATTCAGGTAAAACATATATATAGTGTAAACTAATAAAAAATAGTTGAAGACCCATCGATATTTTTTAAATTGTCGACGTTCTTAAAACATTGCAATAAATTTTAAATTGTTATATAGCTATTTCTAAAAAAAAATTAAATAACTTATTTTATAATATTTTATTTCTAATATTATATTTTGATAAAACTTTAACTCGGGCGTTGTATTGTGGGTTCCAGACTATAGTGCTTGAATTTAATTAGAACAGCCAACGCGATTCACTCGTAACAAGACGTACTTAACGGAAATTTCTACATTTCCACCCGCACATTTACAACTTTAGTTAGGGGTTAATAATAACCTGAGCTAGTTATATACAAAGATATTCGCTCATTAAGTACTGTTTGCAAATATTAACACATTTTTTACAGCAGGGTGGAAGGCATACTCATTGAATATACTATATACGTGATTTATGTTAGTACTATATAATACATCAGATGTAAGTCTATCTGTTACTTTAAAATTTCTATACATGATAGGGTAGGGTTTATTATTGCGCTATCTGTGTGTATTTAACTGTAGCACATATGAGTCAGTACGACCAAGAAAGGACCAAGCTATTACAGAATACTAGTATATAACATAAGCAAAAACTGTTGCGTTTCTTACAGTGAGTGAAAACAATCGAAAACCCCGTTAACTGGTAACGAGGCATTCGATCTTAAGGGTGACAACGAGAAAACATGAAGAAGTTTATGAGCTGCTGTAGCCTCTTACCACCAGCTTGACTGTAGCATCATTGCAAAAAGCGATGTTGACTATAGCCAGCCAGGTTGACTATATATAGTATATAATGGTGTATTAATGATGAAAGAAGATCGCAAGAGTAACAACTGGAATGTTATTTTACAGTTACGTTACATATTATAGAATGGCAGCCAACGTTATTTTGTAGCGGAACCGGTGTCGCCAGGGGCACACATAAAAGCGGTAACGTCTTATTATCACTACCTGTAAGCCAAGCCATGCGCATTTTTGATCGTACAATACCTACGTTACGTCCGCCAAGCAGTGATCTAATTTGATCAGAATTATGTAAACATGTGTACCTATGAAAAAACTATTTTTTCGTTTTAAACAAAACCAAAGACGCTATGCAATAGATAATAGTATCAAAGACAAAGATATGCTCTTTTATTTTAAACCATAACCTGGCAATGTTTCTTAGAAAAAAAAAAAAGAAATCATTCTGAACTTTCGGCGTTCCATGTGCCGTTTTGATGAAGGTGCTCCGTCTTTTTTATAGAATTTTATATTTGTGTCTTGGACTAAAAACGAAAGTATTATACTTTTTTATATTCCTTGTAATATAGTGAACACATATATATATATATATATAATTTGTGGTATAAAAAGTGAAAAGTAAATTGCCAAAAGTGCTTCGAAATCTGGAAGGCCCATTATGGCGGCTGGGTCATAAATGTGTTATTTTTCAAATTCTCATTTATTTTTAGTGTAAAATGTAAGTAAAAATAGTTTTCTTAAATATTTCAAATAACTTGACGTTGTATTTATTTCAAATTCACACAAAACTATTTTAGAAATATTGTTCTAAATGTCACACAGATAAAATATTATTATTTTATTTTAATTTCTTTATATTTTAATATTTTGGTATGAGTAACGAATGGAAACACATAAAACATAAAATATACATATTTCCAAACATTTTCATATAAATTTCTCTAAAAACAAAAGTGTAGAATTCAAATTAGTAGTAATTTTGTCACTAAAATTGAAGTATATACCACTATACAGCTATACAGGGTAATTTACGTATTTTATTACAATTTCTAGCAACCAAAAGTAATGTTATTCGATAGTTTATACATTCAACAAGAATTCCTGTAAGTTTTATCCATAAATATTGTCTCAAAGTGAAAATATAGCAAAATTTGCAATATAGCAAAAAAGTTGCTAATTTTCAAATTTTCCCGCCCTTACGGTCCCGAGCGAACGGGAGTATAACATGTCGCGCGCTGTCAGAGCTTACAGGCTAGAAAGCGAATATGCTTATTGTTCATACAAAATTCAATAAATAAATGTAATAAACGCATTTAAATCTAATATATATTAACCCCTCAAACGGCAAGCGTCCAAATTTGACGCTCAATGTCCTCAAAATTCAAGAGGTCAAGTGTGACCGCACCCACCTACAGCACTTTAACACATTAATACGTATGTTTAGAGACTACTTTTCTTCGAAAAAATTTGACATTATAGAATCAATATGAAATTTTCTAATATCTAGGGGAATAAAAAGTCACTTTGTCTATGGATATTTATTTATAATATACGTTAACTTCGTACGCCATTTTCGTGTGTATGTTATTGTGTTGATTTTTGGATTTTTTTAGTGTTTTATTAGTTTTTAAGCATAGTTTTTTTTATAAAAATGTAATGACAGTTTTTGTGTGAATATAATTTATCCTTTTACGTAAATAAGTTTGATTAATATATGGAAATAAATGTGATTTTCACGCTGCCGACATCCTGTTGGTATGTATTTTTTTTTGTTATTAAAATACAATAAAATCTTTTTGTAATAAAGTAAAACCTGACTTTTATTTAGACCACAGGATAGAAAATTTTGTATAGATTTTATATTGCCAAACTTCTTCACAAAAAAGTAGTCTCTAAATATAAGTTTTAATAGCGTAAACTGATGTTGGTGGGTGCCGTTGCATGCAACCACTCCGGATTTGCCGGACGCAAGCGAATATATGGGATTATATGGGGATTGAGGGGTTACAACTATTTTTTGTTTGTGATTAAAACTACTTTTATGGATTTTATCGCGTTTACTTTTACTTTTTATTTACTTTTATTTTTAATTCCCGACGTTTCGGGCGCTTTCCAGCACCCATGGTCACGGGGGGACTGAGATGACTGACGTCCAGATGTCATTGTTAAACCCGGAGTAACTTCAGCTTTTTTAATTATTGTTTATGGTCCGATCTATGCAAAATGAACTGACTATGTCCTTAGGTCTTGCAGTGGTATGCTTGGGTTTAGTTTTAATTTTATTGATTGTAGGATCCCAAGCGGGTGGTAGTACCCAGCCTCCTTCTCTATTGAAATTAGGATGTTTTTTAATTTCAATAGCCTCACCTATCATCCTTGGTAGGAATCGGTGTTCTATCGCGAGGATTTGTGGTCTATCAAATCTGATGTAATGGTTGGGTCCGTCTAGGATATGATCACAAAATGCAGACTTCCCAGAACGTTGATGCTTCACATCAGCTATATGTTCTTTTACGCGGGTCCTAATTGATCTTTTTGTTTGTCCTATATAAGAGAGACCACATTCACAATCAAGCTTGTATACTCCTGCATCTTGTAGAGGAATATGACACTTGACGGATGGTAGGAACTGACTAATCTTCTTCGGCGGCTTGTAGAATGTTCTAATAGAAGCTCGCTTCAAGATGTAGCCAATCTTGTCTGTGACACCTCTGACATATGGTAGTACAGCAGGCACACGCTCGACTGTGGCCGGCTTCACTCGGTCACTGTGACGTAGGCGCGGGACCCGAAGCTTGTTGTCGTGCAGAACTTGCTTGGCGTGCTGAAGCTTGGCGGCCAGGTGTTTGCTGTCACAGATCCCTCGTGCTCTCTGTAACAAAGATTTGCCCACGGTAGCTAACTGTGAAGGATGGTGGTGAGATTCACCGTTTAAATATCGGTTTGTATAGGTCCTTTTCCTATACACAGTGTGACCAATGGTGTTATTAGGATTTCGGATGACTAACACATCTAGAAAAGGTATGGAATTATTTGCCTCAACTCCATAGTAAATTGAATTTTAGAGTTTATGGAATTAAGATGTTCTAAAAATGCAGTTACATTGTCTGATGGTAAAATTGTGAAAGTATCGTCTACGTACCGCTTGTACATCCTTGGTGTAACAGATGCAGTAAGGAGGGCTTTCTCCTCAAAGTCTTCCATGAATATATCGGCGACAATGGGAGATACAGGTGAGCCCATCGCAACACCATCTACTTGCTTGTAAAACTCTTCCTTCCACAATAGATAGCCAGATGTAAGGCAATGTCTTAGTAATACTGCATATTCTGCTGGCATGCTATTTTTTTCTAGTTTCCTAGTTATAATTGAGATGCAGTCTTCAACAGGTAGGCATGTAAATAGAGACTGAACATCAAAACTGACCATGGTTTCATTGTCAGTAAGATGTAGGTCTTTTATCTCGCTGACAAAATGGTAAGAATCCTTAGTGTGTGCTCTTGTGTGTCCTCTGAGTGGTAATAATATTTTAGCTAAGTATTGAGCCAAACTGTAAGTTGGCGAATCAATCTGACTCACTATTGGACGTAATGGAGCATTCAGTTTGTGTATCGAAACGTCGGGAATTAAAAATAAAAGTAAATAAAAAGTTAAAATAAACGCGATAAAATCCGTAAAAGTAGTTTTAATCATGTATAGTGTTCGCGTAAATATAAGAAATCATTACATTTTTTGTTTGTTCGTTTTGTTGGGGGGTGGCTAGATTGGTGGCCCCATTTTGTTCCTCCAATGGGAGGGCGCTCCGCAAAAGGCAAGGCAGAACGGCAAATATCGTCGTGTGACCAGTTGCAGCACAATCTTGGCCGTGATAGCACCATGTGAGAGTCGAGCCGCAGAACGGTTCAAGTCTTGGTCGTGACCGATTGCACAGTGCAATTTCGTCATGCACTAGTGCAATATAGTTCGTCGTGGTGTTCGGCAGTCAACCCCAGTGCAATTTCCAGTGCGACTTTACTAAAGTTAAAAGTTACAGTAATCCATGTGGTAGGTTTAGAGAGGTTTGGGCGTGTTTTTAGGTGGGGCGAGAGGGCCTTTACTTTTCTTCAAATTTATATGGGAACAACACTGAAGTATAAAATATTTATTAAAAAAGAGACATTTTTATTGGTTCAGTAATTTTCGAGATTTAAAGAATATGTTTAACATTACATAAAAAGTACACGCGTTAAATATAGAATCTACTCGTTTTTTAAACTCATTTTAAATCATTCAACATATTAATTATGAATACGTTACGTCTTTTCAAACAGAACTTTTAACCGGTTTGTTAATTTAATTTCCGTATAAAACTGCCATTCACATGATTTTCGTTTTGATATACCTACTTTAATTTAATTTAACGGTAATTTAATTCAATTCAGATTGAACTGAATACAATTATTGTACTGAAAACATTTAACCAACGGTGACTTATTCAATTAGTACCTTCAAATAATGAATTTCGCAGTAAAATTTAAATAACTAACCGCACATTATACCTACGCGCCACATTTTAGTTCGTTATTCACTTGTGTTTGGTTGTTTATGAGTTCCAAATCATATTTTTATTGATAGATTATTATCATTTCGTAAATGTGGTAGAGCCAAACTGCAGAGTATTATGGCTGCAACACGAATGAGTTAGCTCAATTAAGGAAGGACTCACACTAAATACTAGCGTGAAATAGAAACAATGTTGTTGTGTTTCGTGTGATGAGTGACGCGAATCAGTCCTATCTAGTTCAGAAAAAGGATAACGCATCTATATTTTATTCCTAATCCAGGACAATTTTTGCTGCCTATCGGCCACAGTATTCAATTACCACCAAGTGGACTGTGTTTTATTTTATAAAATTTAAGTGACAAACGAACTTACAATCCTCCTGAGTATAAGTGAACATCAAACAAAAAAGGTTGTAGAATGCATTGTCACCTCCGTGAATTAAGATAAAAGCCTCATATCCGTGAGCGTACTAGCAATACATCACTTAAGATCTGAACACAGAGTACATGCACTACTATTTGGGCACAGAAATAGGTAAGATGATGGTACAATTATTTTATTATGTGTAAGCAGCTGTGCAGGTCTATGGAATGAGATCAGTATCACTGCGACCCATAAGATCTATTGTGATCGTTGCTATGGCTACAGTTCACGGCTAAGCCCTATGTCTTCAGTGAATAGAAGGAGTTGCTTAGCCTTGCGCAATTTCACTTCTTCTGGGCGGAATAGATAGTGTAAGGACGAGAGAAATGAAACGCTTGAGTGTTGACGTAAGACTCTCTGTAATTTCGTTATTAATAAGTTTATATATTAGATTATACCCAAACATACGTATAGGTACTACGTAGATACTACACCTTCCTTCCCAAAGAAAAAAAGAAATGAATATGTGCATTTCTTTTTTTTATAATACTAACATTTAAAATTACACAATAATTATATTCTAATTTATAAAATGTAAACATGGGTAAAAGCATAAACAAATAGTTAAAATAATATTTAGATTAATATGATTACAATTGGTATTATAATACTTAGTAATTAATATTAAGGTAAAGTAATAATAATTAATAAAACTTAATATACTAATTTATTATAATTATAATCGATTAAGTACACAATGTCTGAAATGTATTACTTAATAACTATAATATTATTATAATATTATATATGTAATATTATAATAAATTTACTACATTTATTTTAAGGATAGTACAATTTAGTTCGGTTTTTTGAATAATATAATTTTTGCCATCTCTTAGTATGTCAACATTCGGCGAGCAATCTCTAATAACTAAATATGGACCTGAATAAATGGCGTAGTAAAAGTGTAGTACATTTTAAACTAAGTCACTTACTCGTAGGCATTAAGTCATTTAGTCACTTAAATCATTTTGTAATTATACGACTTTTCTAGTCTGAACAATAATAACACTCTTCTCATTTTCACATTTCAATATTTTATTTATTCTTTGTTAACCACTAGTTATTTTCCATTTTACTCCACAGCAATTTGCTATTTATTAAATATTTATGATATTTGTCTCACGTATACGGCTCGGCATACATACATGATCAAGATTATGGGCAATATTATTATACAATTCTAAAAGAAAACTCTCATTTCCCTCATTACCAATACATTAAAACTCATCCCGCATTTTATAGTATCCGAACAACCTTAAAAATTAATCGGTTATTAGGTTTTCCAAACACTCAGCTGATCAGGCCGATTGTATGTGGATATGCTAACCCCCGATAATTTTTATTTCCTTTGCTCACACCAACATACTGTCAATACTTTTTAGTTATAATTATGTATTCCATATCTTATTCATACATTTTCGTACGTCTTTCACAAATTTATATCTTATAGTCTAGTATAATATTTAGTTATATTATTGTCAGTCAGGGATTGGGGCTCACAATATGGGCACAACAAAATTTAAATCAATTAATTATATACATTATGTAATGAGCTTCAAAATTGTATTAAACGAAGTAAATATTCTCATAATCCACACAAGTAAGTACTATTTTAAAGTAATAAATTATACTAGTTTAAAATCTTTAAAAGTTAAATATAATAAAATCGAAAATAAATTACTATATTGAATATTAAAATTAAGAGAACAATGAAGTAATATGGGGAATTGTATTCATAAAAACAGACGACAAAATTAATAGGTGTAGGATTGGACACTTTTTTATTTTATAGTAAACTATGACCACACGGTGTGCTTCACACCTAATTTTTATTATGTTATAATATATTGTTGTTATCTTAAAACGTTAACTTAACGTTGTTAGAAATATTATGATGTTAATTATAGCGTATACAAAAAAAATTGAAATATCATTGTAACAGTTATGTAACAAAACATTAATTTATTTAAACATTGAGAAGAACAATTTTGATATCTATAGTCAACCCTATGGATTTGGTCGGAGGATTCCCTTATTACCTTGTATTTTTGTAGATTGTTAGGCCTTTTTATTATCATTTCTTTTCATAAATCTTGTACGTACTTTCTCTTTTTTTTATTAATATTTTGACATTTAGCTAGCTTTATTCCTCTCTATTCACGCATATATGTATTTATTTATTAAATATAGGGAACGGGAGTCTCAATTCACTTCAATTATATTTCATTTCATGATATGTATCATAGTTCCTAATAATTTATCTAAACATCACTTACATCATCCTACATATACATTTGAAATCCATACTATTATATAAGTATTCCTTTCTTTGCCGTAGTCTATCTTCAACTTTCACACATCCATATCAAAACCTCAACATTCTCATACAGTTTCCTTTCTATAAATTAACTTAACACTTTTTTTTCATATCCTTTCTTTTACTCTTTTATGCAAACAGTTTATACTTTTAAGGCACAAACAATTGTTTTTTCTATACCACATAAACTATATGTTTTGACGTAATTAATCCTATTTCGTATTTTTTTTTTGTTATATAAGTTGTTTAATATTTGTCCATAAGTCATTAGAGCCATTACCTAAATTCAGTAATCAAATTAGCTCAAAAAAAGTATCGAACTACTTTAAAGTTTCGTATTATAAAATAATAGTTTATTTTATGAAGTCTTTTTAATCAGTTGAATACTGGATTTTAATGTGAGATAAAGTAAATGAAAAAGTATAAAGTCAATATTTTGAAGGCAAATCAGGAGACAACAGTAGTGTATATTAATGCATCATTCTGTATTAACTACGTGTAATATTCCGATGCCTTATATGCAAAGATCACGTCAGCATTGTTTAGAATTTGATGCGCAATTTTAATACAAAGAAAACATGATGAAACATCGATGAATTCTTAAATAATATCTATATAAAATATTGCAATTTTTATTATTAATAAAATATATCAGTTTGCGTTATTAAGAGTAAGCTGCGTTTTAAATTAATATTGTTCACCGATCAATTTATCTTTTACAAAATTTATTCATTGAGTTGTCGTTTATCTGATAGCAATATAATAAAGTTCCTTTTTTTCATTCATTATGTTAAATATTTTAGAACAAAATAGATAATGTAAATAAGCACGCTAAAATAAAAAGGATATTATATAGGCACTTGCTTTCTATTGAGAGTGTTCGCTAAAAAAAAAACCAATCTAAATATGAGTGGTGACTAAAGTTATTATATTTTTAATTCTATGAAATTAGAATTTAAAAAGAGATAAATATTTAAAATCACTCACCTTAAAAATATAATCATATAATTTGCATTTTATACAGTAATTGTTTTGCAGATACGTCAACCATATTTTTCACATTATAGTCTCTATTATTTTTTTTTGTTTCTTGCATATAACATACTTTCTGTTTTCTTGTAGATGGAGTACACGAAAAATTCAGTCCTCCTAAAAACTGGCCACTCGATTAAATTCTTGATAATTTTATGTTTTGATAAATATCTCCGTTTTGTTTCGCTTGGTCGTTACTAGTTTTTGAAAATTGTGTATATATCTTGATAGTGTAAAATTTCCTCTGTGAACACCATTGTGTACTTCAATTTAGATCTTCTCAACCAATATTCTTCTTATCCGGAGTGAAAAAGTTATTTCTCTTATCCTCTCTTCTCCTTTTTGATGCATCTTTCCCTTTTGATTTTATACTTGTTATGTTTTAATTTTATTTTGTAAATATTTATTCACAATGATATTACTTTTTAATGGCTGGCTCTACACGACTTTAATTAATTTTCTCAATCCGGGAAATTGTAATAATTTTTAATATACAATTTTTTACGTATTTATTATAATTTTACTATCGGTGGCCAGCCGTTGCACGCAGCGAGCGGAGTCGCGCGCGCACATCCTGGCAGGGTTGCCATGTAAGGACGAGAGAAATGAAACGCTTGAGTGTTGACGTAAGACTGTCTGTAATTACGTTATTAATAAGTTTATATATTAGATTATACCCAAACATACTTATAGGTACTAGGTAGATACTACAATAGTTTCCCAGATGAGTGTTACGTTTGCGCAATCCTTTATCCTTTCTCATCTCATTTATATATTTCCACAATCATTTAGGATGTGTAGAGGCGTTTCTTCCGTTATGGAACAGAACCGACACATCATTGAGTTGCTTAGTCCCAGGATAGACATGTGCTTTTTAAGACAACAGTGTCCAGTTAGGACTCTTGCCAGAATGCGTAATTTATTTTTACTTAATCTTAGGGCTTCTGAGGCGAAATTGCGATCAAAAGTCCGGATTAAGGTTTTGATCCTGGTGAACAAGTTCCTCCCAGATCTCGATACTTGCACTCGCGTTAATTAAATAAAACACGGAATTATGATATGAAAATATCATTTAAATCGAAGCGGACCCTATACTATATTACAATACCGATATGCTAGCGTGTTGTATCTTACTGCGAATGCCATCTAGTGATGGCGGATTAAAACATTCGAATAGACATTAAATGAGATTATAATTTTTGGTTAAACATTCCACCCACCAAAAACGTATCTGCGTTCTTTTTTACAAATTATTTAACTAAATATAATATTTAAATATATTAACTAACTAATTATTTAATATTCAAATAATGAAAATATAGAGTGCTTACAAAATATAGTATCAATTTGTTAATGGTAAGATACAAATTTTAGACGTTGGTCTCTTTATTTGAGACCCATTACATTTCAGAGTGACAACTCGAGTAAGATTGTCTAAACCAGGATGTTTAGCGATCACCCTGCCCAGTAACCATCGCGCTGGTGGAAGATTATCTTCTTTCACTAGTACAACGGCCTCAATGTTAGGTTCTGGATTAATACTTGGCCACTTGTATCTTTGAAGGCAATGCACAAAGTACTCCGACGACCATCTTCGTCAAAAATCTTGCACCATTCTATGCGTCAATTGCCACCTTTTCAGTGTGCTAACGTTACTATGCTCATAATTACGTTCCGGTACTACAACCAAGGGCTCGCCAACTAAGAAATGTGCAGGTGTTGAGGGTGCAGATTCCCTATAATCAGAAGAGGGCATCGATAAATGCCTTGAATTAAGGCACGCCTCTATTTGACATAAAACTGTTGCCAACTCTTCAAAATCGAAAGTGGAATTGCCTACAACTCAGTTTAAGTGAAATTTGGTAGATTTTGTTCCGGCTTCCCACAAACCTCCAAAATTTGGTGCATGCGGGGGAATAAAATGCCATTTAGTATTGTGATTACTTAACTACTGTTTGATTTCCACGGCGACGGACGACTGTTCAGCGGTGACAAGCTTACATAGTTCTTTGGAGGCTCCGACGAAATTCGTCCCATTGTCACTCCAAATTTCACTCATATGGCCTCGTTGGGCAACAAGCCTCTTAAACGCAGCTATGAAGCTCTCGGATGTGAGATCACTGATAACCTCTAAATAAATAGCCTTTGTAACCATGCAGATAAAGAGGCCTATGTAACCTTTGTAGGATTTATTTCCGCGTCCGTTAGATACACAAATATTGATGGGTCCAGCAAAATTCACTCCGCTGCGTAGAAAAGGGCTTGCTGGTGTAACCCTGCGTGATGGCAATTGGCCCATGAATTGGGTTTTCGTTGCAGCTGCTTAGCGTAGTCATGTAACACATTTGCGCACATACCCCTTGACAGCACTCTTTCCTGACAGTATCCTGTATTTTGTGCGCAAATAGTTCAGTATAATTGGACCGCCATGCATGGTTCTTTTGTGAGTTTCATCAACGACTAAGTCCGTGAAATGACTTCGGTGGGAAAGTATAATAGGGTGTTTGGTGTCTTCGGAGAAACTCGCGTGTTGGATCCTACCTCCTACCCTCATTATTTCCTTGCTATCAAGAAAAGGGCTCAATGGTTTTAGTTTGTCCTTGTGGTCTGCGCGATATATGGCTTGACAACGTTTAATGCAAGCTTCTAGTGCGTCATTGATTTCGTCACTTGACAGGTAAGTTACAAATTTATTAGTCCTTTTGTATTGATAAATCGTCGACAATAAGTTGTAACACGTACTAATTTTCGCAGGGAAGAAAACCTTGTCAAGAAAGAAGAATCGAGAATCGCATTGACGTCGATGACTACGTGTTCCTTTAGTTTCCTTTGCTCTAAGTCAGTCGATATGGACCATTTTCTTTGATAAGTAATTGACTTGTTCTTTAACCACGATGGACCCTGAAGCCACATGTCATTTTGAGCAAGTTCTGAAGGAGTACATCCTCGAGAAGCAATATCGGCTGTATTTTGACCTGATTGAACATGAGCATGTTCAATCAGCTCAAAATACAGGCGATAGCCCACTGATTATTATCTAACCTTGACAAGATTTCTGACGTTCGTTTACCGATGAAAGTTGTCCAACGACTGGATTGGCTATTAAGACACGATAACACCACAGTAGAGTCAGTCTATCCTTGTATGTTAACTTGACTGTTGCGCAGTACGTTTGTGACTTCAGTAATTAATGTGGCTAGGAGAACAGCACCCATTAACTCCAGTCTAGGAATGGAGACCTTCATGGTTGGAGCTACCTTAATTTTTGCAGCAATCAAATGAACATGAACACCACCTTTTGCGTCCACAGTCCGTAAGTAAACTACGGTTGCATATGCAGTGTTTGATGCGTCACAAAATCCTTGAAGATCCACATGTGAATCATTAATTTGGCTTCAACCCATCTTGGAATGCGTAAGTTAAATGACGTAAATCAATTCCGCCTGGTAAGTATTCCATTCGCCTAGTAAGTCTTCTGGTAGTTTCTCGTCCCATCCTATACTGGCTAGCCACAACTTTTGTATAAGAACTTTGGCTGTAATAATGCAAATTGCTACCCAACCTAAGGGGTCGAATGAGCGTGAGATGTTCGAGACTACCTTCCTATTTGTAATAGGTTCCTGAAGTTTAGGTATTTGCACAATGTATTTGAAAGAATCAGATTTATTGTCCTATGAAAGTCCTAACACCTTTACTAAATTCATCCATTCGTATATCTCTCTTTTCTTCCTGATTTTCTTTTTTATCCACTACTATCGCTGCCAACTCCTTATTGTTAGTTATCCATTTTTGCAACTCAAAACCTCCTCTACTCAATAACGTCTTCATATTCTCAAATATTCCTTTTCCTTCTTCTACTGCCTGACATCCTGTCATTAAATTATCAGCGTAATAATCTGTTTTTATTTTTTCATCTACATCAGGATACTGCGCTCCGTCATCTGCTGCGAGTTGTTGCATAGTCTTCACTGCAAGGTAAGGAGCCGAAACAGTACAAAATGTAACTCTGAATAATACATATTCCTTGATTTCGGATCCTGTATCGTCTCTCAAAACGATTCTTTGGTATTCTGCATCTTGTTTGGCAACGCGTACCTGGCTATACATTTTAACAACGTCTGCACTTAGGCAGATGGGGTTCATACGCCACCTCACGACAATATGACGTAAGTCTTGTTGAAGCATTGTGGTCCAACCTTAAGGTATCATTAAGTGATACTCCATTTCTTCCTTTGCAGGAAGCGTCGAACACGACCCTGATCTTCGTTGTCGATTTATCTTCGCGTATCACTGCATGATGAGGTAAATAAACAGAGTCACGTCTATTATAATCATCGTCAGGTACACATTTCATGTGTCCAAGATTTAAATATTCATGAATTACTTCAGTATATCTGGACTTCAACACAGGATTTTTTTGAATCGCTGTTCAAGCAGATGGAATCTTTTAAGAGCGATGTCTCTGGAATTCTCATATTTACATTGTGGATCCTCATCTCGGAAGGGAAGTCTTACCTCCCTGTTGGGTCTCTTTGTTTGTTCATAAAATTCTTCACAACGTAACTCTTCTTGTGACAGTATTTTGTCGTTAAATGAATCAGATTCCAATTGCCAGATTTTTTTAAGTACTCGTAACTCATTGTCTTCTATGTGAGAGTGCATATTTATTATATATATTAATATAATTATATATAACAGTGTGTGGATGAGGTTTGATTTACACTGAGCTGCTGGTGAGCCTAAAATAATCCATCCTAAGGCTATGTTTTGAGCTGTTGGTGTGCCATTAGGACCTCTGATTAAACCATTTCTCATCACCTGTCCATAGACATCAGCCCCAAGCAGAATGTCTATGTTGTTTAGCTTATTAAACTGTGGATCAGCTAGAGTAATATCAGTCAACTCCAGTTAATCGATTGGCACTATTTTCTTCATTGGAAGGAGGCTGGTTATAGCCCCTAGTACATGAGTTTGTACTAATAGATAAAAATTGGGATCATGGCGAGATTGAATGCTTATTTTGACCACATATTTAGAGGCTAAAATGCGCTTATCTCCACCTAGTCCAGACACGTCACTTTGTTGAGGTATTTTTCTTAACCCTAGCAATTGCACTATAGATTCTGTCACAAATGATGCCTGTGAGCTCTGATATAACAGAGCCCTTATCAGGCATGCATCGCCACTTCTTCTTTGAGCATTAATAAGAGCGGTTGCTAACAAAATTTGATTGGTTGCAATTTGTTTTGAGAAATGTGCTGATATGGTTGAAGCGGTTTTGGGACTTTCTAATGATGTCTTAATTTCAGACACCTTAGCATTGACTTCTAATGCAAGATCTGGTTTGGAACATCCACTACCTTGAGATTCTGAGGTATACTTAGGGTGTAGCAAAGAGTGGTGCTTATGTTTGCATATGCGACATTTATTGTTGGAACGACAAATACTGGCAGAGTGATTGCGGCCTAAACAGTTAAAACAGAGTTTAATTGTTTGAACAAAATTGTCTCGATTATCGTAATCAATTTTGCAAAATTCCTTACAGTTATAAATTTTGTTATCATCTTTCATGCAGTATGAATAACTGGTCTTTACAATATCGTTGTTGTTGGTAAAAGCGTGCAATACCTTGAGTCTATGGGTTGAAATATTTGATTTAGTCTTTTGCTTAGTATATAAAAACTCTAAAGACCTGAAACGAGGATTCAAATACTCACGCCATTCGCTCAGAGTGGGTAATTCGTCCGTGCTGCTAATTTTTACTTCCCAACCTTTACCAGATTCAGGATCTAATTTTGAGCAAATTACGTAAATAACTATAGCATCCCAAGTGGCTACATTTATGTTTAAAGTTTGTAAACCGTTCAACGTTTCGTTCATTACATCTAGAACATCCTTTATTGCACTACAATTTTTTGATTCGGTTACAATATTAGGTAAATTAATAAAACGTTTCAGTAAACAGTTTACCAAGTATTTTTTATTATTATATCTACTATTTAAGGTTGACCAAGACTCCATATAATTAGCTGCTGCAACTGGAATATGTCGCAGCATTTGGTCTGCTTCACCGGTAATACGGGCTTTTAGATAGTACACTTTCTGAGCGCTATCGAGTGATGAATTATTATGCACTAACGAAACATATATATCTCAAAAAGTTATCCATTCCGAATATGCACCAGAAAAATTAGGAATGGAATTTTTTCTGAAATTTTACATTGTATCATTCTTTTAAAAGAGAAGTAGTGAAGAAGGGGTTTTAAGGCTAATATTGTTTATTACTTATTATATGTTTCTTTACTAGTTGTCTGTGGCTTCTGCAGTTAATTTTCTATGTGTATCATTAACTGTGTTCCATTGAGCTTCTAGTATTTCTAATCTAGTTTGTAAGTATGATTTCTGAACTAATCTGTCTTTAGGAGACTTTTTAAAATTTTCATAAGCCTTTTCTATAATTGCCTTTGAACCAAGCTGATTTTTAATTAAATATGCCATTATGAAAATTAGTTGATTCGCAAAATAAAATATTACAAATATGAAATGAATGAATTTTTTCTAAGTCTAAGATAAAATTTATAATTTTACAAGTGTTTGAAACTTCGTGTGTTCGAGCGAATCGGGCGTAGGTTTCCGTGTTCACTTTTAGTAAAACTATTTTTCTAACTTAAAATTTTAAATTGTCTTTTTTTGTGATGGTTAGGTTCCCCGATCGTTCACTTTTATGAAAACTAATCTAAGTTAATATTTTAATATGCAAAATTTTACAAGTCTACTTTTATTACTGTGCAAGTAAAAATTCTCAAAATCTCTAAGTCTGAGTTACGTTTGAGTTTTCGACTTGCTGCAGTGATATTAAAACACAAAATTGTTCTCAAAGTTTTGTCTTCAAACCATTAATTCCACTTCAGTTTCGCAGTTGTCTTCGATTCGTGACGTCACTAGGCGTCACTGGTCGTATATCGTGACGTCGATGACTACGTCACCCGCTGTGCTGTCACCATGCGATGTTATGATGACGTCACCCCCTTGTTGCCGACTGCTTTGGATATCTCTGCTTTCCGTCGCTACTGCTTCTAGGTTGGTGGCTGCAGACTTCGTGCTTGCTTCCGACACCACTGCACCACATTTAACCAACTGGTAATACGACCTAGCGGAGTCGTTCACCAGTGAGCAACTTCAGAGGTGATCCACCTCTGTTTTCTAGTGCGAATTACGCGCGGATGGATGGGGTTTACTTATATCCGACTACGAAGGACAATGAACAAGTTCCTCTCAGATCTCGATACTTGTACTCGCGTTTAAGTAAATAAAACACGGAAGTATGATATGTAAACATCATACATAAACATAAACACTCACGCCTGTCACCCAGAGGGGTAGGCAGAGACTACAGACTTCCATTTAGCACGATCCTGACATAACTCTCTCGCCTCTTCCACGTCCATATACCTACGCATACATGTTCGTCGGTCAAGGGTGCTCTTAATTTGGCCCATTTTTAGTATATCGCCAATTTGGTTGACAAACTTCCACCTAGGACGTCCCTTTCCGACTCTTCCATTCACTTCTGCAACATATATTTGATTTCTCAGTCTTTCCTCATTCATTCTTTCTACATGACCAAACCACCGAAGCATTCCTTTCTTAATCCTGGTCACCGCATCATCTTGGAAACCACACTCTCCTTTTATCACACAGTTTCTCACCCTGTCACTCAGATTTAGCCCTAACATACTCCTTATTCTACTCTCGTGCTTCTTCTGCCACCACCAACTTTCACTACCATACGTTAAAGTAGGGACTAATACAGCATTGTGAATTGCCATACGTGCCTTTTTGACACATTCTGACTTTTCACAATAGAGTGTAGAACCCCATTTACTTTATTTTCTGCATTCACTCGTCGTTCAATATCCTTATCATATCTCCCATCCTTGCCCAATTAACTCACCTTCTATTCTTATTTCACATACCGTTTTGCTTTCTTCTCTTTCAAAAACCATCACTTTCGTCTTACTTGTGTTCACTTTCATTCCCCTTTATTTTGATGACCTGTTCATTAGTGTAACCATCATTTGCAACTCCGCCCCCAACGACGCAAGTATGACTTAATTATCGGCGCACAAAAGGCATTTGATGGTTAGCTCACCCATTCTTAACCCGCATTTTTCAACTTTCAAATTTTCCAAACAACTGCCCATAAATAGGTTGAACAGCCAAGGGGAAGCTACACAGCCCTGTCTGACACCTTTATGGATGCCAAACCAGTCCGAGTAGGCCCCGTTGATTCTAACACAAGCACTCGAGTCCCTATAAAGAGACCTTAATGCCTGTATTAAACCAGCGCTCAACCTAAATGCGTTCAGCGTTTGCCATCCACTATTGTCCACTCTGTCATAAGCCTTTTCCAAGTCCATGAATGCACAAAAAACTTTTTTGGTTTTTCGCCAAAAACTTCTCCGCGATCATGCGCATGGAAAGGCTTTGATCTGTATACCCCATTCCCTTTCTAAATCCCACTGGAACATCCCAAATTTTTAATCAGTTTCTTTCATAACTCTTTCGATTAGTACCTTAGCATACAGTTTTCAGACAATGCTAAGCAAGCTGATACCACGGTAGTCACCAAAGGGTCACAGCGGGACTGCAAAAACTACCGTGGTATCAGCTTGCTTAGCATTGTCTGAAAACTGTATGCTAAGGTACTAATCGAAAGAGTTATGAAAGAAACTGATTAAAAATTTGGGATGTTCCAGTGGGATTTAGAAAGGGAATGGGGTATACAGATCAAAGCCTTTCCATGCGCATGATCGCGGAGAAGTTTTTGGCGAAAAACCAAAAAGTTTTTTGTGCATTCATGGACTTGGAAAAGGCTTATGACAGAGTGGACAGGGATGTGTTATGGCAAACGCTGAACGCATTTAGGTTGAGCGCTGGTTTAATACAGGCATTAAGGTCTCTTATAGGGACTCGAGTGCTTGTGTTAGAATCAACGGGGCCTATTCGGACTGGTTTGGCATCTATAAAGGTGTCAGTCAGGGTTGTGTAGCTTCCCCTGGCTGTTCAACCTATTTATGGGGAGTTGTTTGGAAAATTTGAAAGTTGAAGAATGCGGGTTAAGAATGGGTGAGCTAACCATCAAATGCCTTTTGTACGCCGATAATTAAGTCATACTTGCGTCGTTGGGGGCGGAGTTGCAAATGATGGTTACACTAATGAACAGGTCATCAAAATAAAGGGGAATGAAAGTAAACACAAGTAAGACGAAAGTGATGGTTTTTGAAAGAGAAGAAAGCAAAACGGTATGTGAAATAAGAATAGAAGGTGAGTTAATTGAGCAAGGATGGGAGATATGATAAGGATATTGAACGACGAGTGAATGCAGAAAATAAAGTAAATGGGGTTCTACACTCTATTGTGAAAAGTCAGAATGTGTCAAAAAGGCACGTATGGCAATTCACAATGCTGTATTAGTCCCTACTTTAACGTATGGTAGTGAAAGTTGGTGGTGGCAGAAGAAGCACGAGAGTAGAATAAGGAGTATGTTAGGGCTAAATCTGAGTGACAGGGTGAGAAACTGTGTGATAAAGGGAGAGTGTGGTTTCCAAGATGATGCGGTGACCAGGATTAAGAAAGGAATGCTTCGGTGGTTTGCTCATGTAGAAAGAATGAATGAGGAAAGACTGAGAAATCAAATATATGTTGCAGAAGTGAATGGAAGAGTCGGAAAGGGACGTCCTAGGTGGAAGTTTGTCAACCAAATTGGCGATATACTAAAAATGGGCCAAATTAAGAGCACCCTTAACCGACGAACATGTATGCGTAGGTATATGGACGTGGAAGAGGCGAGAGAGTTATGTCAGGATCGTGCTAAATGGAAGTTCGTAGTCTCTGTCTACCCCTCTGGGTGACAGGCGTGAGTGTTTATGTTTATGTATGATGTTTACATATCATACTTCCGTGTTTTATTTACTTAAACGCGAGTACAAGTATCGAGATCTGAGAGGAACTTGTTCATTGTCCTTCGTAGTCGGATATAAGTAAACCCCATCCATCCGCGCGTAATTCGCACTAGAAACCAGAGGTGGATCACCTCTGAAGTTGCTCACTGGTGAACGACTCCGCTAGGTCGTATTACCAGTTGGTTAAATGTGGTGCAGTGGTGTCGGAAGCAAGCACGAAGTCTGCAGCCACCAACCTAGAAGCAGTAGCGACGGAAAGCAGAGATATCCAAGGCAGTCGGCAACAGGGAGTGACGTCATCATAACATCGCATAGTGACAGCACAGCTGGTGACGTAGTAATCGACGTCACGATATACGACCAGTAACGCCTAGTGACGTCACGAATCGAAGACAACTGCGAAACTGAAGTGGAATTAATGGTTTGAAGACAAAACTTTGAGAACAATTTTGTGTTTTAATATCACTGCAGCAAGTCGAAAACTCAAACGTAACTCAGAGATTTTGAGAATTTTTACTGGCACAGTAATAAAAGTAGACTTGTAAAATTTTGCATATTAAAATAAACATAACTGAACAAGTTATTTGTTTGATTAACAATTGAGAGATATTGTATTATTAGTTACTTTTGTGTTGTGTGTGTGTGTGTGTGTGTGTGTGTGTGGGGGGGGTTGTGTATCTGTGAGTTGTGTATGTATGTATGATCTATCCGGTATTAAAACTATGTATATGAAATAAGAAGGTTTTCAGTGGTCTCATAGTCCAGACTTAACAACAATTGAGTGACTTTTAATTTGCAAGTGCGTTTAATAAGAGGATATATACCAATTCTAGTGTTTACTTTATTATATAGAAAATTACCCAGAAAGATAAAAGCCGCTCCAGGCGATGATCGCATAGCTCCAGTTGCCATTAAGCATGAAGTACTTTGTAGACTGTTTAGTCTGTCCGCAGTCGTCTTTTGGTTGGCCTTGTTACACTATACAATAGAGACGTAGGTGAGAATTCGCCTCACTATGCTGTTGTACAGCTATAGGACCATACTGGGACGCAAGCCCCAGTTGTTCCCGACCAAACGCCTGCACGTACCTAAAGCAATTTTTGCCTTATGGCATACGTAGCTAAGGCGAGGGTTCCATGTTAATTTTTGGTTGACTGTTACGCCCAAGTACTTTACTTCCATGGAAAATGGTACTTCTTTACCAGTTTTGGTTGGACTAATTTGTCCAACCATCTCTTTTTGTTAAAGGTTATTATAACAGTTTTATCAGCATTAACTGATAAACTGTTATCCCTACACCAGTTATTTATGGTGTTTAGGGCTCTTTGTATTATTGACGATAAATTACTTTGGCAAAAGCCCCTCGCAAAGATCACAAAGTAATCAGCATAATCCAGTGTGTCAATGCGTAGGTCTGCCACAATAGTTGGTCAACCGCAAGAGTCCAAATAAGGGGTGATAAAACACCTCCTTGTGGGCAGCCTCTTGTATTTGCAACCTCAATCGATGTTTGAAACAGCGCTATTTTTTCCTTTCTGTTTGAGAGCATCGACTTCACTCATCTGATCGTTGTGGGGTCAACATTTTTAGATGTCATGCCCCCAATCAGCAGTGATGTGGGGCTACTGTCGAAGGCACCCTCAATGTCTAGAAAGGCACAAAGAGCTATACATTGTGTTGTTGGGGGCACAAAATGAAGGGCTCCATACTGAGCTCTGGAGAATCTCGTAATTTTTTTAATAATTTATGATTTTAGACATCTGTGGTAATCTTTTATACGTATATTTTTCTTCTTAGGCTTTAAAAAACGAATAAGAAATAAATCGCATTCATTAACATTTTAAGCTTCCCAACTGCTCGTGATAAAGAAAAATGCTGTCCTATTTGGCATATTTATTATTAAAACTTGTTAGTTAAGTAAATCATCCTTTTCGGATTTATTCAGATTTTTTAGTGGTAACAATTTAGATTCTCAACGGAGATCTCTATTGAGACATAGCATTGCCCACCTAATAAATTGTTACTTTTATATCATAAGCAAGTACAAAATAGGCAGGACTCGCCTGATAGTCCGTCTAGTTAGGTTAGGGCGAGGGTTAGTCTACTCCTAACTTTTTGATATTATAAATAGGACCATATTAACACACATTCTGCTCTACTTTTCGGCGAGCAGTTTGGCGTATAGCTCTGGGGGAGAGCGCAGGTCGAGTTGATCCACAGGGTAAGTCTGAGGAGTTCTCCTTCATGTGGTTGCCGCCTGTTATTTGGACTGGTTCAATAGGAAACAGGCAGAACTAAAACACTAGGACGATCCTCTTTTTCCTTTTTTTTATCCCACCCCCTTTTCCTATCCTAACCCAATCCAAGGTGTCAAGGGTACCGTGCAGATGGATGCGTGGCTGGAAGAAGTCCAGTCGCAAACGGTGTCTACCCGAGATCAGGGTGATTCGGGTAGTATTTTAGCCCTTCCCTCGGCATGCGGGGCTCTGCCGAGGGTGACTGAGTATTTCCCTAGCTAATCATGGGAACAAAATGGACGAAAACCGACATTTTGGAAAAGATTATGATAAATCTCCTTTAATGAAACTAGCTGTAGGTTTGGAAGAGGCTCTTTTATCCCACCAACACCCTGCAACACTGCGCCCCAACCTGGGACGAGCCGTGAAGTGGAGGGCACCTCTGCAGCCAAACCTCAAAAGGAAACGAACCAGTGTGGGAAAAGAAAAAGATCGCTAGGCCTTATTAGTTTAGTGTGGCAGTAATAAAAAGGTACCGAAGGCTGATAGCAGCTGTGATAGGAGCCGAAGAGGCCTCTCTCTCTCTGCCAGAAGCCTTGGGACGAAATTCCTCTGCCCAAGCCTCCCCCAGTTCCGAAGGCGATGAATGAAAAAACGCAGTCAGTCTGAGGAAGAGTCCCTCAAAGACCAGCCCAGGAAGTCTGTGAAGCTGGCAACGCGGGAGATGAAGCTCAGCTTCAGTGCCGTAGCTGGCTCCACGCGTATAGAAATTCGCATTTCGAATCCTATGAGTGTAAAGCAGGTGCGGCTGGTCCACCGGGCACTAACGCAGGCCATCGCTAAGACGGCCTGTGGGGCGCAACCGGGAATGGGTCCAAAATTTTCGGGTTTCACCCACAAGCCAGGTTGGATTCTGTTAACGTGCCTGAATAAGGCAAGCCAGGACTGGATTGTGGGTGAAATCGGAAAACTGAAGCCCTGGCCGGAGGAAGAGCTCTCGGTTATACCCGAGGGCGAACTGGCTAAGCCTCAGCTGGCCTTATATATAGCTTGTCGGTGTAATAATATTATATAAAATGCAAATTTAAATTAGTACGTTCCTTTTTCTTGAAGAAATCGATAAGACTTCTATAAGATTATAATAATTATATTGTTGTTTTATCCGGTCATATTTTGTAAATGTTCTAATTTCGTCACAGCGGTACAAGAGAATCTACCCACCAATATGGTTCTTTCCTATGAAAAGGAGGACTTACCGGGATCTTCACGCTTGGCTGGTGTACAAAAAATTAAAGTATGATACTTCGTATGTTGTCTCGCAGCATTTACCATGCTCCCATTCATTTAAATTCATTCAGCTGCCTGGCTAGCATGGGCAGGAGACAAAAATTTTATCCCTCGAATATATCCACTGAGAAGGGTTAAAATTATCTTATCCCTATGATAGAGTTTTATCCACCCTGCGAGCATGGGCTTATGAAAATATCCACAGTAGACAAAATAGAAGATAAACTTATCCCCTCAATTATTGCCATTATAAGAAAATTACAAAATAGGGGGGGATGAGTCGCTCGCGTCCGTAGGCTTCGACCACCTAACCTTAGACCCACCCTACACGTGTCCCCCGGGTGGTGCTAAACGAGCGAAAAAGCCGAAAAAATAGAATCGGCTCCTCGCCGTCTGGTAGCGGCGTAAAATCTACCACCACCCCTTGTTCGCACCATGACTCAGAAAACAAAAGAAATGGCCCCGAGCTGTTCTTGCTAGTGGTGTACGCCCCAGACATGTCTAAGCCCACTTACATCCGAGAGCAGTTTTGGGACATGGTAAGGATGGTGTTGACAAAATGAAAGGAAATTGAAAATATTATTATGTTAGGAGACTTTAATGGAAGGGTTGGGGTGAAGAGGTCTGGTTATGAAAGGATATTGGGAATGTTTGGTGATGAAAGTATAAATGATAATGGTGAAGACCTCCTCACCGTATGTGTGGAAAAGAATCTTTTTGTGACGAATACTTTTTTTCGTCATAAGAAGATTCACATGTATACATGGGAAAGAGGTGATGATAGAAGCATGATAGATTTCGTAATTGTGGATGAAAGAATGAAAAGCGCAGTCGTAGATGCAAGGATTTACCGGGGGTCCAACGTAAGGACGGATCATTACTTGGTCTTATGTCGAATTAATGGTCTTTTCAAGCGTTGGCGGCATCGTACTTCTGTGTCTACCACTGCGTTACAGCGTATAAGAATAGAGAAGTTACAAGATGAAGATGTGAAAGAGAAGTATATATGTAGACTGAGAGGAAATATTAGATGTTTGAATGAGTTGTGTATGAATGATTTAGACTTGAATACTCTGTGGGACAATATTAGGAAAGGTTTGGTGGATGCCGTCACTGAAGTATGTGGTGTAAGTAAGAGAACAAATGAAAGGAAAAGTAAAACGTTGTGGTGGGATGATGAGGTACGGGTGGAAGTTGAATCAAAGAAGAAAGCATGGTTAGATTTACTAGCAACAAAAGCTGGTAATTCTTCTGGTATGAATGATGAGATTGAAAGAAAAAGGCAGAATTTAGACGTCTAAATAAGAGAATAAAAGAAGTTGAGGGGATGAGTCGCTCGCGTCCGTAGGCTCCGACCACCTAACCTTAGGCCCACCCTACACGTGTCCCCCGGGTGGTGCTAAACGAGCGACAAAGCCGAAAAAATAGACTCGGCTCCTCGCCGTATGATAGCGGCGTAAAATCTACCTAAAAGAAATGGCCCCGAGTTGCCGGCGCCCCTTTAATGGGGCAGGGGTGCGAAGAATCTCCGGGAGAAAAACCGGCGACGAGGTTCGCCACCCGTCACGTTCTGTCTCCCGGAGGGGCGAAAAGTGGATTGTGGAAACCCGTCTGGCTACGCTGAATGTATGTGGAGGAATGAATGATAAGATGGATGAAGTATGCGAAATGATGAATGACAGAGGAATAGATGTGTTATGTGTGAATGAGACAAAACGAAAGGGAAAGGATGCCACTGCACATGGCACGTATACCGCGTATTGGTCTGGTGTAGACGAGACCGAAAGGGCGTGCCAGGGAGTCGGTTTCATCCTTTCAGAAAGAATGGGTCAATGTGTGAAAGAGTATGAATGTGTAAGCCCGAGACTGCTATGGATACGAATGAAAGTGGGCTTAAAGAAGCTGTTCCTGCTAGGGGTGTACGCCCCAGACATGTCTAAGCCCGCTTACATTCGAGAGCAGTTTTGGGACATGGTAAGGATGGTGTTGACAAAATGTAAGGAAAATGAAAATATTATTATGTTAGGAGACTTTAATGGAAGGGTTGGGGTGAAGAGGTCTGGTTATAAAAGGATATTGGGAACGTTTGGTGATGAAAGTATAAATGAGAATGGTGAAGACCTCCTCACCGTATGTGCGGAAAAGAATCTTTTTGTGACGAATACTTTTTTTCGTCATAAGAAGATTCACATGTATACATGGGAAAGAGGTGATGATAGAAGCATGATAGATTTCGTAATTGTGGATGAAAGAATGAGGAGCGCAGTCGTAGATACAAGGGTTTACCGGGGGTCCAACGTAGGGACGGATCATTACTTGGTCTTATGTCGAATTAATGGTCTTTTCAAGCGTTGGCGGCATCGGACATCTGTGTCTACCACTGCGTTACAGCGTATAAGAATAGAGAAGTTACAAGATGAAGATGTGAAAGAGAAGTATAAATGTAGACTGAGAGAAAATATTAGATGTTTGAATGAGTTGGGTATGAATGATTTAGACTTGAAGACTGTGTGGGATAATATTAAGAAAGGTTTGGTGGATACCGCCACCGAAGTATGTGGTGTAAGTAAAAGAACAAATGAAAGGAAAAGTAATACGTTGTGGTGGGATGATGAGGTACGGGTGGAAGTTGAATCAAAGAAGAAAGCATGGTTAGATTTACTAGCAACCAAAGCTGGTAATTCTTCTGGTATGAATGATGAGATTGAAAGAAAAAAGGCAGAATTTAGACGTCTAAATAAGAGAGTAAAAGAAGTTGTTGAAAGGAAAAAGAAAGAAAGAATGGATAATAATGATAGAAGGACATCTGATAATTTCCAGGCTAACATAAAAATGTTCTGGAAACTCGTAAGAACTGCCAGGGGAAATACAAAACAGCCTATAATAAATGCTATAAGAGACGAGAATGGATGTATTCTGAATGATGAAGTTTCGAATTTAAACAGATGGAAGGAATACTTTGAAAGCGTGTTTATGAGTGAAGAGTCGTATGAATTAAATGAACTAGAAATTCCGAAAGAAGTGGAAAGGGGTATGGAGATAAGTGTAGATGAAATAATGAAAGCAATGAAAAGCATGAAAGCAGGTAATGCAGCTGGATATGATAGAGTATCACTCGAGATGCTAAGGGATGGAGAGGGAGTGGTGGCAGGCCTGCTGTACACCTTGTTTAATTTATGTTGGGAATTAAAACGGGTACCGGATGACTGGTGTAAAGCAGTTATAGTACCAATATATAAAGGAAAAGGGTCACAGCAGGACTGCAAAAACTACCGCGGTATCAGCTTGCTTAGTATTGTGGGTAAACTGTATGCTAAGGTGTTAATTGAAAGAGTTATGAAAGAAACTGATGGAAAAATTTGGGATGTGCAAGCGGGTTTTAGAAAGGGAATGGGGTGCACAGATCAAGTCTTTTCCATGCGCATGATTGCGGAGAAGTTTTTGGCCAAAAACCAGAAAGTTTTTTGTGCGTTCATGGACTTGGAAAAGGCCTATGACAGAGTGGACAGGAATGTGTTATGGCAAACACTGAACTCATATGGGTTGAGCGCTGGTTTGATACAGGCATTAGGGTCTCTTTATAGGGACTCTAGTGCTTGTGTCAGGATCAATGGGGTCTACTCGGACTGGTTTGGCATCCAAAAAGGAGTCAGACAGGGTTGTGTAGCTTCCCCTTGGCTGTTCAACCTATTTATGGACCGGTGTTTGCAAACTTTGAAAGATGAAGAATGTGGTTTAAGAATGGGCGAGTTAACCGTCAAATGCCTTTTGTATGCCGATGATCAAGTCATATTTGCGTCATTGGCGGCTGAGTTGCAAATGATGGTTACATTAATGAACTGGGAATTAAAAGAAAGGGGAATGAAAGTGAACGCAAGTAAGACGAAAGTGATGGTTTTTGAAAGAGAAGAAAGCAAAACGGTATGTGAAATAAGAATAGAAGGAGAGTTAATTGAGCAAGTGGATGAGTTTGTGTATTTGGGATGTGTATTTAGCAGGGATGGTAGATATGATAGGGATATAGAACGACGAGTAACTGCAGGGAATAGAGTGAATGGGGCACTACACTCTATTATGAAGAACCAGAATGTGTCAAAACAGGCACGTATGGTAATTCATAATGCTGTGTTAGTCCCTACGTTAATGTATGGTAGTGAAAGCTGGGTGTGGCAGAAGAAGCACGAAAGTAGAATAAATGCTGTAGAAATGCGTTCTTTAAGAAATATGCTAGGGTTTAATCTGAATGACAGGGTGAGAAATTGCGTGATAAGAGATAAATGTGGTATGCAAGATGATGTTGTGACCAGGATTAAGAAAGGAATGCTTCGGTGGTTTGGTCACGTAGAAAGAATGAATGATGAAAGAGTGACAAAGCAAATTTATATGGCAGATGTGAACGGCCGAGTCGGGAAGGGACGCCCTAGAAAAAAGTTTGTCGACCAAATTGGCGATATTTTGAAAATGGGCCACGTTAGAAGTACCCTTAACCGACGAGCATGTATGCGTAGATATATGGATGTAAAGGAGGCGAAAGAGGTATGTCAGGATCGTGCCAAATGGAAGTCCGTAATCTCTGCCTACCCCTCTGGGTGACAGGCGTGAGTGTTTATGTTAAAACAAGTTGTTGAAAGGAAAAAGAAAGAAAGAACGGATAAGAATGATAGAAGGATATCTGATAATTTCCAGGCTAACATAAAAATGTTCTGGAAACTCGTAGGAACTGCCAGGGGAAATAAAAAACAGCCTACAATTAATGCTATAAGAGACGAGAATGGATGTATTCTGAATGATGAAGCTTCGAATTTAAACAGATGGAAGGAATACTTTGAAAGCGTGTTTATGAGTGAAGAGTCGTCTGAATTAAATGAACTAGAAATTCCGAAAGAAGTGGAAAGGGGTATGAAGATAAGAGTAGATAAAATAATGAAAGCAATGAAAAGCATAAAAGCAGGTAAGGCAGCTGGATATGATAGAGTATCACTCGAGATGCTAAGGGCTGGAGAGGGAGTGGTGGTAGGCCTGCTGTACACCTTGTTTAATTTATGTTGGGAATTAAAACGGGTACCGGATGACTGGTGTAAAGCAGTTATGGTACCAATATATAAAGGAAAAGGGTCACAGCACGACTGCAAAAACTACCGTGGTATCAGCTTGCTTCTTAGTATTGTGGGTAAACTGTATGCTAAGGTGTTAATTGAAAGAGTTATGAAAGAAACTGATGGAAAAATTTGGGATGTGCAAGCGGGTTTTAGAAAGGGAATGGGGTGTACAGATCAAGTATTTTCCATGCGCATGATTGCGAAGAAGTTTTTGGCCAAAAACCAGAAAGTTTTTTGTGCGTTCATGGACTTGGAAAAGGCTTATGACAGAGTGGACAGGAATGTTTTATGGCAAACACTGAACTCATATGGGTTGAGCGCTGGTTTGATACAGGCATTAAGGTCTCTTTATAGGGACTCTAGTGCTTGTGTCAGGATCAATGGGGTCTACTCGGACTGGTTTGGCATCCAAAAAGGTGTCAGACAGGGCTGTGTAGCTTCCCCTTGGCTGTTCAACCTATTTATGGACAGGTGTTTGCAAACTTTGAAAGATGAAGAATGTGGGTTAAGAATGGGCGAGTTAACCGTCAAATGCCTTTTGTATGCCGATGATCAAGTCATATTTGCGTCATCGGCGGCTGAGTTGCAAATTATGGTTACATTAATGAACTGGGAATTAAAAGAACGGGGAATGAAAGCGAACGCAAGTAAGACGAAAGTGATGGTTTTTGAAAGAGAAGAAAGCAAAACGTTATGTGAAATAAGAATAGAAGGAGAGTTAATTGAGCAAGTGGATGAGTTTGTGTATTTGGGATGTGTATTTAGCAGGGATGGTAGATTTGATAGGGATATAGAACGACGAGTAAATGCAGGGAATATAGTGAATGGGGCACTACATACTATTATGAAGAACCAGGATGTATCAAAAAAGGCACGTATGGTAATTTATAATACTGTGTTAGTCCCTACCTTAATGTATGGTCTGTAAGGATTATGCTAGGGTTGAATCTGAATGACAGGATGAGAAATTGTGCAGGGTGATTTATTGAAAACGGGCCAAATTAGGAGTACCCTTAACCGACGAGCATGTATGCGTAGGTGTATGTATGTGAAGGAGGCGAGAGAGGTGTGTCAGGATCGTGCCAAATGGAAGTCTGTAGTCTCTGCCTACCCCTCTGGGTGACAGGCGTGAGTGTTTATGTATGTATTATTTTTCCTTTTGGTGGTTAAAATATTCCCTCTGCCTGGAGTCGAATTTACATGGTACGGAAAAATTGTTAACAAATGTAAGGCGTATTTTAAAATCTATTAAGAGAAGAGCACACAAGAATTTAAGCACTAAGATAATATAAGAAGATTGAATATTATAAGAATGCAGTGATATGGGAAGTCAGAAAAACAAAATAAGCATACAAAAGTTAGTTATACATATAATATGTAAGGTGTAAGGGATAGCCTTCCAAAAACTAAGCATGAACTCAGATCATCATCCTGAGAAAGGTACTGAAGAAAATTTTTCGCGGAAATTAAAAAAAAATTGACTCCCTATACAAATAGCACCGGTCGTTTTGGTCTCATTTGTATGGGAAGTCGAAATTTTTTTCAGAGAGCTGTCCCTTATACACTTAGAATACATATGTCACATAGAATATGTCGTAAAAACCTAGGACAAGTGGCCAAGAAAAAGTGTAGAAAAATGGAAGTTCAAATTATGTCGGCATTTGTTTATGAAAATTTGGGAAGCACGGCGTTATACACAATGGAACTTCACATTTGCTGCACTTGATCTTGGACCGCTTGTCTTTTATCTTAGTGCTGCAATTCGACATCGTTGATACTATGGTAGATCAACTGGCATGTGTTCTCCAATGTTAGAGAAGCGAATTTCTGGTGCAGTAACATTGATAATTTTCAACTTTTGGTAATTATCGGAAATCGCAACTTTTTTTCTCAAAACATAATTAACGCCTTCTGAACACCGTTTCCACGATGAAAATCCTCCAATTATCCCTCTTGCTAAGACAATACAAAACTCTTAATTGGTTAGTGTCGCAGAATTAGCATTTGCGCTGTAAAGCAAAAATGTATTTATGATGCAGGCATCAAAAAGAAAATAAGAGATGCGGAGCCACCATCTTTTGCTTCTTCGTCCAACTGAATATGTACCTTTGATATGATCGAAGTGATCAACTCCGCCCATCCTGCCTGTGTACTCCTTTACTACTGCAGGGCATCGAACTTTAACTTTTGTACCATCTTTTTGTGTCCTGAGTACGAATGTTTTATTTTCCTTTACATGGAAAGCATTAGTCAGAAACAGAACTTCCTTTGCGTCTTGCCAGATCACAAAAGCTACGTTTTCTTTCACTCTCCATTTATATTGACCTTTTTCTAATTTCAGTTTCGTTTTGCTCTTTGCAATTTGAGGCAATTATGGGCGTTTTCTTGAAAAACCCTGTTGAGTAGGGTCAACAATGGTCGTATTTTGTATAATTTATCATAGGCGGGGTCAGACTTAGCTGGTTGTTTGGAATTATCATTCAAGTGCAAACATCTTAGGATTTGCATCTTAGGAAAATCTTCTGTAGTGCATAATAGAAGATATTTCATCAACTCTAAAACCAAGATCTGATGACCAATAAAGTTCTAAAGAAGATAAAATGTGGTAGGCTATTACGATTAAAATTCCCAAGAAAGCCTGCAATTCTTTTGTATAAATTTCGGTCCGCCCCACGACGTTACTTTGATTAGCATATCAGTTTGTTTCTCTAATAATCAATTCGACAATTTCTTGAGTAAAAAATTTTTCAAAGTGACGAACAGGCCTGGCATTTGATGGTAGCATGCGTGTTGAAGTCATCAGTACACTATTAAAGGTGTCTGGTTGTGGCCTCTTGTCAGTCCATAATTTTTTCTTCCATGCATTTTCATCTTCGTCAGAAGCATTTGTTTCCGAATCTACTTCTGACTCTGATCCACTATCTCCATGATCCCGACTTTTTTCAGCTCTCCTTCTCTGTCCTATTTTCTCTTCCACTTTCCTTACCCATCTCATATCCACTTCCCTGTCTTCTTGCAGTTTGAACTGTACCAGGATGGGCGCTACTAGGCAGTTCTGCATTCGACATAGAAGGTTTAGGCGATAACGATGCACTTTCAAATCTTACAAAACATCGCGGGTCCGGTTCATCACTCGACGTGGAAGGCTGAGGAGAAGCCGTTATTATAGCTAAAGATCGCAATCCTGGTTCATCTAAATCCTCTAAAATCCGCTGCAGTTTCGCATTATGTTATTGTAAAACATTATCCTCATCCGATTCTTCATCGTCTTCGGACTGGTCTGGATCTGATGGTAAACCAAACATTTCCTCCAGAGCCGACTCTATTTCACTTTCTTTTAGTGTTCTACTGCTCATTTTTAGTCAATCTGTAAAATAATGTAATAATATAGTATAGGATTACGGTTAGAGGGAATATTCTTACCACCAAGAAAAATCATTGCAGAAAAAAATTGTACAAGATAAACCAAAAATACGTCTCATTTCTAAGATATTAGAAACAAAGCTACGAAATCTAGAAGAACTTACCATAAATCACCAAGTAAATTTGAAAATTTATATCGATTTCTCTCGCAATTGAAAAAACTCCTGTTTTTGATTTTCATTGCAACCGTTTCGAAAAAATTCGTATACGATATATCAATGTCAAATTTAAAAAATGAACTTTATACTTTTCTTTCATGTTGCCAAAATAAAAAAGTTATTGCAATTGGTAGTTTTTGGTTTTTCTATTATAAAAGGTGGTGGGAAAAATATTCCCTCTAACTGTAGAAGGGTTAACATACCAGAGACGTTAGAACAATAATTGTATAACCCGAATCGTTATAACTTTAATTTTGCTGCCAGGTCTCTACTCTGTTGGTCACCGATTATAAGGATATTAGGCTTTCTTATTTATATGAGGTTAGTGAACTATTATTAATTTGATGGCTCGGGAGCTTAGATCGCCGGCACTTACTCGATGACTTTCTGTTTTAATCCTAGATGGCGTGATATTCATTCGTTGTAAATAATTAGAGCTGCATTCCTCCTTTTCATCTTCTAAAAAGTCCAAAACTGTTCTTTTTATAATCTTTTTTACTTTGATTTACGAATTTCTTCTTTTTTTTGGTTTACGAATCCAAAAATTTTGTTTTTATTTCATGTTTGCATAGAAATTGATTTAATTTTGTATTTTCTAATAGAATATGTTCTATTTTAATTTCAGCAATTTGTAGTTTTTCTTTTAGTTTTCGATTTTGTTCTTTTAGTTCTCGATTTCTCGTGATCTGTTCTGAGCATCCTCACAGATACCACTTCCTAACCTTCTTGCCCGGTACAATGCTTGCATTCTTCAGTACAAAGTCTTCTTGACAATGCATCCACGTTTCCTTGACATTTGCCGTTGTGATTTTAAAAAGTCGTATTTCTGCAGGAGTTCAATCTACCTCGCATCTTGTCCTTCTGTATTTTTTTAATGCAAAATGGTCCTTTTGTAAGTGAAAGGAGACAATCAATTTTTGTATGGAGAATGGGCCCACAACAAATGTTAATAAAATGCATATCTATTTATTCCTTATAATCTATAGATTACAATAGTAATATTAATTTTACCCCTTCTTAACGGGAATACTGAGAAATTAACAATTAAAATATGAAAAACACAATAAACTAAAAAACAACTAAAAGCAATTGTCTAGTAATTTTCACTGGTATTAAAATAGTGCACTGTTTAATAATTAATAGTATAAAACAAAGTTGTAGGTACATTCAGCAACTATAGATATTTTAAGATCGAATCAAATCGATCGATTTATTTAATAAAGGTACATATTTAAAAATTGTTAAACTAAAGTAATCGCTACTTTTCAACTCTAGTGATAAACTTTTACTCGATGCAAGGAATCTAAATAGTCAATTTACTCGAAAATTTACTCAAAAACTCGTTTACAATTAGAATCACATACATACTTAAATTAACGCGAGTGGCTCGAGTCACAAAAATTTAATCGAGTCGCATCTTACGGCCAATGCAGTGTCTGTCTACAATTTATTGATGGAATCGACTTAAAGCGTTGATGCTTCACGTTCCGGGAAGTCTGTAGTTTGCGATCATATCCTAGATGGCGAAATCGTCGCGAAAGAACATCGATTCCTACCAAGGCTGATACGTGAGGCATCCTTGTTTTTTAATTTCAATAAATTAAAAAACATTCTAATTTCAATAGAGAAGGAGGCTGGGTACTACCACCTGCTTGGGATCCTATAATTAATAAAATTAAACCTAAACCCAAACATACCACTGCAAGACTTCAAAACACAGTTAGTTCATTCTGCGTAGATCGGACCAAAGACAATAATTAAAAAGCTGAAGGTACTCCGGGTTAACTTTGACATCTGGACGTCAGTCACCTCAGTCCCCCGTGACCATGGGTGCTGGAAAGCATTCGAAACGTCGGGTATTAAAAATAAAATAAATAAAACGCGATTAAATCCGTAAAAGTAGTTTTTATCAATGTATAGTGTTCGCGTAAATATAAGAAATCATTATCGTGAAGTTACTTCATGAGAAGTATCTGCTCTTCTTTATTGCGTTTGAGCTGCTCTTCCAATCGACGGGTCTGTTCTCCCAGTCGGCGGACATGTTCCTCCTGTAGGCGGTTTTGTTCCGCCTGCTGATCTTACGAGGGGCTATTCCCACTTTCTACGCTGCAGCTGCACTTCCAATCGACAGGCCTGATCCTTTTATTGGCAGGCCTGTTCCACCTGATGATCTTCCAACCGACGGCCTTTTACTCCTGTGAGTGTAACTGTTCTCATCTCTCAGATTCATCATCAGAGCACCTAAGTCAGGTGTTGCAGATGTAGAAGCTGCTGACGGGCCGACCTCCGTGGCTGACAGCTAACCCTCCAACGTCTGCGGCCTTTAGGTATAAATATCTTGACCATGTTTTGACTCCTAGTCTCGAGGATGATAATGACATTGAGAGGGAACGGAGGGCGTTGTCAGTAAGAGCGAACATGATAGCTCACAGGTTTGCACGCTGTTCAAGGGAAGTAAAAATAGTCCTATTTAGAGCTTACTGCACGTCATTTTAAACGTGCAGCCTGTGGGCTAGATACGCTCAAAAGGCTTACAACACCCTCCGAGTACAATAAAACAACTCATTAAGGTTAATGCTGGGGCTGCCTCGCTTCTGTAGTGCATCAGAGAGATGTTTGCGGAAGCACGAGTGGACTGCTTTTACGCGACTCTTCGCAAGAGGTGCGCGTCTCTGTTGCGTAGGATGCGGGGGAGCAATAATAGTATCCTGAAAATGATTGCTAGCAGACTGAACTACCTATACACATTCCATTGTATTGCCATATAAGGTAAATGTATTTTTATTGTACTTCACAAATAATATTTTGCCTACTAACATAGTTATAAGTAATAATAACAAAATATGAGCCTTGGTTGCTTAAATAATTGAAACTCTTTTCTTCTTCTTCTTCTTGCACCACCAAGTCGTCTCTAGTCCGTCCTTGCTGGAGTTGATTTCAAGTACGGAGACCTTCCATGTCATCTTAAGGTAAAATCAACATGATTTGATCCCACTTCTGACACCAATTGTAACGAGCTTGAGATTCGTGACAAAAACTGAATAAAAACTGCCGTGAGTACGCTCTTTTCTTGAAGGTCTCTAAGTCGTATCGGTCCGGAAAAATCAGAGGTGGTTAACGATTCCACAGAGGGGTCGTGTTATGAAGAAAACTTCTAGTAAAACGTACACTGGTGGACCGCCAAGCATTCAGATGATATGAATGGTATCGTGAGTTTTGTTGCGACGAGCGTTCGTGAAATTAGGCGACTGAAATTATTCGTAACTTAAATTCCTCAGAGCATTCCCCGTGGTAGATGATATAGAAGATGCGAAAGCACGCAACATCTCTTCACAGCACCAGTGGATCAGCCGATCATAGAGGACTCGGTCAAGTGGAAGGAGTTTGCATTAGCAAGTCCCGGACATTATAGATGACATTATGAAACAGTATTGCATAAGAGGCCGAATCTGCGCATTGTAAAATTGTCCCGCTTTACGTCTTAGCTAAGAATGCCTAGCTTTTTAGAGGACAATTTGGCCTTATCTTCCAAGAGACCACGAAAATACAGATCATTCGATATGTCGTCGCCGAGGATTCTGATACCTGCTGAGGCAACAAAGGGTGTGCCTTAATTAAAACTGAGGAGATACGACAAAGCGGTTCTTTTTAACGGTAAGCGTGCAAACTTGTATCTTATGAGGATTGAACTGGACTAGATTTAGTCCCCGCTAATCCAAAACTTTTTTTAGCAAAGAATCGACTTCAGACACAAGTTTGTTCTGATACTCGGCGACGTTTTCCCGCAAATATTGGCACGGTCAGTGTATAGACCATCACTTCAACTCATAATCATTAGTGTATATTACTCAACTTAAACCAATGAAATTGTGAATTGCTATTTTAAGTGCTGATTTACCGGATGCTCGGCGATGTAAAACAAAATAAGAAAAAAAAAATATTTCGAAGACATGTGAAGTTCTCCAACACACATTGGGACAGCGCAGCGGATACTTCCTTGCCTTAAAACTATGTCAGAAATTAAAGGAGGCCTGTGCCTAGCAGTGGGACGCAAATAGGCTAAAAATTTAACATTCCTTTTACTCAATTTAATTTGTATGTACCTTTTTATAAATATGTAAATGGTTACTACAGGCCATGCACATCTGCAGTGAACTTCAAACTAAGAAGGCTACAGTTGCGTTGTTAACTCTGAGTACTAAGATTGTATGTATTAGGGCTTTTACATAGAAACCTTTTAAATAAATTAGTTAATGCGTATTAATTAATCAAATTAAAGAAGAAAATATCCGTATACAATATTCGAGCCACTGAGATGTAGAAGAACGTGAGCAACCTGTGTTCGATCCCCTACGATGGTTTTTACGAGAACATTAATTTGGAAAGGCCTGTGAACTGATCAGGCATAAATGAATTGGAGACTGAAAAAGTTTTAAATGGTTTTATTTTCACATTTTTATCTGACATGCAAATTAAAAAGAAAAATATTTTCCAGAGCAAACATTGAAATAATCACTAAAAATTTACAAAAGTTTGAGTGGCAAAATCAACACTTCTAAGAACTCGACGTAAACAAAGAGTCGTGTTAACATTATCGAATAAGTATTTTGTTATTTTTTTATTTGGAGCAGAATTTACAAATATTACGAAAAGAAAATCGGATTATTTTATTATTTGTTCCCGACTGATTAGCTTTGTATATTTTAGAAAGATAATAATAATTGGACCGTGCTTTGTTGCATTCCTTGGAAAGCTTTTATTCAGGAGTGGGATTGCCATTGACTGTATTGATTAAAGGATAAGACAAAATATTTTTATGTGTAATAGAACCATGCTGCATCTATATTATGATTGTAGCACGGATGAATCGGCTCGACCGGGAATAAACCGCACTCTCACAAAATAATAGCGTAAAATAGCAGCTTAATGTAGACGTATTTCATATGGTGAGTTTAAAGAACTTGCAATTTTAAAGAATACTTTACTGAAACCGATACATTTTGCCTTAGTTCACAGGGATGACAACGCATGTGATTAAGAATCACAATGCAGATATAGATGTCTATTATAGACCACAGCATCCACCTACCATCAAGTGGACTCAGTACTCGTTTGTCACCCATCCATACCAATATTATAAATGCGAAAGTGTGTTTGTTTGTCCTTCTTTCACGTCGCATGATTTTTTGTATGGGGATAGTTCGGTGGCTATAGAGAGACATAGGTTACTTTTTTCGCGGAAAAACATCTCATTCCCGTGGGAAAATGAATATGTTGCAAAAGTTTGTCCTTTTTTCACGTCGCAACAGAGCGTCGGCCTGGCATGAATTTTGGTATGGGGATAGTTCGGTGGCTGTAGAGTGACATAGGCTACTCTTTTCGGCGGAAAAACATCTCTTTCCCGTTCCCGTGATAAATATTCTATTTTCCTACGGGAAAGAGATGTTTTTCCGCGAAAAAAGTAGCCTATGTCACTCTACAGCCTCATATCTCTGGGGAAAATAGAATATGTTGCAAAAGTTTGTCCTTCTTTCACGTCGCAACAGAGCGTCGGCATGGCATTAATTTTATTATGGGGATAGTTCGGTGGCTGTAGAGTGACATAGGCTACTTTTTTCCGCGGAAAAACATCTCATTCCCGTGGGAAAATCGAATATGTTGCACAAGTTTGTCCTTCTTTCACGTCGCAACAGAGCGTCGGCATGGCATGAATTTTGGTATGGGGATAGTTCGGTGGCTGTAGAGTGACATAGGCTACTATTTTCCGCGGAAAAAACATCTCATTCTCGTGGGAAAATCGAATATGTTGCAAAATTAAATTCAGCTAGGTGAGAGGTTAGAAAACCTACCTGAAGAGGATTATAAAGTCGTCAGTTCACGCAGATCGGACCCCTCAAGGAGAGCATGAAAGGCGCTTCAATGCACCTTTGATAAACGAAATAGCAGCTGTAATTAGTGATGATCATTTTTTTTCACGAGATATTGTGTTGCGAGCACGTGATGATACGTTGCAACGGGTAGCCGATACATACAAGTTTTATGACGCTCTGCAATACCCATTGATTTATTGCATAGGACAAGAGGGTTATCATTTTCAAATTCCACTCATTAACCCGGTCACGAAGGAGCCTAGTCCGAACAAAAAGTATCATGTATGTATTTTTATGCGTATCATATGATGTTGCGAGAAAATGATTTTAACCTCTTAGCCCTGTGTAGACAAATATTTCATCAATTTTTGGTAGATATGTATGTGAAGGTAGAAAGTGAACGTCTCCGTTATATATTTTAAATCAAAAAAAAAAGCTGCGCGTTGAGAATTATATACAATTACAAGATGCAGTTTCTAGCGACGCCAATGTAAACCCCAGAGATTTAGGTAAAATGGTAATTCTGCCCTCATCATTCGTTAACAGTCCCCGCTACCTACATGAGTACACACAAGAATCATTCGCCTATGTACTAACTTACGAAAGACCTGATATTTTTGTTACTTTTACTTGTCTCACATGGAAAGAAATAACCGAGTAGCTAATGCCGGGCCAAAAAGTACTGACAGACTAGATTTAGTTGCTAGAGTATTTAGATTAAAAGTACAAAAATTAATGTATGTAATTAACAAAGGGAAAATTTTCGGAGAGGTGCAGTGCTTCATGTATTAAATTGAATGGCAAAAAGTTGCGGCCCAGCCAAATAGACGACATAATAAGCGCCGAGATTCCGCATCGTCCGAAACATGATTCGCGGTCCATGTGGATCACGAAATTCAATATCGCCATGTATGAAAGAAGGAAAATGTGCTAAGAAATTCTCTAAACAGCTATTAAAAGAAACAGTGCACAATGACAATGGCTACCCTTTATACAGACGCAGAGCTCCCAAAGATGGTGGCAGGAAATTTACAATCCAATCTCGCTCTGGAGCATTCGAATGCTTAGATAACAGCTGGATTGTCCCGTATTCGCCCATTCTATGTAAAATGTTTAATGCCCACATTAATGTAGAAGCATGTAGTTCTGTCCACGCAATCAAGTATATCTGTAAGTACATAAATAAAGGAAGCGACCAAGCAATATTTAATCTCAGGAGTGAAGGTAAGGCAAATCCCGTTAATCAAGTACAGACCTTTCAAGCAGGGCGTTATGTCAGCAGTAACAAGGCAGCGTGGCGTCTTATTGGCTTCCCTTGACACGAAAGACATCCAACATGAAAATTTAGAGCGTGTATATTTCACCGAAAGAAATTTCCAATAAAGAATTGCATCACCGCCAAAAACTACACTAACATCCTTCTTTCAATTTTGTCAAACCGACCCCTTTGCAAAAACGTTGTTTTATTCTGAAATCCCCCCGCTATTATACTTGGAACACATCTAGGAATTAGTGGAAACGCCGTATTCGAGGCGCGCCTGTTGCAAATTGGCCCGGTGTAAAGTCATCAGATGCGCTTGGTCGTGTGTATACCGTCCAAGTTACTAATTTTGAATGTTTCTGTTTACAATTGCTGCTGCACCATGTTCGGGGTCCTACAGTATATAGCATGCATCAAGTCGTCTACTTTATGGAACAAGGTGACAAAATTCAATTTAACTACGAATATGAGAATGCATTTGTATAATGATATAAATGCTGGAAACTATGCTGACACACTATTAAAATTGGCGATCGAAACGGGTGCTGAGGGCTGCGTTAAATTGACGAGAAATTTTTGTAATTTCGTACAGAGTCATTCCGAATTAATTGCGAGCGTTTATTTAGATTTACTGAACAGCATGCATGAAGACAAATGGTTGTGTGAAAGGGCGATTCTTGCACCAAAAAATTAGAGCGTTAACAAAATAAATTCAGATGTATTAAGCGAAGTAGCAGGAGAAATAACAGAGTATTTGTCAGTAGGCACGTTATGGACACAGAACAGAGCACTTCATATCCCGTATAGTTTCTAAATTCTCTAAATTTAGATGCCCCTGGGTTATGTAACGAGACAAGGTTACGTAAGATGTGTCACAGGCGTGACTTGGACGGAACATAATCGGTGCTACAATTTTGACAGGCGTAGGAAAAGTTGAAAATGTTATTATACCACGGATCCCTATAATTCCCACAGATCTTTCTTTTCAATTCAAAAGGTTGCAGTTCCCTATTAAGCTCAGTTTTGCAATGACAATTAATAAAGCGCAAGGGCAAACGTTACTGGTAGTGGGGTCAACTTAGGAAAACTAAAAACTAAAAAACATTCTTTCCCCAATTGGAAAAACATATAACATTGTGTACAGTAGCGTCTTAAAATAGTGTTCAGTTAGTTTTTTTTTCCAAAATTCCCACAATCAATTAATCAGAATTCCCACAGGTCTTCCCTTTCAATTCAAAATTTCCTATTAACTCAGTTTCTTTTCAATTCCAAATGCTGCACCTCTGACGGACATAATAAGCTCAGTTTTCTTTCAACTCAAAAGGCTGTATCTCTGACTGATCTTTTATTTGGCTCAGTTTCCTTTCAATTCAGAAAACTGCATCTCTGACGAATCAATTTAGCTCAGATTCTTTTCAAAAGTCTGCATCTCTGATGGTAATTATGCTCAGTTTCCTTTAATTAAAAAAATATCACATTTCCATTTGGAATAAACAGGTTATTTTCATGCTTTCCTATACGCTACGTTTCAGAACATTTTGGCTGGCTGACGAATCAATTTTTCTCAGTTTCCTTTTAATGGCTGCATCTCTGACAAATCTATAAAACTCAGTTTTCTTTTAATTCAAAAAGCAATTGATAGTTCATTTCTCAGTGCCCATGCGGGCGAAGCCTCAGGTAACAGCTAGTATACTATAAAACATCTTTTGTATTCCAATAATAACAATAGAAAATTAATTTTTTTTTTCAATTTTTGTTGGTATTTTTTAAATAATTCTGCAATAACATATAGCTAAAAAATAGAACGAATTAATAGTTACAATGAATAGAACGATGATGAATTAGATATTCTTGCGTATGCCTTCCTTTGATTATTATTTGAAAGAAAAAAAAAATTGGACAATTTCATAAAATATGACCCTCCACATGAATTCATAGGTAAACATAAAACACATAAAGAGGATCCGTTAGTTCGGTTAGTCCTTATCTTTATTGGGGTCCGTGTCCATTTGGCGTGCAATCAAGTAATCATACTCTAAGTTATCGTTGTAATTGTGTTTGATGCTGAAGTATCTTGGGCTTAGAATAATAGAACTAGATAACATTCATTAAAAAGAATATGAATGATGTTGCAAATTACTATGATATCTTGTTTCGTGTCATTTCGTGATATTCAAAAAAAGAATCACTCAATTTCACAATATATGCCTGGGTTATTTAAGTACATTATATTAAGAAAAACTAACTGCCTCCTTGGTCTAGTAGTCATAAGTATGAGTTCGGTTTAAATTCCGGGTGGTATCCAAAATCAGTAACAGCCCGTAGTTGGGATGTTTGTGTTATTTCACCCCGTGCCTCGGGAAGCACATAAAGCTGTAGGTCTTGCAAATAATCTCTCTCTGACCTTGCCATCCCATTCGGTTATAAGATTGAGAGGATCCTGCGGCCCACGTACATCAAAAAAAATTACGGTCTGTTTGAAAAGTCAAAATCTTTTTTTGTTATGGTAGACTATATTATAATTTCTTTTTGTTTTTAGATTCTTCACTTAAAAATGTAAAATAAGAATATAAACAATAAAACTAATTTAATTGTTTTTCCATACAAAACGAAATTAAATTCAAACTAGCGCTTATTCAGAAACTTAGTCAATTTTAACGGATTATAAATATTTTTTCGAGAAAAGTTGTAATTGAAAAAATGCCAAGAGGTTTATTAGAAGTTTTACGGGCAAGAAATGAAACTTTGAGGATTTATTTATTTTTATAGAATAGAGGGAAAACGAGCATGCGGCGCACCTGATGTAAAGTGACTACCGCCGCCCATGGTCAACCGCAACACCAGGGGAATTGCAGATGCTTTGCCGGCCCTTTAGAAAGAAGTAAGCTCTTTTCTTGAAGGCCCCTGGGTCGTATCGGTTCGGAAACATGGTGGTAAACTATACCACAGAGAGGTCGACGCAGAAGAAAACTTCTTTTGAAACCGTACAGTGGTGGACCGCCAAGCATCCAGATCGTGGGGATGGTATCGGGAAATTTGCCGCGAAGTGCGTTCACGAAATTTAGCGGCTGGGATTAATCCGAACAATTCCTCAGAACATTCCCCATGGTATATGCGAAAGAGAATGCAAAGAGATGCAACATCTCTTCGCAGCATCAGTGAATCGAGCCAATCGAAAAGCACTCGGTTGTCGACGATTCGAGCCGCTCGGCGCTGGATACGGTCAAGTGAAAGGAGCTGGTACTGGAGAGCTCCAGCCCAGAGATCAGTACAGTATTCCACGTACGGCCGAACCTGCGCCTTGTGTAGTTGCTGGCGGTGTGCCGGCATGAAATACTGTCCCGCTCTACTGAGCACGCCAAGCTTTTTGGAGGCCAATTTGGCCTTCTCTTCCAAGTGGCCACGAATACGTGGTAAGTCAACAACGAAAGGGTGGAGGCTGGATCTTTCTAATTGGGATGAGTATTGGTTGGTAGCACTTTTAAGTGTAACAAGCATACTCAACTTCATGTCTTAGTGCATTAGCGCTATGATACGTGGAGTTTTGTTCATTGGCGTCTTAGCAGCGTGCTACTATGACACGTTGGTGATATTTTTTATATAACACCAATACAAACTTTGTTACCAAAGTCGATAGGGATCATGTGGGTGTGTAATTAGGGGGTGCCATCTGTATGATAGTTGCATTGATGCTTACTGCTAATTTCGGTATTGCGTCTTGTGATGGATTTGCGGGTGGGCTGCGCCTGAATCGACGCATTCTTGTGGTTCTGGTCAATGGAGGTGTGCGGGTGGTGATGTCTGCTGGGGTGTATGGAGACCTTGGGATTGTTTGGGAAGTCCGACGATAGTCGTATTGATGCTTGTTGCGTTCTGTAGCATTGCGTCTCTGCGATGGTTGTTTGGTGGGACGCTATTCCCAATGGCGCTCTCTGCGTCTTGGTTTGACTCACACCTAAGTAGTTTTGCCCAAGTTGGGTCCCTTCATTACGGGGCTGCAGACTGTCTGCCCTCCACGATTTTTTATATAACAACATAATAATATATCTCTGTAACTTTCCCACCTTTGAATGATTGAAGACCTTTTTGGTGGGTGAGACAAACATGATCGAAAATGCATTTACTCAACGTCAGTGACACAAAACCTTTCTGATGGCAAATTATCACTTACATCTTATAACTACCTTTCGGCTATATCTGCCGTTGTATTAGTTGTTGGAGCACATGTGTCGACCTCATGCGGGTGGTAGCTGGCGGGAGGATCCGAGGAGAATCTCAAGGCTGCGGCCGAAACCCGCATAACGTGGGACCCCATTTCCTTGAGGTGAGCGGTAGACTCGCTCTGCGGCTAGTAACCGTGCTGATCATGCAATTGGTGGTGATGCCATACACTTACATCACATCTGCAGGAGCAGCGGTCTGACAGGTGGTGGCGCTCACGGAGGGTTTACGGCCAGTGTGCCTATTTGCATAAACCGTGTGACGTACATTCACTGTGGCTGAATTCGTTCGTATTCTGTGTGGTATTTACGCGCATTGACATGCGCAACTTCGGTCGATGTTTGTGCTTACGCACTAACAAGGGTCCAAGCCTCTATTACTGGTTCGGCAGTTATTTTGCTGTGGACTACGGTCCAGTTCCCGAATTAGCGTTCCCTTCGGGGGTAGTGCATCAAAATGGTTGGCGCTCACCGTGCACGGCGTGTGTGGAGCCATGTACCTCCCCCTACATTTTTTTTAAATAAATGTAGGAGAGCGCAGCCCTTGTATCGGGCATTTTGTATAAATATATTGTGAGCCTTTTCCAAGCGGGAAGGGATAAATAATAACAATTTAATAATGTAAACCTCATACAAGTGGAGTAGGGACGTTGAATTTTTATTCTTCCAAAAGACACATAAAAGAACTAAGTTACTAAACAAACATAACGTAAATAAGGGTCCTTACTGAGACGATCACGCCAAAATTTTACAAACGACCTATTTTTATACATTTTGAAAGGTCATTTAGAAAGATCAAAACATATTTTATTTATTCTGGTCACGAATATGTAATGTTATTGAAAATGGGTAAATTAATTATATATAATATATTTATATATAGAGGGGGGGAGCGTTACAATATGTTGCATCTCTTTGCATTTTCTTTGGCATATTCTACGGGGAGTGCTCTGAGGAATTGTTCGGATTAATCCCAGCCGCCAAATTTCATAAACACACTACGCGGCAAACCTTATAACCCAATACCATTCACGCCATCTGGATGTTTGGTGGCTACCACTGTAAGTTTCACTAGGAGTTTTCTTCCGCGTACAACCTCTCTGTGAAATAGTTTGCAGTGCTTGCTCTGCTTCAAGTTCTGATGTGAAGGGTGAGAGAGCAATAATTATTTCAGGCTGTGAGATATTATATCATCTTAGACATCAAACCGAAAAACGAATTTGTAGCCCTCTTTCTTTGAAGTTGGCTTCAAGTATCCATGGACTGCTGTATTCACTTTCGAACGTAAGTTTTAAAAATAATAACAATAATAATTTACATACGTCAAGCTTAATCATTTTCGCTTTTTGTCATGCATCATACATGAACATGGTGGGACGTAAAGCAACCAACAAAAGGACCGTGTTAAAGGCGCTTAACTTTATCTTATGTCGTTGGCTCTATCCTATTAATTTCTTTTTTCAATAAATATAAGCTCTATGAAGTATGTGACGTTTTTAAATAGAAACAAATATTTACCACTCTCAAGGAATTTACTCGTAAATTAAATACATAAAGCTACGCAAAATTATTTTTCTGTGATAGTATCATCCTGGAAAGTTTATAAATATTAGCTACTTTTGTACACACATAGTTAAATTACTTTAATTTTTCCACTGTTACTGCATATTTCCCGTATTTAACCCCTAAGTAACACATTTAAAACGGTGGGGTTAGATAGATATAAAAATTAATCTACAACCATTTTTTTATATAAATTTAGTACAAAACGCTAAAAATATATTATATTAATAACTGTCTTATATATAATTATAAAAGTTCTAATTTTATTTTAAAATTTTTACTCTTACAATTTATTTATTTATAATATTAAAGTTAGTTGATTATCTACAAATTTATAGGGGAGGAAGTAATAAATCAATGATAAAAATCTTAATGAGCAGAATACAGAACAGAGTTCTAATTAAAGAAAGTCCATTTTATCTATTTTAATCGGTTGACTTTCGTCGAGGTTACTAGACTTTTATGTAAAACAGACCTAGCTCAGGAATTTTTTAATATGCAAATAACAAGAACAAAATTCTTTATTTGAAATTCGGCAGGACGCAAAAAATAAATAGAATATTTTAAACAAAAACTATATAAAATATTCAACAAAAAATTTAAAGATCCTGAGTCACCTTTTTTTTACGTGGGGAAATCCTCGAGTCCTACGATGCAGTGGGACGATTACAGGCTGTGACTTTATATTTTTCGCATATATATTATGTATAATTAGTTTCAAATACTTATAGGTTTATTAGAGTTAAATTATTGATGACTTATTTACATTCAAGTATAATAGCCTTTTTAGCTTTGTAATAAAGTATTTTTGTCGCGTGTGTGTCGTATTTTAGGTTATTATATAAGGTCGGTGAAAAAGTTTCTTCGTAATTCATATATAATTTCAAGACTTTTTTTCAAAGTTTAATTACATTTTTTTCTAGCATATATGTGTTATTTTGTTCGATAACATGTTGTCCTTTTGTAGGTAGTAACATAACCCCGAATCTTAAATAAGTTCCACGAATCATTAGGTTTCTTTCAGTGAGCTCGTTGCGGTGGACAAATATCGAGATTTTTGGTATAACCAGACATTTTCAAATGGGTGAAAACTGTTTTGTCTTCAATTCCTCTGCTTTGTCGTAACAATTAACATGCCAACTTTACACTTTTTTTCAAAATTGCATCGACTTTATCCGTATGAGGGTGAACAGAGCGAGTTTGCATCTTTGACATCGAAATTCTCGGATGGGATATGCTAACACAATCTTTGCTCTCTTAATAACACTGCGTTACCAGTCCAAAAACGTATGAAATATTTTTCGCAGCTTGAGTCGCATTTTTTTCTGTTGTATGTATTTTAATGTAATTTATCGAATTTCACTCATTTTGACGTACAGAGAAGCAAATGACATTTGACGGGAAAGTGTTTTTTACTTTTTATTTTTCTTTTCCTTAATGTCTTATATGTGTTGATATTAAAACCAGCCAGATACAAACAGTACATCCAAAGAAATTATTCTTGAATTTTATACAAACTAAATATGAAGAAACTTAGAAACCGATTTATTATATAACAATTAGACTTAAGTACAAACTTACAGATCTCTAAGGTATAAATGCTTGGAAATGTAACTTTAAAATATGGTGAAGTTAACACGTTTAATCAAACATAGAAATAACTCAAAAATCATTTTAATCGTTTTTGGGCTACGGCTGTTTAAAGTTTTGCACTTACGCAGGTCGAAGTTTGATGATCTGTAAATTACTTAATGCGCTTTATGATTAAAGGAAATTATGACATTCTTAGAACAAGTTCATCATAATACATAATAATCCTGTTTATCTCTAAAAAAATAAATAAATCATATGGGCTTATTTGATTATATTACATTGTTTTATTAATGAAGTTGGATTATTATTGTAGGAATACCAACTATTTCCTTTTTATTTAAAATATCGAGAAAATTGTTGTAAATATTTTAAAAATAAAAAGCATAAACATAATTTATTATCCTTTTATTTATTTAAAAATAAACCTCCAAAAATAATTAAAACTTTAAAACAAATGAATAAAAAACGATTAACTTATTCTTAATCTTGACACTCTCAAATCAGTCTTATAATTGTTAAATAACTAAAATAACTTTGGAATCAATCTTAATCTAAGTCAGAAAATGTTTACACAAAAAATAACTTTTATAAAGGGTTTAATAGTTTATACCCATTTAAAATAAACAACAAAAACGTATTAACATATCAGGTTCTCTATTACCTTCCTTTTAAACTTGGTACAAAAAGGTAATTATTTTTTAACAAAATCTAAAAAAAACTTATAAAAACTGAAAAAAAAAACAAGTAATTAGAAACACAGAAAGGAGATCCATTAAGTTCAATTAATTATTGGATTATAGAAGTTGGCATAGAAAGGAGGAATTAATCCTTTATTAATAAGCTCTGCCAAGTCCTTTTTTTTGTTTGCACTTATATCTTGTCTTTGGTCGTAAGCTTTTTTGAGGAGTAATTTCTTGGATATTATTCATCATTTTTCTTTTATTTCTTACATCAATTTCTTGGAAGCAATCTTCTTTATAAGAGTTTTTGTAAAAAATACTAAACGGTTTCTCCTTTTTCATCATCAATACTTTTATATCGTTCCAATTAACTGAAACTCCATCTACATTTGTATTATAATTATAACCCCATTCCTCCTGCAAAAGTTTTAGATCCAGGAAGTTCAAAAGTTAGTTCATGGAAGTTTATGTCTGGTTTACTTTTCTTAGCATTTTTATCAATGTCACATATTGTACTGGGGTGTAAATTATTCCTGATTTCAAATTTTTCTTTATTTCCTTTTCAATCAAAGAATGAACGCTGTCAGCTTCGTTATGGGTGTGCCCACGAATTAAAAATTTGTGTGTTATGCTTCTTATATTTAACGTTTTCACAGCATATAGGTACAAAGTTGCTATATACTTATTTTTATTTTGCCCACAGCAATTGTCTGAGTAGAATGTTATGCTTTTCTTTTCAGTGCTTTCTTGAATGGATAATCTTTCAAGGTATTTCCATACACAGCTTCCTATCTCATTTGCTCCACGTTTAGCTTCTGCTTCCGTCCAAAAATAGCAGTGCACTTTATCATATGCCGTTTTTTAATTTAATTCAGTCAATTCAGTTATGGTAAGATTGTAACTGTTAAGTTTCGATTTATAGTAGAATGAGGAGGTGTCACCTCTAGGACATTGGAGTACTGCCTCTAAATTGTAAATTGCTACTATATTATTTTTAGTGACTTTTATGCGGTCTTCTTGTTTTTTCAGTTCTACTTAAAGTCTATTCTTCTATATGTTTATTATATTTCTCTTCTAGTTCTTTTGCTTTCTCTTTGCTACTATTATTATATGCTAAACATAAATCACATTGATCCTTTTTTGGTTGGAAAACGGACAAATTAAATTCTGTAGTAAATATCTTGTAATATGCTATATAATTTCCTATCTCCTTATTATTTTCTTTCTGCTGTACTACAAAGTCGTTATACAAATCTTTTATATTTTTTTCCTCCGTTTATATATTCTTTAGAAGTAATGCGATTCGATTTTAGGAATAGACTGAATATGTTTCCTGATGTCGTCGACTAGTTTTTGATCAAGAGTTTTGTGGCTGTTGTGTTTTCCTCTTAAGTCTTCAAGCATGAAACCACCGTCACGACCTTATTTTGTATTGTAAAAATCATGCGACCCGAAATATCTAATGTTGCTTTAAAAAAAGTTTTACATACTCTTATTTTGTTAGAGTTAACGCAAAAATAATAAGCTTTATTAGGACGCCTTGGGTTTTTAGCATTTGTGTACTTATATTTTGGCACAGTATCAACCATATAACCATTAATATAATTTCTTTGTTTGTCCACATCCCCTAAGTCCCAAAATTCTTTGAATATGTCATATCTTTGATTATTTGATATATTTTCTACACAATTTAATTTACACTTGTCTGTGCATGGACAAGACAGCGACTGGGAACAACTTTATGTGACCTTGTAGTAACACACGATTCACCAGTATTTCGTAGTTTTTTAGCTTTATTTTGTTCCATTTCGAAGGATTTCTAGTTCGCCTTCGGCCTCTTTTTATTAGCGATCTTTTTTTGAGTAGAACCATTTAAATCCGAAGAACTGGTATCACTGTCACTGTTGATAGAAGTAGTAGGAAAAAGGTAATTGGAGTTTCTTTTATGATTTTTTTCTGTCTCATATTTGAAAGTAGGGTCATCATCACTCAAATCTACACTATCACTTACATCAGTATAAACTGGTGAAATATTAATAGATTTGTTAGAAGAGGGACATCTCTGAGGTCTCAACTGTATGTTGTCTGAGTCGCAACATTCACTGGCCATAACTGCTACTGTGTTGCGGTTTTCAGGTTCTTCTTCTGTTTTCGAAGATGAAGAATCATCTGAATTTGAGGAAGTTCCAGAAGAAGAAGAACTAGATGATGATGAACTTGTACTTGTTGAACTCGAAGATGATTGCGGTTGTGTTTTTTTTGTTATGTCTTGTTGAACTCCAATGCATTCCAAGTTATTGTAATCATCGCTGTCATAGTCTGGCACAAGGCTTGTTGGCAATCTCTTTTCATCAGTGTCACAAGATTTATTTTATATGTTTCTAGACCTAATCAATCGGGAATCAATTTTTTGGCTAAAATGCAGATGATCGTCTGCATTTTCTGATAATATTTCATCGCAGCTGCTAACTAACGATATTTCCAACTTTTTATGATCGTCAGATTGTACCTGTCCATCAGTAGATCGTATATCGGTAAGATTTTTATTTGGTGGGAGATTTTCTATGTTCTCACTTGTTATATTGTTTAGGTCTTCTACAGTAGCGTTATGAGTTTCAGCTATTGGTTTAACTTCATGACTTTGCAAAGATAACGAAGAACTCGATAATACTAATTCTAGTATTTTATATGCCCTCCGAGACGCCATTCTGTATAAAAAAATATATCCTAAATAAACACTTTAAATATTTTTTAAACATTTTTTTAATAAAGCCGTTTTACTGAACTAGCCTAAAGGACAGTGAACACGATTATAGGTCCACTACAATAAAATACAGAATAGAACAATAATTAAAACGACCTTGTTATTTTGATTGATAATCAAGAAGTAAGAATATTAAATTCGTTATGCATTTGTATTTAAATTAAATTAATTAAAAATGTAATTAAATTATATTATTATTATTATTATCATTATAAAACTGATACGATACTGATGGTCATTACGACAATGGTTATTATACAATTTAATTTGTAACACTATTGAACCTGATTAATAATATGTTATAATTTTACTTTGAAAGAGAAATAACTTATAATGCAAAAATAATGTTGAGGACTTTTTAAAATGAAACAATAATAATTAAAATTTAATTTCATATTTAAAGCGTTATTTTATACTAAACTGGAGTAATTCTATTTGTTCTATAAATAAACTAAATATTTTAAAATGAAACTGAAATAACTAGTATTCATTCATACGATTTATTATTAGATTAAGAACTAAACTGTAATAACACGAAATAGGATCAGTGAAACTCAAACAAATTTTCGTAATAAAGTGAAATAAGTCCGAATAGTACCGCTATACGAATAAATAAAACCAGGAAAATTACTCACCTTAATGCATAGAATTATTTCGGCTTATTGCATTATTCAATTGACTGAAACGGGATCCTAGTCTCTAGACCACTAACACAAGACTGAATATCTCTGTTTATTGGTTTCAACCTGTCAGGACGCGTTAATCAGAAAGAGACGGACGACCTTCCATTTCACTCAGATTTTGTTCAATTCGAACGGCTGTTTGAGCGCGCGTGTTCTTTTTGTTGAGTTATTGCGTTTTATGATAAAATCTCAGAATAACCGATTTTTGAATTATTTCTATGTATGATTAAACGTGCGATATAGTCAGTATTCAAAAATTTCAAATAATACGGTTTTGACAGAACTTATGACCCGACTAAGTATATAATTTTTAATATTTCTGTTACCGGTTTCTCTTCAACGCCATATCATAATTTCTCATGTCTCTTTCTTTGTCTCTCGTTTACTTAGTGTACCGTATTTTATCCAGGTCTTAGTATGCAAGTTTACGTCCAAATATTTAAAGTAGGGACGTAAAGAGCTATTGCGGAAAATTAAAGATATTTTTGGAGTCAGTTTTCCCTTAAGAGCTTTTAAACTGTGAGTGAATATATACTACTGCCGATATCATCTCTATATATTATGTGCATCAGAAATCAAATATTTTATTCTTTTTGACCGAAAAAAATATCAAAGGTACTAATAACTACTTAAACAAATAAATGTACGTATATACGCAACTGCATTGGCATAAATTAAAAGGAATATTTTAAGAATAATATAATAGTTAGTTGTTCGTGAATATTTGATTTCTTATTAAAAAAATATAAAACTAAGGAGTGTAATCCTTAGCTTTGTAATTTAAAAATAAAAATATTAAAAGTAAAAATATTAAAATCAAAATGCCAAACCTCAAACAAGTATCGGCTAGCGCCAGTGAAAGGTGGAGTATTCATTCGAATATATCAAAACCAAATTCTGCAGATTGGTAAAGGGAATTGGCACGTAAGGCACAGTGTTGTTATTCTAGAACTGCCATCGGCTTTCCACCTACCAAATCGTCGTAAGGTATTCGTAGTGTATAATAAACAAAAATACTGCTAAATAAAAATAATTGTAACAGTGACTAATCCAGATAAATTTAAGATATCTTAAGTGATTGTGAATGTGTATCCAGACTCACAGTGCTCTGATACAAAACGATATATAGTGAATTGTGGAATAATCGGATCAACTACGATTTCAACAAATTTAATATTAAATACAGACCGTTTTTTATTTTTATTTTAAAAAACTTGGAATTAGCGCCACCTTTCAAAATTTAATGGTACTACTGACCTGCATACATTGATAGGTAATAAAGCACTAGTATGACCTACAACAGATGTCACTACTGATCTGAAATTATTTTGTTAACTATAGTGATTTGTAATTTCAATGTAATTAAAAAGACAATAATAATGGAAAAAACAAACATCACTTTACGAAAACACAAATCTAAATCAGTTACAGATCTTTCAATAATTATCGATGAATGCAATGTAAATTATTCGAATCCTTTCGACACATCTACGCTAAGTTTACCAAACACTTCCATCACGGAAAATGACTACACAAAAAACTTACAACGTCAAATTAATGAACAGAAATTATTACTGGAATCTGCTAACGAAGAAGTGGAGCGATTATCTCTAGAAAATATAGACCTAAAAAAAAAACTCTAGCCCAAAGAGAAAATACTCTAAGTTTAATGAAAAAAATTGGTATTTCTGAAAATTCAGTAATGTCTTCTCCGGTCATAAAAAAGAATTAAAAACTTTATATCTGTGGATAAAACTCCTACAAAAACAAATTCCATATCCCCTAAGACAAGTATTACACAAGTAATTAATCTTGAAAACAAAATTAAGAAACTTGAACAAGAATTGGAAGAAGCTAACAGACAAATAGAAAAATTAAACCAAAATATAAAAAAATTACAGGGTAATGTAATATGCTCCACAACAAAAAAAGAAGCCAAAGAGTACACCGAAAATCATTCCACGTGCACCACAGACCTGACACCTTCGCAATTTCAAACAAAAATAATAGTAAAGAATGGAATAAGCTCCATGATTCCAACATACAGCACTAAAAGAAAAATATTTATCATCGCAGATCAACAGGGTCGAGGAGTTCGTCACTGCCTTCAAAACCTTATCGGAGATGAATTTTTAGTCACTTGTCTATGGAAACCGGGTGCGAAAATGTATGATCTATTAACCTCATTTAAACAGGAATTGTTGTCACTCAGAAGTAAAGATTACGTCATAATTATGGGGGGAATTAATGACAAAAATCCATTTGAATTTAAGTGTAATATAGAAGTTTATTTGAATTGTTTATCAAATACAAATGTAATTATATCCGAAATTCCATATAACAAACTTTTAAATGAAAAAAAATTAAATTATGAACTGAGATATATTTGTAATCGTCATAAAAATTGTATATTTGTAGAGATGGGTTTTGATCATTTTATACCATTTAAGTCATTTTTTTTCCACTTTTGTTTGCCGCTCGTTGCTAAAAGAGATATTACGCAATGAATATCAAATAAAAATTAACGCATACAAAATAACAAACAATCATGTAATTTTATATAATTTTATTGATTCTGACAAATTATTCGATAAATCTACGCAAACCGAAGAATGTATTATTTCTAAAAATAAAAACTTAGATTCTTTGAACATAAGTGCATCTTCCGATATTGTAAAAAATGATAATAATCAGTTTTTTCTTGTACAATAGTATAACTTTGCTTCATCAAAACATAAATGGACTCATAAGTAAAGCTGACTTATTAACTGTTACCCTCAATGATTTATTACAAAATAATATATCTATAGATGTATTATGTATAACGGAACACAACATGAAGTATACTGATTCAGAATTCTTAAATGTCTCGTCATATAAATTAGCTTCATTTTATGCAAGAGATAATAGTAATGGCGGATGTTGTATACTGATTAGGAATAATTATACATACATTCCCCTAAATAACATAAATAACCTATCTATATCTAATATCTTTGAATTCTGTGCTGTTGAGCTTACTGCCCATAAAACTATTATTATATGCATTTACAGAAGCCCAAGAACTAACAGTCAATTCTATGAAATATTCTTTAGTAAAATGGATACAATACTGAAACAAATTTGTTTCAAACTAAATAAAAAGGTAATAATTTGTGGCGACTTTAATATTGACATAATAAAAACAAATAAATATTCTTTACGGTTTGCGCAGTTAATGAATAGTTATAATTTAAAATTGGAAATTGACAAACCGACAAGAATCTGTAGTGGCACTTGCATAGATAATATAATACACAATGTTGGGAAAGGGAGAAGTGATATTTTAGATTTAGGACTTTCTGATCATACTGCTCAGGTATTCAAGTTTTCGGTGAAAACAACATGCACATTAAAATATTGGTATGCAAAACGACGAGATTATTCAACAGAAAACTTCAACAAATTCAAGTATTACATAGATAAAATTAGATTTACAGATGTTTATACCAGTAGCTCATCTAGTGAGGCTTTTAATAGGTTTTATAATGAATTTAAATTATTTTATAACCTTTGTTTTCCTGTTATTCGAGCACGAATTTCAACAAATACGAAACAAAAATGGATTACAAAAGGCATAAAATTTTGTTGTAAACGTAAGCGTCACCTTCTGTGGCAATATAGAAGAGATCCTAATCAAAACAACAAAAATATTCTTAGGACTTATTCAAATAGATTAAAAAAAAATAATTAAATTAACACATAAAGCTCAAAACAATCACGTTGTTAATTTATCATTTCATAAGACAAAAACAACTTGGAAAGTTGTTAATAGCTACAAAAAAAATTCAAATAAAGAGTTTAGTAGAAATTTTATAACACGAATTAAAATAAATAATAAATTTATAACGAATCCAAAAGACATTGCGCAGGCATTTAATGATCATTACATTGACCAAGTATATACAATAGATGACAAAAATAATATGACCTATTCTAATAATTTGACACATAATAAATACAATTCATTTTTCTTTAATTTTGTTACACCTAATGACATACTATTAACAATAAAATTATTAAAAAACACAAAAAGTACTGGTTTTGATGAAATTTCAACAAAAGTAATAAAACACGTAGGAAACACAATTGCCCCAGTAATGAGTCATATTGTAAACCTATGTGTTGAAGATGGTGTATTTCCTGAAGTTCTTAAAACGTCGATTATTAAACCATTATTTAAAAAAGATGACAGGGAGGACTTATCCTGTTACCGTCCGATTGCTAATGACTTCTATATTTTCAAAAATTATAGAAAAAGTAATTTATAAGAATTTATATAATTACTTTGAAAAATTCAATATTTTTGCAAAAGAACAAAAAGGCTTTCGTAGAAACAAATCTATTAATGTAGCAATTTATGAATTTTTATACCAAGTATTTACAAATGTTGACAGAAAACTACCAGTGACAGCCCTATATATGGACATTTCGAAGGCTTTTGATTTTGTCAGGCATGACTTGTTAATCATAAAATTAAATAAATACGGTGTTAGAGGCAAGACATTTGATCTTATAAAATCCTACTTAACAAACAGGATTCAAATTACTCAAGTATCACGGATTTGTCCAAAGACTAAAAATGAATATATTTATTGGTCCTATCCTCGATCCCCAAATTTTGGTGTTCCTCAAGGAAGCGTACTTGGTCCTTTATTGTTTTTAGTATGTATTAATGATTTACCTAACAGCGTAAGCTTTCATATGACTCTATTTGCAGATGATAGCTCTATGGTGTTTACATGTACAGACATAAATAATTATGAAAATGAAATTAATAACAGCCTGAAGAGTATAATTAGCTGGCTTAAGTCAAATAATTTAATAATAAACCTATAAAAGACTCAAATAATGAATTTTTATCAACGAAAATGGCCCCTTGATTTACTTAACATTAATTACGATGGTGAGACGGTTAGTGAAACCAAAGCAGCAAAATTCTTAGGTCTTTATATTGACAACAACTTAAAGTGGGAGACTCATACAGAATATATTTGCAAAAAGTTAAACCAATTTTCATACGCTTTACATGTATTATCCAAAGTAGTTAATGAAGATGCTTTACGGACGGTATATCACGGCTTCGTGTCTTCTACTGTATGCTACGGTATAATTTTTTGGGGCAATGCCACAAGGCGCGAAGATATATTTAAAGCACAAAAAAAGTGTGTGCGTGCTATTGCAAGCATATCGAGTACAGAAAGCTGTAAACCACAATTTAAAAAATTTAAGTTATTGACATTTCCCGCAATGTATATTTATGAAGTTGTAACATTTGTAAAAACTAATCCTGAAATATTTAATGATTATCTAATAACGAACAACTGACGTAAAAATAAAATTCATACAATTTCATCAAAGACAGCTTATAACTTAGAAAAAGCGTTTTTGGTATATTGTCTAAAACATATAATAAGGTTCCATCTATGTTTCATGACATGGAAAATATTCATAAATTTAAAAAAAGAATTTAGAACATTTCTAATTGAGAAATGCTACTACTCAATAGATGAATATTTAAGTGACGCATCAGTAGGCATATTATAATGACATTCACAAAATATAATTCATTTGACTTTTGATTGGACAATATATTATTGCAAATATCCCATTTTAATTAATTATTACATTCGTTCTTGAATTTTCTCATATAATTATAATATAAATAATAAAATGAAATAATATATAATAATTTAATTGTAACTGTACGTAATATTTGTATACCTAAGGGTCGAATGCAGCGAACATATTTATATAACATATACATATAAGATCTATTCTGTCTCATTACCTGTATTCACAAATAAATAAATTTGAATTTGAATTTGAATCTGAAAAAAAAATCGTCTAACAATGGCGATGATTTATTTTTACAGAAATAAAGTTGACTGACGAGCACATAGTCTTACATGGTGATAAGTAAATGCTGTAGCCAATAGACACCTATCCTCGATTAGGAACAGATCCGTTGTCACCCTTGAGGACTAAGATGGAATGCCTCGATTCCAGTGAAACGAGTATCCGGTTCTCTATACTCACCATGAGAAACACAGCAGCATTAAGCTGCTATTTTACGCTGGTATTCCGTGAGAGTGTGGTCTTTCCCCGGTCGAGCCAACCCACTCGTGCTACAACCATAATAGCTGCGACGTGGCTCTACCACGTATGAAGATAGATAGATTTATTGATAGATCAATTTCATAATACGTTAATGTAAAATAAAATAAAAATTGTAAAATATCAGTGCCATAGGCTTCGATTTCGTCTATCTGTTACAACCTATTTTTTCTAGATGGTAAAAATCATCCAGCATATAAAATACAGCTTACAAATATCAATAATAACTCCATAACCTAAAAGTTTATTTGATAAAGAGAAAAAAATACCAACTAATAATATATAAATACTATAAAAAGGGCCATGGTAGCTCAGGGAACATGGCTTGTTGGACAGTTTGGAATGATTCGAGTTCGATCCTCACCGGCACTTATAAAATTATTTAATTAAATTAAATGTTGTAAGTGATGATTTACAACGTGTTTTTCATTATCATCATCGTCATCGTTGTCATCATCGTAATCGTCATCATCATTGTCATCATAGTATTCATCATCATTATCGTCACCGTCACCGTCATCTTCATAATCATCGCCATTATCATCGTCAACGTCATCATGATCGTCATATTCATCATCATCATCATCATCATAATCGTCACCATCATCTTCATCATCATCGTCATAGACATCGTTATCATCATCAGCATCGTCCACTACTTATTTCAAGAGCAGATTTTTTTTAAATAATTAACTTTATAAAATAACGCGGTCACAGTAACCTGGGTCTAGGAAGTCACTTAAATATGATGTATAAGAAACATTTATATTTATATCGCTTTAAATATTAAGACATTTTCCGAGCAAATTGAGCACTTTTTATTTAAATATATAAGTTCGTTTTATAAATAAGATACTGGTAACGCCAACAATAGCAACATTTTATTTTTATTCGGGTATCCTCGCCTGGGCACAGGCCACCATTAAATTCTAAGAGGCCTTTAGGTTCAAATTTTAGGGCAAGGAAATATCTGCTTCGCTGCTCTTAAAACTAAATTAAAATGAAACCTAATTACATCAGTTGAAAAGCGTTTATTAATTATGAAAACACATAAAAAGGGAATTTATTTTTTAAAAATTACATCATCCATATGTGTTCCTTCATTATTTTTGTATTCCTGTAACCTGGAGCGAAAATTTTCAATGACGGCCTGACAAGTGTTCTGAGAAATATTTTGCATTTCCTCGCGAATACGTTGCTTAAACTCCGCAACAGACACTGGGTTGGTCTCAAAAACTTTACTTTTAAGGTATCCCCAAAGAAAAAATCCATTGGGGACAGATCCCGACTGCGAGGAGGCCAGTTAATGTCGCCTCTTTTGGATATCACTTTTTGGCCTAAAATTTCTCAAACTGCACTCAATAAGTTATTGGAGGTGTGACATGTTGCCCCGTCTTGCTGAAACCACGATCGTTGATTAAATCAAAATTTTGTAGTGAGGGAGCAAAAAAGTTTTGTAACATGACAATATACCGCTCTGTATTCTCTGTAACAGTGCGTGCCCTTTGGTCTTCAAAGAAGTAGGGACCAATAATGCCTCTTTCTGACAAAGCTGCCCATACAGTAACCTTGGGTGAATGCAGGGGTTTTTGATGCTTCAACTTTGGATTATTGTCACTTCAATACCTGCAATTTTACCTGTTGACATCCCCGTTGACGTGAAAGTGTGCCTCGTCTGAGAAAAAAATGTTAGTAAAGCTGGTAAACCTCTCTAGCATTTCGTTGGCAAACTGCAGCCTGGTAGCGTGATCTTGAGGCATTAATGCCTGTACCATTTGGATTTTGTACGGATGAAAACGTAAACCTTTATAAAGAATGCAGTTTAAAGACGTTCTGGGCACATTGAAGACGCTAGACCGCTTTCGAGTAGAGAGTCTCAGTTGTTCACGAACAGACGCTCTTACACGTTCCACATTTTCGGGATCTCTTGATGTCCTAAGTCGGCCGGATCTTGTTTGTTTTAACGTTGAACCTGTCTTTTCGAATTTATTTACCCTACTCTTAATCAAATGAATAGATAGAGCTTCATTTTATGGCGTATATTGTAATGATTACAATATTTTCGTTGCGATATTGTCAAAGAATCGTTATTTTAGTAATATTCGCGGACGCAGAACGCACGCTGTGCTCCGGTGAAGGACGCCATGGTACTAAATTCCCTTCGGCCGCTCTTTAATTTCGTAAACCCGCCGCCCCGCCCCGCCGCCGCTCCCCGATGCAGCTACCGATTCAAAAGTTAACGGACTTTTGGTCCACCCTGTACTTCAAAAAGAGTCATGGTAGCTTAGGGGCTATGGCTTGTTGGACAGTTTGGAATGATCCGAGTTCGATCCTCACCGGCACTTATAAAATTATTTAATTAAATTAAATTAAATTGTAAGTGATGATTTACAACGTGTTTTTGGTGATTGAAATCATTGTAAGAAAACTTGCATGTTTGAGAAATAAATCGTCATTTTCATCATGTTCGACATCATCATCATCATTATTATCATTCTTATCATCATCTACATCGTCATCGTCATCGCCATCGAATCATCATCGTCATCATCATTGCCATCATCATTATCATCATCACCACCATCGTCATAGTCATCATCATCGTCATCATCATCCTAATATTCATCGTCATTGTCATCATAAAATACGGTACACTAAGTAAACGAGAGACAAAGAAAGAGACAAGAGTTCGTATTTAGTTTGTATAAAATTGAAGAATAATTTATTTGGTTGTACTGTTTGTATCAGGCTGGTTTTAATATCAACACATATAAGACATTAAGGAAAAGAAAAATAAAAAGTAAAAAAACACTTTCCCGTCAAATGATATTTGCTATTCTGTCCGTCAAAATGAGTGAAATTCGATAAATTACATTAAAATACATACAACAGAAAAAAATGCGACTCAAGCCGCAAAAAATATTTGATACGTTTATGGACTGGTAATGCAGTGTTATTAAGTGTAACAAAAATTGTGTAAGCATATTCAGTCTGGGAATTTCGATGTCGAAGATGGAAGTTCGCTCTGATCCTTTATCATACGGATAAAGTTGATGAAATTTAAAAAAAAATGTAAAGTTAGCATATTAATTGTTAGGACAAAGCCTAGGAATTGAAGACAAAACAGTTTTGACCCATTTGAAAAAGTCTGTTTATACCAAAAATCATGATATTTGGTCACCGCTACGAGCTCACTGAAAGAAACCTAATGATTCGTGAACTTATTTAATATTCGGGGTTATGTTACTACCTACAAGAAGACAACATGTTATCGAACAAAATGGCACATATATACCATAAATAAATGTAACTAAACTTTAAGAAAAAGTCTTGAAATTATATATGAATTACGAAGAAACTTAGGAACCGATTTATTTTATTACAATTAGACTTATGTACAAACTTACAGATCTCTAAGCTAATATATTATCATATATTCAAAAATTTGAAATAATACGGATTTTACAGAACTTATGACCCGATTAAGTATATATTTTTTAAATCTAAATATTTAAAGTGAAGAAAGAAGCCTAAGGAGCTGTTGCGGTAAATTCAAGATATTTTTGGAGTCAGTTTTCCCTTAAGAGCTTTTAAACTGTAAGTGAATAAATACTACTGCCGATCATATCATATCTATATATTATGTGCATCAGAAATCAAATATTTTATTCTTTTTGACCAAAAGAAAATATCAAAGTTATTAATAACTATTTAAACAAATAAATGTACGTATACACGCAACTGTAATGGCGTGAATTAAAAAGAATGAAGTTAAGTGTCTTTATTATTAGCTACATTAATCAGTTTTCATGCAATTTGACCATATTTTAAGAATAATATAATAGTTAGTTGTTCGTGAATATTTGATTTCTTATTAAAAAAATATAAATCTAAGGAGTGTAATCCTTAGCTTTATAATTTAAAAATAAAAATGTTAAATTAGTAAAAATGTTGAAATCAAAATGCCTCAAATAATATATATTGTTACGCGCTCAAGTCGACGATACACTAGCGCCATCTAGTGTCAGGAACGAGAGCGAGGGGAGCATTGAGAAAATGACATCAGAAATCACTCAACCGACAGCGCCTAGTCGAAACTCGAACGCTCGGTACCTTGCGCGTGTTTACTTGAACATTCTGGATATTTCTTTGCTAATTTAAATAAGTAGGCGCTGCAAGATGCGATCGGAGCAGAGTTGAACTCGGCGACACAAGCGAAGCTTCGGAGCGGAATTAAGTGAATTAGTGTGTTTAATTACTAGTGTTTTAAGTTTTAATTTGTGTAAAGTAAATTAAAGTGTCAATTTAGGTAATTTTATCGGCAATTTTTATTGTCACGAACCTCAAGCTCGTAACAATAGGTGTCAGAAGTGGGATAAAATAATGCCGATTTTACCTAAGGAGGAAACGGAGGGTGTCCGTACCCGAAGTCAACGCCAGCAGGAGACGGACCAACGAAGATTTGCTGGTGCAACGCCGCAGACGTCGGAGGGCCAGCCACCGGCTGCAGGCCCGTCGGTAGCTCCTACATCTGCAGCACCTGACTTAGGTGCTCTGATGGTGATGCTGCAGGAGCAGCCTCGCCGACAGGAGGAACAGGTCCGTCAGTTGAAAGAGCAGCTGCAGAGCGGACAGGAGGAACAGGTCCGTCAGTTGAAAGAGCAGCTGCAGAGCGGACAAGAGGAACAGGCCCGCCGACAGGAGGAACAGATGCTCCTCATGAAGGACCTTCACGCTACCTTCGGGAAGGAGATAAAAGAGGTGAAGGATAGGGTTGCTCAGCATGACAACCGCCTGTCGGAAGCTGAAACCCAAATTGCGAAAGCTGAAAACCGAATCGAGAAAGCTGAAACCCGAATCGACCAAGTAAAAAAACGGGTTGACAACGTAATGGCCGACATGAAGAAATCACTGGACGAACTCAAACTTGGAGATGGAACAACAGCTCCCGTAGTAGCTACAACACCTTCGCTACGTGGATTCAAAGTGCCGCCGTTCGACGGGACCTATTCCTGGTCAGCCTACAAAATCCAGTTCGAGGCTGTTATGGAGGCGAACGGCTGGAATAAAAGCCAAGCCATGACTGCACTCACCCTAGGCCTGCGCGACCAAGCCTTAACAGTGCTGGAAGCTCTCGGGGAGGAAGTGACTTATGAGCAACTCCTTGAGGCATTGGAGGCGAGATATGGCGACGCTCACCTGGAACATGTCTTTCGTGCACAGCTTAAAGATCGCGTGCAGCGCATCAACGAAAACCTGCAGCAGTGGGCTCTAGAGGTGGAGAAGCTGGTGCGGAAAGCATACCGGTCTGTACCTGCACTCATTGAAGGGAACCGGGTGCAGACATTCATCGACGGCATCCGCGACCTGGAAGTCAGAGCTGCTGTGAGGCTCGGGCACCATGAGACGCTTAAGAACGCCTTGGCCCATGCACTGGAGGTGGAAGCCGTGCGGCAGGATCATCGTTCCCATCGCGTCAGGGAGGTTGCAGCAGCTACAATTCGCGACCGCAACAGAGGATACAGCCCTAGGTGCTATGGCTGTGGGGAAAAGGGCCATCTTCGAATCAGCTGCCCTAAGCGAACCGTGGAAAGGAGAGTTGATCGATCTCGAGAGGGTAGTGCAGCTAACGACACTGCCTGGCGGCGACAGGATCATCGTTCACCTCACGCTAGGGAGGTTACAGCAGTTACGGTTCGCGACCACAATAAAAGATACAGCCCTAGGTGCTATGGCTGTGGGGAAAGGGGCCATCTTCGGTCCAGCTGCCCTGAGCACACCCTACGAAGGGAAGGTGAACGGTCTCAGAAAGGAAGTGCGGCTAACAGCACCGCCCAGCAGCAGCAGGAATACGACTTTACTATCAGACACTGCAGCGGGAAATCTCACGGCAACGCAGATGCATTGTCAAGAAGACCTTGTCCTGAAGATTGCAACCATTTTAGTAGGCAAGAGAGTAAGGAGGTGGTATCCGTGAGGATGCTCAGGACAGACCACCTCAGCAACGGGTGGAAGGACAACCTACGACATGCACAGCAGGAAGATCCGGACATCAAGCCGATTCTGGGATGGATGAAGGCCCGTGCTACCAAGCCTAAGTGGAGGGACGTCTCAGCGATGAGTTCAACCACGAAAAGCTATTGGGCCCAATGGGACAGCTTGCTGATTCAGGATGGATTCCTGTGCCGTAAATGGGACAATGGTCGAAGAGACAGCTGTCATTTGCAAATGGTTATCCCTAAAGCTAAAGTGCCGAATGTTCTACAGTGGTGCCATAATGGTCGTTCAAGAGTCCATCTGGGAGTTAAACGAACTCTACTGAAGTTCCGAGAACAGTTTTACTGGGTCCATTATCGTGACGATGTCGAGGATTGGTGTCGTACATGTACAAGTTGTGTGGCCGTGCAGGGACCTCGGACACGTAGTAGAGGAGCACCGAAATTGTACAATGTTGGTGCACCACGGGATAGGACAGCCCTTGACATTGCGGAGCCGTTACAGAAAGGCGCAAGAGGGACTCCTAAGATCGTCCATGTGAATCGCTTGGCGCGTTATTATGGGGCTTAATGCTCGGGACGAGCATGTCTTAGGAGGGGGCAGTGTTACGCGCTCAAGTCGACATACACTAGCGCCATCTAGTGTCAGGAACGAGAGCGAGGGGAGCATTGAGAAAATGACATCACAAATCACTCAACCGACAGCGCCTAGTCGAAACTCGAACGCTCGGTACCTTGCGCGTGTTTACTTGAACATTCTGGATATTTCTTTGCTAATTTAAATAAGTAGGCGCTGCAAGATGCGATCGGAGCAGAGTTGAACTCGGCGACACAAGCGAAGCTTCGGAGCGGAATTAAGTGAATTAGTGTGTTTAATTACTAGTGTTTTAAGTTTTAATTTGTGTAAAGTAAATTAAAGTGTTAATTTAGGTAATTTTATCGGCAACTTTTATTGTCACGAACCTCAAGCTCGTAACAATATAATATATATACCTCAAACAAGTATCGGCTAGCGGCAGTGAAAGGTGGAGTATTCATTCGAATATATCAAAACCAAATTCTGCAGATTGGTAAAGGGAATTTGCACGTAAGGCACAGTGTTGTTATTCTCGAACTACCATCAGCTTTCCACCTACCAAATCGTCTAACAATGGTGATGATTTCTTTACACAAATATCAATAATAATTCCTTAACCTAAAAGTTTATTTGAAAAGGAGAAAAAAATATCAACTAATATATAAATACTATAAAAAGAGCCATGGTAGCTCAGTGAATATGGCTTGTTTGACAGTTTGGAATGATCCGAGTTCGATCCTCACCGGCACTTATAAAATTATTTAATTAAATTAAATTAAATTGTAAGTGATGATTTACAACGTGTTTTTGGTGATTGAAATCATCGTAAGAAAACCTGCATGTTTGAGAAATAAAATGTTTTGAGGACGTATGAAATATAAGAGGAGCGCGGCAGTCTAATTGCATCAACTAGTCATCGTCACCGTCATCATCATCGTCATCATCATCATCATTATTATCATTCTCATCATCACCTACATCGTCATCGTCATCGCTATCGAATCATCATCGTCATCGTCATTGTCATCATCATCGACATCATCATTTTATCATCACCATCATCGTCATCGTCATCATCATCGTACCGTCATCATCATCGCCATCATCATCGTAATCTTCATCGTCATTGTCATCATTACTGTCTTCATTGTCATCGTATCATCTTCGACATCGTCATTGTCATCATCATCATCATCATCATCCTCATCGTCGTCGTCATCATTATCATCATCGTCATCGTTGTCATCATCGTAATCGTCATCATCATTGTCATCATAGTCTTCATCATCATCATCATCATCATCATTATCGTCACCGTCAACGTCAACTTCATAATCATCGTCATCGTCTTCATCATCGTCATCTTCATCATTATTGTCATCATCATGGACATCATCATCATCATCATCGTTTATTTTTGTATATATTATATCGTCATCGTCATCGTCATCATCATCTTCATAGTCATCATCATCGTCATTATCATCGTCATCGTCATCATGGTCGTCATTTTCATCATCATCACCATCATCGTCACCATCATCTTCTTTTAATTGTAATGTGATAATGTAATGTAATGGCCGCCTTTCCGTGTCGCTTAAGTAAGCAGCACGGATGTAGCTCCATCTATGGTTCTCTATGTGAACTGTTTGTTCCAGTTAGGTAAGTAGTTTATGAAAGGAAAGAGAACCATAGATGGCGCTTTACAAATGGTAAGAGTAGATGGCGCCAATAGTGTTTTTAATATATTTAGTTCACAACATGCTCCACCCTTGAAATAAGTTAAATATTTCTACTAATAAGTTTAATTAGGTTACAATAAATTAAATCTAAAATAACTTGTGTATTATTAATTTGTTTCAAATAAGATATGTACCTGTCCACCTACTCTGATGATTTTGAATGAAACTCACACAACATAAACATTTATTGTAGTTTCACAAATAAATATTGGGATGTACTACTTAATGCAATACAGTTGAGTACTACATAATTATAACGTATGAATTTAAGATTCATTTGTTTGAAATAAGTATTACATATTATGAAATATGAATCTAAGTTACAGGCAAAAATAATATAATATAATAGTGTGACACTAAAGATACCTTAGGTTATTTAAATTGATACATAAGATACATTACTTGGTTACAAGAAAGGTTAATACTAAATGTACTAAGTTAAATAAGTAAGTTAATGATTATCTTGTATTGGTAGAGGACAAATTTTCGGGAACGAAAGCTTGATGCTGGAGCCCTGGGATGTCTTCAGTGTGGCCACGCGAGTCACTCCGTCGCCCCCGGGGTGTGTCTCGATGATCCTCGCCAGTCTCCACTGGCATGGTGGAGTGTGCTTGTCCTTGATGAGAACTACGGAGCCCGCTGTCAGAGTGGGTCCCTTGGAGCTCTGCCACTTGCCTCGTTGTTGGAGTAGCCCCACGTAGTCTCTTGAAAAGCCCCTCCAGAAGGATTGATAGGTCTATTGGAGTTGTTGAAAGTATTTAAGTCTGTTGGTAGGGATTTCGTCGTATCGATAATCCGGTAATGCCACTGGAGTTCTTCCTATCAGGAAGTGAGCTGGTGTAAGGACTTGGAATATTTCTGAAACAGAAAAGAGATGAGGGATCAGATCAGAGGGGGATGAGTCGCTCGCGTCCGTAGGCTTCGATCACCTAACCTTAGGCCCACCCTACACGTGTCCCCCGGGTGGTGCTAAACGAGCGACAAAGCCGAAAAAATAGACTCGGCTCCTCGCCGTATGGTAGCGGCGTAAAATCTACCACCATCCCTTGTTCGTACCATGACTCAGAAAATAAAAGAAATGGCCCCGAGTTCCCGGCGCCCCTTCAATGGGGCAGGGGTGCGAAGAATCTCCGGGAAAAAAACCGGCGACGAGGTTTGCCACCCGTCACGTTGCCTCCCGGAGGGGCGAAAAGTGGATTGCGGAAACCCGTCTGGCTACGCTGAATGTATGTGGAGGAATGAATGATAAGATGGATGAAGTATGCGAAATGATGAATGACAGAGGAATAGATGTGTTATGTGTGAATGAGACGAAACGAAAGGGAAAGGATGAAATTGCACATGGCACGTATACCGCGTATTGGTCTGGTGTAGACGAGACCGAACGGGCATGCCAGGGAATCGGTTTCATCCTTTCAGAAAGAATGGGTCAATGTGTGAAAGAGTATGAATGTGTAAGCCTGACGCTGCTATGAATACGAATAAAAGTGAGCTTAAAGAAACTGTTCCTGCTAGAGGTGTGCGCCCCAGACATGGCTAAGCCCACTTACATCCGAGAGCAGTTTTGGGACATGGTAAGGATGGTGTTGACAAAATGTAAGGAAAATTAAAATATTATTATGTTAGGAGACTTTAATGGAAGGGTTGGGGTGAAGAGGTCTGGTTATGAAAGGATATTGGGAACGTTTGGTGATGAAAGTATAAATGAGAATGGTGAAGACCTCCTCACCGTATGTGTGGAAAAGAATCTTTTTGTGACGAATATTTTTTTTTTGGTCATAAGAAGATTCACATGTATACATGGGAAAGAGGTAATGATAGAAGCATGATAGATTTCGTAATCGTGGATGAAAGAATGAGGAGCGCAGTCGTAGATACAAGGGTTTACCGGGGGTCCAACGTAGGGACGGATCATTACTTGGTCTTATGTCGAATTAATGGTCATTTTCAAGCGTTGGCGGCATCGGACACCTGTGTCTACCACTGTGTTACAGCGTATAAGAATAGAGAAATTACAAGATGAAGATGTGAAAGAGAAGTATAAATGTAGACTGAGAGGAAGTATTAGATGTTTGAATGAGTTGTGTATGAATGATTTAGACTTGAATACTCTGTGGGACAATATTAAGAAAGGTTTGGTGGATGCCGCCACCGAAGTATGTGGTGTAAGTAAGAGAACAAATGAAAGGAAAAGTAATACGTTTTGGTGGGATGATGAGGTACGGGTGGAAGTTGAATCAAAGAAGAAAGCATGGTTAGATTTACTAGCAACCAAAGCTGGTAATTCTTCTGGTATGAATGATGAGATTGAAAGAAAAAAGGCAGAATTTAGACGTCTAAATAAGAGAGTAAAAGAAGTTGTTGAAAGGAAAAATAAAGAAAGAACGGATAAGAATGATAGAAGGATATCTGATAATTTCCAGGCTAACATAAAAATGTTCTGGAAACTCGTAGGAACTGCCAGGGGAAATACAAAACAGCCTCTAATAAATGCTATAAGAGATGAGAATGGATGTATTCTGATTGATGAAGCTTCGAATTTAAACAGATGGAAGGAATACTTTGACAGCGTGTTTATAAGTGAAGAGTCGTCTGAATTAAATGAACAAGAAATTCCGAAAGAAGTGGAAAGGGGTATGGAGATAAGTGTAGATGAAATAATGAAAGCAATGAAAAGTATGAAAACAGGTAAGGCAGCTGGATATGATAGAGTATCACTCGAGATGCTAAGGGCTGGAGAGGGAGTGGTGGCAGGCCTGCTCTACACCTTGTTTAATTTATGTTGGGAATTAAAACAGGTACCGGATGACTGGTGTTAAGCAGTTATAGTACCAATATATAAAGGAAAAGGGTCACAGCAGGACTGCAAAAACTACCGTGGAATCAGCTTGCTTAGTATTGTGGGTAAACTGTGTGCTAAGGTGTTAATTGAAAGAGTTATGAAAGAAACTGATGGAAAAATTTGGGATGTGCAAGCGGGTTATAGAAAGGCAATGGGGTGTACAGGTCAGGTCTTTTCCATGCGCATGATTGCGGAGAAGTTTTTGGCCAAAAACCAGAAAGTTTTTTGTGCGTTCATGGACTTGGAAAAGGCTTATGACAGAGTGGACAGGAATGTGTTATGGCAAACACTGAACTCATATGGGTTGAGCGCTGGTTTGATACAGGCATTAAGGTCTCTTTATAGGGACTCTAGTGCTTGTGTCAGGATCAATTGGGTCTACTCGGACTGGTTTGGCATCCAAAAAGGTGTCAGACAGGGCTGTGTAGCTTCCCCTTGGCTGTTTAACCTATTTATGGACAGGTGTTTGCAAACTTTGAAAGATGAAGAATGTGGGTTAAGAATGGGCGAGTTAACCGTCAAATGCCTTTTGTATGCCGATGATCAAGTCATATTTGCGTCATCGGGGGCTGAGTTGCAAATTATGGTTACATTAATGAACTAGGAATTAAAAGAAAGGGGAATGAAAGCGAACGCAAGTAAGACGAAAGTGATGGTTTTTGAAAGAGAAGAAAGCAAAACGGTATGTGAAATAAGAATAGAAGGAGAGTTAATTGAGCAAGTGGATGAGTTTGTGTATTTGGGATGTGTATTTAGCAGGGATGGTAGATATGATAGGGATATAGAACGACGAGTAAATGCAGGGAATAGAGTTAATGGGGCACTACACTCTATTGTGAAGAACCAGAATATCTCAAAAAAGGCACGTATGGTAATTCATAATGCAGTGTTACTCCCTACTTTAATGTATGGTAGTGGAAGCTGGGTGTGGCAGAAGAAGCACGAAAGTAGAATAATTGTAGAAATGCGGTCTTTAAGGAGTATGCTAGGGTTGAATCTGAATGAGAGGGTGAGAAATTGCGTGATAAGAGATAAATGTGGTATGCAAGATGATGTTGTGACCAGGATTAAGAAAGGAATGCTTCGGTGGTTTGGTCATGTAGAAAGAATGAATGAGGAAAGAGTTACAAAGCAAAATTATATGGCAGATGTGAACCGCCGAGTTCGGGAAGGGACGCCCTAGAAAAAAGTTTATCGACCAAATTGGCGATATTTTGAAAAGGCGCCTTGTTAGAAGTACCCTTAACCGAAGAGCATGTATGCGTAGATATATGGATGTAAAGGTGGCGAAAGAGGTATGTCAGGATCATGCCAAATGGAAGTCCGTAGTCTCTGTCTACCCCTCTGGGTGACAGGCGTGAGTGTTTATGTTTATGTTTTATGTTCAGAAAAGGGAATAGGATATAAAGGTCTGCTGTTAAGGATTCCCTCTATCTGAATTAATACTGTTAAAAAACCTTCATAGGTAAGTAAACTTTGTTTTAGGACACGCTTTAGATGATATTTGCAACTTTTAACAGCGCCCTCTGCCAAACCATTCATGTGAGGTGAGTAAATATGTACAAACTTCCATACAATACCTTGCTCGGTACACGAGGTTATCAATTCGTTAGAGCTCGTGTTAATAAAATTGTATTACTCCCTTAACTCCCTATCGGCACCCCGGAAGGTGGTGCCGTTGTCGCTACCACCACTCGTGGCTTCCCGCGTCTGGCTATGAACCTTCTAAACGCCGACATGAAGCTATGAGTTTCTAGACCTATAACAAGTTCAATATGTACGGCCTTCGTTGAAGAACATATAAAAATGGCTATATAAGACTTGTAAGTTTTGTAACTACGCCCCTGCCTGTCTTTAAGTAGAAATGGACCCGCATACTCTAGTGCCACAGTGTAAAATGGTGGTGCTGGTTGTATTCTGTGACCTGGTAGGTCGCCCATCATAGGCGTTGTTGCCTGTAGCTTGGCTCTGAAGCAAAATACGCATTCTCTATAAATGTTATTTGCTAAAAACTTACCCTTGATAGGCCAGTACTGCTCCTTCATGCAAGACAGCAGCAGCTCGGGGCATGCATGACGCGGACGTGCTCGTTCCTCATAATTAGCTTAGTTAATGTGTGATTGCTGTGTAGTATGATGGGGTGTTTTTTGTCAAATTCGTAGTGTGATTGACTAAGACGACCTCCCACCCTTATAAGATCATTGTCCATAAATGGTTTAAGACTCAAAAGTTTTGAGGTTTTAGGCAATTGTGAATTATTTTTAAGTAGTTTGTATTCATTAGGAAATGATTCTATTTGTGTAAATGTTATTAATTTGTTATCAGCTTGCCTTTGTTCCTGACATGAAATTGCACCTGTAATTTTGTTATTTTTGTTTTAAAATTGTGCAAACATCTTAGTATGTATGCAAATATACGAAATAGCTTAGTGTCACTGGACCACCTTGAAATTAAATCATTTATGAACGTGCTGTTGTTAGCCCCATTTTGTGTTGTGTTGCATAATGTTTTGTGTGGGGAATTTTTTGCCTTAAGCTCAATTAATTCTTGGGTTTGTTGTTTATTTAGAGGCCACTCACCTTGTGGTTTATTCAGAAATGTTGGACCTTCAAACCAAAATTTAGAGGTAGATGTGCAGTTAACCAATTTGTCTGGTAAAACTCCCCTTGAAAGCAAATCTGCAGGGTTTTCATTACTAGGAACCCAACGCCATTTAGACTGGTCTGTTAGAGCTTGAATCTTGGTAACTCTGTTGGCTACAAATGTATTGAGCTTATGAGGTTCTGTGTTTATCCACGCTAAAGTGATGGTAGAGTCGGACCAGTACTAAATGTCGTCTATAGGTACTTTGAGTGCTGACTGCATATCTTTCATATTGATTGCCAACAATAACGCCGCACTCAATTCGAGGCGGGGTATAGTTTGAGTTTTAAAGGTGCTACTCGGGTTTTTGCAAATAATAATCGAACTAGAGTTTGGCCTTGTGCATTGGTTGTAAGCACATATATGGCTACCCCATATGCTTGTGTTGAGCTGTCTGCAAACCCATGTAATTTGAAAGTTATACAATTGCTTAATTTTAACTACTCTGGGGATCTGTAACAATCTTAGTTATTGAAGTGAATTGTAAAATGTTAACCAATCCTTTAAAAGAGTTTGTGAAATAAGTTGGTCCCAGTCCGACCCGTCCACCCACAGTCGTTGGATGAAGCATTTGGCAAGAATTAAGCTTGGTCCTAATAGGCCTAATGGATCAAAGATACTTGAAACTCGAGATAAAATAACTCGTTTTGTTACATTATTTGGTATAGGTTGTAAGTTAATTGAATAATTCAAATTGTCGTTTTCGTTTGACCATTCAAGTCCTAATATTTTGTGTGAGCTATCCCCTGTTTGTCCAAGTTGGACGCCTTGTGGCATTGTTGTACTTTCTGTTTGTGTAGGTAGTACTTGTTGAATATGTTTTGAATTGGTTTTCCACTTACGTAGATGAAAGTTAGCTGTGCACAGGACTCTGTCTACCTCCAGGGCGACCTGCGCGATCCTATGCTCATCGTCACCTGAGAGAAGTAAGTCATCAGCGTAGAACTGCTCCTCGATCGCTGCGGCCGCTGCGGCTGCCACCGACAACTCGGCTGACGACCGTGCTGCATCTGGAAGTTGTTGCAAAGCAGTGCGAGTTTCTTGTGCCAAGTGCAGTAAGCAGCGTGTTGCAATGTGCGGCGCAGGTTTCAGTCCAAAGCTAAGTGTTGTTAGTTTGAAAGTTTGAAGCTCATGGTGAGGCTCCTCTTTTTTTCTTTCCAATGACAGAAAACGTTGTTTAGAAATGTGCTTGGATTCGCCTAAAGAGGTAATAGGTAGTTTGTATGGCAAATTTACAACAAAGTTGCCCTCAGAGCTGCGGGTGTGCGTCATAAACACTTCCTCGCATTGTTTGTCATCAATGGACAACACTTGGTCGTCGATGGAGGTAAATGGATTATCACCACATTTCTCCATTTCCCAGAAGTGTTTCAATTGAGTTTTTAATGATAAATTGCATCGTACCTGTGTGGGACTTGCTAAAGACCCTGATACTATCCATCCCAGCTTTGTCTTTTGTAATATAGGAGGTAACCCTCTCCCAGATTATGCCTTCCAATGCACAATAAGTTTGTAAAATAGCTCGGCCCCAATGAGTAAGTCAACCTCACCCGCTGAGGAGAAGTTTTCGTCTGCTAATTTGATGTGAGCTGGAATGTTCAAGAATTTAATTTTAATTATTGATGAATTATAATTTGGTAGGTTACAAATTTGTGGCACAATTAAACAAGTCAGTTTTGTTTGAAATTGGCTATCATTTGACTCAATATTGATGTTACAATAATCTTTGATTTTAGTTGAATTATCATTAAAACCTATCACTTCCATGTTGATATTTTTTTTTGATAGTTTCAACAATTGAAAGGATTTTTCTGAAATAAAGTTCGATTGTGAGCCACTACCTAGTAAGACTCTCAAGTGGTGGGTTTGATGTCGCGAGTCGTATGCTCGGACCACCGCTGTAGACAAAAATACCATTTTTTCATTTTTGGTTGGGGCGGTTACCGCCTTATTATGTGCATGAATATTGATTGATTCTGTATTTGCTGCTGGTTGTACAAGTTCCCTTACTTGAACTTGATTACTTGATTGATTGGTTTGGTGACAGTGCAGCGAGGTACTTGAAGTTGGTTGCGCAACATGCATCGTAGAAGGAGTCAACTCATCAATGTGTAAAAGTGTGTTATGCTTACCTTTGCAGTACTTGCAGTGCGAAGAGCGACAATTGGTCACATTGTGATTATTAGAAAAGCAGTTTGTACACAACTTAAATGATTTTACAGCCCTATAGCGTTCCCTTGCATTCAGAGCCAAGAAATTGTTGCATTGGTTAAGATAGTGCCTACCTTTACATTGTGGACACGAAGGATTTATGGTTGACTTTGAGGATGTGGTTACCAAACTTTTCCGTGCATCCGAGCCTCCAGGTTTAGTAACATTCATGTTGTCGAGAATGTCAGCTCGCCTCCGTACAAAGTTTTTAAAGTCCTGCAATGAAGGTAGCACATTTGAGTTTTGATTTTCTTCCCATGACCGTTGCATCAAGGGAGGTAATTTGTTTGACATAAAATAAATGATAATTAAGTCCCAATCATTGACAGATATATTAAGAGTGTGAAGTGATCGCAAATGCTTGTTTATATTATCAATTAATGCACTAAGTGACTTGGCGTTTTCAGTGGAAATGGATGGAATGTCGAAGAGAGATCGCAGGTGGTTTGAAACTAGTAAGCGTGGGTTGTTGTAACACTCACATAATAGCCTCCATGCCATTTGGTAGCCCTCAGACGTGTATTCCACTGAATTGACAACCTCGATAGCTCCATCCTTCAGGCAACTGCGAAGATATTTGAACTTCTGTAATGATGTTAATGAACTTTGGTTTATTAAGGCGTCAAAGGTCTCCCTAAATTCAAGCCACTCCCTAAAGTCACAACTAAATCTGGGTAATGCAATTTCGGGAAATTTTATTGAGTTAATGCATTCACTATGAGATGGTTTGGCTTCAGGTGTAATATGTTCGTTACTAAAGGCCTTAACCAGCCCTTTGGGTCTGGCTAGGCTCTCGAAGTAAGGTTCCTCGAATTTGGTACGTTCGAGGATTTGACTATCGGTGTCCTCGGACACGCTTTCTAATTCGGTTTGAATTGAATCAAACTTATCATAAATTGCTACTATATTTTCGATACGTAATTCAAGGTTTATAACACCATCTGCATTGAGTGGTGTTGACAAGTTGTCGATAAAATTGGTAAATTGGGTAAGTTTACCCTTGTGGGCTGCTCTACTGCGTGAAAGTTGTTGAATATCGTCCATGATTGGATAAAAAATTGGTTAAAATTGTAATTGAACGAAAGATAGAGGGATTCAAATGGAAAATAATAAAAAAGGAACCAGCTCACTCTCCTTTAGAAGCACGCTGAGGTTATGTATGTCTCCAAGTAGTTTTTTTTTTGCGGCGTGGCTCTAGGTTCCTACGCCGCTCCTTCTTGTTTATTTGCTGTAGTCCGCGCAATTGGGATCAGTCAGCGTCTTGTTGTTGTGTTCTTCTTTGTGGTTGGCGTGCACGTGGTTCGAAATCCAGTCCGACCCTCGCGCCGGTTTTCAGGTTTCCGGCGGCGTCGCCCTTCATCACACGCAGATTCCACGTTTCACAAGGGTCACCACTTTGTTTGGTACTTTGTTACGAAGGAAACACAGGAGAAGTTTTGGTTTGGTAAGTGTATTTGCTACCGCGCACCTTTGTGTCGCTAAAATAAGCAGTACGGATGTAGCGCCATCTATGGTTCTCTATGTGAACTGTTTGTTCCAGTTAGGTAAGTAGTTTATGAAAGGAAAGAGAACCATAGATGCCGCTTTACAAATGGTAAGGGTAGATAGCGCCAATAGTGTTTATAATATATTTGGTTTACAACATATATAAATACTTTAAAAAATCCATGGTAGCTTAGGGGCTATGGCTTGTTTGACAGTTTGGAATGACCCGAGTTCGATCCTCACCAGCACTTATAAAATTATTTAATTTAATTTAATTTAATTAATTGTAAGTGATGATTTACGACGTGTTTTTGGTGAATGAAAACATCGTAAAAAAACCTGCATTTTTGAGAAATAAAATGTTTTGAGGGCGTATGAAATATAAGAGGAAAGCGGCAGTCTAATTGCATCAACTAATCATCATCATCGCGTCATCGTCATCGTATTATCATCGTCATCGTCATTGTTATCATCATCGTCCTCATCATCACCATCATCATCATCGTCGTCGTCATCATCATCATATCATCATCATCATCCATATCGTCATCGTCATCGTGAACTTATTTAAGATTCGGAGTTATTTTACTACCTACAAGAGGACAACATGTTATCGAACAAAATGGCACATTTAAACTATAAATAAATGTAATTAAATTTTAAGAAAAAGTCTTGAAATTGTATATGAATTTCAAAGAAACTTTTCTCCGACCTTATATTATAATAACCTAAAGTACGACACACCCGTGAAAAAAATACTTTATTACAAAGCTAAAGAGGCTATTATACTCTGAATGTTAATAAGTCATGTCATTTAACTGTAATAAACCTATAAGTATTTGAAACTAATTATACATAATATATATGCGAAAAATGTAAAGTCACAGCCTGTAATCGTCCCACTGCATCATAGGACTCCTCACATTTGTTAGAGGACTTTTGGTCAAGGAACGTGCATTACATTAATGGAAGCACTTTACATCACTCATCACTAGCTTTACAGGTCCCCTTTCTTAAGATTAGTTTAATTCAATTTAAAATTATTTAATATAATATAGATACTTATAAGATAGAAACATAATACATGCATTTATATTAAACACATATTATAGTTAAGATATTAAATATAAACATAATTCATACATGATAAAATTATAACAAAGCAATAAAAAGTAGGTAGTAAAATGTCAACACATAAAATGTAAAGCGATTTTAAATTTCATACAAACCATAAAACATTAATTAAAAAGAAACACTAAATTAATCATCATCATTACTGTCTTTAATAAGTCAACGGTTGAACAAAGGGGATCGTCTGTTCAAGTTTTGAGAAATGCGCCCGAAACAAGAAAAAGTTAGCAAAAGTAAGATTTTCAAAGGAGCACACTATCCTCCGGGCTTTGTATGGTGAAACTAGAGAATCGGAGACTCTTTTCACTTGACACGAGGCGTTTCATCTTAGTCCTCAAGAGTGAAAAAGCATTTGCATTTTTATTCCTAATCGACTTTAGATGTAGATGTCTGTGTACTATACATCCACTTACTATCAAGTGGACTATGCAAATTTCTCTACGGTTTAAATAAAAAAGTTTAATTCATCTATTACCTAGTATATTTGATATCCTTTTTATTTCTACTTGTTCAGTTTACTATGCATATTTTTTATGTTATGAAGGTTTATATTAAGTTAATTATTTACGATAAAAATAAATTTTACGAGCTCAGCATTGACATTATTGTTATACCCCCATTCTAATCATTATCTTTGTAGAAATCACACATCAAAAATCCATTGTGCACGCAATGTTTACATAATATGTAATGTTATATAATTACCTCAAATTAGAAACCTTAAAGTAAAGAGCTTACTCCTTTATAAAAAAACAGCAAAGCACCTGCAATTCCCCCGGTGTTTCAGTTGTTCATGGGTGAATATAGTCACTTACCGTCAGGTGAGCCACATGCTTGTTTGCTTCCTATCCTATAAAAAAAGCCTTTGTTTTTCTTAAAATGGACTAGCAATTTTGTTAATTCTAAACATACACACGTTAATTACTCCAAATTAGTTTAAAATGCTTATAGTATATGTAAGAACTGTCTCGTTGGTCTAATGGTCGTAATGGGCGTAAAGTCTATTGTAAGGGGTCTCAATTTCAAATTCTGCCAGCGAAAATTTACTTGGGTTTTCTGTAAAAGAGATCTCATTCTCTCTTTTGTCAATTCTCAGTTTTGCAGTGTTTTTCCCCGGGTCTCTAAAAGTACATAAACCAACAGGTCCTGCGTTTGATCTCTTTCCAGTCAAGCCAAATTGCCAACTCATCAGACCATGAGTGTTAGGGAATAGAGAATGCACCTGTTATTGCGCACACATTCGTACACTACAATCCTGTCTTGAGCAGATGGTAAGCCTTCGTTGAGATTGGCCGCCGTTAACGAAATTCGATATGGATAAAATTTATTATTATGTTATTCTATGTGTTGTTTACGACAGTTTTCAAATAGCGGATTGGTATCCAAGACTTTTAAGTTTCGCAGTCGGTATCTCTAATTTTTACTCTTGGGCTACTGTGGCCTTGATCTCTTAAAACATGTAATATTTGAGCATTATTAAAATATAGCAAACATTTTATTTATCATTTTCCTTTTTGACTGATTTAAGAAATAAATTATATTCAGAACATGTCTCGCCCTCTAAACGAAACGCCCTAGGACAGTTTGAATTTTTTTGTTCCACTAAGCTGACTATTTTAGTATGTGGATTTCTATAAATTTGGGATTGAAAAACGTTATACTCTGTAAGAATTTTATTTGCTTTTTTTTGCAATTAAAAGGTCTTACTTAATACTTTGCGAAAATTATTCTAATTTTTATTCGACGTTCGTTTTTTATTCGTTTTAACTTTATGAAAATAAATTAACATAAGGGCTAGAATAAAATATGATAATTTTTATTCAATTACTTATTAGTGAACCGCTACTGTTTACGCCCGTTTGTTACAAGCTGCAGCTTGCGGGACGCGCGTCTCGAGTGGGGTGAGGACTCGGTTAGCGTTGGACGGGAGGGGGGGGCTTGCTGAGCGCATACGGCGTTGCCAGCGCTAGTCGGCAGGAAGCTTGGTGCGCTGCGGCCGTGCCGGTTAGACGTCGGGCGTTACATAATAGTTTTGCGTCGCATGTCATTTTGTAATGCTTCTGCGTCTTTTAATGAAGAAATATTTGAAAAAATTTTCATGTCATCTGTGAAACATAATAGACGAGAGTTACACAGACAGTAGTTGATATCATTGACAAAAATAGCAAAGAGTAAAGGTGCCAGTAGCGAGCTCTGGGGAACACCACTAGGGATCTTAACCCAGCTAGAAATGTAATTATTTACCACTACAGCATGTGTTTTGTTCTAAATATACGAGGAAAACCAGCGAAGTAGATCTCCGCTTATGCCAACACATTCAAGCTTGTATAGTAGGTGACTATGGTTAATCCGGTCGAAGGCCTTACTGTAATCGGTATAGATGACATCAATTTGATGGCCTTTATCCATGGAATCATTAAGAAAGTCATTGAGTAGAGCAAGGTTCGTGACAGTAGGTCTACCGTGGAGGAAACCGTGCTGAAAGTCGTGAAGTAATTGTCTAATAGCTAAATATAATTGAGAGTGCCTGTAGTTATTAATCTGCTCTCTCGAGCTCTTTTTGTGTATTGGAGTGATGAAGACCGATTTCCAGATAGCAGGAACAGTACATTCTGTTAGAGACTTATTAAATAGGAGAGTTACAGGCGTTACCAGTGACCTTGTATAATTTATTAAAAATACAGCCGGCAGGTGATCTGGACCAGCAGATTTACATTGGTCAAATTTGAGCAAGAGATTGAGGACAGTTTGTTCACTGACGTGGCAGGATCAGAGATAGGCTGTGTACTAGTATCATCCAAGAAGTTAGAACTAAAGTATTTTGAGAACGCATCACACATACTGTTGCCAGTTTTGACTACTTTATGGTTATAAAAAAGTACTAGGCATAACGTTTGAATTCAGGCGCGATTTTGTAAAATCCAGAAGTTTTAGCGTTCTTAGTAATAGATATTTCACCAGATGTTAGGTAGTCAGTATAACATTTACTCTCTAAGGCTTTCGCCCTAACACGACGTAACTTCATAGATTCATAAGCACTGCGATTATTGTAAATTTTAAATTTTTTATGATATTTATATTGTTCCTTGATCACCTTAATTAACGCTAGAGAGTACCAACGTGGGTATTGATGTTTAACAATAGTTTTGGCTGGAATAAATTTATCTCTCAAAGTATGGAAAGTTGAGTAGATTTAATTGACGCATTCATCTATCGTTCTCGAATGAAATTTGCTAGCCCAGTCGATTTTGAGCAGCTTGGCATTGATTGAAGTATAGTCGCCTTTGTTGTACAGAAACCTATCGCGAGGGGCAGGCCTTAGTGGTATGAAATCAAAAAGATGAGATTCAATTAGGAATGCCCCGTGGTGTAGATCAATGGGAACAAGAGGGTCACAACAGCTGGAGACTACCTGAGTAGAGTTTGACAGGACTAAGTCTAAAATTACTTACATTTTTATATCTTTTTTTAAGTCTAACTTGGACCATTTTGTACAGTATTCTGGCTTCACCAGACAATGGCAAGGCCAGAATTCTATTACCGATATCTAATCTATTTATATAATATTTATTTCAAAAATTTGCCCTTTCATCCTCGATTAGAACACACCAAAACATGCAATACGTCCACTAATTGACCACTTTGTGGACAGTTAGGGGATTCGGCTTTTCCTATAAAAAACAAGCCTATACATTGGTATGTGTCCCGATTGAAGTCATAGAGCTGTAACAATATTGGTCCTGCCCATATTGGCCCTATTTACCCATGAAGAACTGTAAATATTTGGTTCAATAGTTTGACACTATAATGCTTTTGTTAGAGACTTCTGAAACTGACCTTAAAAAGTCTGAAAAATAAGGTAAGCAATGCAGCAAAATACCGACAGAGGAAGCTTCCTGTACTAGTCTATCCGCCACTTCATTACCTACTTGGCCAATATGAGCAGGAATCCATTGTAACACAATAATTATATTTTTTGGTTAAACTATCAATACACTTCAAAATACTGTAGGCTATCGGTGTTCCTCGAAAATTCAAGGTACAATGAGGCAAGTGTTGCAGAGGACTCCTTAGTGTCTGTCAAAATAACATACTGATATTTGAGACTGAGTGTTGCATTGCACGATTCAGCTCCAGAAATTGCTATCAATCCAGCATACATTATTAAAACGTTTGAACTAATTTTGAATTTCTTTGATATGTTTATCTGTGGGTCAAAAAATGTAGCTCCTATATTTTTACTATCATTGCTAGATCCATCGGTATAAATTTTATAAAATTGTAAATATTTATCATCAATAAATTTTCAACATATTTGTTTCAAAACCACATTGCTATAGCCGTGTTTAGGTTTATCAATAGTTTCAATAAGAGAAAATACAATATCAAAAAGATCCACATTGCTAACCTAGATACCAAGGAGAACGTTTCAAGTTGCGTGGAGGTATGAACATTGGAGCCTTAAAGACAATTATGTACGACTGCCAACAAAGTTTCCTGGAGGATGAGTCACGAAATATTCATCTAACTTATCTAACTCTATGCACAATTAATTCATTATCTAAAAGTGATTTTGTTTTCAGTCAAAATTTTCCCGCAAGATAATACAAGTATCTTCGATCATGTAGCGGCTTAATACAAAGCTCATTTTCCATCACATGTATTGGCATGATTCTTAAAAATTCACCAATAACTCTTATATCTTGATTTTGCACACGTTCTAATTTTTTAGATGCGTTACACAACTACTAATATAAAAAATAATAATAGAGGAAATGGCCATAATTAATTCTACTTCTTATGATCGCAATGTACAAACGACGCAAATGTGATGGATGTAGACCTCATCCTGGCCCAGACAAACATATAAGAATATTTAGAAACTAAAGCGTTTTTTACGCAAGTTCATTTATATGTCGTCCCCATCTTAGACCACAATCCAGCCATAAACCTAAATATTTATATTATCAACTATCTGTTAGGAAAATTTAGTAATTTTGAAATCTACCAACTAACGTCTAAATTTACAAGAGAACACTCACACTTTACATTTTATAGGAGACACTTCTAGACCTATGTTGAAAAATGGTGTACTTACTAAATCTAAAACCTTTTGGAGATTGTGAGCAGCTTCCAATACATTTTTTCGGCCTACGTTTAAAACGAAATCATCTTCATATTGTGAAATGTGAAAATTTTGTATTTGTGTCTTTGCGTATTCGTAAAACATATCGATCGAACTTATTTTGTTGCTGGCTCCTTATAACTTGCGATTTCCGTTACTGGCCAGTAACAAATATCTTTTTTTTTTAATTTTCACTTTCAATGGCTAACTGATTACTTGGTTTAGCTCATATATCGGTTTTATTTTGTTGCTGCTCTTTATAACTCTTTGCATCCATTACTGTATGGAGTGTAAGAAGTAAGAAGAACAATCTCTCATAGGAGAATAGTCGAAAAAGTGTCCATCTGTAAGCAATAAATAACAGTTCAAAAACTCTCCACAACAGCGCTGGAGTGACAGAGACTACAGGAATTAGCTATATGAAATGAACTAAGCAGTTGTCGACGGTGTGAAGTGTGCTGCTAAACTGCACAGTAGCTCTAAAATCTAAAATAATTTTATTTAGTAAATATAACCTCGAAAAAGTCGTCCATCCCAATAATATTTTTCGGCACGATCTTTAAAATTTACCTCGTAGCTATAGTGGCGCCACCCTTATTTAACGGTTTTCTACGGATACTTTTTAACACACAGTCTGTACTTCTTACATCTACACTCCATACATTTATTTATTTATTAATTTATTTCAATCAACAATGATCATAGTGTAAAACAACATTCATTAACATTTGTTCTAATACTAAAATTATAAATCATTACTAATATTAATTATATCAAATGCCTAAGTATTTATAATAATATCGCAAATAAAATAATAATTTAATAGTAATAATAATAAAATAACATAAATCGATTTCACCGTTACACATACATGTGGTGATGAACCTCAGCATCGACTTGTGACATGTGACTGTAAAGAAGACTGAACCCGAAACTGACTCTTAAAAAAATTGGCTATTTTCGCCGGTTCATTTACATCCCCAACGCTTACTGGGGTACCTGCTTTAGGACTCAACTGCTTAGTATGCTTCCAAAACAAGCGAAAATCTTTATTCCTATGTTGATACGCTAGTTTATTCATCTTGATCTGGTCTTAATTATTTTGACAAAACCTATTTTCGTTTAAATACTCTTTTAGATTCCATCATATCATTATAAATATACCCCCCCACGCGGTTTCCCATGCCAAATCCAATTTAGGAATTTTAGTCGAGCATCCCGGTGAGTATCACGAACGTTGCTGTTAAACCCTAGTTTAGGTTGACCACGCCTTTTGACTATCTCCCGCTCGCGATCACTATCGTAACTGTAGTTAGAGACCTCACACAAAGTATTAACAATGGACATATATAATTTATCTATTACAGATCGATGTGCTAAAACATCACACATACTATCACAACACTAACATAGTTCATACGGGAAATTGATTTCTCTTAATTTGTCTTTACAATATTTGCTATATATGTCAATTTGGTTTAAATTACGCTCACCTCATTTTACTCTATTGATTATAAATTCCTGAACCAACAGTGACCTACGCCCAATCATTGTAAGATCACACTGCACCTCTAATGGGAAATGTTCTGAACAATAAACGTCATTATGAATTTTAATTGTAACTACAGATTTCCATGCAGCCTGAGTTGTTAAACAGTAGTCAAGCCAGCTACAACTACCATGTATATCACTCATAAAGGTATAAGAACCGGAGTCAATTCCTAGCTTCATAATATCAGCTGACAACTTATTATGATCTAGACAAAATTTTAATATTTCCTTAGAAAACAATGTACCTGGGTGCGCATTAAAGTCTCCTAACACATACGTAGTTTCAATATTCTCATTATTTACTATTGCAGATATTTCACTTAAACACTCAACAAATTCTACGAGATTGTCTAGCTCGTCCGTAGGCATATACACTGGTTGCGCGGAAAACCATTCGTATTTATTTATTTCACGGTAGGCTTGCCAAATCGTTTATCCCTTTCCAAACGATATCATTCATACCCTCCTATCGACACATCGGGGTGGTGGGGTGGGAGGGGAAAGAAGATGATTCTAGAATATCACGTAATCATCGCAACCGAAGGAATAAAAGGCACGCGCGGCCGACGCGCAGCCTCTTCCCACCGCGCTCGTCGTTGGAACCACACCGCCTCTCTCCCGACGTATCTCTGGGGCCCCAGAGAGTCTACTCAGAGTGTCTTTCAGAAGTCGCAGCATAGAAGCAACACCCCGGAGAGTGAACATTCCTAATAGTTCCTGCTTGATATAATTGTGTTTAATAGTTAATCCGCTCCAATTTTATTTTCTTCTAATCAAGCAGGATTCGTTTCATAGATTTGGAAAATAATAGTTCGTTGTAGGGAAGAGCGAGTGCATTGTACCGCGTGCTATAGTCGCCATTTATGTAAACGAAGAAGCATTTCGCATATACAGTCCGCTTTGGTTAATATCTCGCGTAATAGGTTTAAGGCTCGACCGGGGAATTGGACTTCGGTGGCCTTAGGCTCGCCGCTCCACCATTTTATTGGTCACTTCGGCAGGACCTGGACTGGTGTTTAGTAGTCGTTCAATCATTTTCTGGTCGAATTATTAGATTAATTATTTAGATAATGCACTCTAATTTATGGAGTAGACTTAAATAGTGTTCGTTTAAAATTAAACTTTGGTTAGTTACTTGCAAATAGAATTAATTCTTCACTTTAATAGTACACGTTTAGTTAAAATTTAAATTTTGGTTAGTTACTCGCAAATAGAATTATTCATTTAAATAGTGTTTGTTTTTGGTTTAAATTTAAAGCTTATTAGTCGCTTAAATAATTGAAACAGTGTAATCACACGCGTTTTGTACGCTCACCCGACAATTTTTATAAAAATATATTGAGTTTAGCGAGCGACGCGCGTCACCTCGGCTCGCTGTAACAGGTGTTCAATTTAATGACTCAATTGTGTTTAATTTAATGACGTAATACGGCGCGAATGTCCATCCTCCAGCGTTGTGAGATTAATTGTGATTAATATAATTTTATTATAATAATTTAAAATGGCAGTTAGTGGAAATGAAATTAAAATTAAAACGCTTTATGCCAAGAGGGACATACTTTTTTCACGTATACAAAGTATTAGTGATCACATAAAGAACATTAATGTAGAAGCAGTGCGGGAAACTTTTTTGAATGAAATTGAAACGGGGGATTCTTTGCGGACGGATTACGAAAGAATATTAGACCAAATTAATCATTTGGAATTACAAATCGACCCGAAATACATAGTGAACTACCAACCGCTTCTAGCATTCGAAGACATGTTGTGTCGCGTGAAAAGAACGGCGAAACTCTTACAGTCTCCATCTCAAAACGAAGCAAAGCCGGAAATACAGGTACGTCCACGTGACTCAATTAGGTTGCCGCCAATAGATATTCCGGTATTCAATGGTGATATTAAGACATGGCTCTTCTTCTTCAGTAGTTTTCAAAACAACATACATAATAACCCATCGTTATCGGACGCTGAAAAATTATATTATTTAATTAGTAAACTTAGTGGCAGGGCACAGTCAATTTGCTCGGGTTTTACACCTAAAGCAAACAATTACTTGTTAATATTCGAAACGCTTAAAACTAAAGATGAAGATAGGAGAATGTTAGCTTCCGAATATTTGAACCAGATATTCGATCTTAAACCTATAGCATCCGCGAACATCAATGGCTTAGAGCAGTTTTTAAATAAATTTGTGGCATCGGTGGCTGCACTTAAGAATTTGAAATTTAATGACCTTATGGACGTGGTGTTTCTCCATATTGCACTAAAGAAATTAGACCCCGACACCGTGCGTGCGTTTGAAATGGAGCATCGTAGCTCGGAGATGCCTTCCTTTCATTTATTAGCATCGTTTGTGCGAGATCAAATAAAGGTGATGCAGCGCTCCCCGAACGTTAAACAGGAGATTAAAAGGTGCGTCGACCGTAGACAAACTCAACCACCTAAAACAGCAGGGTCGTTAACGTACGTAACCGCTACGTCGGCACCACTTCAGCATGCCTGTATCGTATGTAAAGATAAACACGGTAATTTATACAATTGTGCGACTTTTCGTAAATATTCACCAAGCGAAAGTTATAAAATGGTGAAGACAAACAACCTATGTCTGAACTGCTTAAGCGATAAGCATTTAGTTGCAAAATGCAATTCTAATTCCGTATGTAGCAAGTGCGCCAGAAAACATCACATGCTACTACATTTTGAAAATAGCAACATATCGGCGTCAAGTAAAGCGGACAAGGAATTCACCCCTACTAAAGTCAACGATTCTAGCGGTCGACCTGGTGATGTCGCTCTGTGCTCATTGGCAAATATGGGAGCACAACCTCCTTCAACCGTGTTACTGGGTACGGCACGTATTTTGGTTAGGGATTCGCGTGGAAACGAACAAAGCGTCCGTGCACTGCTGGACAGCGGAGCCCAAAATAGCTTTATAACGCGACAATGTTGTCAGCGCTTAGGCTTAGTAATAAATAGGTCACTTTCATGTCCCGTAGTCAAAGGCATCGGAGGTACTGGTAAAGTTACCCAGGGATATATAAATTTAAAATTTTATTCTCGGATAGATCGTAATGTTAACTTTGATATAAATGCACTAGAGTAGATAGGGTCACTGAACGGCTGCCAACCGTTTCGATTGACACCTCGGCAATGATTGAATTTAAAAATATGACTCTAGCAGACGACACTTACGCCGTTCCTGGAAACATAGACATGCTCATTGGAGCATCGCTTTTCCCTCATCTTTTGTTAAACAATAAGGTCAGGGGCAACTCCTCGCATACCGCGCCTTACGCATTGGAAACCTCATAGGTCTTGGGCTATGTCATCGTTGGCTCCGCCCCCATCATGGATAGCATTTCGGCAACCTCTTATTGTGGTATGGCTGTCGAACCGCTCGAGTCGTTAGTCCGCAAATTTTGGGAGATTGAGGAGGTGAACGTTCCACCCATAGCTAGCTCAGATGACAGATTATGCGAGGAAATTTACGTCCGCACGACCGTTCGTGATCGCGACGGTAGATATAGTGTAGCGCTACCCTTTAAAGGAGATGTTTTATCTCTCGGCGATTCGCGTCAAGTGGCGGAAAAACGTTTCAACAGTTTGGAGCGTAGGATGCTCGCTTCACCCCAGTTAAAGGAAGCTTATGACGGCGTCATTAACGAATATATAAGGGAAGGTTACATATCACTTGTGGCTTCGAAATTAGATAACTACGAAGACACAACGTCGTATTTCATACCACACCACGGGGTCATTAGGGACGACAAACTAACATCTAAGTTACGTGTAGTGCTCGACGCTAGTGCTAAAACTAGCACTCACCTGTCGCTTAACGATATCCTCTATAGTGGGCAAAATTTACAGGGCAGTTTATTTAATACAATAGCTAATTTTCGTTTGTTTAGTATAGCACTATCCGCCGATATTCGCCAAATATTTCTTTGCATAGGAGTTCGTGAATGCGACCGTAGATTCCAATGCATTTTATATCGTTTCAAACCTAAGGAACCTCTAATGGTGTTTGAATTTAATCGCGTTTGTTTTGGTTTAAAGTCGAGCCCATTTCACGCGTTACGCACGGTGAGACAGCTCACTCACGATGAAGGTCCCTCTTATCCTAAAACTAAGAGGGCAATTGAAAGTGGATTATATATGGATGATTTTGTGTACTCGGTCGGTAGCGTGGAGGAGGCCACCCTAACCACCGCCGAGGTTATAAGTCTCATGAAATCGGGTCAACTCGATCTTGTCAAGTAGACTAGTAATTCGTGTCCGGTTTTAGACACAATCCCACTATCACACCGTCTTTCGGCGATAAAGGAATTCGACGATTCTGATACACACAAGGTGCTCGGTCTGTGTTGGTCACCAGAGTCCGACGTGTTTAGCCTTAAGGTAAATCCGCCTGTAGAGAAGTGCATAAAGCGCACAATACTCTCATACGTTGCTAGATTATGGGACGTCATGGGTTTCGTAGCTCCGGTGGTATTATACGCTAAGCTTTTGATTAAACAACTTTGGTTATTTGAATGCGATTGGGATGACTCGCCGCCTGACAGCATTGTTCGGTTGTGGCAGCGTTTTAGAGAGGAACTTCCTTTACTAAGAGAAATTAAAATACCGCGTCGTATAAACGTCGATAGAAATAGCGTCATAACGGTCGTTGGATTTGCAGATGCCAGCGAGAAGGCTTACGGGGGCGTTGTATATTTCCACGTTCAGAATAATGGTAGAAATTCGATTAGCCTCATTAGTTCTAAGTCGAGAGTCTCCTACCGTAAGGTTGTCTCTCTGGCGCGCTTAGAGCTTTGCGCAATATTAGTACTCACCAAGCTTATTACCGCAGTTATCAGCGCATGTAGGGATAGAGTTCACATAGAAAGGATATTTGCCTTTTCCGACTCCACCGTCGCCTTATGCTGGGTTCATTCTTCACCCCACCGTTGGGATACGTTTGTCGCGAACCGAGTAGCCAAGATTCCAAGACGAGTTAGAAACGCGGAACTTTTATCACGTGTCCTGTACGGAAAACCCTGCCGATTGTCTATCCCGTGGACTCACCCCGATGCAAATAATGGACCACCCGCTTTGGTTCCACGGACCTTCTTGGGTTCACTTACATCCCTCGCAATGGCCAATAACCGATTTCGAACCTTCGTCAGTGTCACAACCGCCGGAAGAAAAGAGACACGCTCTAGTGGCGAACGTTTCGAGCGAGGTTTCCCAATCATTGCTTTGGCGAACCGCTTGTCCTCTTGGTCGAAATTATTGCGTAGCGTAATTTACGTTTGTCGATTCGCGAAGCTTTTACCGCGACGTTCGTATGTCTTAGCGTCCGATTACAACTATGCCGAGTCGCTAGTATTACGTGAACTTCAAGATGCGTATTTCTCTGAAGAAATTACAAGATTACAATCGAATAGAGCTTGTAGTCGCGCCTTTCAATGCCTAAAGCCATTTTTACAGGATGGGATTGTAAGTGTAGGTGGACGATTGTCCAATTTGCAGTTGAGTTTAGACCAACGGCACCCTATATTTTTACCGCGTAAAGACCATATCATGAATTTATTAGTGGATTACCATCATAAATTGAATTCGCACGCTGGTCCCGACTTGCTGATGTCGATCTTGCGTCAGATTTATTGGATTCTTTCTGCACGTAGTTTAATCCGCAATCGGGTGCACAGATGTATAGCTTGCTTTCGGGCACGTCCCAAGCCGTCATTTTCGGAAATGGCGGAACTTAGATCTTGTAGAGTAATACAATCAGTAAAGCCCTTTACGCACACCGGGTCTGATTTCGCTGGTCCGTTTAAGGTCACGCTCACTCGGTGGGCGTGGTATAAGATCCACAAAATCTTACGTCTGCATTTTCGTATGTCTAACCACTCGAGCGGTGCATATAGAACTCGTTGGTGATCTAAGCACAGCAGTCTTTATGGGTGCATTTAAAAGATTTCTTTCCCGCCGTGGCCCTGTAAGTAAATTATATTCGGATAACGGTACGAACTACGTCGGTGCAAAACGTATTTTATCAGAATTACATGAGCTTTTAGCTAGCAAGTATTATAATTCGGAGTTCGCTCACATTCTAGCCGAGAACCGCATTGAGTGGTCTCTGAACGTCCCAGCCGTGAGTCATTTTGGGGGCAATTGGGAGACTAATATTAAGAGTCTAAAGAGTCACTTATACCGAGTAATAGGAGATCAAATTTTGTCCTTCGAAGAGCTAAGTACGGTGCTCGCTCAAATTGAATGCTTAATGAATAGCCGCCCACTTTGTCGTACGTTTTCTAGTGACCCCTCGGAGCCGCTGGCTCTAACTCCAGCACATTTTTTGAATTTAACGATTTTAAAGTATTTACCCGCCGTAGATATGGATGAGAATAGACTTAGCATTTCCGCACGCCACAAATTATTAGAGCGGTTAGTGCAATCGTTTTGGAAACGATGGAGGATGGAATACTTGCATACTTTGCAGTCTCGGCAAAAATGGAACACAGCAACTGAGCCTTTAGCTGTAGGAACTGTAGTTGTGCTTACTAAAGAGAATACGCCGCCTCTCCATTGGCCGTTAGGAATTGTCGAAGATGTCTTTCCTGGTTCCGACGGAGTAATTAGGGTAGCTCGCGTTAAGACCACGGTTGGGTCTTACCTGCGTCCTATTGTCCGTTTGTGCCCCTTGCCTCTTCCATAATTTAAATTAGCTTTCTACAAGATTAGAAATTGTAGTTGAATTTAGGTAATCTTAGCGTTAGTTAGTTATTTTATTAGTTCGATCTTAGCTCTAGTTGTTTTATTTATTTTTTGAAGGAAATCCTTCAAGGGCGGGGGAGATGGTTCCGCGGTAAACCATTCGTATTTATTTATTTGACGGCAGGCTTGCCAAATCGTTTATCCCTTTCCAAACGATATCATTCATACCCTCCTATCAACACATCGGGGTGGTAGGTGGGAGTGGAAAGAAGATGATTCTAGAATATCACGTAATCATCGCAACCAAAGGAATAAAAGGCAAGCGCGGCCGACGCGCAGCCTCTTCCTGCCGCGCTCGTCGTTGGAACCACACCGCCTCTCTCCCGATGTATCTCTGGGGCCCCAAAGAGTCTACCCAGAGTATCTTTCAGAAGTCGCAGCATAAAATCAACACCCCGGTGAGTGAACATTCCTAATAGTTCTTGCTTGATATAATTGTGTTTAATAGTTAATCCGCTCCAATTTTAATTTCTCCTAATCAAGCAGGATTTCTTTCATAGATTTGGCAAATAATAGTTCGTTTTAGGGAAGAGCGAGTGCATTGTACCGCGTGCTATAGTCGCCATTTATGTAAACGAAGAAGCATTTCGCATATACAGTCCGCTTTGGTTAATATCTCGCGTAATAGGTTTAAGGCTCGACCGGGGAATTGGACTTCGGTAGCCTTTGGCTCGTCGCTCCACCATACACGTTAAAAAATAACATGAACCGATCCAAAACGCATACTTTAATAGCAATAATACGCTCACTCATAAACGGAACTACAATTACAGAGTCAAACAAGTTGTTTTTCCATAGTAAGCCGACACCACCATAAGGTCGTCCTCGCAATAATCCTTTGCTTGTATCAAGCGCGGACTTCCCGAAAAAACAAAAATACTTATTTACTTGACCCAAGTCAGGAATCTCATGGGGCAGAAGCCATGTCTCCTGAAGCGCAATTATATCCGCCCTTTCACTCAAAGACTTTACAAAGTCTGCAGATCTTTTAAAAGATTTACAACTTATCAACTTGATAGTTGTATTGTCCCCAGCATCATTATTCATCATTTTTCTTTGATAAAGATAGGTTACTCGATTTAGTTTCATTTAAATTAATCGGCTTATTAAACCTAATAAATCTGCAGAAAGATACTCCAGTGGGTCATAGGTTTTCATCCAGAAAAACACAGGTAACTTATCCTTTGGAATCATAAATTTGTAAGCTCATAACATAAAGAATTATATTAAATGTAAAACTAACACTGAAGTGCGACTAGAGAAAGTAAATATAAAATTCAAAAAGGACTTTTTTGAATTTCATATTTACTTTCTCTAGTCGCACTTCAGTATTAGTTTTACATTTAATATAATTCATTATGTCATCAGTCTCGCAGCTGTTATCAAAGTAATAAATATAAAACGGGATTTTTATATTTTCTGCTTTAAATTTGCAGTCTTCGTGTATATCAGCTTTGCCTTTTAAACATATAAATTTACTTTTTACGCGCTTTTTTCGCACTAATATCCAGTCGTATTTTTCCATTTCATTATATAAATAATCATGAGTATCGCCCACCCCCTTATTAAGAACTTGTTCAACCGCAGTAACCTCTTTATAAGACAAAGGGTTGTGATTATTCTGCATTTCCGTCGACATAACCGTGGTACGGGCTTCCATTCGTGCTGGTTGTGATGAAAGTGGCATATCTTCAATACTTGCTTTACCGTATGATCGCATTGAGACAGATAGGAGCGGGTCAGTGTTATGATTTTCTGTCGACGTTGCGGGAGAGTCAGAAATATACGTATGATTCAATAACATATTATTGACTTTAGTATTACAGTTAGAATTCTCAGCGGTCGTTAACTCGTCATATTCAGATTGATTTGGTGTAATATGAGGTATACAACAAGGATCACCCGCACATTCTGAACTGGTTTTTCGACATATTCTTCTTCGTTTCGTATTAAAATTGTAGTTTGTCACTGGTGAATTATTATTTAGCATATCCTTTGTAGCATAAGTTTCCTTAATAACTGAAATGTCATTCTGCAACCTAATCATATCTTTTAAGAGTCTAGTCGCGTCGATGCGATCAAATATGACTGGCGAAAGACGTTGTAAATCTCTTGCCACAAAGATAGGTAAAAGCTCAGGATCCGTCTCTTTTATAGCACATATAATGTCCGTGATTTCTCGCTTACTTTTGGTATCTTCTTTTCTAATCACATAGTGTTTATTCGTCTTCAAGGACTCAAAAATTAATTTCTTAGCCTCTGTGATTTTGTTACTTGAAAATGCCGTAATGCACAGACGAGTAATACTATCTTCGTCCATCACATCCGCTTTATTTTGTACAAAAGCCAGTAACTCGCATATTACAATATTACAATTGCTACATTTCACGGTATTCACAGCCATATTTTATAAATATAAACCAATTTTATAAATTAATTTATAAATATATTGTCATGACAGCTTGACAGATGTCATTACTGACCAACAAAAATATCTGCCATCTTTTTTTAAGCTACTGTGAAGGTAACATTTACACAAGTTATTCTTATTGAATTACTTTGTGCAATATCGATCGATTTTATTATGTTACTGGCTCAATGACGTTGCTTTATGACATAAAAAATATCACCGTCTTTTAAAATCTATGAAAATAATTGCTAATTACTTGGTGCAATTCATCGATCGGTTTTATTTTGTTGCTGGCTCTTTATGCCTTGCTGCTTCCTTTTATGACAAGCAAAAAAATATCTACTACCTTTAAAAAATCTGTGAATTAGTATGTACCCAAAAATTACTAACTCATTACTTGGTGAAGCTCATCGATTGATTTTATTTTATTGTTGGCTCTTTATTACTTGCTGCTTCCATAACTGAACAGCAACAAAACATCGGCTACCTTTTTTTTTCTAAAATTGTTAAGTAAATATAACATGTACATAACCAATTACTAACTAATTACTTGGTGTTGTGTTTTTATTTTGTTGCTGGCTCTTTATGACTTACTGCATCCATAACTGAACAGCAATAAAATATCTACTGCCTTTTTTAAATCTCCCGTATAGGCAGCATATACACATATAATTTGTAACTTATTACTTGATGTAGCTAATCGATCGATTTTATGTTGTTGTATGTTCTCTATGAGTTATTGATCTATTTATGATGAGCTCCAAAATACTCATTTGGAATTTCAGAACTATTTTTAAAACAAAACTTGATTTCTAGTAATTTTTATTTTATATATGCATTGTATTTCAGAAACTAATTAGCAGTAAATTATTCCATTTTAGCTGCTGCAAATTTTTTGCTAATTAGTTGCCAAAATCGCAATTTTGGCAACTAGGTTTATGCTGACTTTACTCTGCTATCTTCATAGAGCTGTTTATTTATTTATTTATGCTTTATTCCCATTTTCTGAATTTTTTAAAATAATGCCCTATTTTGAAATGTAAGGTGAACAATATCTGACGAAAATTATAGTAATCTGTAACATGTTTTTGAAATTTATTTGACCGATACAGCTTTAATTTACTGATTGTGAAGCAGACATCAACTTTACGGCGAAGAATTTAATTTTTAATAGAATTTTGGCATATGAAACGAAATCAAGAGTTTTACAAAGTAACTTTATTCAGCAATTTCATTCTTTTTTGTTTCTGTTTTATAAAACATATTTACAAGTATATAATTCTTAAAGAGCTAGGTAGCTCGTCGTACAAGTAAATCACCCTACTATATCACCCTAATATAACTGCAAGTAAAAATTTCAGTTAGAGTGTACTTATTAAGCAATTCCGGTTTTAGTTTAAGGAAGAGCATTTGTAATAAAAAACATTAAAAATGACAGAAGTGGTGACGATACGGGGGACACTTAACAAGTGTGGCACTTGGCAGGCAGACGTAATGACGATGACAGTACTACAAGTTTATGAATGAAAAGCTTAATTTATTTTTTATAGAAATTAAACTTTATAATATTGTATATAACATTTAAAGCTACGAACTTTATCGGGCAGCTGAGAAACAATATTTATGGTAGTCCCGTCTATAACGTACATTAATAACATTGAGCTCCTAACACGTATTATTTTCACGTTTCGCAGAAAGCGTTGGCTATATAATATCTGTCGATATTATATTTTCACACACTGATAAAAATTGTATAAGTGTTGCTTTCCATTTTATTTTCCTAGCCTGTAATTATTTTTAGGCTTCCGTACCTCAAAAAGAAACAAAGAATCGGAACCCTTATGGGATGGATCGTTGAATCGATCGATTGGATCGTTATTCGTTCGTCCGTCCGTCTGTCCGTCTGTCAAGAACTTTTTCTCAAGAACACGTGGAGGTATGAAGTTTAAATTAATACCAAACACATCTATCTACGGTCCATTAAAAATCTAAAAAAATAAGCTTCTAATAACGTCAACGCAATAAAAAATACGGCTATTTATACGACATATTTTGATAAAATCAAACCTTTAGGGTACTTCCCGTTGACCTAGAATCATTAAATTTGGCAAGCAGTAATATTTCTACCACATATAAAGAAAAGTCCTAAAATCGTGAATATGTAGTTTTATCGCTTGAAAAATATTTTATTGCGATTATAAACTTACATTTGTAGTTGGGAAATTGACCGTAACGTCTATCTATGTATAGGGGAACAGTTTTCAACTACAAAGTAATGTTTGTCCTTCAATCCTACTTATCTTTTCTTTAGAGTAATGTTCAGTGAATTCATAATTTATGAACTTCGGTAGGTAATATTAATTATTTTGGTGAAATTAGCTCTTCAATAAAGCTGAAGAAGAAGCACACCGATTATGTAAACGGCAACTAACTCTCGCCTTAAAGATACTGATGTTTTAATTATATATTTCAGATTAAAACTTAAAAAATTAAAAAAAAACTAAAAGAAAGAACTGAAAAAATCGAGAATCAATTCCCGTAATGGACGAATTATCTACATAAAAGTTTGTATGGAATCCTCAGTGCGCAGTTCAGGCTGGCACTAGTCCGGTTTCTTTTACTGATAAGTGTCATGACACATACATTCATCTTTTCGCCACACCTTCAAAACATGAAAACATTAATTTACAACTAGACGTAGTCTGTCATTGCTGGCCATATAAGGAAGCTTAAGGCTTATTTCCAGAAAGATTTTTTCCATTTGTTTATCAAACAAATAACACACCAATAATAATATCAATTATTATTGGTGTGTAGTTAATTATGCTTAATATAAACTAAGAGCATATTTTACAAAACTCACGCTTCACGTAATATTGAAAGTCAGAGACTAATACGACGTCTAATAATTCCTGAAGTTTACCATTGCTGTTTGAAATTTAGAAACTAAGCTGAAGGAAACTATGAAGAATTCCTTCTTCTTACTTCAAAAAGTTTAGCAAACCTTTATCGATTTATCTAAACGTAACATAATAGTCTTGTTAATAAATTTATAATTGTTTTTTTAGTAAATGCTGAGCTTTCACGCGATTTGGCACCCCACATAAATAATAAATACAATATATAATTTAAACAAAATTGAAGTGTCTGTCTGTAATATTGAAATAACTGGACTGAACCAATGCCAGGACGGATATAGGCTATATTTTATCCAAAAAACTTGAAGATTATTTTTTTTAAATTACACACATTAATAGACCCTATTCAAGCTAAGCCGAGGAGTCTCGCTATTAATAAATGATGATTTTTGATAACGATAGAGCAGTGAGACTGCGTAGCTGGTCTTGGAATCGTGATTGGCTTAGTTTTGACGTATGTTACGTTGTATTATGTAATTAAATGGATTTTTTACGTATCTAGTATAATCCGATGTGTTTGCTAATTTTTTATTTATTTATTTAGGCTTACCAACTAAATACATACAAAACATTATTATTAAACATTTGCAGTTATAAACAAAATTATACTATATATGTATTTAACTTAAAGGTATGCACAACATTTCAACATGAAACTTAAAATTAGTTTTGAAATTAACAGATAATATAATATGATATAAACACAAAGACTATTCTATGCAATACAGGTAAAAGTATAATTTGGTAGAGAGCTTAACATTGTATAATTTAAAGTTTTAATTTTCAGTTTGAGTGTAGTATAGAAATATTTTCTTTTTTAAGGAACCCAGACTATCACTAAAGAGATCTATATTACATTTACCGAATATATCATTGTACTTCCTGATCATATAAAATAGAGGAGAGTTGTTACCATACTTTTTGCTATTGAAATTTACACTAAAGTGACTAAAATTACACAACCTTGCTGAAACTCTGGGCACCTTTAAGTTAATTTGTGATAGGAGGGATGGATAATCCACTTTATTATTAAGTAGGTTATGTAAAAGGCTTATAGATAGCAAATTCTTTCGCTGCTCCAATGATAAAATTTCGAAATGCGCTAATCTGAGTATCTGCGAATTGTAGGATGAACGCCACTTACATAAGATATTTTATTTTAAATCTTTTTTGGATTATTTCTATACGCTGAATATTATTTTGATAAGACGGGTACAATACGAACTATACATACGACCATACAAACGGTATTCCCTGAAGGTCATACAGGTTTACGGACCAAACTCGGTACATCCCGATGAGGAGGTGGAGGAAATGTATGAGGATATTTCCAAAGCCATGCATTCCTCATAAACTCACTACACGGTGCTGATGGGAGACTTCAACGCAAAACTAGGCACAAGAGAAAACGGTGATCTGAAGTTAAGGAAATTTGGAGTAGGACAACGGAACCGAAGGGGCCAGCAGCTGGCCGACTTTATGGAGAAAGAGGGACTCTTTATGATGAACTCTTTCTTCCAGAAGCGGCCCCACAGGAAGTGGACCTGGTCGAGCCCCGATGGTTCGACAAAAATGAGATTGACTTCATTATGACGACCAGACGCCAACTGTTCAGTGATATCTCAGTGATCGCAAGTGTGAAAACTGGATGCGATCAACGAATGGTTAGAGGCACACTGAACCTAAACGTTAAGTTAGAGAGGTCCCGTCTAATGAAGTCAACGCTCCGTCCCCCTCGTGCTCTAATCCAGAATCCCGAAAACTTTCAGCTCGAGTTACGTAACCGCTTTCTGTGCCTACAAGATTGCAATGCAGTGGAAGATATGAATGATAAGCTCGTGGAAACTGTCCATGCGGTCGGAGCTAAGTTCTGCAAGACCCGTCGCAGAAGAACACAAAAACTCTCCGATCACACTCTTAATCTCATGGCTGTTAGACGAGAGAAGAGGCTGCAATCGTCAACAGATTTGAATGCATACAGGCAACTGAACAGACAGATCTCCGAATGCATGCGGCGAGACTTACGCAACTTTAATATTGCTCGTATTAAAGAAGCGATCGAGCGGAACCAGGGCTCCAAAGTTTTTGCCAGAGATCTGTCTGCCAGTAAGAGCCAACTGTCAAAGCTGAAGACTGAGTGTGGCAGCATCGTTTCCGGGACACCTGAGATTTTGAGTGAGATGGAGAGGTTCTATGGGCAGCTGTACACATCATCATTGGAGCCACAAGCAAGTGTGAGTAACGATCCAAGAGCAAGTCTTATCCGACACTATTCCGATGGTATCCCGGACGTCAGACTAAGCGAGATTAGAATGGCTCTCCAGCACCTTAAAAATGGCAGGGCCCCAGGCGAGGATGGAATCACAGCGGAGCTTCTGAAAGCGGGTAGAACACCGGTACTTGAAGTCCTTCAGAAGCTCTTCAATTCCGTTCTCCATGGTGGCACTACTCCAGAGGCCTGGAGCAGAAGTGCGGTTGTCCTGTTCTTTAAGAAAGGTGACAACGCTCTCTTGAAGGACTACAGACCGATTTCCCTTCTGAGCCGCGTCTACGTGCTATTTTCGAGAGTCATTACGAATCGTCTCGCACGCAGACTCGACGACTTCCAGCCTCCCGAACAAGCCGGTTTTCGAAAAGGCTTCAGTACCATAGACCACATACATACCCTGCGGCAGATTGTACAGAAGACTGAAGAGTACAATCTGCCACTTTTCCTGGCGTATGTGGACTATGTGAAAGCCTTTGATTCCGTCGAAATTTGGGCGATGCTACATTCCCTTCAGCGGTGCCAAGTTGACTGTCGGTATATCGAAGTACTGAAGTGTTTGTACAGTAGGGTTACGATGGCTATCGGGGTACAGAAGCAGAGTTCGAAACCTATACAACTGCAGAGAGGTGTAAGACAGGGTGACGTTATATCCCCGAAACTCTTCACCGCTGCATTGGAAGACGTTTGCAAGCAACTGGACTGAAAAGGATACGGTATTAACTATGGTACATCACTACCTTCGATTTGCCGACGATATATTCCTTATAGCAGAATCGCTTGAGGGCTTAAGCATTATGCTCAATACCTCAATAGTGCCTCCCAACGGATAGGTCTTAAGATGAACATGGACAAAACAAAGATTATGTTTAATGTCCATGTCACACCTATGCCGGTATTTGTTGGGAGCACTATGCTCGAAGTTGTTGACGAGTACGTTTACCTGGGACAAATAGTCCGACTAGGTAAGTCCAACTTTGACCGAGAGGTCAATCGACGGATTCAACTCGGCTGGGCAGCGTTCGGGAAATTACGACATATCTTCTAGTTAGGTATACCTCAATCTCTAAAAACTAGATTGTACAACCAGTGCGTGATGCCAGTGATGACTTACGGATCTGAGACGTGGTCCTTCACTGTTGGCCATATGAGGACGCTCAAGGTCGCTCAGCGAGCTATGGAGAGGGCTATGCTCGGAGTTTCTCTACGTAATAGACTCAGAAACGAGGATATCCGCAGTAAAACTAGAGTGACCGACATAGCCTAACGGATTAGTAAGCTGAAGTGGCAATGGGCCGGCCATATAGCTCGAAGAACCGATAACCGATGGGGAAGAAAGGTTCTCGAGTGGCAGCCTCGTACCGGTAGGCATAGTGTAGGGCGACCCCCTGCTAGATGGAGTAACGACCTGGTAAGATATGCAGGAAGTCGATGGATGCAGGTGGCTCAGGACCGTGCTTTGTGGCATTACTTGGGGGAGGCCTATGTTCAGCAGTGGACTTGTGAAGGGTCGTAATGATGATGATGAAATGATGGTGCCACACGATTGAACAATAATCAACATGACTGCAAACCAGTGCAAAATAGAGAACTTTTAACGCTAAAAACGACTTAAAATCTTTGGTGCTTCTGAAAATAAAAGCTAACATTCTTAATTATTTGTGTATGGTATTGTTAATGTGGTTCGTGAATCGCATCTGAGAGTCAACGGCAATGCCTAAGTCCTTCACTTCAACTGCTTTCGCTTTATGTACATTATTCATATTGTAACTACTATTATATTTGTTAAATTTTCGAGAGAATTTAATGTGATAGCATTTATTTGTATTGAGAGACATTTTATTTTGCCGGCACCATTCTGTAATTCTATCTATATCCTTGAAGTTGAATTTGGTCTGTGTTATTATTCACAATTTTGAATATCTTTAGGTCATCTGCGTATAACTCAAAATCGGAGTTACGGATACAATGCTTAATATCATCGATAAACATTATAAAAATTAATGGGCCAAGGTGCGAGCCTTGTGGAACTCCAGACGTTGGGATAATTTTTCTAGAAACAAAACCGCTAATGACTATTCTTTGTGTTAGATCTGTGAGATATGAAGCAAACCAATCTAATAAGCATCCATGTATGCCAAATAATGTGTGTAGTTTGTTGATTTGAACTGAATGATTTACTGTGTTAACGCAATCTAAAGACATTAAAAATACAATCTACTTCATTATCTGAGCTCATTGTAGTAAGTGTTCTGTCAACAAATGTAATAAGATTGGATGTAGTAGATCGTTTTTTAAAAAATCTGTGTTTTTGATCAGCTATAATATTTTTTATATGCCAAGTCAAATAAGGACAAATTAATGATTCAAAAACTTTACCTAAAACTGAAAGAATACTAATAGGTCTGTAGTTGCAGATATTACTGTTACGCCGCGCTCAAATCGGCGCACTAGCGCCATCTAGTCTCGAACCGAAGAACTAAACTTCTTGAAGTTTAAAACTCGAACTCTCGGTACCTTGCGCGTGTTTACTTGAACATTCTGGATATTTTGCTAATTTATATAACTAGGCGCTGCAAGATGCGATCGGGCAGAGTTGAACTCGGCGACACAAGCGAAGCTTCGGAGCGGAATTAAGTAAATTAGTGTGTTTAAATTTTAGTGTTTTTAGTTTTAATTTGTGTAAAGTAAATTAAAGTGTTAATTTAGGTAATTTTATCGGCAATTTTTATTGTCACGAACCTCCAGCTCGTAACAATTGGTGTCAGAAGTGGGATAAAATTAAGCCGATTTTACCTAAGGAGGAAACGGAGAGTGTCCGTACCAGAAGTCAACGCCAGCCGGAGACGGACCAACGAAGATTTGGTTGTGCAACGCCGCAGACGTCGGAGGGCCAGCCACCGGATGCAGGCCCGTCGGTAGCTCCTACATCTGCAGCACCTGACTTAGGTGCTCTGATGGTGATGCTGCAGGAGCAGGCTCGCCCACAGGAGAAACAGGTCCGTCAGTTGTAAGAGCAGCTGCAAAGCGGACAAGAGGAACAGGTCCGCCGACAGGAGGAACAGGTCCGTCAGTTGAAAGAGCAGCTGCAGAGCGGACAAGAGGAACAGGTCCGCCGACAGGAGGAACAGGTCCGTCAGTTGAAAGAGCAGCTGCAGAGCGGACAACAGGAACAGGCCCGTCAGCAGGCGGAACAGGCTCGTCGGTCGGAAAAGCAGATGCTCTTCATGAAGGACCTTCACGCTACCTTTGGGAAAGAGATAAGGGACGTGAAGGATAGGGTTGCTCAACACGACAACCGCCTGTCGGAAGCTGAAACCCGAATCGAAGAACATGAAACCCGAATCAACCATGTGAACAATCGGGTTGACAACGTGATGGCTGACGTGAAGAAAACGCTAAACGACCTCAAACTTGCGGATGGAACTACAGCTCCCGTAGTAGCTGCAGCACCTTCGCTACGTGGATTCAAAGTGCCGCCGTTCGACGGGACTTCTTCCTGGTCGGCCTACAAAATCCAGTTCGAGGCCGTCATGGAGGCGAACGGCTGGAATAAAAGCCAAGCCATGACTGCACTCACCCTAGGCCTGCGCGACCAAGCCTTAACTGTGTTGGAAGCTCTCGGTAAGAAAGTGACCTATGAGCAGCTTCTTGAGGCCTTGAAAGCGAGATATGGCGACGCTCATCTGGAACACGTCTTTCGCGCGCAGCTTAAAGATCGCGTGCAGCGCAGCAACGAGAACCTGCAGCAGTGGGCCCTTGAGGTGGAGAAGATGGTTCGAAAAGCATACCAGTCTGTACCTGCGCTCATTGATGGGAACCTGGTTCAGACATTCATCGACGGCATCCGCGACCTTGAAGTCAGAGCTGCTGTGAGACTCGGGCACCACGACACGTTTAAGAACGCCTTGGCCCATGCACTGGAGGTGGAAGCCGTGCGACAGGATCATCGTTCCCATCGCATCAGGGAGGTTGCAGCAGCTACAGTTCGGGACCGCAACAGAGTATACAGCCCTAGGTGCTATGGCTGTGGGAAAAAGGGCCATCTTCGATCCAGCTGCCCTAAGTGAACCCTAGAAAGGGAAGGTGAACGATCTCAGGAGGGTAGTGCGGCCAACAGCACCGCCCTGCAGCAGCAGGGAAACGAGTAAAAGCCAGAACTGCGGGGCGGGTGCTGGCTGATGTTAAAAGAGCCCCAAGGATCTCGATCTCACAAACCCATGATGGGAACAGTCTAATCATCAAGGGCGAGGTCAACGGAATGCCGTGTAAACTGACCATAGACACTGGAGCCTCTCGTACGGTTGTTAGTTCCCAACTTATAAGTCAGTTCCTTGGGGACTCCGCATACAACCGAGAACGCATTAATTTGGTAACAGCCACCGGTCAGCGTATACCCGTCCGTGGAGAGAAGGAGATGGAGTTGAAGCTAGGCAACGTGATCTACCTGCATAATGTCATCGTGGCTGATATAATGGACGACTGCATCCTAGGCCTAGACTTTATGAGGAATAATTGTTGTGAGATCGACGTTAAGCAAGGTGTTTTGAAATGTGGACAGGAGGAACTTTTTATGGAAGGTGCGTTACCAGGGAACGTGTACAGCTTTAAGAAGATTGTTCTTCCGCTGAGATCGGAAACGATTGTTCCGGTTAGTCTTCCTCGAAACGCTGGGCAAGCTCACCGTTGTGTACTTGTGGAAAGGGTAAACAATGACCTTCCATGGAAAGTAGCTCGAACCTTGTTCAGGCCCACTAACATCTCAGGAGTACGTGTGCTGAACCTTTGCGACCTGGAACAGATTATAGAAAAAGGCACTCTGATTGGTACTTGTGAGGAAGTGGATTGGTTACGTCGGTGTCAATATATATCGAGTGGGACCCCCAGCAAGGATGCAGAAACGAGAGTGACCACACTTTTGGAAGACTGTCGCAGTGTTCTCTCCCCGAACGAATTGGTCAAGGCGAAGAAGTTGTTACTCAAGTACGCCGATGTACTCTCATCAAACGATGCTGACATAGGAAAGACTGGCTTAGTTCAACACAAAATAAACACAGGAGAAGAATTGCCTATCCGTCAGCGGCCAAGAAGATTGCCGGTAGCACGTGAAAAGGAAGTGGAAACCATGATTGAAAGAATGGTGAAGGATGGTGTTATTGAACCTTCCTCTAGTCCATGGTGTTCACCAGTGGTGTTGGTGAAGAAGAAGGATGGCAGCATGCGGTTTTGTGTTGACTACCGCCGTCTGAACGACGTTACGAAGAAGGACAGCTATCCCTTGCCAAGAATTGATGACACGCTGGACATGCTTACAGGAGTAAAGTGGTTTAGCACGCTGGATCTAAAAAGTGGCTACTGGCAAGTTGAAATTGACCCTAAGAACAAGGAGAAAACTGCGTTCTCGACGGGAAAGGGTCTGTGGCAATTTAAAGTAATGCCGTTTGGGTTGTGCAATGCTCCAGCAACATTTGAAAGGCTGATGGAACTTGTATTGGGCTAATTGGCGATGCCTGTCTGGTCTACTTAGATGACATCATCATCGTAGGCCGTACGTTTGAGGAACACCTTCAAAACCTGGAACGCGTGCTCATGAAGATTCAGAGTGCCAACCTCAATTTGAGCCCGAAGAAATGTTCACTATTCCAGCGGCAAGTTAACTTTTTGGGGTTTGTAGTATCGGAAGAAGGTATCCGCACAGATCCAGAGAAAATCGCTGCTGTCAAGGATTGGCCGGTTCCAAAAGACAAGACGCAGGTTAGAGCATTTTTGGGTTTGTGCTCCTATTACCGGCGATTTGTGAAGAACTTTGCGGATATAGCCAAACCTCTGCACAAGCTAACCGAGGAGAAGCGACATTTCTGCTGGGATGAAAGTTGCAATATCGCATTCCAGGAGCTCAAGGACCGTCTGTGCAAAACACCTATTTTGGGATACCCTGATGCAAGCAAAGAATTTATAGTTGACACAGACGCAGGTGATATAGGACTTGGTGGTGTGTTGTCTCAACGGAATGGTGACCAAGAGGTCGTGATAGCCTACTTCAGCAAGTCGTTGTCAAAACCGGAAAGGAAATAGTGTGTCACAAGACGCGAAAAAAAGCGCGCGGTAAAGTCGTTGCAGCATTTTAGCAAATATCTTCTGGGGCGAAAATTTCACTTACGAACTGACCATGCTGCACTAAAATGGCTAATGCAGTTTAAAAATCCTGAATGACAAGTTGCGAGGTGGATTGAACTACTGCAGGAATACGACTTTGAGATCGAACATCGCAACGGGAAATCTCATGGCAACGCAGATGCATTGTCAAGAAGACCTTGTCCTGAAGATTGCAAACATTGTACTAGGCAAGAGAGTAAGGAAGTGGTATCCGTGAGGATGCTCAGGGCAGACCACCTCAGCAACGAGTGGAAGGACAGCTTACAACGTGCACAGCAGGAAGATCCGGACATCAAGCCGATCCTGGAATGGATGAAGGCCAGTGCTCCCAAGCCCAAGTGGAGCGACGTCTCAGCGATGAGTTCGACCACTAAAAGCTATTGGGCCCAGTGGGACAGCTTGCTGCTTCAGGATGGAGTTCTGTGCCGTAAATGGGAAAATGTTCGGGGAGACAGCTGTCATTTACAAATGGTTGTCACTAAAGCTAAAGTACCGGATGTTCTACAGCTGTACCATAATGATTATTCAGGAGGCCATCTGGGAGTTAAACGAACTCTACTGAAGATCCGAGAACGGTTTTACTGGGTCCACTGTCGAAACGATGTCGAGGACTGGTGTCGCAAATGTACAAGTTGTGCGGCTGTAAAGGGACCTCAGACTCGTAGTTGAGGTGCATTGAAGTTGTACAATGTTGGTGCACCATGGGAGAGAATAGCCATTGACGTGGCGGGGCCGTTTCCGGAGAGTGAAAGCGGTAACAAGTATTTCATGGTTGTGATGGATTACTTCACTAAGTGGCCAGAAGTCTTCGCCATTCCAAATCAAGAAGCTTCAACAGTTGCTGATAAGCTAGTTCATGAAGTCATCTGTCGTTTTGGTGTAGCTTTAGAGATTCACAGCGATCAAGGAAGGAATTTTGAGTCTCAAATATTCCAGGAAACTTGCCGAGTTATGGGTACTCATAAAACAAGAACGACTTCTTATCACCCGCAACCTGATGGAATGGTGGAACGATTTAATCAGACATTGGAGAGGTACCTAGCAAAAGTTGTAGACAATCGGAAACGAGATTGGGACAAGCACATACAACCGTTTTTGTTGTTATATCGAAGCGCTGTTAACGAAAGTACAGCAGTGACACCAGCTTTCGCAAACTTTGGAAGAGAATTACGGCTGCCTGCAGACCTGATCACCGGGATACCACCTGATACTCCACGCACTATAACAGATTATGCAAATGACTTGCGGAACAAAATGAATGACGTTTATGAGCACGTCAGACATTCGGGCCAGCAAATGTCTGAAAAGATGAAAACCCGGTGTGACCGCAAAATGAACAACAAAGGGTTCGACGAAGGTTCACTTGTGTGGTTGCACAATCCAGTCCGCAGCAAAGGAAAATGTCCTAAGCTTCAAGCTAAATGGGACAGCCCGTACCGGATTGTGACCAGGATCAACGATGTAACCTACCGGATACAGAAAGGCGCAAGAAGGACTCCTAAGATCGTCCATGTGGATCGCCTAGCGCGTTATTATGGGGCCGAAAATGCTCGCGACAAACATGTCTTAGGAGGGGGGCAGTGTTACGCCGCGCTCAAATCGGCGCACTAGCGCCATCTAGTCTCGAACCGAAGAACTAAACTTCTTGAAGTTTAAAACTCGAACTCTCGGTACCTTGCGCGTGTTTACTTGAACATTCTGGATATTTTGCTAATTTATATAACTAGGCGCTGCAAGATGCGATCGGGCAGAGTTGAACTCGGCGACACAAGCGAAGCTTCGGAGCGGACTTAAGTGAATTAGTGTGTTTAATTATTAGTGTTTTTAGTTTTAATTTGTGTAAAGTAAATTAAAGTGTTAATTTAGGTAATTTTATCGGCAATTTTTATTGTCACGAACCTCAAGCTCGTAACATTACTTTTATCGCCTGGTTTATGTAATGGTATAATTATTGCATGCTTTCAACGTTTCGGAAATATACCTTCAGATAATGATCTATTAAAAATAATATGTAAAGGTATCGTGAGCTCTACTGTGCATTCCTTCAGAAACAATGAGTGAATCCCATCACTTCCGGCACCCTTAGTAATATCTAGAGATTTAAGCACTTCTCAATACTGTCATTGAAAAGGAACTCAGGTTCGCGAGTCCTCTCAATCCGGCCGCGAAGGACCAATTGAGAAGGAACTCAGGTTCGGGCGTCCTCTCAATCCGGCCGCAAAGGACCAATTGAAAAGGACCAGGTCGGTGTCCCTCTTGATCCTGAAAAGGACCAATTGAAAGGACCTAGCGGATCGGGTACTAAGAAACAGGAATCGAGGCTTCTCTCGATCCGGCCTCCTATCACGCCTACGTTGGGTTCGGGAACAACGTATGTGATCTCCGCAACGGAGTAACACACTAGGGCGATAACCTCTTCCTTTTCAGCAAGTAGGTTCAGACGGGGATTACGGGTCTTCCGAAGTCGTCCCGGTCCCGACGCCTTAATTCTTCGATGTGGACTGTATAACTTAAAGGATCTTGGGAATGAAACAGCAATTATCTTCAAACCGTTCCGTGAGAGAGTAATCACTTTTCCCTATACTGCTGGTTTTTCACTTTTCTTGAACTTTTTCCCGGATTTTCTTATTTATTTCCGAACTATTTCCTTGAATATTTCCCGAACTATCTCGAAGGATTGCAATAAAACCCGTTCACTAAGCTACCCCAGAGCTATACGCGAAAGTGAGCCGCGCCATCTGCGCGCTTGCGCAACTTAATTACATGAATTTGTACTATTACTCTCTCACGTTTCACTCAATATCTTTATTTATTCAAATCATATACAAATACAATTTATCAATATAGGTAGTACAAAACAATATCTACACCATGATATACATCATATCCTCATATCATAAAAAACCTTTTATTTATTAAACGAAAACTGCCTATTTTACTCACAAGTTCGAAATCGAAATTTCTTAAATATTTAACACAGAAAGTTAAAACAATGTTTCTCACTTGAATTTATACATAAGCTAACCAATACAATAGTTTAATTTACATTTTTTCTATTTATTTCACTATTTAAAACACTTTTAAATTTCTTATACAAAACTATCATTATTTCACTTATACACAGGAATTTTCACATGAAAATAACACAGAATTTACCTTTTTAGCACGTACAATTAACCTGAAATATTTTATAAGTAATTTTTACATAAATCACTGAATTACAAGCATTTTAAATTTTTACATATTCGGCCTCCTAAGGGCGTGGCCTAGCGTGCGTCTATGAACTCACACTATTTGAACAACTAACTTTTGCACGGCTCTCGGCTATCAGAAAAAATTAAATTATGAAATACACCAATTTTGACCATATTAGGCAAATTAAATGCTTTTATACAATTTTCGAACTGTATGAAACTATCTTTAATCAGATAACAATATAAATGAATGTTCTCATTAATCAATCATAACAAATAGGCATTTGTTTTCGTACAAAACGTATCAAACTTATACAAAACAACATTTATGCAATTAATATCCATTAATTCTGCCTATGCACAGAGTGATTATCTCGACCGGGGAACAAATCCGATCTTTAACTTCACTTTAATATTCTTATGAATTTACATCATTTGAAAGATAATTTCAACCGGGGAAACAAATCCGGTAACATAATTTATATCTTAAATTCCTTACGAATTTATTAAGCGATATTACTTAGGAAAACAAACAAACTAGTCCGGCCTGGGAGTCGAACCCAAGACCTTCATATCATTAATTCGACGTTTCTTAAAGATTTAACTAAGCATTCTCTTATCAGAGCGTCGTTGCTCGTGACTGCCCCTTTTTTCATAGCAACGTCATCGGTTGATTTAATAAACTGAAACATTTTTATAGGCGCGTCGCCAACAGTCATTATTCACCACCGATTGCATGATCAGCGCGGCTACTAGCCGCAGAGCGTGTCATGAGTCTACCGCTCACCTCAAGGGAATGGGGTCCCACTTTGTGCGGCTTTCGGCCGCAGCCTTGAGACTCCTCAGATCCTCCCCGCCAGCTACCACCCGCATGAAAACGACACATGAACTCCACCAACCAATACAACGGCAGATATAGCCAAAAGGCAGTTATAAGATAAGAGTAAAAATTCGCCATCAGAAAGGGTTTGTGTCACTGACGTTAAGTAAATGCATTTTCGATCATGTTTGTCTCACCCACCAACAAGTTGCCTTCAATCATTCAAAGGTGAGAAAGTTGCAGAGATATATTATTATGTTTTTATATAAAACATCATGGAGGGCAGACAGTCTGCAGCCCCGTAATGAAGGACCCGACTTGGGTAAAGCTACTTAGGCGTGAGTCAAACCAAGACGCAGAGAGCGCCATTGAGAATAGCGTCCCACCAAACAACCATCAGAGACGCAATGCTGCAGAACGCAACAAGCATCAATACGACTATCGTCGGGCTTACACCATCCCAAGGTCCCACATACATCCCAGCAGACATAACCACCCGCATACCTCCATCGATCAGAACCACAGGAGTGCGTCGAATCAGGCGCAGCACACCCGCAGATCCATCACAAGACGCAATATCGCAAGTAGCAGTAAGCATCAGTGCAACTATCATACGGATGGCGCCCCCTCACAACACACCCACATGACCCCTATCGATTTTGGTAACAAAGTTTTTATTGATGTTATATAAAAAATATCACCAACCCATCATAGTAGCACGCTACTAAGACTTCAATGAACAAAACTTCACGTATCATAGCGCTAATGCACTAAGACATGAAGTTGAGTAAGCCTGTTACACTTAAATGTGCTACCAAACACACTCATCATCCCAATCGGAAAGATAGACGACGCATCGCTATGCGCTGCGACGTCGACCAAAATCGGTATGGTTGTGCGATGTCCACGGGAAAGCCGTATTGCTACAACAAACCCGCTTACCACCGGCACTAAGATGTTATTTGTGTACCTCCATCGACCAGAACTACAAGGATGCGTCGAATCAGGCGCAGCACATACGCAGATCCATCACAAGATGCAATACCGCAAGTAGCAGTAAACATCAATGCAACTATCATACGGATGACGCGCCTTCACAACACACCCACATGGCCCCTATCGATTTTGGTAACAAAGTTTTTATTGTTGTTATATAAAAAATATCACCAACGTATCATAGTAGCACGCTACTAAGACGACAATTAACAAAACTCCACGTATCATAGCGCTAGTGCACTAAGATATGAAGTTGAGTATGCCTGTTACACTCAATAGTGCTACCAAACGCACTCATCATCCCAATCCAAAAGATAGATGACGCATCGCTATGCGCTACGACGCCGCCCTCAAACGGTATGGGTGTGCGATGTCCACGGGAAAGCCGTATTGCTACAACAAACCCGCTTACCACCCGCAGTAGAATGTTAATTGTATACTTCCATCGACCAGAACCACAAGAATGCGTCGAATCAGGCGCAGCACACACGCAGATCCATCACAAGACGCAATACCGGAAGTAGCAGTAAGCATCAATGCAACTGTCATACGGGTGGCGCCCCTCACAACACACCCAAATGACCCCTATCGATTTTGGTAACAAAGTTTTTATTGTTGTTATATAAAAAATATCACCAACGTATCATAGTAGCACGCTACTAAGACGCCAATGAACAAAACTCCACGTATCATAGCGCTAATGCTCTAAGACATGAAGTTGAGTATGCCTGTTACACTTAAAAGTGCTACTAAACACACTCATCATCCCAATCCGAAAGATAGACGACGCATCGCTATGCGCTACGACGTCGCCCACAAACGGTATCGGTGTGCGATGTCCACGGGAAAGCCGTATTGCTACAACAAACCCGCTTACCACCCGCACTAAGATGATATGTCTAGGACACATCGGTTAGCGAGTCCAAGTTTACCTCGGACCAATTGCTCGTGAAGCAGCATACACGCCACCATAATATTCCTTTTCAAGTAACTAATAAGGACTAGTCATTTTGCTACAATACTAGGAGCAGACGGTCACCCGACCACTCCATACAATGCTTATGCATCAAGGAGACCTCCTATAATATTGCTTTTGTATCATAGACCTTACTTTCATAAGTCATGCATATATAGGATTCAAACCCACGACCCTATTATTGTAATGCAAATTCATCATGGAGACCTTCTATAGTATTGCTTTTGTATCATAGACCTTACTTTCATAAGTCATTCATATATAGGATTCGAACCCACGACCCTACTTTGTAGTGAGACCCTCTTTAATTCATATTCATCATAGAGGCCTTCTATAGTATTGCTTTATATCATTGAGTTTATTATCATAAGTCCCTAATATAGGACTAGTCATTGTGCTACAGTACTTCAGGCAGTCGGGCTCCCGACCACCCCACATATATGTACAACTGCAGGTATGTATCTCCGGAAGCTCCTCTATACAAGACATCTACATGAACACCTTCTATAACTTGGAAACTTTCCTTTTATACATGAACTCCTTCCACAACTTGGAAAATTTTCTTTTATATATGAACTCCTCCCAATACTTGGACAATTTTTAAGAAATTTTCTAATTATCTTATAAATGTTATCTATCTTTATTTTTATAATATTTTCGACTTGTATATTATTTATCTTATTTTAAATATTTTTTCAAGTTTTTAATAAATTTATTTATTATGGACAATATTTTGCCTTTAATTTACTATGTTATTGGTCTAATGTCTGAAATGTATTTATATTAACTTAATGCTTATTAATGTAATTTTATTGCTTAATATATATCTTTTAAGACTATTTTTGACGCCCCTTTATATTGAATTTAATTATTAATAATAATATTGGGCCGTCACGATGTCTTACCGGGTCGCCCTACACTTCGCCTACCAGTACGAAGCTGTCACTCGAGAAACTTTTTTCTACAATGATTGTCGGTTTTTCGAGCTACATGGCCAGCCCATTACCACTTTAGCTAAATAATCTGTTGGATTGTGTCGGTCACTCTTCTACTACTGCGGGTATCCTCGATTCTAAGTTTATCAGGCAGAGAAACCATGAGCATAGCCCTCTCCATGGCTCGCTGGGCAATTTTGAGCGTCCTCATACGGCCGGCAGTAGAGAACCACGTTTCAGTTCCAAAGGCCATCACTGGCAAAACGCACTGGTTTTATACACTCGTTTTCAGGTTTTGAGGTATAGCTGACGATGTGTCGTAATTTCCCGAACGCTGCACAGCTGAGTTGAATCCGTTGATCGACCTCTCGGTCGAAGTTTGACTTACCTAGATGGACTACTTGTCCCAGATAGACTTACTCATCAATAACTTCGAGCATAGTGCTCTAGTAGCATAGGTGTGACACGGACATTAAACATGATCGTTTTGTCCATGTTCATTTTAAGACCTGTCCATTGGGAGACGTTATTGAGGTCAATGAGTATATCTCCATATATAACATACCTCTAGTGATTCTGCTATAAGGACTATATCGTCGGCAGTTCAAAGATGAGTGATATACTCGCCATTGATGTTAATACCGTATCCTTTCCAGTGCAGTAGCTTGAAAACGTCTTCCAATGCAGCGGTGAAGAGCTTCTGGGATATAACGTCACCCTGTTTCACAATTATCTGCAGTTGGACATGTTTCGTACTCTGGTTCTGTACTCGGTTAGCCATTGTAGCCCCACTGTACAAACATTTCAGCAATTAGATATACCAACAGTCCATTTGGTACCACTGAAGGGACTGTAGCACCATCTAAATTTCGACGGAAGGATTTCTCACATACGCCAGGCAAAGTGGCAGATTGTACCCTTCTTTTGTACAATTTGGAATTTGGTACGTATGTGGTCTATGTTGCTAAAGCCTTTTTGGAAACCGGCTAGTTGGGGAGGTTAGAAGTCGTCGAGTCTGCATGCGAGATGATTCATAATGGCTTCCGAAAACAGCACGTAGACGCGGCTCCGAAGGGATATCGGTTTGTAGTACTTCAAGAGAGCGTTGTCACCTTTCTTTAAGAACAAGCCCACCGCACTTCTGCTCCACGCCTCGGGAGTAGTGTCACCATAGAAAACGGAATTAAAAAGATTCTGAAGGACTTCAATGTTTTTCATTCGCTTTCAGAAGCTCCGCTGTAATTCTATTCTCGTCCAGGGACTTGGCATTTTTTAGCTGGAGAGTCATTCTAATCTCGCTCAGACTAACGTCCAAGATATCATCGGAATAGTGTCAGATAAGACATGCTCTTGGATCCCTACTCACACTTGCGTGTGGCTCCGACGATGACGTGTACAGCTGCCCATAGAACCTCTAAATCTCACTCAAAATCTCAGGTGTCCCGGAAACGATGGTGTTAGCTTCTTCTCTTCGGTCTTTAGCTTCAACATATGGCTTTTAGTGACAGACATATTCCTGGCAAAGATTTAGCAGCCTTGGTTCCGCTCGATTGCTTCTTCGAAGAAGAGAACAGGAAAAATATGGAATCAGAGGTAATGTGTTAAAAATTATTATTTCATACCTGAATGATAGGAAACAAATTACTAAAATAAAAAAGGTCTGTCATTGTACTAATATTGAAATAACATACCTTTCGCAACAAAAGCAAACAACCTACGGTGTGCCGCAAGGTAGCGTACTCAGTCCATTACTATTCCTAGTCAATAATTTGCCCCAGGTGACTCAGCACCCTATGACCTTATTTGCTGATAACCGCACAGTTTTATTCACGGGACGAGACAAGGTCTCAATTGAATCGGACATAACTCAGAATTTATACAGGATAATAGACTAGCTGAATGACAATAATCTTAAAATTAATTTGGATAAAACGCATATTATGTCATTCAAACAAAGAAAAAAAAACAACCAAAACTTTATATTAACTATAAAACTAAAATCATAAACGAAAAATAACACACAAAATTTCTGGAAATTTGGCTGAACGAAAAAATGACATGGAGTAAACATATTGAACATGATAAAAAAGATAAATCAATTCCACTATGCATTACATAATCTTATAAAAATTACAAATCGTGAAACAGTTATAACCGCCTACCATGCATACGTCTCTTAAACATTGAGATATGGAAATTCTCCAAAACACGAACTAGTATTTAATGCGCAAAAGAAATGTTTACGAGCAGTATGTCAGTTACAGGTTACCGATAGTTGCAAACCGCATTTCATTAATCTTAACATTCTGACCCTACCATCTTTATACATATTTGAAGTAGCTATGTTTGTAAGGAAACATTTTAGCATATTTGAAAACGCTAATAATAAACGACATAGGAATAAACTACGTACAAAACCTCATAAAACAGCCCTGTATTAAAAAAGTTTCCTGGGTATGGCTCCTAAATTTTAATAAACTCCCAAAAAACATCAAAGAAACTGATAATATAGACAAATTTAAGAAATTGCTTTCGGGTTTTTTAATATATAAAGCATACTACTCTATCAACGAATATTTTGAAGATAAAATGAATGGTTTTTAGTACCTACAATAATTTATAGACGATTTATTTATTATATGTTTATATTTATGTAATTGATAATTAAGATAATAATTAATGTTATTTCTAAACATACAAATTATAATTGAAATTGTTTTTTTATTAAAAATTAATTTTCATATTGCCAGGTGATGGTGATGTGAAGAATGAAGAGAGAGAAGAGTGAAGAAATATTTGTATGCCTTTGTAGGCGAAACATAGTATTACATATCATACCTTTTCCACCAAATTTGTAACTTTTTACCTATGTTTTACAAATAAATTATTTGATTTGATTTGATTTGATAATATAAGTTTCTTAAATGAAAGGAAGAAGTAAATTAATAATCTTCTTTATTAAATTTAACATTAATAGGCCTTTTAGTTTTGGCTCCATTTTTGACTACAATAGGACACTTAACGAAATAAAAATCTTAAAAAAATACCACTTCGGAACTAGCATATCTTAACTTTTCTTATACTTAAGGGATATCTCTATCAGAAGAAAAAAAATATCTGGAATGCTCAAAATAAAAAAAAAACAAACAGCAAAGTAACTTATTCACAATAAAGACACACTTGCTTGGCACACTGTAAACAAACGCGGTTTTTGCATGAGTAACATTAATATGTTGATTTGCTGTTGAGTTTAGGTGGGCAAGATGCACATATTTTTCTCGTTTTTTCTTGACTCACTTGACCTTGAACTTTATCTGGCATATCAGCCCCGAGTATTCTAACCAAACTCATGCGGAGCTCGCGAGGCAAGCCCAAGTTGAACAAAAAGGGTGTTCAACTTTCTTTATGTACTCTAATATGAGCTGACGAGCTAAATGTTTAACAAAAACACCCCGTTAAGTATTTTTTATTTAGATGCACATCATGTAAAATATGAGCATTTACGGAACTTATGTCCAAAATCCGGGAAAAAAGTGTCATAGGCCAGCGTCTCGATCGGCGACTACAAGTGTATATCGAACACTTTTTATCTATTTTGTCCACTCCTCCTTTTGTGGAATTATAGAATTGTATAATTTCAGGTTTGTCTGACTTATTATGACTTACGGATCAGAGACGTGGTCCTTCACTGCTGGCCGTATGAGGACGCTCAAGGTGGAGCTATGAAGAGGGCTATAGTCGGAGTTTCTCTGCGTGATAGACTCATAAATAAGGATATCCGCAGTAAAACCAGAGTGACCGACATAGCCCAACGGATTAGTAAGCTGAAGTGGCAATGGGCCGGCCATATAGCTCGAAGAACCGATAATCGATGGGGAAGAAAGGTTCTCGAGTGGCAGCCTCGTACCAGTAGGCGATGTGTAGGGCGACCCCCCGCTAGATGGAGTGACGACCTGGTAAGACATGCAGGAAGTCGGTGAATGCAGATGGCTCAGGACCGTGCTTTGTGGCGTTACTTGGGGGAGGCCTATGTTCAGCAATGGACTTGTAAAGGGCTGTAATGATGATGATGATGATGACTCATTATCAATTCCTTCACTGTGATGCATCGAGGAAGCTACTATCACGGCTTTGTTTTTCTTAGGTACATGGGAAATAAGCGTTATCTCTTTTGCAAAACCGTACAACGTTGAACCTTCTTGTCTAAATTTAGTCAGTAAAAATTCAGGAGGGATTTCTCTTTTGTTTTTCTTTACAGTGCCTACGCATGTAAGTCCTCTTTGTTCCAAAGAATTTACTAACTGAATAGAGGTAAACCAATTTTCACATGTGATATTTTTGTTGCTGCCTTGTAATGGTCTCGTCAAACGTAGCACGGCTTGGGTGGGAACTAATAATTTCTTTTCTTCCTCTGTCAGGCTTTCTCCATCTGAACTCTTTCCACAATACACGTAACCATTGTAAAAATAGTAGTTTTCAGCATTACATAAACACATTACTTTTAGTCCATATTTTGCCGGCTTACTGGGCATGTAAATCATCAAGAAAGACCGTTCCCTAAAAGGGACTAGCATTACATCTACAGTGGCGTATTGGCTTATAATATATACTCCTTGGTAATTTGAGACAAATCGATCAAAAATAAAAGATATTGCCGCTAATTTGTCAGATTCTTTTCTTTGCTCCCTTTCGGCAGCATTATCAAAACGTAAGCAATGTAACAAACAAAAAAAAAACTATTTTTGACATTACACAGCGAAAAATCTCCCTTTCAGTGCCATCCGTAGCAAAAATAAAATCTGCGTCTTCGTGATTCGATTTGAGAACCGCTGTATACATCAAAAGCTCAATGAAGGCTAGCAGTTCAATAATGTCTATATCTTGCAACTCCGATCGATCTTGATTTCTAAATTTTGATCTATATTCCAATAATTTAGAATTAGTTCTAGTTAGTCCATAAGGAAAAGGGATCCTTGCCTTCATTTTCTCTCAAGTTGGAAGTGGGTACTCGTAAAATAATGTTATACTGTGGGATTCTAACTGATGAGCGCTTTGGAGGACTTCTTGACCACTTACATCTGTTTTGCCTCTAAAAGAACTGAGCCTGGAAATAGGTACGTTTTCGCCTTCCGACGAGGAACTGCGACTATTTTCTATCTGAATAAGAGTTTGCTGGCTTGAGGCCTCAGTATCGGATGTATCAGATAAATCGGTATCAGTTTTTGTCGCGTGATCGCTAACTTCTGGGATAAAATCATCTCCAATATCATCTATTTATGATCCACTGGAATCTACCGCAGTCAGCTCCTCGATCAAAGCCTCACTATTTTTATCTAAAAGATTTATAGAGCGCCGAAATCTTTTAGATAGGCATTGTTCATTTGTCGATATTCATTGTTTACTACTCGACATCCCTGGTGTATTCATTTTTTTCGAATCAGCAGCTATTTATCTGAAAAAAAAAAAGCATTGTAACTCAAATTAAATTTAGACAAAAAACTAACGTAAGTACCGACGTTGGGCCTGAGAGGCCGCTTCGTAATTTTAAATTGGCATAACTTACCATAATCGCATCCACCGGCAATGCCAATACACTCTACAGTGTCAGTGCAACTGAACTTGCAGCTACTGAGGGGCGGGGATTTCTCCTAAGTGGGGAAGGGGTAAGTAAATCTGGACATCATCCGCATACATGTGGTAGAGAGAAGAAATTTTATGAGTAATTGAATTATTGAAAATGGAAAAGAGTAACGGTGACAACACGTCACTCTGTGGCACGTCTGTAGTAATATCACACCAAGATGAGTGAGTTTCATCAACATGAATACACTGCCGACGGCCACAGAGTTAACTTTGAAACCAGTCAATTACTGATGGTGATATGTTAAGGGAAAATAACTGACTCACCAGTATACAGAAGTCAACAGTATTGAACGCATTACTGAAATATAGCAAGGTCATGACTGTGAGTTGTTTATTATCCATACCCCACCGTATGTCATCAGTAACTTTAATTAAGGCAGTAGCCGTACTATGACCAGGACGGAAACCGGATTGTAAAGAATTCAATAAATTGTATTTTTTTTGATGATTTTTTGATGATGATTGGAAAAGGGTCAGCTATTGGCAAATAAGTTTTTCAAAGACTAGAAAGGAAAGGTAAAATCGAAATGTGACGGATATCAGTGAGGTTGACGGGATTAGATTTCTTCGGAAGGGGTATAACATAAACACTCTTCCAGGCTTGAGGGAATTTAGAGGAAGATACACATGCCTTAAGCAAATGAGTGATAATGGGAGTGATAACATCAAGGAGAGGAACAATCATATTAAGGCTAATGCTGTCGCTACTGACAGTATTTGAGGAGATGGATAATATGATCTTCTTAACATCACATACAGTAAATTGACTAAAAACGAACGGAGAATAATTAGGAGTCGGACTTGCAGAAAGAGAACAAAGTGTATGCAGTTTTAGTTCACTATAAAAAGAGTTAGAAGGATTAGAAAAATGTTGATTTAATAGTTCAACATCAACACTGGGAGGTGAAGCATTAAGAGAGGTTCCATCAACTCCAACTGCTTTAAAAAACTTCCACACCCTAGATGAGTCGCCGTTCTCGACTGATGAATAAATATGGCGTCGTGGTACATCTCTACATAATATTTTGCAGCGATTCCGGATTTTAGCGTATTTTCTAAGGTTTTCCTCTGTTTTGTTCCCCTTAAGCTTTGACAATGCCGCATTCTTCTTCAAAATTAGCCTTTTCAAATCATCAGAGAGCCATGGAGCAGGTAAGTATTTCAGTATAACATGATGTATCGGCGCGTGTACGTTATAAAGCTGAGTGAAAAGGGAATTGAAAAGTTCCACTTTATCGTCAATGCATGGTGCTCTCTCAATCACTGACCAGTCAATATTAATGAGCATCTTCGCAAAGTTGGTCGATATCCATTCCTCCAAAATTACGTCGCAGAACTAATTTAGGTTTGATTTTAGGAGAGCGTAGTTTATACGAAAGGAAAAGTAAATCGTGATAAGAGAATGCATCAGCAGGACACTGTCCGTGCTTGAAAACCAGATTTGAAGATGACAATATAACTAAGTCAAGAAGAGATGGATTACAGTTAGGAAATTTGTGAGTAGCAGCAATGGGTAGGATTTTCATATTGCGATTGTTGCCTTTAAGTAAACAGGTGTTAAAGTCACTCATCAAAATAGTATGGCTATATGTAGGGACTAGTAATTCTAAAAGAGATTGAAAAAAAGTAAAATCGTTTATAGAAAGAGAAGGACTGTAGAAAACTTCAAGCAGTTTATTCTGAGGCAGGGAGACCTCAACTAGCAAATGCTCAGCAGAATCAACAGGATGCGATTGACATGACAAACTAACAGTTTTAAATGGAAAGTAGGATATTAGCTATATTGCCACGCCCCCACCAACTCTTTTACTGCGGTCATTTCTAATTAGATGAAACCCAGGCAAAGAAGTAGAAGGCAACGAGGTTTTAGCCAAGATTCTGAAACTAAAATGGCGTGAATATTTCGGGGTTCAAATGACGCAAGCATGTCGGGATAATGAATTGGAATTCTTTGGGCGTTAATATGAATAAGATTGAAATTATTCACACAGCCTGAGAAACAAGAATTTAAGGTGATGTTGAGTGAAGGAGAAGCAGTTGTACTGTGATAACTAAAATAACTAAGTGTCTCATCATCCGAAGATAACGACAGAAACAAATCACTATCGTTACACATGTTTGAGGATAACATAAAAACTAATTAAATATATAAATAAATACTAATATACAATAAAAAATAAAATATAAAAATATAAATGCAAGATCGAACGGTACCTACACAATTACAACCACCGGCAGCATGAAAGAGAAAGCATATAACACAAAAACAACTTAAATAAATAACACAACCAGTTTAACATTAAAATTCCCAAAAAAAAAAACTTGTAGTCTAACACCAATAAATTGTAAAAAATGGTTATAGTTGCCTTTGCAAGCTAGTAAAATAAAATAAAGTAAAAATAAATAGAATGCTTCTGTCAGCCTCTGTGATTACAGTACTCTAGTATTGATACAGTAATCTATGGTTATAGGTAACAACTGTCAGTGTTAAAGTAAACAATAAAAAAGAAGAAATTAGGATATTCAATTAATCTAAGAAACTGTAATGTGGAATAATTAAAGTAATTTGAGTAACAGTCATCAATCTAGTTTATCCTATTATATTTATATATTCTAAATTAATACTTGAAAACCAAAAAATCAAAAATATATGAATTGAGTACAAGAGTAAAAGCGAACCTACAAAAAAAACACGCCACCTTCATTTTTTAGTCATCTTCCTAGCCCTAGCAGTAGTAACACAGGGCTTAGGAACAGAAGATGCCGCCTCTGCTGTCGTCGCCGCAGTCAAAGATGAGGTAGTAGGAACACCACACGCTGCATCAGGAATGGCGATCACCTCAGCCACGGTGTACACCCGGTCCTTCATGCCATCGGACCCAAGCACCACGACAACACTGAGATACACCAAAGCGCTTCCGAGCAGCAACGAACGCCTCATGACGGCCCTTAGTCATGAACTCAGATAGAGTAACTCCACTACCCTTTAACTTGGTTTTATAAAACCAGACTTTGTCACGGAGATCCTGATCTCGAAACTTCACAAGCAGCGCACGAGGCTTGTCGCCACGGGGTTGCCCTAAGCGATGGCATCTAGTGATAGAGCTCACAGTTATTTCAGGGATATTCAATCGCTCCGATAATATCTTACTCGTGCAATTAACTTGGGTTTCATTTCGGGCTTCAGGTACACCATGCTCAAGCAATATCTTCCTCCTGGTCCTTACCTCCATTTCATCTTGATTCCTAGAGAAAAGCTGGAGCTGAAGTTGCAAATTTTCTAGTCCTGACAAGACAAATCCCCTAAAGGCGTTAAATTGTGCATTAATGTTGGAAGAAGGGCTTGTTGCAGGGATGGATGTTCTGACCTACCTCTGGAACTCGTCCATACGTGAATTGAAATTCAACGTTAGCTCTTCAATTGACTTCAGCAAATCCATTATGAATATGCTATTAAAGGTTCAAAGGCCAATGTCAGGTGACAGTGAAGTGGCAAAAATAAGTTTTAAGTTGTGCAGTGAAAAACAAATTATTAGTAAACAATGCTGGTGGATTTATATACTTGATTGTCCTATATTTACTATATTTTAACATTGAAATCTCAGAATTTTTTTTAAATATGTCAATACACTTAGCACCTACCTACGAAAAAAAATATAAGACATGCAGGAAGTCGATGGATGCAGGTGGTTCAGGACCGTGCTTTATGGGAGGATACCTTGTGGAAGGCCTATGTTCAGCAGTGGACTTGTGAAGGGCTGTAATGATGATGATTATGATGAAAGAAAGATTGGCGTATTAGTAACAACGGCATAGCTGAGTAGTTGAAAATAGACTACAAAACAGGTTTGGAACATTTGAAAATGTCTGGTTGTACAAAAAAGCTCGATATTTGGGTACCACACGAGCTTACTGAAAGAAACCTAATGAATCATGAACTCATTTACGGTTCTCTATTGAAACGTAATGAAACCGAACCATTTTTGAAAAGATTGATCACTTATGATAAAAAGTAGATCACCTACGACAAGAAGTGCTCAAACGATTATGGTCAAAGGTTAATCAAACTCCAGAGACTGTAGCAAAATATAGCGACTGTGTGTATGGTGGGGTTGGAAGAGCACCGTTTATTATGAGCTTTTACCGCCAGACAAAACCACCAAATCGGATTCCTACTCTCAATAACTACTGCGACTCAAGTAAGAAATTACGTAAAAACGGCTGGAATTGATCGACAGAAAAGGAGTGGCCTTTCATCATGATAATGCCAGAACACACACACACACTTTGGTCATTAAAAAAAATTGGGAGAGCTTGTTTGGGAAGTGAAATATAGTTCTGACCTTGGCCCTCGGATTTTCATCTGTTTCGGTATCTTCCAAATTCTTTGGGTAGTGTTAGGTTAACATTAAGAGAGAAATGTCAAAACTACTTGTCGCATTTTTTTGATCAAAAAACCTACAATTTCTACAGCAACTGGATTATGTCACATCTAACAATATGGCAACAAGTTGTCTAACAAAATTGAACATATATGTATTATATAATGTAATTAAACTTTGAAAAAAAAAAATGTTTTAAATTTGTATATAGAATACGAAAAAACTTTTTCCCCGACCTTACATACACGTGGTTGCTACAGGCAATCGCTTGGTTTAATTTCGTTTAAATTATGTGCAATACTGTATTATCTTGTCAGGTGTATTTTTAGTTTCGTGGCAATATGATAAAATTTATGAAATATACTTAGTAAACGAAAAGAATATATATTAAAATATAATTATAAAGAGCCTGGTGTATTTACTGCGCTTAAAGTACCGCTGTGCAAATTATCTCTTAATTTTCTAAACTTAAAGAGCCTGTAAACTTTTTGTACTTTGATCGATCCAAGACTGACCTAGTAGTCACCTTGTACTCAAAGTTCATCATTAATCAATTAAGTGATTAATTTTTGTTATTAAGCAATCTGAAAATTACTTAAATTTCAATTGCATTTTAATATATAAAACAAAAATATCTAATATAAAATACATGCGGTTTTTTCCTGACAGATACGTCACCCACTATTTGAAAAGGAACATTTGAAATCACATAAAAAGCACTGCTCATTCAGTCATTCTGTCTGTAATTATTTGTTAGCAACACTAAAATTCTTTGGTGACTTTTATTTAATGTTTTTGTAACATATATTATGTATAATTTTTTGCTTTATGCACTGCTTCTACCTATGAATTTTAAGTGTACCTAATATCACACTCATCGTACGCGCAGTACGCTTGAAAAGGGTTACAAAGTTTTCTCTTCACGTATTATCCTAGACATACGTCTTATTATACTGTCTTATTTATAAGGGCTATTCCTAGTTGTTATGGCCATAGGGACATAACTACTAGGAATCGCCCCTATCTTTTACGAACTTTGATAGATAAACTGTTATATTACCTGTCGATAGTTTGTGATACAAAAACATGTGGATGATGCCTATGCTCCATACATATTTTGTACAAAGCAATCACAACAGTTTTGTTTCCTTTAACGCCCCACTCCATATTATCTTTATCGTCATTCCATAAACAAAGCATTATCTTGAGTCATCTGCGTCCATCTACTTCCTGTATCTGTTACCAGTACGGTGGGGGAACGTCCTACACACCTTGTATCATTTAGTAAAAAACAATATGTGAATAATGAATATTGTCCTAAAGGTGAACGCTTTTTCTCTCTAATATTTCCGCCGATTTTATTTTTGTTGCCAAATAAGGGTGAATACACTGTTGTCTTTCGGTTACCAGCGTACAGAGATTCAGTTAAATTAGAGACAGATAGGCATTCCATTTCAGTCTTCACAGGTGGCAATGTCCTTTTTATTTTAAGTAGGTTATGGACACCCCATAGGCTGCAGTAGCCACATATCATTGCGTGGACTCTGTGTCCACTGTATAGACTGTTAGTTCGCTTGTAATTTCAATTTTATTAAAAAAAAAGAAATAAACTCATTTCAAATTAGAATATATAGCAAAAAATAAAAAAAAGAACTTTAAAACATTATTTATGGACAATAGTTCACACACAAAATGTGATTACATGAAAATCACAATAAAACATAAAGTAGTTTCAATTAATTTGATTAAAAAAGTTGAAAAATTATACAGAAGTACTAAAATAAATGTACCAAATTACTTTTACGCTTGTTAATAAATTACACAGATAATATTTATGAATGTCGCAATCCATTTTAAGCAAGACTCGAAACCACTAAACATTTAAAATCCCCGTAAAAAATGTCCACATTTTTCTAACTAAGGCCATAAGCTGCTGTGAATTTTATTTCCGTTTGTGTCAACTCTATCAAAATTGTGGTCAGTCGTAGCTTAGCTTTAGCTAGTTTTTATGAAATATGAATTTTTAATGCAACCCTTTTTAGAAACCCAAATTCTGCTTTGTTGTATAAATCCTTAATATTTGTATGGGTCCTTTCCTATACACAGTGTGACCAATGGTGTTATTAGGATTTCGGATGACTAACACATCTAGGAAAGGTAAGGAATTATTTGCCTCTAACCCCATAGTAAATTGAATTTTAGAGTTTATGGAATTGTAAATGTTCTAAAAATGCAGTTACTTTGTCTGATGGTAAAATTGTGAAAGTATCGTCTTTTATCTTTTGTGAAGCATCAACGTTCCGGGAAGTCTGCAGTTTGTGATCATATCCTAGACGGACCCAACCATTACATCAGATTTGATAGACCACAAATCCTCGCGAAAGAACACCTATTCCCACCAAGGATGATACTGTGAGGCTATTGTAATTAAAAAACATCCTAATTTCAATAGAGAAGGAGGCTGGGTACTACCACCTGCTTGGGATCCTATAATCAATAAAATTAAAACTAAACCCAAGCATACCACTGCAAGACCTCAGAACATAGTCAGTTCATTTTGCATAGATCGGACCATAAACAATAATTAAAAAAGCTGAAGGTACTCCGGGTTTAACAATGACATCGGGACGTCAGTCATCTCAGTCCCCCGTGACCATGGGTGCTGGAAAGCGCCCGAAACGTCGGGAATTAAAAATAAAAGTAAATAAAAAGTAAAAATAAACGCGAGCGATAAAATCCGTAAAAGTAGTTTTAATCATGTATAGTGTTCGCATAAATATAAGAAATCATTATTGAAGTCTTATCTATATATATAGTACCGGTTGCTCCAGAATAATGATTTTCTTGTTTGCGCGTATGGTATATATGGCGTAATATACGCGTTATATATAGAACACTAAAGAATGGACCCGTCCGATCCGTTTTATTTTAATTAGATGCGGTCTTACCAAAAAAGTTAATATCCAAACCCTACCTTAATTGATTTCTTTTATTTACTGCCTCATCGCGCGAACTAGGGGGTTGTAAATTTTACGCCTTTGCGCAAAATCGTGGATTCATCAGTCGTGCCAAATGGAAGTCCGTATTCTCAGCCCATCCTCTGGGTGACAGGTGTGAGTATTAATACATATATGTATGTCACGTCCGTAAAGCACCACAGACTAATACCACAATTAACCTTTAAATATTTTTAATTACTATTCACTCTGTAAAAAAGTGAAAATACCAATTGCAGAACTGCGACTAACACAAAGCACAATTATCTTTTTCCTTTCCTTTCTGTTTCATCGAAGAAATTAATTTAATTTCAATGAAGAAAGAATTTTTTTATCATTTAATACGAATTTTTACCAATAGAAAATTGAAGTCGAAAACGTCTTCTTATTATTATATATGCTTAACTATTACATTTTACACATAGATTCAAACAAGCAGCCAAGTTTTTTGTTGTGTCGAGTGTTAACGGAAGCGACAGTTTCTAATATCGAGATGGAAGTGCACTAGTAAAACTAGCACGAGTACGAGTATTTAAGAATGCTGTTCTAGAGATTTTACCGAAATAAAAAATAACAAATAGTTGTGTTAATAAGTTGAAAATATTTTCATTTTATATTTTTGCTTTGTAATTTATTTTTTAAATTTAAAACTGTTGGATTACCTACTTAAATAAATATCATCGAAATATCGTACCTACTTTTAAAAAAAAAATTAATAAATCATTAAATAAATCTTAAGTTAATTACATACAGATAAATACCGTAAAAATTTGATGCTTATCAGGAAACGCGAACAGATAAGCCCCTGCAAGCAGCACTTGTTCATAAATTTAACGCATGTAGCAAATTCCTGGACCCATTAGAGGAAAAGAGAAAACCTGTCATACCACGTCGACACAAGAAGATACATATATGTGAGCATAACCTACCCAAGTCTGTTACACACCCGGAATTATATTCCAAACTATACAGTAGTAAGATAAGGAGTGTAAACCACACTTGTAATTTTCTCATTGGATTACTTACCATCATTTTTTATTGAATAAGGGTGTCCAACGAGAACACAGTCCACCTAAATCCAGATAAGCCAATGCTGAGGTCCTTAGACATCGACGTTTATCCTCGATTATTAATCAAAATGTTATTATCAATAAGCTGAATGCTGACTTAAGTAGCATAAGCAGTTGGACAAATCCTTTGGTCTTCTTGTAAATCCTGCTAAATCCCAAGTTATGATTATCGGGTAGCGCACATATGCTTGACTTGTTATATCGTTCAAAAATCCCTGCCGTAACTTACGATAATACTCAGATTACATATACAGAGGCTGCTAAGAACTTAGGTGATATCTTTGATAATAATGTGTCTTGAGTTGCTTACATTAATATGATTAGCGGGAAGGTGAACTACTATTTTCAATCTCTCAAGCGCCTCCAGATGGTTTTACTGCTAAAAACTAAGATAACCATAGCTCAAGCAGTTACTCTTCCGCTCATTAACTACGCTAATGTTAGTTTTGCTTCAGAGGAACTGTTAAACAAACTGAAACGTCTTCAAAATTTGTGTAAACGTTTCATTTTCAGTTTTCTTAAGTTTGTTCATATTTCCGAGTAGAGGGCTCTATTATAACGGCTTTCTATCAGACGTCAAGACTTACATGTGTTATCATTTCTTTACATTTTATCCTTTAATACTCTTGCACCTCAGTATCTCTCGGAGGGTTTTGAGTTTCTTGTACCTCGCAAAAATCAGTGCCGGACCACTAACCAACTACTTTTCAAAAGTCGGTCAAGCTATGGAACACTCCTACATGACATATGCGCTAGTTGCTTGTGCTAGTTGTATATTTCGGAATATTTCGGAAAAAGTAAAGAAACATTATCTATCAATTTATACTTATAAATATATATTTCATGTATTTCTTATATGTGTGTGTATGTGTATATACTTATATGCTATATATTATATACACATACATGTAATAGAAAAAATATACCTATAATTTATACACATATAATTATATTAATTTTTAAATATAATCTATAGCCAACTTCTATTAAGTAGTATTTTGCTAATTATTAAGTAGGAACGTACGCTCCTTACCTATTTTATTTATGTATAAAACTATTTCTCTCTTCCAAAGAATTTGTTGGAAAAGAGTTCACATTGGAGTTAAGTTGGCTTTGTACATCTCATTTAAATGTATAAAATTGTTATCACCGTATAGTGTGTACAATAAAGAATAATGTTGATACGTTAGCCCCTGAGGACTAAGATGGAATGTCTCGTTTCCAGTGGAAAGGACCACCGGTTCTCTACACTCACCACATATGACACACTAGCATTAAGCTGATATTTTACGCTGTGTAAGCTGGTCGAACTGACTTGTTCATGCTACAGCTATAATACAGCTGCACCGTGGCTCTACTATGTATAAAATAAAAATTCTCTATAAAGTCACACATAGAGTCACATTGAGTTGAAAGTTTGTTAGTTGATATCGCTGCCACTTAATTTATTTTTGTACATCTTCAAATTCATCCATCTTTTCCATTACTATGAGGTTTATTTGCACTATTCACTTTGCGAAAAATGACACACACAACGAAGCCAATAATAAAAAACCGCCGTCACGTAACTGATTCGATTGCGCTTTGCTTTTCCTTTCAGATTTCACGTTTGTTTTCTTATTTTGTAACACCTCTATCTGTTACATTTGCTGATTTGTTTAGAAAGCAAGATGTATCAATAAAAATTATGCCTAAAGAGGCGTATTGAAGAAATTAGTATAAAAAAACTAAAAAACGATGTAAAAATTATGAAATAACATATTTTCATATATTAAATTCGGTGTTAAGATATGAGTAGGTTGCATACAAAAGTTAAAGTCACACAATTTTTTTTATTCCTTCTTTCACAAAGTGAACTTAAAGAAAGCTATTTTTCCACCTTAAAGTGTGGAATTTTCTATTCAAAATATATGGAACCACCACTGCTGTATATGATTCTGTTTCTGTTCAGTACAAAACTGAACAGAAACAGAAGCATATATAGTATTCTTCGTTACAATAAACCGGAGAAATAACACAGCAAAAGAGATAACCTCTCTTGTTTTAGGAAGAATTTACCATAATAAGTACCTTAATAATTATCCTTGACGCTGCTTCTATTCGCTGATCTACGTATATTACGTTTGGCATGAGCGAAAAAGTTTACCGCCATATTATATAAGGTCGTTTTGACATCGATCATTCTGATTATTTAGATCAATCAGTTTGTAACGCTTCCCCCCCCCTCTATATAAAAATATGTATATGTATGATATTGAATATAATTAGTTCCCCTTTATTATAAAACTAATTTATATGTGACCAAGATAAATAAGATATGTTTTGATCTTTCTAAATGATCTTTCTAAAGGTTTAATAATAGGCCGTTTGTAATATTTTTGGCGTGATCGTCTTAGTAAGGACCCTTATTTACGTTGTGTTTGTTTAGTAACTTAGTTCTTTTAAGTGTCTTTTGGAGAATGAATATTCACTAGAGCAATTGAATGCTGTTGGTAGTGCCTTATAAGCTAAGTGAACCCCGTTCATGAAGACAGGGCTCGAAAAAGGTTAGGAACATAAAACGTCCCTATTCCACTTGTATCAGGTTTACATTATCAATTTATTATTATTTATACCTTCCCGCTTGGAGAAGGCTCAAAATATATTTATACAAAATACCCGATACAAGGGCTTCGCTCTCCTACATTTATTTAAAAAAAATGTAGGGGAGGCACACGGCTCCACACACGCCGTGCACGGTGAGCGCCAACCATATTGATGCACTCCCCCGAAGGGAACGCTAATTCGGGAACTGGACCGTAGTCCGCAGCAAAATAACTGGCCAACCAGTAAAAGAGGCTTGGCCCCTTGTTAGTGCGTAAGCACAAACATCGACCGAAGTCGCGCATGTCAATGCGTGTAAATGCCACACAGAATACGAACGAATCCAGCCACAGTGAATGTACGTCACATGGTTTAGGCAAATAGGCACACCGGCCGTAAACCCTCCGTGAGTGCCACCACCTGCCAGACCGCCGCTCCTGCAGACGTGATGTAAGTGTATGGCATCACCACCAATTGCATGATCAACACGACTACTAGCCGCAGAGCGTGTCATGAGTCTACCGCTCACCTCAAGGGAATGGGGTCCCACGTTGTGCGGCTTTCGGCCGCAGCCTTGAGAGTCTCCTCAGATCCTCCCGCCAGCTACCACCCGCATGAGGTCGACACATATGCTCCACCAACCAATACAACGGCAGATATAGCCAAAGGGCAGTTATAAGATAAGAGTAATAATTCGCCGTCATACAGGGTTTGTGTCACTGACGTTGAGTAAATGCATTTTCGATCATGTTTGTCTCACCCACCAACATGTTGCCTACAATCATTCAATGGTGGGAAAATTACAGAGATATAATATTATGTTGTTATGTAAAACATCGTGGAGGGCAACAGTCTGCAGCCCCGTAATGAAGGGACCCGACTTGGGCAAAGCTACTCAGGCGTGAGTTAAACCAAGACGCAGAGAGCGCCATTGAGAATAGCGTCCCACCAAACAACCATCGCAGAGACGCAATGCTGCAGAACGCAACAAGCATCAATACGACTATCGTCGGGCTTACACCATTCCATGGTCCCCCATACATTCCAGCAGACATCACCACCCGCATACCTCCATCGACCAGAATCACAAGAGAGCGTCGAATCAGGCGCAGCACACACGCAGATCCATCACAAGACGCAATACCGCAAGTAGCAGTAAGCATCAATGCAACTATCATACGAGTGGCACCCCCTCACAACACACATGATCGCTATCGACTTTGGTAACAAAATTTGTGTTGTTGCTAACTAAAAAATATCACCAACGTATCATAGTAGCTCGCTACTAAGACGAAAATGAACAAAACTCCACGTATCATAGCGCTAATGCGCTAAGACATGAAGTTGAGTATGCCTGTTACTCTTAAAAGTGCTACCAAACACACTCATCATCCCAATCCGAAAGATAGACGACGCATCGCTATGCGCTACGACGCCACCCACAAACGGTATGGATGTGCGATTTTCACGGGAAAGCCGTATTGCTACAACAAACCCGCTTACCACCGGCACTAAGATGTTAATGGCATACCTCCATCGAACAGAACCACAAGAATGCGTCGAATCAGGCGCAGCACACCCGCAGATCCATCACAAGACGCAATACCGCAAGTAGCAGTAAGCATCAATGCAACTATCATACGGATGGCGCCCCCTCACAACACACCCACATGACCCCTATCGATTTTGGTAACAAAGTTTATATTGTTGTTATATAAAAAATATCGCCAACGTATCATAGTAGCACGCTACTAAGACGCCAATGAACAAAACTCCAAGTATCAAAGCGCTAAGTTGAGTGTGCCTGTTACACTTAAAAGTGCTACCAAACACACTCATCATCCCAATTCGAAAGATAGACGACGCATCGCTATGCGCTACGACGTCGCCCACTAACGGTATGGGTGTGCGATGTCCACGAGAAAGCCGTATTGCTACAACAAACTCGCTTACCACCAGCACTAAGGTGATATGTCTAGGACACATCGGCTAGCGAGTTCAAGTTTACCTCGGACCAATTGCTCGTGAAGCAGCACACACGCCACCATAATATTCCTTTTGAAGTCCCTAATAAAGACTAGTCATTTTGCTACAGTACTAGGAGCAGTCGGTTACCCGACCACCCCATACAATGCTTATGCATCAAAGAGACCTTCTATAATATAGCTTTTGTATCATAGACCTTACCTTTATAAGTCATTAATATATAGGGTTCGAACCCACGACCCTACTATTGTAGTGCATATTCATCATAAAGACCTTCTATAGTATTGCTTTTGTATCATAGACCTTACTTTCGTAAGTCATTAATATATAGGGTTCGAACCCACGACCCTACTATTGTAATGCATATTCATCATAGAGACCTTCTATAGTATCGCTTTTGTTTCATTGAGTTTATTATCATAAGTCCCTAATATGGGACTAGTCATTGTGCTACGGTACTTCAGGCAGTCGGGCTCCCGACCAACCCTATATATATGTACAACTGCAGGTATGTATCTTCGACAGCTCCTCCATACAAGACATCTATACATGAACACCTTCCATAACTTAATTATCTTATAAATGTTATTTATCTTTATTTTTATAATATTTTCGACTTGTATTTCTATTATTTATCTTATTTTAGATATTTTTTTTTAGTTTTTAATAAATTTATTTATAATGGAAGACAATATTTTGCCTTTAATTTACTATGTTATTGATCTAGTGTCTGAAATGTATTTATATTAAATTTATGGTTATTAATGTAATTTTATTGTTTAATATATATCTTTTAAGGCTATTTTTGACGAACCTGTATATTGAATTTAATTATTAATAATAATATTGGGCCGTCACGAGTTCATTCGATTAATGATCCATTTTTAGAAAGTAATTTTGGTATTTTTTTTAATTTTGGAGGGGCATTGTGTCCTACCATCATTTTTATTGAATTGGGGTGCAAAAGGATTGCCTCTCGCAAAGAAGTTCGCCTTCTGCTGAGTATTCGATTGTTCTAAAGCTATAATTACTTTTTGTTAGGAGTTGCTTTAAAATCTACTGCTGAATATATAAATTATTTTTAAATAATGCGCGACATACTTACGAAGACATAGATTTAATATTTTCGACCATATGTATACACCACCTTGTTCGTAAATTACCATGGAACGTTGAGTAGGGGTGAGGTTGCCATTCTAATAATGTTATAATATGTAATTCTAACTTATTCGAATTTTCAATGGATCATTACGTCTAAAATTAAAAAATGTCCCTTTAAAATGCTGCTAACTCACATATCGCGAAACAATTTTGCGATAAAATTTAGTTTTTGGCCCAGAACGATTGTATATAGCCATAGGCAACATGGTTAATTAGAAATTACCTTTTTTTCTTTATTTTTATAGAAGAGGGGCAAACAAGCATGCGACCAGCGCCCACGAACAACTGCATTACCAGGGCAATTTCAGGAGCGTTGCCGGCATCTAAAAAAGAATAAGCTTATTTCTTGATGAACTCTTCGTCGTATCGGTCCGGAAAAATCGTCGGTGGTAAACGATTCCCCAAACAAGTCTTGCGGGAAAGAAAATTGCTAGTATATCGCACAGTGGTGTACTGCCAAGCATCCAGATGGTGTGGAGTTGTGCGTTCTCAGAATTTAGTGGCTCAAATTAATATGAACAATTTATTTTTGTTTAACAAAAACTCGTTTTCTAAGGATCGAGTGCACCAAAGCAGGTTTTCATGAGTTTGCAACTACGCCAAGAAAGTGGGAGTATGGTAAACGATGCGTTAGAACCGGTGCCAATTCCACTAATTTGCTGCGACTTTGCTTTGGTAATTACTCTTTTAAAGCATCTGGAGGTGGAATCATAATTCTATTTCAGATCACTGGTGTTTGCATCATGAGACGTCGATGCGTCTGCCCAAACCCGGTAGTCAACCTGTTTGTGGCGTGTGCAATTTTACAGGAGCGATCAAGCCATGACGGGGTCTGCCTCCAATGGGCACGACAGATGATGGAATAAAAAGTTGCATTCCCTTAAGAATCACATCAGAGACATCGTTGGAATCATCTGGCAAGTAGCTAACCCGCTCCCAGGGGTAAGATGCAAAAAGATCGCGTCCTGTCTCAATAGGCCGACCTATAGTGCCATACACGGCAGCAATCTGCAGAACGCAACCGCGTTGGGGGCGTGAGTAGTACCATACTCCGGATCAAACAATAGTCCAAAGCTCCAAGAAAGGCGTCAAAGGAGACCTGATATTCATCGGGATGATAGGTCAGCAGAAAGTACAACAGGGAAGGTACATGATCCTCCACAATCCGTGTAGATGAAGTAATCCGTAGTGTCAGGTCGTAGGTAGGAGGTAGGCAAATTCATCAACAGATCTCCTCGCATGATTGGTTAAACGTAAACTAAGCTGTTATGCGTGGTTGGCATTAAAATCATCAAAAATCACGGTCTATGTGAATTTTCTGTTGTAGCATGGTGTCTGCAGCCATTTGGACGCGGTCAAAGAGTCAATGAGTGTCAGCATTACTGCTACGGATCTATAGAGGTACCAGTAGACGTCAGGATGGTCATCGCTGTCTACGCGCAGCCTAAGGATGAAGACATACCGTACCATACCTCCAAGACTGCGAGATGTCGATAACAGATACTTTTATTTAGAAAGAGCAAGGCCCGCTTTGTTGTCTCCAGATAGTAGTGGATGGCGTTTAGGTTTAATTGAAGTCTCCTCATGTTGCGTGAATGTTTGAACAGCGTGGAAGGGGTTGCCTTTTTATTATTCTGCTTCCGTCAAGTAGTTTTATTGCTCTGCGGACTTTCCCTATTCCTAAAGTAAACGGGGCTGAGCTCCCGTGCTCAGGATGAGTAGGAAAGCTTGGACGTGGATGCTTAGTGAGAGATTCTCCATTACGAGAGGTGCCGGTACCCTCCTGCGATAGTCTCTCATTTGATTCCGCTACCATGTTACGATAAGAGAGAAAGGTAGTTGATTGGGTCTACGGCCACTTTCGAGGCGCCTTCACGCTGGTATTCTGTTAGGTTATGTCAATTCCCCAGTTTGAGCTGGCATGGGCCAAACGGCAGCCATGTGGCGGCTTCTGCTGCATTTGTGTGACAGCAAAAACTGCCGCATGGCTCTACTACTGTAAGGTTTCGTCCTAAGTGGCAAAGATCGTACGAGCAAACGATGCGATTTCGTCGCACGACGAGATTAAATACACACATTTCTTTAGAATGTCCTAACTAAAGTTTGAAAATCATCGCTCGAGCACAAGAAATACTTAATAACGATAGTACGATGAGTTTGATCGTACGATCGTGTAATCAAAAATACAAATCATTTTTGAGTGTCGCGTTTGGTCACACGCCATCGCACGAGCGCAGCAACGCAAGTTATGGGTGGCGGGGGTATTTTCAATGCTAGTTTCGATTTTCATAAAAATATTTTTTTTTTTTTTAAATATTAGTAGTCCCCTTTAACCACTCCTGGTAAGCTGAAAATGCTTATGTTAGGAGTGGTTCACGACAGTAGTCGAATGGTGGATTCGAACCCGCGACCTTTTGAGTTCGCGGTCCGCGCCCTGCCACTAGGCTACTGTCGCATGTATATGTCGCATGTATGGCATTAAAAAGTGTGAAACTCTGTAAACAGCTATTGTTGAAATGGCGCCATTTCAGTAAAGGCGCGGCGGCATTGCGCGATTTTTTTCAGTAGTTTTGCCCAAGTCGGGTCCCTTCATTACAGGGTTGCAGACTGTCTGCACTCTATGATGTTTTATATAACAACATAATAATATATCTCTGTAACTTTCCCACCTTTGAATAATTGAAGGCAACTTGTTGGTGGGTGACACAAACATGATCGAAAATGCATATATTCAACGTGAGTGACACAATACCTTTCTGATAATGGAAAATTATTACTAACATCTTATAACTGCATGTTGGCTATATCTGCCGTTGTATTGGTTGATAGAGCATATGTGTCGACCTCATGCGGGTGGTAGCTGGAGGGAGGATCTGAGGAGACTCAGTAGGCTGCGGCCGAAAGCTGCACAACGTGGGACCCCATTCCCTTGAGGTGAGCGGTAGACTCATGACACGCTCTGCGGCTAGTAGCCGTGTTGATCATGCAATTGGTGGTGATGCCATACACTTACATCAGGTGGTGGCCCTCACCGAGGGTTTACGGCCAATGTGCCTATTTACCTAAATCGTGTGACGTACATTCACAGTGGCTGGATTCGTTCGTATTCTGTATGACGTTTACACGCATTGACATGCGCGACTTCGGTCGATGTTTGTGCTTACGCATTTTATTTAAAAAATATAGGGGATGCTCACGGTGGGGCCGTGAGCATCCCCTATATTTTTTAAATAAATGTAGGGGAGCGAAGCCCTTGTATCGGGTATTTTTTATAAATATATTGTGAGCCTTTTCCAAGCGGGAAGAGATAATTAATAATAAATTAATTAGTCCCTGTCTTCGTGAACGGGGTTCACTTAGCTTATAAGGCACTTCCATTAGCTTTCAATTGCTCTAGTGAATATTTATTCTTCCAAAAGTCACTTAAAAGAACTAAGTTACTAAACAAACACAACGTAAATAAGGGTCCTAACTAAAAAGATCACGCCAAAAATATTACAAAAGGCCTACTATTAAACCTTTTGAAAGATCATTAGAAAGTTCAAAACATATCTTATTTACCCTGGTCACATATATATTATTTTATTGAAAATGTGTAAATATAATATATATATATATATATATATATATATATATATATATATATATATATATATATATATATATATATATATATATATAAAATATATTTTAATTTTTAATATTTATATATATATATATATATATATATATATATATATATATATATATATATATATATATATAGAGGGGGGGGGGGCGTTACAATATCAATGATATGTTGCAAACCTGCAACAAATCTGCAATATTTATTGCTTTGCAGATGGCAGCACTAGTGATGCTCTGTATACCGGCCGTGCCAATATTTATTTATTTAATCTTTTTTAGTTTTACACCTTATTCTAAGGCTTACAATGGGCGGACTTAATGCTTTATGGCATTCTATACCAGTCAACCCTGGGAGAATTTTACATGTAATAGTTGGTAGGTGCTAAAAATATTAAAATGAATAGACATATTGTTGCGGCATTACCGACTAATAATCAGCAGTATAAAACAAGGCGCCAGAGGGTGCCCAGCGGCAATCTTCTTTTAGAAAGGTCTATTAGCAAGTCATTATATCATTTTTACCAGCGACCGTATTTTATTTTATTTTATTTTGTTACGTCCATTTTCAACATCAATATATGTGTCCAAGCACATATTGTAAATAAGTATACATGCATACATACTAATATATCTATAGAAAATAAAATAATAAATAAATTATGAATATAGGTATGTACACACACACACGTACACACACACACACACACACACACACACACACACACACACACACAGAGAGAGAGAGAGAGAGAGAGACAGAGAGACACAGACACACAGACACACACACAAAAAACAAAAGAGAGAGAAAGAGACACACACACACAGACACACACACACACACACACACACACACACACACACACACACACACACACACACACACACAGAGAGAGACACACAGACACACACACACACACACATACAGGCACACACACACAGACACACACACACAGACACACACACAGACCACAGACACACACACACACAGAGAGAGAGAGAGAGAGACACACACAGAGACACAGACACACACACACACAGAGAGAGAGACACACACACACACACAGAGCAGACACACACACACACAGACACAGAGAGACAGAGAGAGAGAGAGAGAGAGAGAGAGAGAGAGAGAGAGAGAGAGAGAGAGAGAGAGAGAGAGAGAGAGAGAGAGAGAGAGAGAGAGAGAGAGACAAAGAGACAGACACATACACACACACACACACACACACACACACACACACACACACACACACACATACAGACATACAGACAGACAGACAGACAGAGAGAGAGAGAGAGAGAGACACACACACCAGAGCGGCGGACACACACACACACACACAGAGCGATAGAAATTGAAGGGTCAAATGGAGTTTACCTGAAGATAGTGTTGCCGGACTAGTTTTTTAAACATGTACTTATTCGATGCTTTTCTTATATTAATTTGCAAGGCGTTCCAGAGAAGTATTGCCTGAACTGTGAAAGAAAACTTAAAGAAAACAGTACTATGCTGAGGTAAATCAATATTAAGGACGTTAGAGGAACGAGGTTCACGGTCGAGAGTTGAACACCGAAAGTGGAAGTTATCTAGATAAGAAGGAGACGTCGGATCATTTAATTTAGAGAAAAGAGTTAGTAAGATTCTGGAGCAACGCCTCTGGTGAATAGAATGCCATTTAAGCTTGAAACGAAAAGGAATGATGTGTTCGTATTTTCGTAAGTTGAAGATAAATCTTATACAGTTGTTGAGAAGGCGCTCCAACTTGTTAAGAAGATTTTGCGAGAGATCTGGATAGTACACATCTGCATAATCTATAATAGGAAGAATAAGGGAATTAACAAGCAAAAGCTTGGTTTTGAAGGGTAAGAAATTTTTCATACGATAGAGGGAACGTAGGGTGGCAACAACTTTACGATTAATTTCCGAAATCTGTGCTGCCCAGTTCATACAGTGATCAATGTGTAAGCCTAAATTGACTATGGATTGAGAAAATGGAATTGTAATTCTATTATATAGAACTGGTTTGATGTTTCCATAGTCAACCATACTCAACGTTCTGGAGCTACCCACAACCATTGCTTTACATTTCAACGGGTTTACTGAAACACCAAATCTATGTGACCAGATACGGATGGTATCTAAGTTTATGTTTAGTTCCCTGATTGCATTATTTATATCATCGATGCTGGATTGTGCATATAGTTGAAGGTCATCGGCATACAGATGGTACGAGCAACTGAAATCATTAGATATTGAGTTTATAAACAGCGACAACAATATTGGAGATAATATACCGCCTTGCGGTACGCCAGCTTCAACGTCAGCCCAAGCAGAAAACTGCTCCCTTAACGTAACCAATTGCTGACGACCACGAAGAAAGCATGAGAACCACTCCAAGGCTGGGGATGAGAATCTGAGGTAAGAAAAAATGGATGGGAGGATATCGTTGTCAACTAGTATGTCAAAAGCATTTGTAAAGTCAACAAGCGTAACCACTGTAACTTTCCGTTCCTCCATTCCTTTTATAATGTCATCAGTGATCTTAATAAGTGCAGCGGTGGTGCTGTAACCAGAGCGACACCCTGACTGTAAGTTATTCAGTAGGTTATATTTTTTAATGAAAATAGATAATTGCTTTTGCACACAGGCTTCCAGAACTTTAGAGAGATATGGGAGAATAGAAATTGGATGATAGTGATTTGGTAGTTCAGGATTGGGTATTTTTGGGAGAGGACGTATATAAGCTCTTTTCCACAGTGTTGGATACTGACCTGAGTCCAGCGAGTAATTAATAACATGAGTGATAGCTGGCAGAAGGAAGTCAAGCAATGTTATAATCATAAATTTACTAATCTCGTCACAATCTACAGCCTTGGAATTAATAGACAATACAGCTTTAGCTATTTCATCTTGAGTTACAGGAGAAAATTCGAAAAAAGGAATAGTTAGAGGTTGCATAGAAGCAATAGAAGCAATAGTTCGTGATCTTACAGAAGAGTCCAGTGTAGGAGTTGAGACAATGTGACGATTTATATCATCCTGATTAAGAGAACATATGATGACATTGGCTTAGTAACACCAAGAGATTTTAAGAATTTCCACATATCAGCGGTCGAAGTATTGGTTAAGTTATCATGAATTTAATTGCGTTTACCATTTCGTACCATCTGATTGCAGCTATTTCTTAGCAATTTAAAGTTACACCAGTTCTCTTCTGTACGTACTCTTTTTTTTCGTAAATGCCTGATTTCGTTTGCGCATTGCCACTCGTACACCCTTAGTCATCCAAGGGGTGGGAGGGCGCTTTAGTCTTACTTGATGAACTGGCGCATGGACGTTATAGAGATTCAGAATAGCGTTGTTCAAAAAGTAAATTTTGTTATCAATAGAAGAAGCAGCCCCCAATGGAGCAAAATCTATAAGAGCAGCATCTCTCCTGAGTTGGTCAGTGTATAGGCTGGAAAAATTGCGTAAATGCAATATAGAAGGAATATGTTTCGGAGGTTTAATTCTATAAGATAAATAAATTAGATCATGGTGTGAAAAACAGGGGACTGAAAGCTGTCCGTGCTTGCCCACACGGTCAGGAGATGATGTAATTATGTGATTAAACCACGAATCATCTGTGTCAATGTAATGATGAGTGGCCGCTAAATGCAGAATGTTGAAATTGACTGACTCCACTATTGATCGAAACTTGTGAGCACGAGAATTATTTCTGAGTAAATCAGTATTGAAGTCCCTCATTATTATGTAGTGCATGTATCCAGACCCCACGGTGTCGAAGGCTGTTTCTAGTACCGTGAAGTAGTCAATATTAGGAAGACAGTACACTACCCCTAGAATCGCCTTAATACTCTTGATGTCAATTTCAAGAAATATATATTCAGTCTTGCCTGAATAAGTAGAAGGAGAAGCTAATACAACCTTGTAAGGAATTGAGGCTTTCAGATATATGGCAACTCTGCGACCCCTTCTTTCAGTCCTGTCATTGCGAATAAGCACAAAATTACCTAAAAGATATGTGCTAGAATTTATAATTGGTTTTAACCAGCTCTCCGATATTAAAATAGTGCGAATAAAATCTTGTGAAAAAGATACTTCAAAATCTGAAAAATGGCTAGGAATGTTTTGTGCATTTATATGACAAACGTTAAGATATTTTTTACAAGTTAACAAAACACTATTTAAATACTCACGAAGGGACTTCATGTCATCCCTTGTGAGATCACTACAAGAGGAAAATGAATCTGAGTCATGTGCCGAGTGAAATGAATCATAATCAATTATATATGAATATATAAATATAATATAAAATAATACAACAAAATATTTAAAAATGTTTAGTTAAGCTACAAAAAAAAACTTAATATTATGCATCATCCCATCAGTTTACTGTTTAGAGAAACAAAATGTTTATTATAAGTACATCGAGGGGTAAAGTAAAGTAAGTACAGTGTATATTATAGTTCTCTTTACAGCTTAGTTAACACATTAAAACACTAAGTAATGTGACTATCCAAAAATTTAAATTAATAAGTAAGTGACATATCAATGTCTATAAATAAAAGAAGCACTAATAAATTATTCCATTTTCATACACAAAACAAACTAGATATCCGTTAGAAATATATTAAAATTAACGATTCAGATTAAAAGTAATAAAAAAAGAAACAATACCAAAGCAAATTATAAAAAAAATACAAAGTTATGAATATCAACATCCGAACAAACAAGGTAAATTAATATGTAGGTTCCACATAAACATAAAAATTACCCAAAAAGCACAATGGCTATGGCATAGGGTCCAATTATTTTCTGTTAAACATAACATTAGTAACATAAATGCAGAGTTTACATTATGATATTATAAGAAGTATAAAAAGGGCTAAAATAACTGTATCTAAATTAAAGGTTAAGTAAAAGAAAAATCTGTATGTTTTGGGCACTACCCTAATATTTACCATTCATATCATGTTACTAAGCTAAAATAACAATTAATTATATTGCTAAAGTGTAACAAATAGGAATAAATAACAGTGGGTAGAAATAGTCAATACCTTCTAGACTAACATAAATCATTAAAGTATGAGAGAAAAAAATTGATGCCATAAGTTATATACTCTCCTTAATATAAACTTAGTTATTGTAACCACCTAATAATGTACACAATGAGTCAAAATCGAGGAAAATAAAATGTTAAACAATCAAGTAGTTATGATCTGTAACATTGTTTATTAATGAAACCGATTGCATAGTGAAGTACAACAAAAAAAACCTAGAAACTAATTAATAAGCCTAGAAGTTTTAATTATTGAATAAAACTAAATTTACGGATTCTATCGCGTTTATTTTACTTATTTTTAATTTTTGACGTTTCGGGTGCTTTACAGCACCCATGGTCACGGGGGGACTGAGATGTTTGACGTTCCAATGTCATTGTTAGCCCGGCTACCTTCAGTTTTGGAATACTAATTTTTGGTCCGATTTACGCAAAACGAACTTATAGTATCTTGAAGTCTTGCAGTTTGCTTGGGTTTGGGTTTAATTTTGTTAATTATGGGATCCCAAGCAGATGGCAGAACCCAACCATATTCTCTATTGAAATTAGGATGTTTTTTAATTTCAATAGCCTCACGTATCATCCTTGGTAGTAATCGGTATTCTTTTGCGAGGATTTGTGGTTTATCAAATCTGATGTAATGGTGGGGACGATCTTGAACATATTCACAGACTGCAGACTTCCCGGAGCGTCGGTGCTTCACGTCAGCTATATGTTCTTATTGCGTTATTGCGAAGTTCATTCCTTTCGATAATACTATTTTTGAAGCTCGCGGCCTTCCGTTCCACGAGGCGTTTCTCCTTTACCATGTAAACATTTTATATTAATAATAATAAATTCAAAAAACAAATATCCTCCCGAAAATAATTGTGGTATACAGTACAAATAGTTATACAGTGCAGGATACCAACCCGTGACCCACAGCACAATAGCCAAACGATAGGCCACTGCGCTACGTGGCCGTCAATTTTATCTCTTATTACCGGTACCGAGGTTTGCTTATTATACTCAGTTATTTGCCTTATTTTTAAACGAAAATAGATGTTGGTGTGTACGTTTATTCTCAATCATTCACAGGCTACAGGGTAGACTATGATTTGCTGATTTTTTTAAATAGGCTTAGACTGATGGCCGAGGGTCAAAAATTTAATCTAAAAAAAAGATAAATTTGTATCTTCTCATGTGTTACCTTCCTTGTGCTTGTCCTTCCGTTAGTATTGAAAAAAATATTATTTACCTATTCTCTTAAAAATACAACGTTTAATTTGCTGGAGTTCGAAAACAAATATGTTAAATTTTTTAAAAGCGAATGATGTAGTTGGTTTCTTATGTATTTTATTTCAAAGAAAAATCTCCAGCGAACTAAAACTAGTTCAAAAGAAGCAACTTTCAGAAGTTTTGCTCCCAAGTTTTACATATTCTTAAATTTATTCTAAAAGATTTAAAGTTCTAGGTTCAACAAAAATCATAAATTTAACTTAGACTTACTTAAATCGTATATAATTACTAAAATTCCACTTGAAATACTGTAGGATTAGTGTGATATTATTCAAATACTATCTGAAATAGGAATTTATCTTCAAAATACATTATTATTTAGAATTCCAATCTAGTATATAGATTTCAAGTAAAAGCAAAACCATCACTTTCGTTTTGGCAACTATAGTCCAAGGATATTTTAAGCTAATTTTAATAAGTTTCATGAAGTTTCATTGCGTTTAAATGGCTTATTATATTTCCCTTTTCGAGTGCTTTACAGCAGGCTTGGTTACGGTGGAACAGAGATGATAAATGTTCAAATGTCTTAGTTAAACACGGCTGCCTTCAATTTAGCAAGACTTCGAGATACAATAAGTTTTATCAGCGGAGTTCAAACCAAAAATTTATATTTTAAACCGAAGGTAACCATGGATAATTAAGAAATTTGAACAATAAACACCTCAGTTTCCCCGTAACCATGGCTGTTTAAGTACTCGAAAGGTCTGGAATATAAAATAAGTTAATTACGCGGAAACATCCGTAAAAAGTAGTTTAATTTAATGTGCAGTGTTCGCGTTAATATAAGAAATTAAAAATCAATATTGTTTCATGGGCTAAGTGACTCATAATATCATACTTGCACCCCGTACTTAGTTCAGTCACATTAGAAAAAAAGAAAGAAACAAGGAATAATTTTTATTCAATATATGCAATTTTTATTGCAAGTCATTTTTACTTTAACGCTGGTTCGGAAAAAACCTCTGTCCTGAGAAGAGCCGGCAATAACCCAGCAAGACTTTTTTTAAAGTAAATTTTACAATATAAAAGTTGTAGGTTTGTAAATATTTACAAAAGAAGACGGTGCAAATTTGTATGAAGCGTAGGCCTGGTTTTGTACAAGTAGAGTAATAAATTAAAATAATATATTACACCACTTTTGGTCGTTCAAATCCACGAATTTGGGTTTATTTCAGTGGTATTAACATTTTATCCTTACCAAAAACTGCAACACTAATGGTGAATTGATGTCGTTTTGACTTTAGCTGTCAACTATCATGTGGTTATTGATTCCTAGTGATTCAAAATGTGATTCTACAGATGTCCGATATCAACGAAATCAAAATCCCATGTAAACCATGAAGTCCATAAAACAAAAGCCGAGTCAAACAATCAATCGTCAAAGAAATCCAAAACAAACACAATAAACGCGTTGACGAGTTCGCAACTGCACGAACGAGATCGGAATAAAAAAATATCACACTACCAACATTATTTCATGTCTCAATTGGACTAAAGTCACTTTTGAGACATGGCATATAATTTTATAACTGGAAAGGTGCCATCTTGTAAAATCATCAAATATTGGGATTGCATTTTTATTTGTAGCAAGTCATTTAGTATGATTTATTCTCTTATTTTATTTTTAATAAAATCCCTGAATTTTTCGCTTTTTTACGGTATGGTGTACATAGACTGGATCTGAAATGGACCGTTTCCTTTATTATAGAAACGACTTGGAAGCGACCACCTCATTAGCAGGGATTAATATGAACCATATATTCATTTATATTATAATTTCCCGTTTGATAGTTTTGTTTAGTAAAATATATAAACTTGGTAAAAGAGAGACCTTGTATATTTTGCTAGGGCTTTGTTGTAATAGCATATAGATTGCCCCAGGAATGAACTACTGGCTCTGTGGAGTCTAGAAACTGGTATCACTAACTTGTGTTTGTTCCTAGTTTGTACAGTGTGTACATCAATTAATTTTTTACTAAAATTCTTTTTGGTATTGTGAGCGTATATAAGATTTTCGTAAATATACGGATCCCTTATCTCACTAAAAAGACCAAAGTTAATATATTTATTTCTTTGATTTTTTTCTCCAAGACTCTCTCGATTTTAAGTTGTAAATTGCTCTTATGACTCTATTTTAAATCAGCTGCCTTTCCCCATATCAAAATTCCATAAGACATTATGCTATGAAAATAACTGAAATAAACTAATCTAGATATCTAGATACTAGTGAGATCTCTAATCTTTTTTACAGTATAGGTTGCAGAGCTTAGATTGCTTGCTAGTTTTGATATATGGGTGCTTCACTGAAGCTTTGCGTAGTGAGCGATGCCAAGGAAAACAGTGGATTCAACCGGGTTCAGTTCTTACCCGCTTAAAACATATTGGTTTTCAGATTTTTAACATTTGGTGTTGTAAATTTAACACAGTTTTATTTTCGTTTAAATATAGCTCATTAACGTCAAACCATTGCACTAATTGGGTATATCGTTAGTGACTTTGTCACTTTTAAATGACGTTTAAGTTTATAAAATCAAGGAAGTATCATCAGTAAATAATATTTTATCTTCTTAAAAAGACTGGCTAGCCTTCCCTTGATGTTGCAGTTGTTTATGGGAGTGGTGGACACCCAACTCTAGGTCAACTTTGCGCTGGTTTGCCCCTCTTATATAAAAAAAGTGTTCCTAATAACGGTTACTGTTATCTGTTGTTTAGAGTATTTGAAGTGTGAGCTCATAAGCAACACGGACTTCCGGCGGACCGGAGCGGAGTAGCAATAGCGTAAACCACAAAAACAACAAAAATCAACGCACACAAACACAATCGTGTGTCACTACGATACTAACACATAACAACTGAAACAATTAACTAACAATTTCACACTCACACACACATTTCAGTGTAACACAGAACAGCTTTTTAGCAACACCATTTTCCTTACCTCTAGAAGAATTACTACAACGGAGAGTTAAGTCCTAGTACTCGTTGAATGACTTAGGCGAAATTACTTCAGTGAAATTTATATTGCACAAACGAATGGGAGGAGAGTTTCTCGATATATATTCAATTCCAACTCGCCACCATTAATACGACGCTCCGCTAAAATTATGTAACCTATCGCTCACTTTTGAATCAACCGATGTTTAATACACGCGCCAACAAGTTTAAAAAGAGGTGAATAGTAATAATTTGACAAATATTACATAAATATGAAATATAGCCCATATCGTCCCGTGGGTGTCGTAAAAGCGATAGAGAGAAATTTGAAAAGGAGATAAGCAGCAGTATCTTCCTGATAACAGCTCTAAGTTATAAAAAGCGGCGATTGCCAACCCAGCTGTCAAGCAGGACAACTATGGAGAAATAGCTACCTCCTGTGAGACAACCTACAGGGGAAATCAAGTTCAGCAGTGGAGTATGATGGACAAAATATAGTGTTCGCGACGGCCTAATAACGTTAAGAAACAAAGTTATAAAGAATATTGTTTATTGTATTAATAATGAAATTACTGATAAAACGGTGAAAACGTGTATTAATATAGTTGTTTAGCATATTTATAACTCTTAATATATTTGTATAGAATGTCGTTTTGATAACAATTAATGTAAACAGCTTTTATTATATTAAGAAAAATCGACCAATCACAGCGCGTCTTATCGTAGAACTCTTTAGAAGTTTTTTTAATTAACTGCGTAATAGTTCATACTAAAAATAATGAAAATAATTTTATGTTCTAAAAGAGTTATAGATATGACATTGAATTAGCATAAGGCTTATAGATTACAGAAGTGTAGGAATATTTTGTATAATTAAACGCATTTGATAGTTATATAAAAATTAAAGAATTAATGTACCTCCAAATATTATGAAAATTTGGGACATTTCGTTTAATAACTTTTTTACAATGTTAATGTTTTTAGTAACCTTTATGATATACTAATAAAGTACCGGACTACCAATTTAATGATGTATAGCATGTTAGTGTAGCAATTCGTTTTGTATAGAGAATATTACAATTTATGCCATTTGTATAGTGAAATGTTTATGCAATAAAGAGGCAAAACGGAAAATGGCAAGCAGCTCACTGTAAAGTATTGCTAAAGTCTACCTTAGGGACTCGGGACCCAGTACCAGTAGTAGTGTGAAGAACTACCAGTGACAAGTGAAGTGAACTGAGTGGTATCCGGTGGTAGCTGAAGTGACTAGTAGCAGTATATAGTGAATAGTGAAAGTGTTAGCTAGCCGAAAAAGGTCGTAACTGATATTCGCAGTTACATATAGTGAAAGTGTTAGCTAGCCGAAAAAGGTCGTAACTGATATTCGCAGTTACATATAGTGAAAGTGTTAGCTAGCCGAAAAAGGTCGTAACTGATATTCGCAGTTACATATAGTGAAAGTGGTAACTGATATCCGCAGTTACACAAGTGATAAAATCAGCTAGTTTAGTTGATAATAGCTGCTAGTCAGTAGTGTTAGAAAACCAGCTACTACCAATAGATATTTGATACCACCGTACAATTTAAAGAAATCTTTTGAAAAATACAGTGACCAACCTATAGTGAACAACCGTAGTTCAACCGTGGTCAATAGTTATAAAATTTCGCGACTAATTAATCAGTCGAACCGCTAGCCACTACCTAGCTATTTGTATTTATTAATCGTGCATTTTGATTTCAACCTCAGTCCACAATATTTCAGCGGCAACCACAAAGACGGAGTGAGAACCTATAGGTGTAGGACGTGAGCGACTCGCGAAGTATCTTCGACAACATTTACTCCGGAGAGTTTCGCCCGTTCGGCACATATAGATCAAAAATTATAAATTATAATTGGAGTGTCTTGTTATGTAATTTATGATTCGTTTAAATTTTTACTTTTAGAATGAGACTTTATTATAAAAGGTAGGTTTGTGGCTTAAAAATTAATTGAAATTATTAGGATGATATCAAAAATATATGACCATACGTTTTAGATACCCCCTTTTTGAATTCATTATTTTGGATAGTTTTTCCCGGTACAGGTATCAAAACGTCCAATTCTTAACAGAGACCTCCTCATAAATTGCCTTGTAGGGTATCTTTGCCACAGTAGCCATATTCAGCAGGCGGGTTGGCGAGCGTATTTTTTAGTATTTAGCTGTAAATAAAAGACGCTGCTACATGTCTCCTATTTTGTTTTCCTCTGTCACCTGTTGCCTCATTCACGGGATGACATGGGGTAGTGGATATTTTACCTAGCCACTACGCGGTCAAAACTGCAACTACACGACCAACACCGCCAAAATGGCCAACACCGCCAGTACACGGTTAAGGTTCCATTTTTCCACTACCAATAAATTACATGAACTTCGTCTGTTATCTACAATATGTTATGTAAAGTAATTGTTGTAATTTATCATTATCAAATTCAAACAGTGTAGATTACGACTTTTTAATCTGCACTGTTTTGTTATATATTATAAACTTTTCCCTAGCGAATTATATGCACTAAAAACGAATTTTGGTAGTTAGCGCTCGTAAATTGATAAACCATAAAATAAAACTAAGATTCTATCTGAGTGCCAATGTAGAAACTGCAATGAATGAGAGCTACATCTTCATTTTCATTTTGTCTGATAAAATAAACTAAACGTTTACTTAAATTGAATCGTTTCTTGTTACTGTAAATAGACTTTTGATCAATTAAATGTATGTATGTTTAAAATTGCATCAGACTATAAAATACTCAGATGCTTGACCGTAAGGTTACATAGGTGGCCATAGAATTTTCTCCGATAGATAACTATCTGTAATTTTTTCGACGAGAAGTCTGCGCACATAAAATAAATGGTTTATCACTAAGTAACTTACACATAATAATTAAAACAACAAACCAACAATTTCACATACAGGTATGAGTAAATATGACGTATAATATAATATAACATTATCACTCCTTGATAAATCTGCATATTCTAAGAGCGAGCGAGCAGCCTGTGTTGATAAGCAAATCCGAAACAAAACGACCATTATTATAGTAATTTTAAGTTGAATAATATGAAGTAAATAGCAATAACGTGGTTAAAAATTAATAACATATACGCCATACTTTGTAAATTTGATGTGGCAGATCACATTTTGTAGTAAAAAACTGAACAATTCGGAATTTTCGTAGGACGATGATTCAAACGCGCAACTAGATTAAGTCTAACTCTTATAAGCAGTATGGCTGCAACTAGTTTTATTGTACACATAAGAACGCGTGTACACGTTTTTATAATTTGACAGAGAGAAATGTCTTCCTATGGCTACTTCCCTCTTATCAGCCGGTGGCCCGTATTGCTCCATGTAAGGTTATAATTAAATTTATAATAATATTAAACCAGATATCCTTTTAATCTATACACCTTAAATAACGTAATCTTAAGTTGAATAAAGGCGCTCCTGCTTTGAAAGAGGACTTGCTGCTCGTAGCTCTCAAGCAAATTGACGGTTTCAGTACCAGACGTCTCGCACCTTGCATACTGGTGCCCGAAGTAGATCTGAACATTTTACGTCTAATGGAAACGGGAAAGCTGTTTCACCATCTGTTGGAAGTCAAAATATTTATTTGGTATTTCCTACAATAGCCTATTTTGACACCCATGAAATTAATTATTTACATTTATTTACATTGGCCGTGTAGTGGCAGTTGAGAATATCCATTACCCCATTTCTTCCCGTGGGTGTCATAAAAGGCGACAGAAGGGAACAGGCAGAAGATGGGCAGCAGCATCTACCTTATAACAGCAATTATATAACAAAAAACTGCAGTTGCCAACCCGCTCAACAAACGTGGCAACTATTGCAATATACCCCCCATGAGCAACGAGGCAAATAGGTGGCCCCCAGTCCCCGGCGGCCCAGCCATTCCTGGTTACGGTGGCAAACATGGTAACGGTGGGGCAGGGGGTAAGAATCTTCGATGAAGGTCACACAGGTTTAGGCACCAAAGTCTGCATATCCTGATGAGGAAGTGGAGGAAATATATGAGGATATTTCTAAAGCCATGCATTCCTCCAAAACCCATTATACTATGTTAATGAGAGACTTAAACGCAAAGCTAGACACAAGAAAGAGCGGTGAGCTGAAGTTAGGGAAATTTGGGATATGCAACGAAGCCCAAGGGGCAGCAGCTGGTCCACTTCATGGAGAAAGGGGGACTATTTATGATGAACTCTTTCTTTAAGAAGCGGCACCATAGAAAGTAGTCTTGGTCAAACCCGGCGGTTCGACAAAAAATGCGATTGACTTCATGATGACGACTATACAACAACTGGTCAGTGATGTCTCGGTGATCACACGGGTGAAAACTGGCAGCGATCATCAAATGGTTAGAGGCACACTGAACCTAAACATTATGATGGAGAGGTCTCGTCTAATGAAGTCAACGCTTCTTACCCCTCGTGCTCTCATCCAAAAACCCGAGACCTTTTACCTCGAGCTACAAAACCGTTTACAGTGACCAGAAGATTGCAATACAGTGGGCGATATGAATGACAAGCTTGTGAAAACTGTCCATACCGTTGGAGCTAAGTTCTGCATAACCCACCACAGAAGAACACAAAAACTCTCCGATCACACTCTTAATCTCATGGCTGTTAGACGATAGATGAAGCTGCAGTCGTTAACAGATTTGACATCAAACAGGCAACTGAACAGACAGATCTCCAATTGTATGCTGCGGGACTTACACAACTTCAGTACAGCTCGTATTGAAGAAGTGATTGAGCGGAACCAGGGCTCCAAAGACTTTATCAGAAATCTGTCTGCCGGAAAGAACCAACTTCCAAAGCTGAAGACTGACTGTGGCAGCATAGTTTCCGCGATACCTGAGATTTCATGTTTGATTAAGAGGTGCTATCAGCAGCCATACATATTATTGTTAGAACCACACGCAAGTGTGAGTAACTATCCTAGAGCAAGTCTTATCCGAAACTATTCTGATGATATCCTGGACGTAAGCTTAGCGAGATTAGAATGACTCTCCAGCACTTTAAAAACGGCATGGTCTCGGAAGTCGGAAGTGTAGCTTCTTAAAGCAGGTTGAACACCGGTACTTATGGTTCTTCAGAAGCTCTTTAACCGGTAAGCTCGCAGGGTCAACGTTATTTGACACTCCTTTACGATCACAAGGTCGACGTAATTTGACATTCTCGTAAGATCTTGCAAGATCTTGCAAGATGCTTGGTGAGAAATTGCAATTTTTTTGCTAACTTGCGAATTTTGCTATTTTTGCACATTGAGACAATATTTATGTATAAAACTTACAGGAATTCTTTTTTGAATGTATAAGCTATCATATTAAATAGTTTTAAATTTTAAAAAAATTAAAAATTTAGACCTTCAAAGTATAGTAGTAGTAGATACTTTACTTTTATCACGAAAATACTAATAAAATAATTTCTACACGTTTTTTTTTTGAGAAATCTGTACGAAAATGTTTGGAAATATGTGTATCTCTATGCTTTGTGTGTTTATATTCGTTACTCATCAAAAAATCAGAAATTCACTATTTTTTGTATGAATTTTGAAACAATGTTTATCTAATTCTTTGTGTGAATTGAAAATAAATAAAACGTCAAGTTATTTGAAATATGTTAAAAAATTATTCATCTTTATATTTTCTACTAAAAATAAATGAGATTGGGAAAAATAACACATTTATTTGCCTAACCACGAAAACGAAACTTTTCGATTTCGAAGCATTTTTTGCGCTTACTGTTCATTTTCATGCTACAAATTATATATTTACGTGTTTGTTATATTACAAGGAATACACAAAAGTATAATACTTACCTTTTCATTTAAATAAAACACAGAAAAACGCAGAAATTACTAAGCAATATTTTGCGCACTAGTGGTGTGAAAAGCCGTTACTTCAGAATGAATTTTTTTTTTAGGTGACATTGACAGGTTATGTTACAAAATTAAGGAGTATATCTTTGTCTTTGTCTGTATTATACATTTTATCTTTGTTATAAATTGTAATAAACATCCTTTTTTTATACGGTAGTACTTGAAACCATTTGAGTCACACAAGTGTGTCTCTCTCAAGCGGGCGTAAGTTATTTATAGCGGGCATTATCTTAAACTATAGGATTTACATAAAATAGTTTCGATGAAAACTTATTTGATTAGCAATTTTACACAAATATGAACCTAAAACATGGAAAAAGAAATCAGGAGATGAGCAGCAGGTTTTTCCTAATAACGACCTAAAATAACAATAAAACCACTTGCTACGCCTGGCATCTATGACAAATATTCCCCTATCCTACGACACAATCTATGGGAGAGGCCTATGATCAGCAATGGACTTTAATAGGCTGTAACGATAACGGTAAAAATCTAATACATTATTTTTTGAAGTTTGATGCAAAAACAATTCATAAAAATTTTTTTGTTACATTAAAACCACCTTAAAACAAAATTCATAGGTGATGAAACTTTTGTAACTTGAAGTTAATACATATTCAATTGAATCCTAAGTAAGGAGTCATCAAAAACAAAACTTATTTGACTTTGTCGTGGGTCCGGAGTAGGACATTTAAATTCTTCAAAAACCTCCAAACGTTCAAATATCATATTTTGGTTCAAAACCGATTAGGAGAACATCACATCCCATGATTTTTTTATTCTTGTATAAAATTGTGTAGCTTTTTGTATGAGTATTACACCAGAAAACTTCATAAAATATATTCAAAATTGCCTTTATAGTAGAAATAATTCGTATTATCTATTGAATCTTCCTTTTTATACGAAAAAAAAAACGCTTCGCAAATTAGGAGTCGTTTTAGTAAAGCAAATCTCCCTTAGTGTCCTCAGCGCTTCGATAGTAGACAGAACACGTGCACGACGTAATTTTATACGTGAATCTGGAAAAGGAGAGAAAAGAATACGAAATATGAACTGATTACCACAAAAAGAAAAATTAAATTTGTTAGATTTGAATTTTAGGTGGTTGCTGTGATTTAAAAAAAAATAAATGAGCTTGCTAGTATCATAACTGTGAAATTATTTGTTTGAGTGTTTGCTTGTCTTTTTATCAAACGTAAACATCTGGTTGGATTATTGTGAAATTTGACATATATTACTATTGTTTACGCCAAGTTGTGGCATTTGAAGCTTGCAAGGCGCGTCCCGGGTGAGGAACCGGTTAGCGGGTTGCGCGGGGGGAGTATTCACTTGCGCCGGCGTCAGGAATGGGCAGAAGTCGGCAGGAATCTTTTGAGCGCTGAAGCCACGCCGGTGAGGGTCGCGGGATTAGACTAGAACATTGGATTTGCGCGACGCCCGGGTCGCTTAGAGGTCGCGAGTTTTGATAACAATTACGGCGTCGAATAAAGACAGCCTCCATGGTGTTGTATTTTGTCGTTAATATACGTGACAACGAGGCTTTTTTGATTTTTGAATTATTGAATTAACTTAGATTGCTATTAATTTGCATCGACGAGTGGCTCGTGTTGTTATTTTTGTAAGAAGGAATTTTGCTTTGTCGCGTGGGACGCTAAACTTTGTGATCCGGAGGAGATCGAGTTCCCTCCGATTATATTTGTGCTAAGTGACGTCGGGCTTTAGTTTCAATAGCGGCTAATACCCTCTGGAGTGATTGCACAAGAGAAGCTGGGCAGCGAATGCGGTTTTGCTATCTGATTATATCGGTGACGTCAGGTTACATTATACACTTTCCTAAACCATTTACTTGCCCCTGACGCCACCTGGTGGTAGACCCTACTTCTGGAATTCGGTAAGTTTTGTGTTTGCGTATCTAGCCGTTATAAATTAATAATCCATAGGCCATTTTAGGCCCAGCCCTCTAGTTACTCGTCGAGTTGGACTGCTATGCTATACGTACATAATGTTTATATCACACCGGTTCTGTCAAGAAATCTGTCAGGACTAGTCCCACCCTCTTACTAATTTCTGTCCATGTTCGGAAAGTTTAAAGAACACGTGCCATTCCATTCTATTTGTGAGAGCTACTAAGAAATCGAAAAACGTGAGAATACCTGCAATACCCAGCTTGCTATATTTGGAGAAATTTTAAGTTCATTAAAATGCATTAGAACGTCATTAAAAAGTATACTATACAATGGAAATGTGTGGAATACGATAGAGTTCAATAGAATAAGACAGAATAGAGAGTATTATAATATAATATAATTTAATCACAAATATCTAAATAATAAGACAATAGAAGTCGTAATAGCGCGTGACCTTGTCGCCGCACATGTGACTTGTAGGGCGTTGTAAATTTTCTAATAAAGTGATTAAATTTCATAAATAAGTACTTAGTGTTTTAAATAATATTTTTAAATTTCCGCTAAGAAAACTGAAAATTTTCAAAAATGGGGAAGTTTTTGGTTTCACCCGGATTTTTGAAAATTGAGTCTTCTGCTATTCCGACTAGTTTCACGTGGATTTCCGTATGGATGTATGTGTGTGTGTGTGTGTGTAAGTATGAAACCTTTTTAAATGTGGAATAGATTTGGTGTTAACATGGACTGATTCAGACGAGTAAATTTTGAAAAATCTTTAAAAAAAATTAATAAAATAATTTAAAAACTGTTTTTCAGGAATAACTTTTAAACGGATTCACCGATCGCTTTAAAAAACAAACCTACTCTTAACCTCAAAAATTACGTCGAATAAAAATAAAAATCAGTTCATTTGTTCGTGAGATATCGAAGGAGAAATAATTAAAAAAACGTTTTTTTTTTTTTTAACATAACTTCGAGATTTTGCAGCATAATTTAGTAAAATTTGGAGCGCTTTGCATTTGAAATTAGCGGGAAGTTCCACGGATGGCCTGCAGGGTCAACTAATTTTTTTTAATGACATATAATTAAATTAAATTATTCATCTCCAGTTCTACGATTGTCTCCAAAAATATAATTGTTTTCATATTCCAATATCCATTGATTCTTAAGCTATTTCATGTCTTCGAGTACAAAAGCTAAAAGTAGCGATGGATTTATAGTAACGGCAATAAACAAACTTGTTACGTACGTAAATTTCCTAGAACACAGCCGCAGGAGTCGAGCGCGAGTCAGTGACGTGACACTACTATTTTATATCGATAATTTATTATCTTTGGCTTACCAAGTTTTGCCAAAACTAGAATGAAATGTGATTTTTCGTTAAATATTTATTTATACCTTTCCATTTTTTTTCTTCGTAATTATTTTATACCGTTACCGTTTATCAGCGATTGTCTGTTTGTTTGTACTATTAAATTACATGATAAATTTTTATGTAGTTTTAATATATCGTATAGACAAGAAATTATATTTTAAGGATAGTAGACCAAATGGTCTAAAATATATAACGATAAAATGATCGGTTCGATCTGTAAGAAACCGGGAAATTGAAAAATAACAAACAACAGAAAGTCAGTTACAGATCTTTACAACTAATAAAAAACGATAAATATGTCACCCATGCATATATTTATTTGTTTGCAGTTAGTATAATGTTGTATTAACTTTATTTATACCTCTGATTATTTTATACAATGCTATTATACCAGGTTTCCAAAAGATCCGGATATTAAAGATAAATGGATATACCTATTCTTAACGTTTTATAATATACCCTTTTCTCTAATTATAAAATACCTAAAAGCTAAAGCTAAGACTAAAAGCGTCTATTACTGAGACACTTTCGGTTAATTCGTCTTTCGTCGTTGATCGTCCAGGAATCTCTTGGTGTGAGATCCCTGGACGACCAACAACGCTTAATAAAAAGTTATCGATACGTGCGTTGCGCTGCACTATGCCCAAGTGAGAGTGAGTGCGCAATGTCATTCTCTGTTTTCGGCAAACGTTAATTATTGAACCGAGTGGCTAAGCCTGCTGAGCTTTTGCGTTTTTATAAAATATTCTTTAACGAAATAGTTTATGGTTTAATCTTAGTTGCATGAATACTAGAGATATGTGTAGGCGTAATTGTGTATTTATTGTTTGTCTATGTGTGATAGCTGCGAACCGGTGATAACCGTCCCGATATTAAAAGAGAGTAGAAGGCATTTTTAGTGCCTCATTATTTATATTTCTGTGAATTCAATAGTCATATTTGCCACGTGAGGGCTGGAATTTCAACTAACTTAATCAATGACCACCAGAGCTCTAGTTTTCTTCAATAATGGAGACACTATTTCGTAGTACTAGTATAGGGCCGCCACCATAGAGCGAGAATCGGGGCATGTTCGAAGATGACGTCCGGACCTAAAAGCAGACGCGCCGTCAGCGGCTCTCTGCTTAGCAGGTGGGAGTAGCAAGCAAGAGTTGGGGAATCTGAAGATATTACAGTCAATCGTTGGATTGGGGCAGGGTTGGTTGATGCTTTGTATATTAGTGCAGTTGGAAAATTGTTTAAACATTTTGTTGTTTCAAAAATAAATATCAGAAAAATATTTATCAAAAGCGGCAACAATGTTTTGAGCTTGTTAATAAATTAGTAACTCTCGTATCTTTTGTCCTATTTTTAACATTCTAAACAGTCCATATTTCCCTTCATAGCTCCGTAATCGATTGACCTACCTTAAATCTCCAGATGCATAAGATCTCATCTTTTAACCCTCTTAAAATTCCCATCCTTTAAAGTTCATTCATATTCCCGTACATTCTCTGTATATGAAGTAGGATTCAAAAATTCGTTTCCTCCTCCTATTGGAGAATTCAAAATAGTGACATTGTTCAAACAACTAGTAAAACAACATTATTAATCTACCTGTCTTCTATGTAACGTTCATATCATTGATATTTCCTGTACTTTTTTATTATATCGTATATATTTTTATATTTAATTATGACTGTATACAGGGTTACTTCGCAATAACCGGCCTAAGGAGACAATCATTTTTACTTACTAGAAATATTAATGACCCTTAATGGTATAACACAAAAAGATACCAAATTATAATAGTAAATGACCTATTAATTTTTGTGTAAATCTAAAGAGAATCAAGAAATCTGAAAAAAAAAAAGAATTGTTTTGATATTAGTGTTCTGGATATTGTAATATGTGGATAAAATGCTTGTAAAGAATTATTTTGCAGTTTGTATAAAAAGAAAAATATTTTTAAATTTTAAATACTTAACCGTATTGAATAAAACTATTATTTATGGATTTTATCGCGTTTAATTACTTTTTTTTTTGCTTATTTTTACTATCCTGACGTTTCGGGTGCTTTACAGCACCCATGGTCACGGGGGGGGGGGGACTGAGATGTTTGAAGTCCCAATGTCGTAGTTAGTCCGGCTACCTTCAGTTTCTGATAATTAATTTTTGGTCCGATTTACGCAAAACGAACTTACAGTATCTTGAATTCTTGCAGTGATATGCTTGGGTTTGGGTTTAATTTTGTTAATTATAGGATCCCAAGCAGATGGCAGTACCCTCTCGCAGCAGCGCGCGCTCGACTTTACTAAATTTCGATTTATTACTAAAAAGAGCAACCACTGACAAACTGTATGTTTAACCTCTCAATCCCTGGCGGTCTCACGAGATCACGGCAATATTCCTATTTCTAAAAGTGTTAGCTAATATCATATCACATGGTTCAAAGTGATCGTGGAATGAAACGCTATTTTATGATTGACTTCCTAGTAGACATGTTTACACTACAATGTACATTCCTCGATAAATCAAATTGAAGTTAATGTTACACGAAGTCCTTACCTACTGTTTTTCGTTACTATGATCTCCAACGTATAATATTTACTCACAGAATATTTTTGATAAACAAACTAGATTCACAGCACATATTAGGTAACACGCCGGGATTTCCTGTGTCTACTTATTAAACTCTTTGGCCGAGACCCACAGATTAGATTAGAAAGAACAATGACAAGTGACAATTTTTTCTTATTAAGTAACGTATATTATACGTGATAGAGCTACGATGCAGCTGTATTATTAGTAGCATGAATAGATCGGCTTGGTCGGATTAAGACCACGATCTCACAGAATAACAGCGTAAAATAGCAGCTTATAGCGTTTAGTAAGGGGTTATGTATGGTGAGTGGTTCAAACGAGGCATTCGATCTTAGTCTTCAGGGGTGACAAAGCATTGCAACGCATACATTTTAATTTCTAATCCAGGTTAAGTAAAAGTTCTATAAGCCACAGCATCCACTTAATGTCAGGTAAATTGTGTGCTCATTTGACATCCTCATTTTATAAAAAAAATAAGAAAAGACATTTTTGGATGCGTTCATAAATATATATTTGTTGCGTTCAAACCGTGGTTGAAACCAAGTATAATACGACCGTTTGTTTTTGCGTCCGGCATTAACAAAATATTAAAATGTATCGCTAGTTATTCATGGGTGGCGGTAGTCACTTAACATCAGGTGAGCCGCATGCTCGTTTGCCCCCTCTTTTATAAAAAAAGGTCTTGATTTAGTCTGATTCCATAAGTTTTTGAATCGATTCGTCGAACCGATATAATATTTTATCACTAAATATTCAATTTTTTGATTAATCAATTTCTTATCGATATGAAAAGGACAATGATATGCTTAAAGAAAAAAATGTTATAAAAGAAATGAAGAAAGATCTGTAGAACAAATTATAGACGAAACTAGTAACATTGCTTTTAAATCAAAATTGACAAGTTTTAGGAAAGAAGATTTTAAGGTCCAGAAAACATCTTAATTAAAATTCCCTCAATAGAAAAGTACTAATTTTATCAAAAATAAATATGAAAGAAAAAAGAAGAGTACGAGGAAGTCCAGGCCCAACCACATCTGTGAGCTAACAACATCTTCGAGTGTCAGAGCAGCAGAAAGAAGTTAGGAGTACAACGAGCGATTAGCCAAGTACCGTAGCAGGTACAAGACATATCTCGAAAGCGCCGAATGCAAGTCAAATTACATAATTGTATGGATGTCAAATTATATTATACATATGTCAAATTATGTTATTACTTATTTAATTTTATACAAAGAACTGGGGAAAAAAATTTAAATCATTCATTAAAAAGTAGGAAAAACATTAGAACTATTATTAGGAAAATTCAAAATGATGTATTATACCGCAACAATTAATCGGTAAATAGCTACTTAATAACGATAATAATAATATTTGTTTTGCAACAATATTATACAATGGTGTTCAAGTATAATTAGTTCTGCATGTTCTATCATAGTAATGTGTAAATATCAATGTCAAGTAATTATAACAATATTTACCAAAATTTTAACAACATATAAATTATTCAATTGATATGCTAACTAATTAAATAGGTAACATGTGAGAGAAAATACCAATGTAAGATTATCATTATAGCTCAATGTGTGTACTTGTTATAATAATTAATTATATACTATAAATTACAAATGTTACAACCACTTATTATCATTAATTTGTTTCTGTATTTATGTCAAATTTATTAATTCCTTATGTTAAATTTCACATAAGGTAATATTCAAAAAAAATATTACTTAGAACGTCGTTATCGTATAATTTCTCTTAATAAAGAACAACAATAACATATACATGTACATAAACAACTACATATTCTTGAATGGAGTACACATCATAATAAAAACGGAAAGGGAAATTGACTAGAAAATTGCTATTCTATAAAGTATGTATGTCGCCGGGCTAAGAGAGTTTTTAGTAATTATGTTTCTAAACATAGTTTCGGTTGACAAAAATATTATCCATTTTGTACAAAAATAAGCAAGGATGTATTAAAAAGGTGTGAGGAAAGAAATAAAAAAGTGTTAAAAAGTGGAGTACGAATGATTGAGTAGCTAAGTTTCGTCAATATTGGACTGATTACCCAAATATTTGATAACGCTTAAACTAGTAGTATTGAAATTTAGGAGCGAGAATTATGCATGAAATAGAAATAGAAATAGAAACTTTTTTATTCAATGTAGATTATAAAAATACTTATTGAAAATCACTTTTTTAATTTACCATGAAAAGAATAGATATAAAAGAAAAATTGGCCTTGATAAATAAGTAATGGGGAGATACGGGAACGTCCATCACTGGTATAACATAGAGTCTTCGAGATGTTTTGGTGATTGGATCATAAAATCAGGATTAACGGGTACTAGGGAACAATACCTTCAGTATAAGTGATGTACATGAGTTTACTCATATTAGTACTGTTAAGAACCAGAGAAGTCTTAAATTTTTTACCCTTAATAATGGTACATAGGGGACCTTCATTGAATCATCGTGTCAACTTAGTTTTCCTCCATGACAATTGTTGGAGTCTTTTTTAACAACTTAAACGTAGACCGCAAGGTTGTGCGCACAACCCAAGGTACACTTTTACCTTGATATAAATACGATAAAAAGTTTATGTACCAATAAAATTAAATGAATGTTACGAAAGTGTATTATAATATCCAAGTAAATGGGGGGCCCATATTTATAAAGTATCTGCGTGATAAATATCATGTAATAAAATATAAATGAAATGAATTAACACTCCGATTCCCGGTATCTAAAAGATAAATAAATATTAAGTAAATAGAGATAAATAGACGTCTAAAGGTCCAAAATGTTAAGAAAAAAAAGAAAGGACGTACAAGAATTATGGAAAAAAGATAATAAGGGGATTCCCATCTAAATCTATAGTGTTGGATAGGTGGTTATTTTTTATTTTTGTGCTAGGCCTATTAATGTACCCAAAATACCACTAACAAGGTACTCATGTAATAACTATAGGGATTGATGCACATAAATAAAACTATTAATCAAATACAATAAACACATTTTCACGTTATTATCTTACCACATTTCATAAGAACATACTTACGAGATTTTTTTTTTTCATATTTAGACACATTAATTCATATTTACAACAACGCTAATTGAATTTCTTTTTTTGTTATGTGTTTTTTATATAAAATTTGTACATTTAAAATTATATTTGCTTTATAGTTTGCTTAATAAATAAAGCCCAAAGTGTATCGACGCACTATTATAAATTTATAAACGTATAAAGAAAACAAAACTTAAATTATGTTACCTGCTTAAAATGTAATTGTCTTTTCTGATGTTAATAAATATTTTGTTAAACAAACTTTTGATGTGTATATAATAGTGTATTTTTAGATAAATATTTATCTTAATTTTGATAAAAATATATTCCTTAGAAGTCATGAAATAATAAGTTTTCGAAATTATAAATAACTTAAATAATATATATTTGTTAATTTACCTATGTAAAATTATTATAAAAATTGAATGTAACAATCTATATTTAGAGATATAAACTATTAGGCAAGAGAAATTAATTTTATTCACCATATCATTTTAATGAATTGATAAAACTAGATATATACTACGTAATCGGGAAAACGTTCCCATGAACGTACTTAGAAATTAGAACCGCTTACGCGGCTGAGATTTTAAGTTGTATTTTGATCCCTGTAGTTTGTTAATGATTACGATTATGTTGCACTAGGACTGCCGTGAGACAAAACGGGTAATATTAAACGACTATTTTTTGTTAACTAACGGTCACGCCGGTATAGGCGAATGATAAACAATACAATGAAAAGATTCTTTTGATCGGGGTTACGGCAGGATGTTACGAATTATATAAATCGACGTGACGATTGTTTTAAAACTTAAACAAATAAATAATCAAAATAACCAATAGTTATAACCGATACTTGATAATATTCTGCATTGTATAGATTTTTTTTAGATTTAAAAGGGCCTTTATGTAAGAATAGTGTTAGTGATGTTTATATACTCACACTATAGTGTGATTTAAATAAGTGTGTTGAAGGTTATCTACCTAAAAATAAGGATACTATTCTGACTGTATTGGTTTTTTACCTTTAAGATTTATTAAGGTTTTAATTGAAAAATATAGTTTAAGTTTAAGGAAATAATAATATTGTTAACAGACTTATATACACCTTATAATATTTTGATAACTATATATTTTTTAAATGTGTTTTCACGTCTAGAGAATTAATAGTTAAATATGAAAATTTAAAATGTTATGCAGTTATGATAGGCGAACTAAAAGTATTTTAAAACAAAAACTTAGAGAATCAATACAATTACATACGCAAAGAATTTGATGATTGTTTAATAAATTTAAATACAGAGATAGATAGTTATTTTTTTTTAAATTACGGTGATTAAAATATTTTATTTTTATTTTATTATGTTATAACTATAAGCATTTTAATGTTTTAAAATAGTGTAATTTTTTTAGATTTGTTCCACTAAGTTTTAATTCATTGAAAAATTTTTTTTGAAATTCTATTTTTTTTATTCCGATGATATCCCAGACGTCAGTCTAAGCGACATTAGAATGGCTCTCCAGCACCTTAAAAACGGCAGGGCCCCAGGCGAGGATGGAATTACAGCAGAGCTTCTAAAAGTGGGTGGAAAAGTGGTACTTGAAGTCCTTCAGAAGTTCTTCAATTCCGTCCTCCACGGTGGCACTACTCCGGAGGCGTGGAGCAGAAGTGCGGTGGTCTTATTCTTTAAGAAAGGCGACAACGCTCTTTTGAAGAACTACAGACCGATTTCCCTTCGGAGCTGCGTCTACGTGCTGTTTTCGAGAGTCATTACGAATCGTCTCGCACGCAGACTTGACGACTTCCAGCCTCCCGAACAAGCCGGTATGCGAAAAAGCTTCAGTACCATAGACCACATACATACCCTGCGGCAGATTGTACAGAAGACCGAAGAGTACAATCTGCCACTTTGCCTGGCGTATGTGGACTATTGGAAAGCCTTTGATTTCGTCGAAATTTGGGCGGTGCTATAGTCCCTTCAGCGGTGCCAAGTTGACTGTCGATATATCAAAGTGCTGAAGTGTTTGTACAGTAGAGCTACGATGGCTACCGAGTACAGAACCAGAGCTCGAAACCTATCCAACTGCAGAGAGGTGTAAAACAGGGTGACGTTATATCCCCTAAACTCTTCACCGCTGCTTTGGAAGACGTTTTCAAGCTACTGGACTGGAAAGGATACAGTATTAACATCAATGGCGAGTACAAAACTCACCTTCGATTTGCCGATGATATAGTCCTTATGGCAGAATCGCTTGAGGGCCTAAGCACTATGCTCAATGACCTCAATAGTGCCTCCCAACGGATAGGTCTTAAGATGAACATGGACAAAACAAAGATTATGTTTAATGTCCATGTCACACCTATGCCGGTATTTATTGGGAGCACTATGCTCGAAGTTGTTGACGAGTACGTTTACCTGGGACAAATAGTCCGACTAGGTAAGTCCAACTTTGACCAAGAGGTCAATCGACGGATTCAACTGGGCTGGGCAGCGTTCGGGAAATTACGACACATCTTCTCGTCAGGTATACCTCAATCTCTAAAAACTAGAATGTACAACCAGTGCGTGTTGCCACTGATGACTTAAGGACCTGAGACGTGGTCTATCACTGCTGGCCGTATGAGGACGCTCAAGGTCGCTCAGCGAGCTATGGAGAGGGCTATGCTCGAAATTTCTCTGCGTAATAGACTCAGAAATGAGGATATCCGCAGTAAAACTAGAGTGACCGACATAGCCCAACGGATTAGTAAGATGAAGTGGCAATGGGCCGGCCATATAGCTCGAAGAACCGATAACCGATGAGAAAGAAAGGTTCTCGAGTGGCAGCCTCGTACCGGTAGGCGTAGTGTAGGGCAACCCCCCACTAGATGGAGTGACGACTGGTATGATATGCAGGAAGTCGATGGATGCAGGTGGCTCAGGACCGTGCTTTGTGGCATTACTTGGGGGAGGTCTATGTTCAGCAGTGGACTTGTGAAGGGCTGTAATGATGATAATGATGATGATTTTTTTCTTTTTGCCAATGGGCGTATAGTGTATGCCCATGTAGATATATACACGATAGCCTAAGTGAGATCCGGAGTAATAAATCTACAGTCAAGACCACTAGACGTATTATCATTTACTCCTCGAACATCCCTTAAGTTGAAGACATTTAGAAGAGTTTTTGATGATATGTTCCCATAATCAAGATCTGAACAGTAGTTTTTGAGTTATGCTTAATAATGCGTACTGAATTGACTTCAGCTACATTCATGAAATTCTCATTTTATTTATATTGAAGTCGATGGTAAGATTTTTTTAATTTTACCACTTGCTTTTTACAAATAAGATATTACATTTTTTCAAATGTTAGGTTCCGATATTTGTTCAGAGCAATTTAGGTACATAAAACGTATCCATCATTAGGTAATGGTGATGAACATCATTTACTATCATTGCAAGAGCTTTTGTCAAACATATGTATCACCAATAAGCTTATGCAGCAAAGGCGAGTAGTTTCCTTTCCCAGCTCTTGTAACTTAGAGACCGTATGTTGTGCAGTATGAGGTCGCGATAATGTCGTGCAGGAGTAAGTGTGATTGGCGCGCGCTAACAACGAAGTTGTTTGTAATTATTTTGTATTAATTTATATTTATTGTGTGGTGAATTGTGTTAAAACAATGCCTGGGTAAGTAATATTCTTATTTGTAATCTCATTTTGTGTTTTATCTTATTAAGTAGGTGTAAAATCGTTTTTTAATATGTATGAAGCAAACTGCTATCTTAAAACTAACATGCTGGTTGAGGAAAGTTGACTTGAAATGTACGTAAAATTTTAGTGTTGACTGTCAGTTTTGTGTTAAAATATGTATATTTGTTCATCGTTCACAGTTTTAGTACATCAAAATGTAGATAAAGTGCAATATTTTCAAAATTTTAATGTATATACGCAATAGGTGCAATAGTGTCCATTTTTGAGACGTCCGGAGAAGTGAATTCTAGTTCTCTGTTTTGCGGGTGGCGAAAAAAGGAACTAAAGTTTGCCATACTGCATCAAGTTCAAATTCGGTTGAATGGTTAGAATGGTAAAGAATCTAGCGCCCTCGAGCAGAGAAATGGAGCTTGGTTGACTCCACGATTATTCGATTATTTATAAAAAATTGAATGTGGCATTTGGATATGTCATGTATGTTAACACAAGACTTCGGAATTTTTTAAACAATTTATTAAAACAGAAAGTTAGATAGTATTTACATAATATGCTTTTTAATATTTTTATTTTAATATTTTTTAATATTTAATATTTGAAATTTTTATTTTTTTAATTTAATATGAACAGATTGTGGTTTTTAAGGTCACCTCAGACACATATTTCTTATACTGGTTTTTTTTAATGTACATTTTATCTGTATTTACTTTGCAAATCGTGTAACGTTGCGTTATGTTTCAACCCATAGCAAGATTGCTGCTACCTACAGTACCATTCGTAAATGCTTTGTACTGTAGATACAGTAAATCCAACAAGTACCAGGAGCCTTTTAAAGAAATAAGTACCTATGTTATATATTTATTCAATTTTATACTTATGTCCATCCATCCATTTAGTTTTTATTGTTGCCTAGCTATAATTTGTGCAGCTAATTATTTCAGATTATCGTCGTCGAAATTGTTAAGTTAGTTAAGTTACACAGCCGATTTCCGTCCCACTGCTGGGCCTTCCCTCACTTCTGAAAGAGTTTTACGGCAAAGAAGTATCCACCGCGCTGCCCATATACGTGTTGGCGAACTGCACATGCCTTGGAAATATTTTTCTTTTATTTCTCAGACTGTCAGACTTCCTCATGATGTTTTTCTTCACCGCCGAGCAAAGGTAAATCAGCACTTAAAATTGCAATTCATAATTTCATTGATGCCGGCGGGGATCGAACCCGGTGTGCTAGCGTACTGTGAAATTTAACGCGAGAGCTAACAATCTGAGCTACCAGGGCTCTCTCATCGTCGAAATGAATACTTAAGTTAGTTAAGTTACAGCCTTTTTACGCCCCACAGCTGGGCAAAGGCAAAGAAGTTTCCGTCGCGCTGCCCCAATGCGTGTTGGCGAACTTCACATGTCTTCGAAATATTTTTTTTCTTATTTCACAGACGTGCAGGTTTCCTCACAATGTCTTTCTTCACCGCCGAGCACGTGGTAATTCAGAACTTAAAATTGCAATTAAAATTTTCATTATTGCTAGCGGGGATCGAACCCGGCTTGCTAGCGTACTATGAAATTTACAGCGAGAGCTAACCATCTGAGCTACCACGGCTCTTCCGAGCCACCACGGCTCTCATCGTTGAAATGAATACACCTCTTAATTTTGTATGTTTTATTTCTATAGAATAGGGTGACAAACGAGCACGCAGTCCACCTGTGGTGGTTGCTGCGGCCCATAGACATCTACATCTATCCTCGATTACGAATCAAAATGCAAAAATGCGTGTCACCCGTGAGGACTAAGATGGAACGCCTCGTTTCCAGCAAAAAGGCTCTCCGGTTCTCTACACTCACCATACGAAACACAGTAGCATTAAGCTATTATTTCACGCTGGTATTCTGTGAGAGCGTGTTCCTTCCCCGGTCGAGCCGGCCTATTCGTGCTACAACTATACTACTAATATAACTGCAGCATGGCTCTACCACGTATAAAAAATGTTTTAATGAACTAGTACATGATAAGTTTTTGTGGTCTTAAATATACATAAATAGTATTTTTTTTTTATTTCAGAAAGAGATATATTTATTTTAAATTTTATTATTTCGTAGCTATTGTTTGTGTTGAAGGAAATATGTTACCGTTTGGAGAAATAATGTTATTGGTTATTGGAAATGTAACATAACCGCTGCGCACCTCGCGGCGCCTCTGTCACTCGACACATATTATGGTGCATTGGGTATTGTTTACAAAAAACGTTATTTATAACTCTACATTCTTTTTTCTATTTCTAAAACTTAGCAAGACATATTGGAAGATGACTGAATCATTTAAAGAAAAAGAGAGATTCAAGACTGATTCATTGTAATGAAATAAAAAAAAAACTATTTTTATTGACTAAATCACTACGCCGCATTATGCCGCATCTGGTCCGAACTACAGGCTAGATCGGTGTAAATTGATTGTGGGTTCTTGTAAGCTTATTATTAATTCGTTTTACGATAAAAAATTGTATTGTAGCCTATGATTTTGCACATAAAATATTGTAAGCAATAGACGTAAGATTAAAATAAAATAAAATTGAACTATTAAAAAACTTTGTGTCATTGAGAAATATGATAGTTTTGACTTTATTCTATATTTAGTTATACTAACCACTTTAAACTTTATTAAATATATATACCCGTTTATAGGAAATTTCATAGAGAATTCAGAAATGTATACATATTATAGTATTCGATATACCAAAATCAAGATATTTGCGTTTAAACGGATTGAGCCCAATCAGCCGTCCATTTTATTAAACAGCTCCGCAGTCAACGGAGAATTACGGTTAGAGTCTCCGCAGCTGAAAGGATATTGTTTTGATGCTAACGTCAAAAGCTACTGCTAATTCAGCCGTAGAATGAGTATACTCAGTTTCCACAATCGCCTTTGATTCGTCATTGTTGACTTAACTTTTCTGCCGACTTTGGGATTCGTTTTTCAGGTCAAAATTTTCTCAACAAAAGCGGGCAGACCAATAACAGGCGGTATGTTCGTTTGTAATATTCGCTCCGTAAACCTGTGTTATTTAATAATTTAATCGTAATTTGCTTCAACCACTCAGGAATACAGAGCCCTCCAGTACGCAGACCATTACACTAGCCAATCATGTATTGCTATTAGTAGTGTATCTTAACAGCCTGTGGTAAATGTATGGCTAAGTAATATGGAGATTTTTGTTATATACGAGGGTGACACTGAAAGTTCTTAGAAAATCAAAAACTGAACCAACTATAACAACGGCCAACGAAAAACGATGCCAAATGTAAACAAAATAAATGCAAGGTTAGTAGTAATAGCAAGGGTGTGTAACTTTTTGATAGTTAGATTATATATTTAAGTAGACAATATAGTTTAAAAAATGTCTAGTAAACCAAAAAAATAGACTCCTTATATATTCTGTTATAATTTAAATTATATTATAATGTAGATTTATATTAAATAAATACTTTCTTTACCATCTCTTTTATGTATGGGTATTTATCATTAGGTCAAGTTTCTTTAACATATTTGTAGGTATTAATAACCATATTTTTTATTCATAGTAAAACTATTCAACTAAAATTAAAAATTAAATTAAAATAATATACATACTCTACTAACATGCATGTTTAATTAATTAGGAAAAATTTTAACATTACAGTTGCGGTTTTTTAAATTACTTTAAGATAACTTTAAAGTACACTCAGAACCAAGAAGTTTTAATGAAAACTACTAAAAAACATTCTTATAAATCCTATTTCTATACATATCTTTGGGCGTTTATTTTTCGGAGAGGTTCAATGTGTTGATTTATCTCTCGACGTACTTGGTTGTGGCTCCATTATTAACCACTCTTAATAAAAAACAATTATCAACAAAACAAAATAACAATAACTAAATAAACAACAATTACTAAAATGGCCTCCCGAACGTTGGCGAACCCATCTTGACTCTGACATTTTTTTGCCGGAAAAACGAAACATTACGACAAATACACAAGATGAAAAGAGATAGATAATATATTGTCAAATTAAGAGATAGTAATTTGTTTACGTGGTAGAGCCACGCTGGAACTATATTATGGTTGTAGCACGAATGGGTCGGCTCGGCTGGGGAAGGACCACGCTCTCACAGAACACAAGCGTAAAATAACAGCTTAATACTGCTGTGTTTCTTATGGTGAGTGTAGAGATCCGGAGACCCTTTTTTGGGCCACAGCATCCACTTACCATCAGGTGGACTATGTGCTCGTATGTCACCCCTATTCTATAATATTAAAACTCCACAGTCGTTTTAAGGACCTTTCGTATCGCTGCTTCTAGGCCATACTATAGCAAGTTTTTAGTTTTATTATATATTTTCAAAATACATGCCTGCATCCTATGGAACCACCGAGAAAAGCACTTTACGCACTCGTCCTAAGGGGTCTCTTCAACGGCATTTTGAAACGCAGCTACTGCTTCCTCGGCGTCCATAAAACGTTTTCCTCGAAGTTTTTCTTTTAATTTGAAAAAATATAAAAATCGCGAGCTATAAATCGGGTGACCCAGTAATTCTACGTCTGACATCAGATCGTCACGTCAAACGCCAAGTAGTCGATTGTTTGCTTGGCGGTGTGCGACGACGCATTGTCGTGGTGAAGGAGGATCCTACTGCGAGGTTGTTTCTCCCGAACTTTTACCAAGACAAGGGGCAAACAATTATTAGTGTACCACTCTGTAGTAACTGTTTTTCGATCCTCTAAATCAATTTTTGCGTAATGACCGGTCCTTCGAACGAACGAGGCCACCATCTTTTTTCCCATGCTTCGACATTTTGTTGGCAACTCCTTGGAAGGTAATACCCAGACAGCAGACTGTCTCTTAGTGTCGGGATCATAACAATAAATTTAGCTTTGTTCACCCGTAATTATGTCGAACACAGCATTTGATTCACCTCCGCTAAATATTTGAACCATTTCACGACACCAATCAACACGATCGAGTTTTTGAGCATCTGTCAAATTGTTAGGTATCCACCGGGTACAAAGTTTCGTGACAAAAAAAATTATGGAGGATTTTGTGCACTTGACTCATACCGATGACTAAGCTTGTCCCAATCTGCTGAAAAGTCCTAAATAAATAAATAAAAACACATATATATATATATATATATATATATATATATATATATATATATATATATATATATATGAACATATTATACAAAAGAAAAAAGATACAGAGAATTTGATAAACAAATAAATGCATAAATATCGCAAGACCAAAATCCGTCAACGAGACCTAGCTTACCGTTGCAGCCTATCAAAATGTACTGGTACTTACACAGGCCTTCCTCATAAATTGACTCAAAATGTTTGACAATTCAGTATTTCAAGCCATTATTAGGAAAACCGTGAAAACCGAAAAATTGAGCCGTGGTAGCTCAGATGGTTAACGCTCGCAGTAAATATAACAGAACGCGAGTAACCCGGGATCGATCCCCGCCGGCAACAATGAAATTGTACGCTCTGACAGCGCGCGACATGTTATACTCCCGTTCGCTCGGGACCTTAATGGCGGGAAAATTTGTAAGTTAGAAAATTTTTTGCTATATTGCAAATTTTGCTATATTTTCACTTTGAGACAATATTTATGGATAAAACTTACAGGATTTCTTGTTGAAAGTATAAACTATCGAATAAAATTATTTTTGGTTGCTAGAAATTGTAATAAAATACATAAATTACCCTGTATAGCATAGTAGTAGTATATACTTCAATTTTAGTGACAAAATTACTACTAATTTGAATTCTACACTTTTGTTTTTGGAGAAATTTATATGAAAATGTTTGGAAATATGTATATTTTTATGTTTTATGTGTTTCTATTCGTTAGTCATACCAAAATATTAAAATATAAAAAAAAATAAAAAAAATAATAATATTTTATCTGTATGACATTTCGAACAATATTTCAAAAATAGTTTTGTGTGAATTTGAAATAAATACAACGTCAAGTTATTTGAAATATGTAAGAAAACTAATTGTACTTACATTTTACACTAAAAATAAATGAGAATTTGAAAAATAACACATTTATGAGCAAATGGGCCTTCCGGATTTTGAAGTACTTTTGGCAATTTACTTTTTCACTTTTTATACCACAAATTATATATCTACGTGTTTACTATATTACAAGGAATATAAAAAAAGTATAATACTTTCGTTTTTAGTCCAGACACAAATATAAAATTCTATAAAAAAGACGGAGCACCTTCATCAAAGCGACACGTGGAACGCCGAAAGTTCAGAGTGATTTTTTTTTTCTAAGAAACATTGCCAGGTTATGGTTTAAAATAAAAGAGCATATCTTTGTCTTTCATTCTATTATCTATTGCATAGTGTCTTTAGTTTTTTTTTAAAACGAAAAAATAGTTTAAAAAAAAGTTTTCATAGGGCAGTAATTCTGATCTAATTAGTGCTCTTTTGGAGCGGACGTAAGGTAGGTATTGTACGATCTAAAGTGCGCATCTCTTGAAGCAACAGGTTGCAATTTTAAGTGCTGATTTACCACTTGCTCGGCGGTGAAGGAAAACATCGTGAGGAAACCTGCATGTTTGAGGAATAAGAGAAAAAAATATTTCAAAGACATGTGAAGTTCACCAATACGCATTGGGGCAGCGCGGCGGACACTTCCTTGCCCTCTCAGAAATGAGGGGAGGCCTGTGCCCAGCAGTGGGACGTATATAGGCTGTAACTTTAACTTTTAACTTTTATTAGGAAAACGCTACTGCCCATCTCCTGGTTTGATCCTACTGCCGCCTTATACCGTAATGGATATTCTTACACCGCTACCTTAAATGTAGATAATAACGATGTGCAGCTGCGTACCATTCTTCAAAACTTTGTAAATTACCTTTTAGAAACATTTTGTGAGGTAAATATAATATATTTTTAATAAAGTTCCCTTTAAAAGATATTTCACTACTACAATGATGAAAACGAAATGTAAAAGCAAGAATAACGACGCTAATTTGAATTTTTAATCCTTGTAAGTCGTTATAGCGCCAGCTGTTACTTTATGGGAATTTTATTTAATGATGCGACTGAGTGTAAGGAGATAAAGCAACATTTTTCCATATATCAAACTCACCTGTACGTACATTCTATTAGTTTACAAACGGGGTATCTGGCCATTTACCAGGTGTTTCGTTCGTTTATTGTTCGTTCATTCAATCGTTCCAATTACTTAAAAATGATGAACCTACATTATTTTAAATAAAAGTTTATCAGCATTGCACTTATCTTCGAGCGTGGTAAGTAAAACAGAACTTTGACGCATATTTCAAAATACCTAATGCAATATTTAGCTTAGCCTTTAAGTAGTGATGTGGTTTGGAAGACTCATAAATGGTGATGTGATGTTTTATAGACGTCTACGCAATTTGTGTCAATAGTATGAACTTAATTATTAATTAGACATTTTTTTTAATGATATAGAGTAAAATTATACCCAATTTAAGCATTAATCAACATTTATTAGGACATTTGGCAAAAGTTACGAAAAAATCACATTCTATGAAAGACGCACTTCTTAAGTGTTATGAAATAAACAAACAGAATTATTTTTTAACAAAAAATAAAATTTCTTACTTCTTCAACTTAATTACTAAAATAATATAGGAACTACCGAAGAATCAGTCTTCTAAATTCAGTCTCAGTCAGTACAGTCGCTGCAGATTGTTTTGGAACAGTCTAAGCATATAGGCTTATGACATGCTACGCATTTGTACCTTGTGCGTCGCTTCAGCCTTGCTGGACACACCTTACAAGTCTTTTTGTCATTTTCATCAACAGCTGATTCAATGCGGCTAGATTCTGGCGGTAAATCTTCGCCAAGAATCCGTTTCAGCTCTCTTGGAAGACGAAACGAAGAGATTCAGTCTTAGCTCTCTTGGAAGACGGTCATTGTAGACTCGTCGATTGTAAATCTGGTAAATCTAATTCTCGGGCAAGATCCTGTAAGAATCGTCCTCTCGATATGTCTGATACGTCAGCACACTGCCTATAAAGCACAAAAGTATTCACTCCGCTCAAGTCTAGCAATCTGAAAAATAATGCTAAAGCCATCTGCGAGTGCGGCGGCTACAGGAATAGTTCGAACATTTTTTATCAACTTCATCAACCCCACCCTCTGTCTTATTATATTCCATTATGATAACCGGTTTCTTGGTAACGGGATCAATTTAGGACGTGTGATGCATGGAGGAAATCAGTAAAACTGCTTTAGATTTCTTTGGAACATAAGAAACCACGGTAACGTCTTTTGTAAATCCATGCAATGCTGTTTTAGGTTCTCTTGTTTTGGACGCTTGAAATTCAGGTGGAATGTGACGTTTATTTTTTTTACAGTTCCAACATAAGTCAGACCTCTCTGTTTTAGCTGCTCCATTAGCTCATAAGAGCTGAACCAGTTGTCAGCAGTGATGTTACGATTGGTGTGACGAACAGACTGTGTAGGAATTGCAAACTTTTTGTCATCTTCTGGTAAACCTAAACCGTCCGATTCCTTTCACAGTAGATATAAGCATTATAGACATAAAATGTCTCAGCATCACAAACTAACAAAATTATAAGTCCGTATTTTGCTGGTTTTTTGGGCATATAAATTATGAACTTGCATCGGCCTCTAAAGGGAACAAGCAATTCATCTACGCATAAGTAAGCACCGGGTACATAAACTTTTTTGCAATTAGATATAAACTTTTCAAATATATCCGAAATTGCTGCCAGTTTGTCAGTCTCTAGTCGTTGCTGTCTGGTTTCTACACCGTCAAAGCGAATGCTGTTCAAAAGTGTAAGAAATCTATACTGAGACATAACTGCACGAAATATCTCTCACCCTGAACCATCTGTAGCAGAGATAGATTTGGCATTCTCATGGTTAGATTTGAAGACAGATGAGTAAAACAATAACTTGAAGAAAGCCTTCATTTCTTCTGCGTCCGTATTACAAAGCTCTGGTTTTTCCTGATTTTTATATTTTACCCGTATCTGGGCAAATATTTTGTTGGTATATTCAATTATTTTGTCAGTAATATCGTCATCCATAAAATGTCTCCACAAGGTTTCTAGGTTGGTGAATGCTCTAGGCTGTGATCTAGGTATGTCAACCAAGTTGTGGCTTAGTGAACGACAGTTACGCATCACTGGTTCATCGCTTGACCATTTAAAACCATTCTTACTTATGTAGTATCCTTTGAGATTCTGTGTGTATATTATCTTGTATTGAAGATAGACCTGAATCTTGCATCGCAACTGAACTGCGGAGTGATATTTGTCGTTGAGATTGAGTTTCTTCATTCTCAAATTGTTCTGAAGCCGAGTCATGATCAACGTGCAAACAGAAATCTGAATCCACTTCTTCATCGTCCACATCACTGAAGTCTCGCTCCAACTCAGCCTCTATTCCACTAACTTAAGGTCTTTTCATTTGTCGAAGTATTTAGAGCTACTCGTTTTTGCTTTCGACTGTTTCCTGAAGGTCCAGGTTGATCCATCTAAAATAATAACGTACACAGTGAGGTGACGAATAAGAGACACTGAAAAAAATACACTAATACTGTAGTGACGTCTAATAAATCATTTACGCAAATACTGTCCTCACGTCTCAGGGACACCAAACGGTCGTACAGGTACAAGTAATGCTGCCACGAGCGCGAGCACTCGACTGACCGATCACGCCACCGAAACCCGAAGGTAGCGGGAGGGGCGGGAGCGTCTTTAAAAAATTAACGCCACGAGACTGATTTTTGCATCGAGGCCGTCTGTGAGACACCCACGTCACTACTACTAGGTTAAGTAAGATTTTAAAAAATGGTGAGAATCAAATCTAAGAAGCAAACGCCGAATTACCCGTCAAAATATGGCCCCAATTATGAATAAATGTGGTAAAAATTAAAGAGCACCAGCTAGTTTTTACGTGGAAGACCATGCCATAACCATGGACATGCTGTGGCTATATAATGGTTGTAGCACGAATGAGTTTACTTAACCGGGGAATGACCACGCTCTCTAGATATATAAATGGGTGTAACGAGACAACGATGCCTACTATCTAAATCGAACCAAATGAAAACCACACCTGCACGCATTAGTGGTTCGTACAAATAGCTGGCGGCAATACCTAACATCGAGGTGCCCTTTGCTAGAAAACTGACGAGGCTCTAGCAACCGAGCAATAGCGGTATAACCATACACACCCGCTTGGAACCCTGGTCAGAATAGGCAGGCTTTAAAATGTATGATGCACAAAGCAACGGGTGTTCAATGCAATATATGTTCATTAGTTATCAGCTTAGTATTATGGAAAGTCAAATATTATTATGGACCCGAGTTTCTGGCGTCCCTTAGATGGGACATGCTTGCTAAGAATCTCCAGGTGACAAACACAAAAAATGAAAGTAGAAATGTGAAATGTGAAAAGTTTGAAGATTCCAGAAAAGTCCACAACATTGGTAAAGAAATAAAACACATGACAATTGATTATCTTGGTACTAAGCGAAGTGCATTGGACAGGAAAGGAAGTAAGAAATAATAGATGAATATTATACTATGTGTTACTCTAGTGATGAAGACTCCTACAACAAGTATGGAGTAGGAGCGATCATAAACACAAAATCCCTTAATAGAACTGTAAGGTTAGTACCCAAATCAATCATGCTGCTTCAAATTGAGGCTAAGCCAAGAAACATCGACATTATCCAAATGTACGCTCCCACCACTGATGGTTCAGATCAAGGTATTAAAGATGTTTACAAAGAAGTCGATGAGCTAATCCAGGTCACTAATAATCACGAAATAAGCCTATGTATGCATGATTTTATTGCCAAGTTAGGCCATTGTAAAGTCACGAGAGTGACCCGAAAATTTGGACTTGGGGCAAGAATCGAAAAAAACCCTTATTCAATTTTGCCACGATAGTGATTTCGTCATCATTAATACTTGCTTTTAGCTACCACTATAAATGCTATATACATTGACCTCACCACAGCACATCTCATAACATATTGTCAGGAACCAAATAGACTACATAATGATAAACAATCGTTTTTTTAATTATATTAAAAGTACTAATACGTATGCTGAAATTGACATCGGATCTGATCACAATACAGTTCTAGCCTCAATATTATGTACGCTTAAACGAGTAAAGAAACGTGCACAAAAACATAAAAAAGGTGTCAGGAAACTTACAAACTTTAATACTAAAGCGAATATTGTGAATGAAATAAAATAAACTGCGTATAATAGACACATGGAGCACACTAAATAAAAAATAGTAGACATTATTACAAATCTTTTAATAAGAGACTGGACTCCTAAATAGAGCTGGATGACAGAAAAAAATATATAACCATATAAAGGAAAGAAGACTCCACAAGAATTCCGATAAAACCAAGTATGTGAAGATAGACAAGGGAATCCAACGGGAAGTTCGCTCTGCCCGCGATGCCTGATACTAGGGGAAATGCAAGTTTGTAGAGGATATTTATGCCAAACCAGGCGCGTTTGATCTGCATAAGAAAATAAGTTATACTACTGGGTATAAAAGAACACTAACTCATTGATGAACACAAGGTCCCCATATAGGATATTACATAGAAATAACACCTATGAGAACAGTAAATCTCGTCAATATTTGCTGATTATTAACAAAGTTTTGCTGTTATTTGTGATTTTAATGAGGAGTATTCTGTCCTGAAATAACAAGTTACAAAGGCTCTAAGGTAACCTAAAACTAGAAAATCAGCTGTCCTAGATAATGTTCATATAGTAGTACTCAAATTTATCGAGGTATAAGTTATTGATATCCTCGTTAATTTTTTTAACACCACATACGATTCTGGCCACTTATCAAAGGAATGGTTAACATCATATTTTAATACACTCCCTAAAAAAGCCAATGCAAGAAAGTTTGAATAATTCCAAAGAATTCCGAACGATTCCGGAGTTAATGGGTCAAGTATTGAAGGTATTTCTAAACATCATTTACGAACCCATAAGAGGCAAATATGATGAACTACTTGCAGATAGCTAGTTCAGCTTTACATCAAGATTTGCCATAAGAGAGGTTCTATTGACATTACAGGTTTTTGTGAAAAAATGCTTAAATATACAGTAGTATGTGCTTTTTTCCTTCATTCATTAAAAAAAAGCTTTTAATCGAGTGTTCCATGACTGCAATATTACAATATATCGGCTTGGATGGCAAGGATATACGTATCATCCAAAATCATACGGACTTCCATTTGGCACAATCTTGACAGACGTCTCTCTCTCTCTCGCTTCCTTCGAATCCATATATTTGTCGTCTAAAAGGTACCCTTAATTTGGCCCATCTTCAATATTTTGAAGAAAAATAATACAGCTGTATTATTTTTCTTCAAAACTACTTATTTACAAGTGTAAATTTGCAGCTAGCCCCTCTGCTGCAAATTTACACTTCGCGAGCAATGGGGATTGGATTCCTGTTGGCACTAACGAAATTTTACACCCTGATTTACTACATAAAGTTAGTAAAATTACAGCCTACACAACCCCCACCAGGCAAAAGCCTGCTCTTATTTTTGGGAGGGTTTTAGGGCAATGTAAAGTCTGACACGCGGCCCAAATGCATCTTGAAGGATTTTTTTGGGTTTTCTAGGAAAAATGAAATGCGAAATTAATTTTATTGAGTATTATGTTACTTTACTATATATATATATATATATATATATATATATATATATATATATATATATATATATTTTACTCTATTTTTAATAACTTATATTTATCCAATGATGTAATTCAGTTCCTTTTTTCTTATAATCCTTTTATTTACTAAATAATCAATGCATGTTGCGATTACCTTTAAAAATAAATACAATTATAATGCGTTTCATTTGTTATGAAAATGATCTTTGTATTACTGTTGTAATTTCTGATGTTAATTCTTATAAATAAATAACTAAAGTAATTCCATTCCAAGGCTTGAATTGCAAGCAGCTCTTATGGGCAGCTGGATTGCTGCATCGGTTGAGAGGGAGAGTGGATATGGAATATCCGACCAAACTTTCTGGACAGGCTTACGTACAGTGTCGGTGTGAGTTTGATTAGATGCTCGTACTTTCAAACCAATCGTTGCTCATCAACTAGCTGAGATCGAAGATTACAGCAAGCAATGTGAATTCCTATGGGTACTGAATTCAAAAAACATGGCAGATGATGCCACTGGAAACTTCCTTTTAACCTTCGATGAAAATCATCGCTGGTTACAAGGTCTTGATTTCCTAAGGCAAATTCCTGAATTATGGCCTACGCAAGTCAACATAAAAGAAAGTATAGAAAAGAAAGTAAATGCGCTAAAAGAAGAGAGTCTTGGAATTTACTCAACTATGAACGATTTAGTAATTTTGGAAGGTTCCTTAGGGTAAATGCACGCACACTGCAAACCGTAGAAAAATTAAAATCTTTGATCTTTGAAATATTAGCAAAGTCGGTTATGATACCCGACGATTCGTCATGTATGTGTTCCAGCAATGTATTAGCAAAGTCAGTTAAAGGCCCCAACGATGTGTTGGAATAATGCTTTTAAGAAAGGCAGAATTTTTTATACGGAAGTTTGTTCAAAACTAATGTTTTCAATCCGAAATAAGTTGTTTGAAAACGGGTAGAAACATCAGATGGTGCGAATTGAAAGGCAGGTGCTAGAAAGATATAGTATTATATATTAAACTAAAATAGATATAAGTATTAGAAAGGGATGGAAATAGCCTGCTATATGTTTTTGAGAGTCGTGTAGAAAGGAGTTGATCAACTCGAATAAGCAACTAGCATCATTAAAAATAGTATAAAAATATAAAAACTGAACTGTTTCAAGTGATATCTGTGATCATGAAAAATGTGAAAATGTATGTAATAAACTTTTTCAGAAGCGTATTGTGAAATAATACGACAAGAAATATGTATAAAGTTTAAAAGTTTTAATTCCCTTATTAATTAACTTTTTTGATTTAAGACATTTATGTTTATTGCTCAAAATTACATTTAAAAATTTATATTCATCATTTAAGAATTGTGACTCTAAGAAACTACTTGTAAAATTTTGATATTTTGTTTAATATTTTATTAATTCTATATGTGATGCTAATGTTTTAATTAATATTTATATATTTTATAATTGTACTTTATGTGAAATATAATAGTTTCATGTTATTGTTATAAGCAATTAAAATATGAGGAGATAAATTGAAATATGATAGTGAAAATAATTGATTAGCTAAGATCTAAATGGCGTTTGGTACGAGGTTCTTCTTACGGTGCAGTTTCCGGGGTACGGGTTCAACGTTAGTAAGTTATTAAGTACATTAAGGCGTAAAACACCTCCGACGTGAAACTATGTGTATTAAAAACAAGGCGGGATGACAAACGAGGACACAGTCCACCCGATAGTAAGTGGATGCTGTGGCTGTGGTTTTGCTGTCGATTAAGAACTAAAATGCAGATGCGTTATTAGTCCAGTAAAAAAGAGTCTCGAATTGTTTACAAATACCCTACGAAACATAGTAGCATTGAGCTGCTTTTTTACACTGGTATTCTGTGGGAGCGTAGTTCTACCCCGGGCGAGCTTACCCATTCGTGGTACAGCCATAAAGTAGCTACAGCGTGGCTCTAGAAAATATAAATTTTGTTCATTATTCAAGATAATAACAAAAAACCTTTTGATTAAACATAGTATATTTAAATGATATAACTTTGTAGAAGTTCAAATGAATTACTTGGTTACAGGATATTTTGACTAAAATATCTTCCTGTAGCCAGAGTTATCGGATTTCTAAAAGTAATTAAGCTAAACTCCCCTTGGAGACATCACAGCGATAACAGTGTATTACGCCCCTGCCTTATTCTTTTGTTATTAATGGCATAATCACTGATAGGAACGGCTTAATAAAGACAGAGGTTCAATGTTTTATTAGAGGAAGGAGGAAGCACAATAAAATGATTTTTAATTCATGCTTACAAAATTAAAAAAAATGTCACAATGTCACGGCAAAGCCCTGAAAAATTGGAAAAGTAATCGTGAATTTGTTAGATGTTTTATGAAAGTTTTCAATCGAATAGAAACCATATTAATGTAATTTTTATAACAGTAAAATTCTCTAATAGGTATAAAACAATTTTTACAGAACTTATTATATTATAAAGAAGTTACGAATAATATCTATATCTTTCAGGATCTCTTCAGTCAGATGATATGGTTTTAAGGAGGACGTTTGAGTGTGTATATAGCATGTCCACATGTATAAAAAAAAGTAAGAGGGCGCGACACGTTATGCATTAGCTCTGCGGAAAAATATTCAAATAAATAGTATTTCTTCAAAATTCTTTATCATAGCATTAAAAATTATAAAGACAGACAAAATTATCAGTGAATATTGTTATCTCGGTTTTTTATTCATAAAAAAAGGAAATAAAAAACTAAATTCAGTATAGTGGTGTGTGAAACCTAATGAAAATGTGCTGTTTACATGTGAACTATGAACAAGAAAGTTAGTAAAAACAACCGCAAAAAATTGTGTGTGAACTTTTCAAAGTGAACAACCAATATTTAAATAGAATTGGTTTCTTGAAGTGAAATAAGTGTACACAAATTCAAATAATCAACAAAAATAATGAAGGTACTTTACCAGCTAATAAACGGACATTGAACCAAGAAGTACCCGAAGTCATCGACCTTACTATTTACTTAACAGCTACTTGCTTACTTTCGCCACTGTAAGTGAATCGCTTACAGCATTGTGGCCGGTATCGGACTGCTTATTGTACATTCTTGTAGCTGCGAGTTCAAACCCAGGGGACGCCTGTTGAATTTGTCTTTTTCGTTTTTTCGTTTCGTTTGAGGAATTCTTTAAAATGGCGACCACATGCGCTGGTTGTTTACAAAAACTTCCGAAGAGAGAATATTTAACCTGCTAACTTTGTAAATCAAGCTATGATTTAGATTGTGCAAATGTTCGTATTGTGCGATTTAATAATACGATGAGCGCTGAACACAAACAAAATTGGAAATGCCAGGCTTGTCGTTGTAAAATGCCCAAAACTGGAAATACAAACACACCAGTTCGCACCCAAAATAGCCTTCAACCACAACAATCACCAACAACTGAGGTTAATGTGACGATGAAAAGGAAGCAAACAACAAGCTCGTAAGATACAACCATGGTCTATGATGATGATGAAAGTATTTTGGGGAATACGTGTACGGAGAACAACTTGAAAAATTACAACTGTCAAAATGACTCACTACTGCTTACCCAAATAGAAATATAAGAAGAACTTTTAGAAAAAAAAAACTGGAAAACAATAAGAATACACTATTATCAGAATTAAAAACTATGTTATTACAAGAAATTTCAACTACAGTAACAAATGAAATATCAATACATATAAATACTATATCTACAGAACAACATACTGTTACGAGCTTGAGGTTCGTGACAATAAAAATTGCCGATAAAATTACCTAAATTAACACTTTAATTTACTTTACACAATTAGAGTTAAAACACTAATAATTTAAACACACTAATTCACTTAATTCCACTCCGAAGCTTCGCTTGTTTCGCCCAAATCAACACTACTCCGATCGCATCTTGCAGCGCCTATATATTTGAATTAGCAAAGAAATATCCAGAATGTTCAAGTAAACACGCGGAAGGTATCGAGCGTTCGAGTTTCGACTAGGCGCTGTCAGTTGAGCGATTTGTGATGTCATTTTCTCAATGCTCCCCTCGCTCTCGTTCCTGACACTAGATGGCGCTAGTTGACTTATTCATGCAACACTGCCCCCTCCTAAGACATGCTCGTCCCGAGCATTATCGGTCCCATAATAACGCGCCAAGCGATCCACATGGACGATCTTAGGAGTCCCTCTTGCGCCTTTCTGTATCCGGTAGGTCACATCGTTGATCCTGGTTACAATCCGGTACGGGCCGTCCCATTTAGCTTGAAGCTTAGGAGATTTCCCTTTGCTGCGGACTGGATTGTGCAACCACACAAGTGAACCTTCGTCGAACCCTTTGTTGTTCATTTTGCGGTCATACCGGGTTTTCATCTTTTCAGACATTTGCTGGCCCGATTGTCTGACGTGCTCATAAACGTCATTCATTTTTTTCCGCAAGTCATTTGCATAATCGGTTATACTGCGTGGAGCATCGGGTGGTATCCCGGTGATCAGGTCTGCAGGCAGCCGTAATTCTCTTCCAAAGTTTGCGAAAGCTGGTGTCACTGCTGTACTTTCGTGAACAGAACTTCGATATGACAATAAAAACGGTTGTATGTGCTTGTCCCAATCTCGTTGCCGATTGTCTACAACTTTTGCTAGGTACCTCTCCAATGTCTGATTAAATCGTTCCACCATTCCATCAGATTGCGGGTGATAAGAAGTCGTTCTTGTTTTATGAGTACGCATAACTCGGCAAGTTTCCTGGAATATTTGAGACTCAAAATTCCTTCCTTGATCGCTGTGAATCTCTAAAGGTACTCCAAAACGACAGAAGACTTCATGAACTAGTTTATCTGCAACTGTTGAAGCTTCTTGATTTGGAATGGCGAAGACTTCTGGCCACTTAGTGAAGTAATCCATCACAACCATGAAATACTTGTTACCGCTTTCACTCTCCGGAAACGGCCCCGCCACGTCAATGGCTATTCTCTCCCATGGTGCACCAACATTGTACAACTTCAATGCACCTCTACTACGAGTCTGAGGTCCCTTTACAGCCGCACAACTTGTACATTTGCGACACCAGTCCTCGACATCGTTTCGACAGTGGACCCAGTAAAACCGTTCTCGGATCTTCAGTAGAGTTCGTTTAACTCCCAGATGGCCTCCTGAACAATCATTATGGTACAGCTGTAGAACATCCGGTACTTTAACTTTAGGGACAACCATTTGCAAATGACAGCTGTCTCCCCCGAACGTTTTCCCATTTACGACACAGAACTCCATCCTGAAGCAGCAAGCTGTCCCACTGGGCCCAATAGCTTTTAGTGGTCGAACTCATCGCTGAGACGTCACTCCACTTGGGCTTGGGAGCACTGGCCTTTATCCATTCCAGAATCGGCTTGATGTTCGGATCTTCCTGCTGTGCATGTAGTAAGCTGTCCTTCCACTCGTTGCTGAGGTGGTCTGCCCTGAGCATCCTCACGGATACCACTTCCTTACTCTCTTGCCTAGTACAATGTTTGCAATCTTCAGGACAAGGTCTTCTTGACAATGCATCTGCGTTGCCATGAGATTTCCCGCTGCGATGTTCGATCTCAAAGTCGTATTCCTGCAGTAGTTCAATCCACCTCGCAACTTGTCCTTCTGGGTTTTTAAACTGCAATAGCCATTTTAGTGCAGCATGGTCAGTTCGTAAGTGAAATTTTCGTCCCAGAAGATATTTGCTAAAATGTTGCAACGACTTTACCACAGCTAGCAATTCGCGTCTTGTGACACAGTAGTTCCTTTCCGGTTTTGACAACGACTTGCTGAAGTACGCTATCACGACCTCTTGGTCACCATTCCGTTGAGACAACACACCGCCGAGTCCTATATCACTTGCGTCTGTGTCAACTATAAATTCTTTGCTTGCATCAGGGTATCCCAAAATAGGTGTTTTGCACAGACGGTCCTTGAGCTCCTGGAATGCGATATTGCAACTTTCATCCCAGCAGAAATGTCGCTTCTCCTCGGTTAGCTTGTGCAGAGGTTTGGCTATATCTGCAAAGTTCTTCACGAATCGCCGGTAATAGGAGCACAAACCCAAAAATGCTCTAACCTGCGTCTTGTCTTTTGGAACCGGCCAATCCTTGACAGCGGCGATTTTCTCTGGATCTGTGCGGATACCTTCTTCCGATACTACAAACCCCAAAAAGTTAACTTGCCGTTGAAATAGTGAACATTTCTTCGGGCTCAACTTGAGGTTGGCACTCTGAATCTTCATGAGCACGCGTTCCAGGTTTTGAAGGTGTTCCTCAAACGTACGGCCCACGATGATGATGTCATCCAAGTAGACCAGACAGGCATCGCCAATTAGCCCGGTAAGTACAAGTTCCATCAGCCTTTCAAACGTTGCTGGAGCATTGCACAACCCAAACGGCATTACTTTGAATTGCCACAGACCCTTTCCCGTCGAGAACGCAGTTTTCTCCTTGTCCTTAGGGTCAATTTCAACTTGCCAGTAGCCACTTTTTAGATCCAGCGTGCTAAACCATTTTACTCCTGTAAGCATGTCCAGCGTGTCATCAATTCTTGGCAAGGGATAGCTGTCCTTCTTTGTAACGTCGTTCAGACGGCGGTAATCAACACAGAACCGCATGCTGCCATCCTTCTTTTTCACCAGCACCACTGGTGAACACCATGGACTAGAGGAAGGTTCAATAACACCATCCTTCACCATTCCTTCAATCATGGTTTCCACTTCCTTTTCACGTGCTACCGGCAATCTTCTTGGCCGCTGACGGATAGGCAATTCCTCTCCTGTGTTTATTTTGTGTTGAACTAGGCCAGTCTTTCCTATCTCAGCATCATTTGATGAGAATACCTCGGCGTACTTGAGTAACAACTTCTTCGCCTTGACCAATTCGTTCGGGGACAGAACACTGCGACAGTCTTCCAAAAGTGTGGTCACTCTCGTTTCTGAATCCTTGCTGGGGGTCCCACTCGATATATATTGGCACTGACGTAACCAATCCACTTCCTCACAAGTACCAACCAGTGTGCCTTTTTCTATAATCTGTTCCCGGTCGCAAAGGTTCAGCACACGTACTCCTGAGATGTTAGTGGTCCTGACCAAGGTTCGAGCTACTTTCCATGGAAGGTCATCGTTTACCCTTTCCACAAGTACACAACGGTGAGCTTGCCCAGCGTTTCGAGGAAGACTAACCGGAACAATCGTTTCCGATCTCGGCGGAAGAACAATCTTCTTGATGCTGTACACGTTCCCTGGTAACGCACCTTCCATAAAAAGTTCCTCCTGTCCACATTTCAAAACACCTTGCTTAACGTCGATCTCGCAACAATTATTCCTCATAAAGTCTAAGCCTAGGATGCAGTCGTCCATTATATCAGCCACGATGACATTATGCAGGTAGATCACGTTGCCTAGCTTCAACTCCATCTCCTTCTCTCCACGGACGGGTATACGCTGACCGGTGGCTGTTACCAAATTAAGGCGTTCTCGGTTGTATGCGGAGTCCCCAAGGAACTGACTTATAAGTTGGGAACTAACAACCGTACGAGAGGCTCCAGTGTCTATGGTCAGCTTACACGGCATTCCGTTGATCTCGCCCTTTATGATTAGGCTGTTCCCATCATGGGTTTGTGAGATCGAGATCCTTGGGGCTCTTTTAACATCAGCCAGCACCCGCCCCGCAGTTCTGGCTTTTACTCGTTTCCCTGCCGCTGCTGGGCGGTGCTGTTGGCCGCACTACCCTCCTGAGATCGTTCAATTTCCCTTTCTAGGGTTCGCTTAGGGCAGCTGGATCGAAGATGGCCCTTTTCCCCACAGCCATAGCACCTTGGGCTGTATCCTTTGTTGCGGTCGCGAACTGTAGCTGCTGCAACCTCCCTGACGCGATGGGAACGATGATCCTGCCGCACGGCTTCCACTTCCAGTGCATGGGCCAAGGCGTCCTTAAGCGTCTCGTGGTGCCCGAGCCTCACAGCAGCTCTGACTTCCAGGTCGCGGATGCCGTCGATGAATGTCTGCACCAGGTTCCCTTCAATGAGCGCAGGTACAGACCGGTATGCTTTTCGAACCATCTTCTCCACCTCAAGGGCCCACTGCTGCAGGTTCTCGTTGCTGCGCTGCACGCGATCTTTAAGCTGCGCACGAAAGACGTGTTCCAGATGAGCGTCGCCATATCTCGCTTCCAAGGCCTCAAGAAGCTGCTCATAGGTCACTTTCTTACCGAGAGCTTCCAACACAGTTAAGGCTTGGTCACGCAGGCCTAGGGTGAGTGCAGTCATGGCTTGGCTTTTATTCCAGCCGTTGGCCTCCATGACGGCCTCGAACTGGATTTTGTAGGCCGACCAGGAAGAGGTCCCGTCGAACGGCGGCACTTTGAATCCACGTAGCGAAGGTGCTGCAGCTACTACGGGAGCTGTAGTTCCATCCCCAAGTTTGAGGTCGTTTAGTGATTTCTTCATGTCAGCCACTACGTTGTCAACCCGATTGTTTACTTGGTCGATTCGGGTTTCAGCTTTCTCGATTCGGTTTTCAGCTTTCACGATTTGGGTTTCGGCTTCCGACAGGCGGTTGTCATGCTGAGCAACCCTATCCTTCACCTCCTTTATCTCCTTCCCGAAGGTAGCGTGAAGGTCCTTCGCGGAGCATCTGCTCGGCCACCCGACGGGCCTGTTCCTCCTGTCCGTCCCGCAGCTGCTCTTCCAATCGGCGTGCCTGTTCCGCCTGCTGCTCTTTCAACAGACGGGCCTGTTCCTCTCGTCCGCGCTGCAGCTGCTCCTGTAGCATGGCCATCAGAGCACCTAAGTCAGGTGCTGCAGATGTAGGAGCTACTGACGGGCCCGCAGTCTCCGTGGCTAGCTGTTGGCCCTCCGACGTCTGCGGCGTTGCACCACCAAACCTCCTCTGGTCCGTCTCCTGCTGGCGTTGACTTCGGGTACGGACACCCTCCGTTTCCTCCTTAGGTAAAATCGGCATGATTTAATCCCACTTCTGACACCAATTGTTACGAGCTTGAGGTTCGTGACAATAAAAATTGCCGATAAAATTACCTAAATTAACACTTTAATTTACTTTACACAATTAGAGTTAAAACACTAATAATTTAAACACACTAATTCACTTAATTCCACTCGAAGCTTCGCTTGTTTCGCCCAAATCAACACTACTCCGATCGCATCTTGCAGCGCCTATATATTTGAATTAGCAAAGAAATATCCAGAATGTTCAAGTAAACACGCGGAAGGTATCGAGCGTTCGAGTTTCGACTAGGCGCTGTCAGTTGAGCGATTTGTGATGTCATTTTCTCAATGCTCCCCTCGCTCTCGTTCCTGACACTAGATGGCGCTAGTTGACTTATTCATGCAACAATACTATGAAAACAGAAATAAACGTACTATACACACAAATAAAAGATCTCCAGAATGAAACAAATAGATTGCAGTTCGAAATTAACGAATTACAGCGAACAATGTCACTACAAACAAAACAGCAAACAGAGTGGTTGTACAATTTCGAAAATAATAGGAAATTTGTTCTATACGGATTGGATGAAAACTACTGGGAGACTGAACACGAACTACAAAGCCGTGTGACTTAGATATTTCAGAATTTATTAAATATTAATTTGGAAGTGTATATAGAAAGTATAAATAGACTTGGAAAGAAGGGAAATAGAAGACCGCTTGTTATCGAACTAATAAGCAAAAAAAAATCCTTGATAACAAATTATATTTTAGAAATACAGGAGTTGCCATCACTGAACACTTGGATGAAAGTTCACGCCAGATACGGAAAAAGTTAAGAAATTTAATGCATGAAGCCATAAAACAAGGCCTATACTGAGAAATAATAAACTTTTGATTAACGGCAAGGAATATAAACACACTAATAATGATCAGTCACATGTAGATGTCGAAGTGAATGATGCATCGAAATCAGGAAACACTGAAAGTGAGAAAACGAATCGAAGAGAATATAATAGACGTTCGAAAAACATAAATAAAAAAGTATAACTTTCGTGAGCAGCACAGCACCTACTTTTAACATTATTTTTCAAAACATGCAAAGCTTATTTTATAAGATGACCACAAAAATTAATACCAAGCAATTTGTATCTCCGAAACCTGGCTTACAAAAAATAAGGCCCCACACGTGCAACTTAGCGATTACTACTTGGCTGCAGCGTTCCACAGAGAAAAATATATCGGCGGCGGTGTGTACATATTACTAAAAAACAACATTGAATACGTTGAACGAACGGATATCATGTACATGTCTATTGAATATATTATTGAAGTTTGTGCTGTTGAACTTTCGGCATTGGATATATTGTTAATTACATTATATTGGAATAGTAGAGAGACAGACATATTTTATAGTCAATTAAATCAAATTCTTCAATATATCATAAAAAATATAAAGATAAAAAAAAATATTATTGGTGGCGATTTTAATGTGAATACATTAGAAAAATCAAAACAATAATCAGAACTCCTAAATACCATGCTAGAGTCAAATTTTAAGCAACTTATAAAAGAACCCACACGCCTGGAAAAATGTATAGATTTGATATTTACAAATTTCAGTCAAAAAAACGTAAGTGCTACGGTATTAGAGTTAGGCTTTTCAGACCACAAATGTTCAATGCTACAATTAAAAAATGTTCCGTCAGAACAGAATAACAATCCCTATTTTTATAGTAAAAGAATATACAATGAAAATAATATAAATAAATTCAAACAATATTTACAAAATACAAACTGGCAAAAGTTCATTTCTAATAATAAAACTGTTGACGGAAATTACAATTCACTAAATAAAATTTTACACGATGCACTAGAATATTGTATTCCATATAAACGATTAAAAATTTATAATAAACAATGATATAAATCATGGCTAATATACGGTATTAAAAATCTTGTAAACATAAAAGATTACTAAAAATTCATGTGTTGTATTCGAAAAATAAAATTTTACAAAATTATTACAAACAATATGAAAAATATTTAAAAAAGGTTATAATAAACAATTACAATCAATTAAAAGAATGAATAAAGCAACTAATAAAATTAAATGTATGTGGCAAATAATAAATGAAAAAACAAAGCATGTTAAGGTAAAAAAATCTGACCCGCATGAGGTTTCTAATGTTTTTAACGAACTATTCACGTCAGTCGGGAGCGGCGCGGCAGGTAGTGCGCTCGCGCCACGCGGCCGCCCGGTTATGCGCCCCTCTCTGCACTCGATGTTCTTAACCCCAGTGGATGAACGAGAGGTAATGTCATTGGTGCGACAACTAAAATTAAAATCTAGCTTCGGTGTTGATGAGCTGCCGTTCACTCTTATAAAAAAATGTGCCGAAGAAATAGTTCCGTCGTTAACTTTAATTATAAATCAATCCTTTTCTGAAGGAGTATTCCCTAACCTACTAAAATTGCTATTATAAAGCCAATACATAAAAAGACAAAAAAAAAACGGATCCCAATAACTACCGACCCATTGCACTCTTACCCGTAATTTCAAAAATTTTTGAAAGAGCTATGTTCAAACGATTATACTCATTTTGTGAAACGTACAATATTTTCGACGACGCCCAAAATGGTTTTAGAAAATACTGCTCGACAACTCTAGCCGCATTTAAATATTTTAATGAAGTCTTGAACATACTAAACGATCAGAAATACGCAATAGGAATTTTATTTGACATGACAAAAGCATATGAAAAAATTAAATATGACATTCTCTTAAATAAACTTTACGACATTGGTATCCGTGATGTAGCTCATAAGTGGTTTGCTTCCTTTCTCCGCAATCGTTCACAGTACGTCGAAATAGAAAATGTAGATAAAAATTCAAAAACCATAACATGTGTCAGGTCGAGGGCCCAGCCGGTGCGGGACTCTATCCCTCAGGGGTCCGTACTCGGATGTGTCCTCTTCCTTATTTACATCAATGACCCCCCCTGAAGATTATTGATGAGTTTTGTGTGATGTTTGCCGACGATTTTTCCGCTGTGTTCCCTTATATCAAACTTAATGAAGGAATCGACATAATTATAAATAAAGTAAAACAATGGCTAAGCGATCATAATTTAGAAGTCAATTTCAAAAAAACTAAACTAAAACAATTCAGACCACGACAAAAACATGAACTAGAGATAAATTATACATATAATCAAACAAAATTAGAATGTTTTCAAAATTTTTCTTTGCTGGGTATAAATATGGATTCGAATGTTAATTTAAAATCACATATTCAAAAAATAAGGTTAAATTATCACAATTTATATATGCTTTAAGAGAATTAAAAAAATCTACAAATTTAAAAACGGCAGTGACAGCCTATCACGCCTACGCTCAAGCGTGGCTAAACTACGGCATCATACTATGGGGCAGCAGTGTAGACTCACACGAGCTTTTTATTTTACAAAAAAAAATGTATACGCGTACTTGCAAATATCAAGCAAAGAGAAAGCTGCAAACCGCACTTTCAAAGTCTCAAAATTCTAACATTACCGTGCCTATATATATTAGAAATATGTAAATTTGTAAAAAGACACCCAAGTTTTTACACCAAAATCATAGACGCGTCCCGACACAACGTACCTCGCTATAAGAATAACGTTTTTCAACCAAAATCTAAATTAAAATTACACAGTACAGGTCCTCACTCGATGTCAATAAAAAATTAAAATAAATTGCCGGAATACATAAAAGCCGAAACAAATATTAATAAATTCATAAGATCTTTAAAAGAGATACTTATTAAAAAAAGTTATTATTCAATTAATGAATACATTGAGGAAAAGAATTTTTAAGTGTCTGTCCCTCTCCTGTTCATTGCTATGCCTTTCGAGGTGCACGTGATTATTAGAACTTGCATGTTTTGTTTAGTCTCTAAGTCACATGTAACGAAATTTGTGAATAAATAAAATAAATATATACGTATGTAGGCACGTAAGTTTGTTAATTTTCACCTCACGTAACTCGACAACAAATATTGATATCGACATCGGACTAATTTCATTTGATGCACAAATATAGAAAAAAAAGAACCTGATTAAGTTTTTATCCAAATCAGTTCAGCAATTTTTTATTATAAATCGCTTGGTCACACATCAAAGAGTATTTAACCATTTTTGTTTCATTTCATTCAAATGTTCTATTCAACTATCTAACAACTAACTAACAAGAATTAAAGTCATCTTTAATACAAACTAAACCATATAGACGAATATTATTCTAAGCCTGATGGATTTCAAGCTTCAGATATCCAAAACATATTATCACCACAGACTGCGGCAGACCGTTCCTATCACACGCATCAAGGAGCTTGCTGCGCTGGTCAGTGCAACACACCATACTTCCACTTCTTATCACCCAGTTTCCAATGGTTTCGTGGAACGACTGCGCCGCCAACTGAATTCCGCCATCACTTGCCACTCGTCTTTCACCTGGGTTGAAGTTCTATCATGGGCCCTCCTCGTCGGCAGCAGAGCTAGTCTACGGCGAACCACTTCATTTGCCTGGACAGTTCTTTTCCCGAAGTTCCAATGTGGAGACAGATGCGACCATAGTGGCTGGTCTACTACGCGCGCACGTCAGCAGATTGACTCCACAGCCTATGTCTTGACATGGCAGTTCCAGTCGAATATTTTATTTGCCCAAAAACCTAAGAACTCTGACGAATGTGTTTGTATGCCAAGGTCCTGCCAGAAGACCACTCGAGGCACCCTACTCAGGTACTTTCAAAGTCGTGAGATGTGAATCCAAAATATTTGACACTAGAAACCCAGAGCAGGTCACAAAGGATCTAGATTGACCACTTAAAACCAGCGTATATTGCAAGAGAGATCGCCGAGACTATTCCACAAAACCAACTAACTTCCAACTATTGCCCATAGTTACGGTCTCAGCGGGGTAGTAGTTTGACGAGTAAATTGTTAGTCAAAAAGACTTTCAGATCACGTCAACACTACATTGGGTTGTTTATGAATACGACATTCGGATCGTAGTTTAAGACAAACACAGCATGATGTGTATATGTAGGTCTCATCGATGGCGCGTGGGTAGAGTTCAATGACTGCATGCGCAAGCACTGGGTTGCTTGTAAATACGACAATCGGAGCGTAGTTAAAAAAAATACACAACACGACGTAATTTCAATTAATGGTTAACATTTTTAGCTGTATAAACAATGTTCTGAATGCAATTAATGTATTTTTCTGTACTTTCGTCTAAATTGTACGTGCGTGTCAATAAATATATTTATTAGTGGTCTGCTGCTTAATTGATAAATATTTACTCTACTTCTCACGACTTATAACTTCAGATGCAGACATACGATCTTACTTCTACGCTCTTAAGGTAAAATCATAATAAATTGTAAAATATTTTAAAATTATTGATATTAAAAAAACGCAGATCTGTGCGGTATTTCAACTTGCTACTATTTTCAATACTAGTATCAAATCTGGTGGTTTACTGATTTAATGATACTGTGACGGCCCAATATTATTGCTAATAATTAAATTCAATATAAAGCGGCATCAAAAATAGTCTTAACACCCCTTTTTTTTATATATATATATATATATTAAGCAATAAAAAATAGTTAATATAATAATAATAATATAGTAAATTAAAGGCAAAATATTGTCTTTCATAATAAATAAATTTATTTAAAAACTTGTAAAAATAAAGATAAATAACATTTATAAGATAATTAGAAAATTTGTTAAAAATTGTCTAAGTTGCGGAAGGTGTTCATGTATAGATGTCTTGTATGGAGGAGCTGCCGGAGATACATACTTGCAGTTGTACATATATATGGGGTGGTCGGCAGCCCGACTGCTTAAAGTACTGTAGCACTATGACTAGTCCTATATTAGGGACTTATGATAATAAACTCAATGATACAAAAGCAATACTATAGAAGGTCTCTATGATGAATTTGCATTACAATAGTGGGGTCGTGGGTTCGAGTCCTATATATGAATGACTTATGAATGTAAGGTCTATGTTACAAAAGCATTACTATAGAAGGTCTCTATGATGAAATAGCATTACAATAGTAGAATCGTAGGCTGATGTCCTACATATTAATCTTATGAAAGTAAGGTCTATGATACAAAAGCATTATTATAGAAGGTCTCCTTGATGCATAAGCATTATATGGGGTGGTCGGGTGACCGACTGCTCTTAGTACTGTAGCAAAATGACTAGTCCTTGTTAGGGACTTGAAAAGGAATATTTTGGTGGCGTGTATGCTGTTTCACGAGCAATTGGTCCGAGGTAAACTTGGGCTCGCTAACCGATGTTTCCTAAACATATCATCTTAGTGCCGGTGGTAAGCGGGTTTGTTGCAGCAATACGTCTTTCCCGTGGACAACGCACACCCATACCGTTTGTGGGCGGCGTTGTTGCGCATAGCAAAGCTTCGTCTATCTTTCGGATTGGGATGATGAGTGTGTTTGGTAGCACTTTTAAGTTTTAAGAAAATTGAATTTAATTAGTAAAATTGGACAATCTATCTTATTTGTGAATATTTTATATAAAACAAATCCAGAATATCCCGGCGTTTAGACAGTAAGACCATTTTAAATTTCTTTAATCTGTCAACATATGATGCATTTTTATATGCTTTTCGAGTTTAATTTAGTTGGAAAGATGCTATATAAATATTATTTGTATGCGCTTAAGCCGAATAATGGGGACGCCAGACTGTATTACAATATGCTAATATAATTCTTACAATTGAGAAGTATAAAAGCTTTTTTTGTGGTGACATTACGGAATGCTTTACTATTTCTTATAACAAAACCTAATGATTGAGATGATCTTTTAATAACACTTTCTAGTTGTGGTATAAATGTAAGCTTTTTATCGAACTCTGTACCTAGGTCCTTAACAGTTTCCACTTCTTGGATGACTATTCTATTGAGGGTATAAACCGATGGAATAATATTATGTTTGCGCGTGAATTTAACATAAACATATTTTTTTTAGATTAAGATTCATTTCATTAACATCGCACCATTTAGAAATTCTAATAAAATCCTCCTGAAGAAGTATCGTGTCTGACGATTTACTAACAATTTTACAGAAATTTAAATCGTCAGCATACATAAAACAAGAAGAACGTGAGAAACCTGTTAGGATAGTCCGCGGTGTATACTGAGAAAAAATGCGAGGCATAATGATTGCTTATCCCACCGGTTATCATTACATTACCATTAGTCATTGCACTCGGATACTTACTTTTCCCAAGCGGTTTATTTTTAATATAAGGCCAAAAAAATTTTGAATTTATGTCAATATTATCTTCTATACATTTTATATAATCGTTGTCACAGGATTTAGCTTATTTATCACATTTTTTATTAAGTAACTTTATGCTGAGTAAATCCATTGCGTTATTATATATTTATACGTAGACATCACCTTATTTTTTTCTTTATTACATTAATCAGACTCCGACTAAACCAAGTAGGACATTTACCACTTCTGGTCATACTCCATGGGATAAAATTATCTATTGTTACATTTGTAATTTTGTAAAAATCTGAGACGATACTATTTATATCACCCAGCCCCTTAAATAACACATTCCAATTGATTTTACTTAAATTTTCACCAATTTTGTCATAATCAGCTTTATAGAAATAGCGCTTTTTAATATTATAATTGTATTTTAGTTTATGTTTTTCAGATATAAGTGGTTGTATTTCAATTAAAAGATGTAAAGGATCTATGTTTCTCAATATATCAATTGCCTCATTAACAGTGCAATGTTTTATTAGAACTTATTAGAACTAAATCGAGGATTCTCCCTATTTTATTTTCGACGAAATTGCATTGTCGTAATTAATGAATATAGCAGAAATCTATATAACTTTGAGTCATAAAGGGAGCAGTTTAATTGCTATTCAATTCATTTATTAGATTCGAATCACGTAAGGTAAGTTAAAATCATCAACTGTCCAAGTCCTTCGTTTCAATTTATCAAACAAATAATTAAAGATAAATGATTCATTGCTGAACATTTAAAATCACTTATTAACTGTTGAATAAAATTATATACTCTAATTTTTTATTTATTTTGTTAGACGAAAAGTCGCAATATAAAACTTTAATACATATACCTATTATTACATATAATTCTGCCATGAACACATTTTCGTCATTATCATCAGTCCGTAAAAGTTCACAGTGGCTATTAGTCTCTCTCAATGTATCAAAGACTCACGATTCAAGTAGTTGACCATTAAGCAAGGTGATTTAATTATGAAATTGAGAGTTGTACGCAAACAGAACTCGTAAATAAAAAAGGGAAAATATAAGTTATACGCAAGACCAACTGTATCATTTCCCTTATAGTTACTTTCCCTTCTTACTGTAACCGTCACAGCACTTGGTACTGATTTTATACCATTTATCCATAGCAAAATTTTAAAGGTAAGGTTGCTAAGATATTATATTGTATTGAAGAATTAAAGCCACGATTACGAAAATGTGGATAATATTTTATTCCATTTCGTTCTTTTTAATGGTCTAAGGAATATCGCAAGTTCAAGGTAATAACTTTAGTGTCGTCTTAATTAACATTAAAACATTTGTCCCTTATTTTTTCTAAAAATATACTGAATAATAAAAAATAAATCATTTAATTCGGTTCAGGCGTTTCGGAGAAGCCTGTGAACACACATAAAAACATACTTACATAAATAAATAAAATTAAAGGCCCCAAATGCCGTAAAATATTTTATTTATGTTTATTAAATATAAGAAATCATTTAAATATGTGTTATGGAGAAAGTTTATTTAGGCGCTTAATTAAATACCGCTGTCTAATTAAGTAGCTGATTGTCCAATAAAATGATTATCCTATCTGGTTGTGAGTTGCATATGTGTTGATTTAAAACCTTGTTAACTTGTTTTTTCCATATTATATTAATTTTCCTCTTTTCTAGAAGTAAGGATGACAAAAAAAAAACACACCAGTGGCCCAAAGACGCCAAATTAGTTTATCCTTGATCAAGGATCAACATACAGATACGTTGTCACCCTTGAGGACTAACATGAAAATACCATAATACCAGTATTTTTAAATATCTATAAAAATAGCTAAATATATCGTCCATAAGTATGCATATAGTTTTTTGCAATATAATTATATAAAAAAATGATAGACCAAATATCCGCGTTTATAATTCAGGAGTCATAAAGAACCAAAAAAGTTTAGCCGCTCGTTTCAATATTCGGTGAAAGATTAACCCTAAGTGGAAGAATTCAGAGTGAGCGACCCTCAGAATGGCCCATAAAAATGTAGCCCCACTTATTGGTTATCCGAAAACTAGGGTCGGGAGCCATCTGTCCTCAAATATTTTTAATAGTCGTGACATGTTGACACTTTAAATGCATTTTTTGTCTTTAGGTAATAAAATATTTGTGGATTGATATATGGTTATGAAAGCGGACCTTTTTTTTTGAATATTATGATTATTTTTTGTTTTAAAACTTAAACAGAGAAAAAAATCAGCCTTCTTTCAGTTATTTTTATCCAGTTCATTGTTGTTTTTTTTTTTGTCCAATTTACATTATAATTTCAAAGTCCTCATAATGATCGCATTTAACGAAGACTCGTCCGAGAGATAGAATTATTTTTATAACTATTCTGGATGCATATATAAGTTTGTCAAAAACATTAAGAGAGTTGTACTTTGAAAAGACGACACTCTCGTCTTAGAATATTTTCCTAAGCGTAGTGTTCATCGTGTAGGCGTTTAACATAGGTTTTTTTATAGAAGAGAGGGCAAACGAGCATGCGGCTCACCTGATGTTAAGTGACTACCGCCGCCCATGATCAAACGTAACACCAGGGGATTTGCAGGAGCCCTTGCCCTTTGCCCTTTAGAAAGGAGTAAGCTTTTTTCTTGAATGTTCCTAGGTCGTATCGGTCCGGAAAAATGAAAATACCATAAACTATTCCACAGAGTGAGAACTATAGAACAAATCCTCAGAGCACTCCCCGTGGTATATGCGAAAGAAAATGTAAAGAAATGCAACATATCTTCGTAACGACAGTGAATCGAGCCGATCGGAAAGCACTCGGTCGTCGACGATTCGAACCGCTCTGCGCTGGATGCGGTCAAGTGGAAGTGGTGTGCCGGCATGAAATACTGTCCCGCTCTGCTGAGCACGCCAAGCTTTTTAAAGGCCAATAATTTAGCCTTCTCTTCCAAGTGACCACGAAACTGCACGTCACTCGATATGTCGACGCTGAGCATTCCGATACTGGCTGAGGCAACAAGGGGAGTGCCTTGAAACTGGGAAGATACAACAAAGGGGTTCTTCTTAGCGGTTATCGCGCAAACTTTTGTCTTCTGAGGATTAAACTGGACTAAATTTAATCGCCCCCGATCCGAGACTTTGTTCAGTTACGGACTTGCAACATATCATTGAATATACGGAAAAAACAGCGTCGGCGATAGCACACAGCCTTGTGGAAAACCAGCATTAACCTCTCAATATGCACGCGGAGGAATCTGACCACGGCGATATTCCGTCATATTCTAAGTGGTCGTATCCCACCATACCCACCCACAGCAATTTAAACCATAAAAACTTATATTTAGAGATTATTTGTCTATGAAAAATTTTGGCATTCTAAAATGCCAAAGGATTCTAAAATGCAAAAGGATAGGAAATTTCACATTGAGCCTAAACTGAAATTTCCTATCCTTTAATGCAATAAAACGTAGTTAGTCTATGGTTTATTATTTATAATCTACGTTCATTTCGTACGCCTATTTCGTGCGGCGTGTTATTGTGTTGATTTTTTGATTTTTCTAATGTTTTATTAGTGTCTAGTATTATGCTTTACTATAAAATTGTTATAAAAGATTTTGCGAGAATACAATTTATTTTTTTACGTAAATAATTTCGAGTAATATATGGAAATAATTGTGAAAATCAGCTGCTGTCCTGCGCTGGGTAAGTACATTTTTTTACTACAAAATACAATTAAAATATATTTGTAATAAAGTAAAAGCACTAAAACTAGTAATTTAACATACTAAATAAACAGAAACAAGAATTGTATTGAAATTTATAATGAATTTTATAGAAAATAAATGTACGACAAATTCAAGGTTAGGTTATATTTAGCGACGCCGCGTCATGTGAAGCTAGCTAATGAAGTCAATTATTTAAGCTGGGGACTGAGAGATTAGTAAGCTTGTAATCAGATCTTGCACCGTCTTCAACGACCTTGATGCTCCGATCTGCAAGAAAGCTGGTGATCAAATTGCACAATTTCTCAGCAAGCCCATAGCAAGGGAGCTTCGAAAGAAGCGCTTTGTGCCAAACCCGATCGAAGGCCTTCGCAATATCCAAACTAACGGCCAATGCCTCCCCTTGGACTCTACTGCCTCCGCCCATCTATGAGTTAGGTGGACCAGAAGATCACCAGCCACCAGCTGCTCGTCCACGACGAAAACCGTATTGGCAATCACTAATCAGCTGGTGATCCTCAAGATACCTCATGAAGTATCTTGAGGATCACCAGCAGCTCATGAGCTGTCAGTTTACAATGGACTCCATTGTTTTGGAGAACAATGAGGTGATGGTGATAGGCCTTAAGTTGGACGGGTCTGAGCGGTTGCCTTTTTAAGGAATCGGGTGGACGTAAGCCGTCTTCCATTATTACGTGACGTAAATTAAACATCATTAACATACTGTGAGCATTTATTTGTTGGCCATACAAATAGTAGTTCTATTACGAGTCTTAAATCTTTGACCCGCTGCACCTTGTATACCTTAAATTTGATCATTGTGCGGTTTCATAATAGAGGAAATGTGTATATTGTGCGGTAGTGCGTTAAGAAACACAATCATCATAATATTTCGTCCCGTTGGTTTCGTAAGTGGCGACTAACGGAAAGGCCAGAAATTTTTTTAGGCTTTTGTTTGACGGTATTTTAAGCATCTCGTACATATGCTAGATGTATAATAAAATAAAATTAAAATTAAAGTAAAATAGACGAACTCACAACATTGGATAGCGTTAAATAATAAAAATCATTGATGTTGACACCACCAATGACAATCTCGATTTTTGAAAAAAAAAATAGGCTCAAACTGAGAGATAGACCTAATGACCTTATCATTAGGTCTATCTCTCAGTTGGTAAATACAAATGTATGTAAGCTTGAAATACATATTTTAATAACAATGATCATATTATAATCTTTTTAATTGTGGTAGGCATTAAAATTAAGTATTTAATGATTACTTATATCAACGCAATTACACACGGGATACGACCAAGTGACTACACATGGAAGAAAACTATTTTTATGGATTTTATCTTGTTTAATTTTATTTATTTTTTAATTTCCGACGTTTTGGGCACTTTTCAGCGGACATGGTCACAGGGGCCTGAGGTGTTTGACGTTCATAAAAGTTTCTATTATTTACGCGAATACTACATATGGGATAAAACTAATTTTAAGGACTCTATCGCGTTTACTTTTACCAATTATAAAATATGTTATTCTAAATATGTTCATTATTAAAAGTACGTGACACCTGTTACTGCGAACTCCTATTTCTCAGTCAAGCATGGCGATTGTGGACAGTATATACCACAATAGCAAAGCCCATGTTCAGCAATAGACTGTTATGGGTTGATAAAGAAATGGAATAAGAATCTCTATCCACTTTCATTTTAAGGGTCTATCGATAAATGTACTCGCAAGTTTCGTTTGCTTTGATCATCATGTAGTTTATAGCTATTTCAAAATCAGTTGTCAATTTATTTTATAGCTGCATCAGTCACTATGCAAGAACTGAATTTTGATTATTTATATACATTTGTTATCAGGCTATCAAGCTCAAATAAACCGCCAGGCACTTTTACATTGTGCTTATTCATTCTAATGCTGTTGCAACAGTACTTTAATTTGGCCTTCTAAATATTCTAATAAATTCATTAGAAGGTTATTAAAAGTACCTATAGTAAATCTTTAATAATTTTATTGTATCCTTTCGACATGCAATCGAATTTTATCATTAAGAGACGTGTATGTTTATATAATTGTTTTTGTAATGAATTCACTAAAAAATGCAGCATTAGGTAAAATGCTTAAAATTTTTGGGAATGTTGAAAGAAAGTGTGTGGTGTTGGTAATTACAAGAATTGGGAGCGAGATCAAAGGATGCTGAGTCGCAAAGTAGCGTCCCAGCGCCCGCACGTTTTAACCACGTACATTTAACATACAAGCGACATATTTTGTACGGCATTTAAATTTTTTAGAGATAATTAAACATTCGTTACAAAGGACCTAACAAGAATTCTAAATATTTCATTGTTGTAAAGTAACCGCGTTTTTCTGTAGTGGCAGCGTGAGAGAATCTATCATGACATCTTGTTACTATAGACATCTACATTTATCCTCTATTACAAATCAAAATACACATGCATTGTCACCCGTGTGGGTTAAGATGGAATGCATCGCTTCCAGTAAAAGGGTATCTGGTTTTCTACACTCACCATACGAAATACAGCAGCATTAAGCTACCATTTTACGATGGTATTCTGTGCGAGCGTGGTCCTTCCCCAGTCGAGACGGCCCATTCGTGCTACAACTATGCTACTAATATAACTATAGCATGGCTCTACCACGTACATATATATAGCCACGTATATAGAATACTGTCACAGTCTAATCATCTAAATGCCAGATATAATAAAATACTTTGATTGTTGTCGGGGCGTTGCATCAAAGATATGAGATTGTGGTGCTTATGACAAATCCACCATATTATTATACAAACAGCACTAAACTCCTTACGAACGGAAAAAGAAAGCTTTTTCTTAACTTTCTCTGTCAGCCGGTGTTGGACATTGACATCTTTTACTAGTTAACTTCTAGCATAAAATCAAAGCAAAGAAAGGTCATTTTCAGTGATGTGCGTGTACATGCCAACAGACGAGGCAACCAATATAGTGGAGTTTACGGATTTACTTAGTTCTAGAGCATCTTGCAGTTAAGTCTCCACTTGGGGCTTCACGCTCGGTGCTAAATATGGTGCAGAAAAGAAAATAACTTTTACAATTAAAGAAATAGATCGGGTACTTAAATCTATGTCTAGTAGTAAATTCCATCGCCATGATGGACTCAGTATCGAACATCTCAAGTTTGCTGGCCCGCACCTACCTAGGATACTATATTTATTATTTAATCTCTACCTAGGACATGGATACATTCCCTCTGACATGATACGTACGGTTATATTGCCTATAGTGAAGAATAAAACAGGTGATCTCGCGGTTAAAAACAACTATCGACCTTTATCGCTAGCAACTGTCATTTCAAAAGTATTTGATAGTGTGCTTTAATTCGCAATTAAATAAATACGTAAAACCATACGACGTTCAATTTGGTTTCAGACCGAAATTGTCTACAGAAAGCGCGGTGTTGTGTCTTAGCACACTGTCACTTACTACACGGCACGAAAAACGCCAGTATTCGCTTCTTTCTTAGACCTCTCAAAGGCTTTTAACCTTGTATCCTACGACCTGGGGACCTTCAAGAAAAGAGCGTACTCCTTTCTAAAGGGCCGGCAACGCACCTGCAATTCCCATGGTGTTGCGGTTGATCAAGGGCGGCGGTAGTCACTTAACATCAGATGAGCCGCATGCTCGTTTGCCCCCTCTTCTATAAAAAAAACTTACTGTGGGATAAACTGGAGAAGATCCAACTACCTTTGGAACTCATAAATATTTTCAAGTATTGGTACGGGAACCAGGTCAATAATGTGAGATGGGAAGGCGCTCTATCTAGATCATATAGTTTGGAGTGCGGGGTGAGACAGGGGGGTTTAAGTTCGCACACGCTCTTCAACCTGTATTTGAATGAGCTGATAGGTAAACTCAACAGCATCACAGTCAGTTGTCACATAGACCATGTCTGCGTCAACAACATCAGTTACGCAGATGATATGGTGTAATTGACTGCATCTGTATGCGGCCTACGAAGACTGGTGAAGATTTGTGAAGCTTACGCCCTCACACATGGTTTGACTTATAATGTAAAAAAGAGCCATGTCATGGTCTTTGAGACCGGGAGTAAGCTACATGACATAGTACCATCTATTTCAATTAATGGTAATATTTTCCAAATAGCGTTTAAGTTGAAATATCTTGGTTATGTTCTTACTCCTCATCTCAGGGATGATGATGACATTGAGAGGGAACGGAGGGCGTTGTCAGTAGTTGTCAGTCAGTTCAAGGGATAAGTTAAAATAGCCCTATTTAGAGCTTACTGCACGTCATTTTACACGTGCGACCTGTGGGCTAGATATACTCAAAAGGCTTACAACACCCTCAGAGTACAATACAACAACGCATTTAGGGTGCTGCTGGGACTGCCTCGTTTCTGTAGTGCATCAGGGATGTTCGCAGAAGCACGAATGGACTATTTTTACCCGAGTATGCGCAAGAGGTGCGCGTTTCTGGTGCGCAGGGTACGGGGGAGCAACAATAGTATTCTGAAAGTGTGCTGGCAGACTGTACTGGCTATACATATGCCATTGTAGTGCCATATCGGGTGGATTGGTGAGAAAATGGCACATATAAATATAAATGTATTTATTTTTTGTACTTCACATATATATAATAATAATATTATGCCTACTAACATAGTTTTAAATGTAGTTATAAGTAATACTAATAAAATATGAGTCTTGGTTGCTTAAATAAATGAAATAAATGATGATGATGATGATGAATAAAAATTAAAATACAAAATAAAACTAAATGTATTGTATATATATATATATATATATATATATATATATATATATATATATATATATATATATATATATATATATATATATATATATATAGAGAGAGAGAGAGAGAGAGAGAGAGAGAGATTGCCTCATAGGATCTGATAATTGAACGAATGGAATACCATGTATTTAAAATGCTTATAAGAATATCTAAGAATTTTATCAGCTTTTAAATCACTCTACAGTTAAATGATTGTACTAGGAGTGGTTTACAGTAGTCTATTCTTTAGATACTTGTGTTATTGAGGGCCTATTAAGAGGTATGAAATAAGCATTTCTTTACTGATTTTACCGAAGGGTAACCGTAGTAAAATCACTTAAAACATTGAAAATGTAAAAATAAACATAAAACTATACGTTAATAATACGTGATAAAAACCCGAAAAAGGCAAAAGAAGTAATTACTTTCATAATTAAAAAAAATAGAATCAGGCGTTATTTTGCGGAAATCCATTATTTATTTATTTATTTATTTTACACTTTATTGTACTAAAGGTACAAACGGCGGACTTAATGCCATATGGCATTTTCTACCAGCCAACCGGAAAGTTAGTGGGAGATGAGTGTACTGCAGTGGGCTAGAATGAAACCTAAAATTGATAAATTTCATTAATAATAATGATGTTAAAAATTTATCAGCTAAGATCTGCATAGTTAAAAAAATAATGTGTCATACCTATTTCAAAGAGCACCTCCCTCCCTCCTTCAATTGAATGCCCAAGTGAAGTAAACTCAGTAGTCAGCCACCGCAGAGTCTACTACACCTGAGGATGCCTCGTGTAGAGGGGAGATGCGTGTCGTATTATTGACGATGGTTTGTCGTTCCTAGAAGAGTGGTGTTGGGATAATTGGTGACGGAAATAGTGCATGCAATTGAGGGAGGGCCGGGAAGTGCTCTTTAAACTAGGTAAAACACATAATATTTATTAATTACGCGTAGCTTAATTTTATTACGCACGTAGCTTAGTTTCATGTTTAATTAATTATTCAGTTTATTAAGATTATTTTAGTACTATTAATTATTGTATATGTGAATGTATTAACAAATATGATATATTAACCAATTGAAATTGTAAAATAAACAAATTTTAAGGATTTTTTCGCGTTCATATTTAACATTATAATTCTCGACCTTTCAGATATTTGGGTCACGTAGGGAACGGAGGTGTTAGACATCATTATGCTATAATTAACGAAGGCTACCTTCAAATTTTGGATTGATCTAAGCAGAATGTGTTTACTGTAACATGGCATCTTGCAATAGTATAATTGAGCGTGGGTTTAATTTTTTTAATTATTGAAGCCCGAGTAAATTTTAGCATCCAGCCAATTTCTCTATTGAAATATCTTTTTTTATTAAAATTGCCTCGCGAAATAAAGCCATCTGTTTTTGAGGATTTGTAGTTTATCGAGTTTAATGTATGGCATGAGATGATACTGAACATGTTGACATACCGCAGACTTCCCAGAACGTTGGTTCTTTATAGCAGCCATATGTAGTGCTATATGTTAGCTATGTATTTTTAGATGTAGGCTCGTTCTCCGTAGATCGGAAGAAATTCAATATTTGACTTGTGATCATATGATCAACAGTCGCGCTTACAACCACTATACTAACGAACTAAACACCGTAATAAATTACTGGTCAATGACTTTAGATATTTAGTTAAGTTATTATCGAAAAGATGCTGTTGCCAATCTAATATTTCAGTTCCTATCGCAACATGTCGCTTCTTTCTGCACCCCCGAGATGATATGGACGTAAATTTGCCGTGAAGTGGTGGCATATCAACTACCCCATGTTACCCAGTATTGGTTCATCATTCATTGTCACTTTAATTACCTTTTTTCTTTTCTTCCTGCTGTTTTTTATTTTACAGCATCCTTTACTTCTCATGAATGTTGATCTTTTGTTATTCAGCAAGTTTTTTTTTTTAGTTTTTTTATTTATCTTTTTTACAACAGTTACGTATTTTCAGTATTCTGTGTTACCTATGCTTATATATTACATTGATATATTTACTATTAATCTACTTGAAAAGGAACCAGACAAACGTTAACTAAGAAACAGAAGGGGAGAATCGAGGCTTCTCTCGATCCGGCCTCCTATAACGCCTACGTTGGGTTCGGGAACAACGTATGTGATCTCCGCAACGGAGTAACACAAGGGCGATAACCTCTTCCTTTTCAGAAATAGGTTCAGGCGGGGATTACGGGTCTTCCGAAGTCGTCCCGGTCCCAACGCCTTAATTCTTCGATATGGACTGTATCACTTTAAGGGGAGAATTCCTTGGGAATAAAACAGCAATTATCTTCAAACCGTTCCGTGAGAGAGTAAATACTTTTCCCTATCACTTCCCTATACTTTTTCTTTCTTCTTCTTATTGACTGCTGGTCTTGCACTTTTCCCGAACGATTTGCAAGAAAAATCAATTTACTGAACTACCTCGAAGCTAAACGCGAAAGTGAGCCGCGCCATTTGTGCGCTTGCGCAACTCAATTACATCAATTTGTACTATCAATCTCTCACGGTTTGCTCAATAACTTTATTTGTATAAGACATACATTTATACAATTTACTTATAAAGGTAGCATAAAAAAATATCTATACTACGATATACATTACATTTTCATATCACTAAAAACCCTTTATTTATTTAACAAAATATGTTTATTTTACTCACATGTTCAAAGTTGGAATTTCTTAAATATTTAACATAGAAAGTTAAAACAATGTTTTCCACTTGAAATTATACATATTTTAACTAATACAATTTACTTTACATTTTAATTTACATTTTCTCTATACATTTCACTATTAAAACACTTTTAAATTTCTTATACAAAACTATCATTATTTCACTTATTCACAGGAATTTTCACATAAAATAACACAGAATTCACCTCTTTTACACGTACAATCAATCTGAAATGTACAAGCCATTTTACATAAATTGCTGAAATTTGCAAATATTTAAATTTCTACATATTTGGCCTCCTAAGTACGTGGCTAGCGTGCGTCTGTGAACTCACACTATTTGAACAACTAAACTTTGCACGGCTATCGACTATCAGTAAAAATGGAAAGTTTAGTATACACTAATATCAACAATACTAGGTGAATAAATGATTCTACTCAATTCTCAAACGCCGAAAACTACCTCTAATCAGATTCTTATCAGTTATCATGTTTCTTATCAATCAATATAAGTGAATGTTTTCATAAATCAATCATAGAAAATAGGCATTTGTTTTCATACAAAACATATCAAACCCGTATAAGACAATACTTATGCAATTAATTTCCATTAATTCTACTTATGCACAGCGATCATCTCGACCGCGGAACAAATCCGGTAACATAATTTATATCTTAAAAATTCCCTATATGTATTTATAAAGAGATATTACTAAGAAAACGATAAACTATTCCGGTCTGGGAGTCGAACCCAAGACCTTCATCTCATTAATTCGATATTTCTTTAAGATTCAACTAACCATTTTCTTATCGGATTAATGTTGCTTGATAATTTGCCTTTTAGAAGCCATTCGTAATCGGTTAACTAATAAATTGAAATATTCTTATAGGCGCGTCGCCAACAATCTCCCCCCCCCCGTGCACCAGCACCATCATTTGGGAGGCGTCGCGGGTACCAGGACTATTATTCTGGATGTAGGTCTCCTCAAGATACCTGTGCTAGTAATGACGTCAACCACTCTAGTGTGACCGTCTGGTCCCGGTAGCGTCCTACTAATCTTGCCTTTCGGCCACGTATTTCGTGGCAATGAATGATCTATTATCAAGACAATATCACCTTCTTTAGGCTCCATAAAATTTCCGTTATTACCTGTTCGAGGTATTAAAGTAGGCATGTACTTTTTCAGCCATCTCGTCCAAAAATGGTCGGCTAACCTCTGGGCGGATTTCCAATTGAGTTGACCCGTCAGATGTTGCTCTAAAAATAATCCAGGTGGTCGATCACCACATGAGCGTCCGAGAAGAAAATGATTGGGTGTCAAACCCTCTTCAGGACTATCCATACTGAATGTTACCAGAGGTCTGGAATTTACAGTATGCTCTGCTTCCAAAAGCAACGTATGCAGAACCTCCTCTCGCGGGCTCCTTTCTTTGAGCGTAGCGGTCAACGCAATTTTAATTGATCTTACTAACCTCTCCCAGGCGGCACCCATGTGCGGTGCTCCCAGAGGTATAAATTTCCATTTAATATATTTTTTAAATGACTCATTTTTCATGCTTTTATAGCATTCTTCGCATGCTTTCAATAATTCTTTATTCGCAGCTTTGAAATTTGTCCCGTTATCGCTGTATATAACGGCTGGTTTTCCTCTTCTGGCAATAAATCGCCTCAATGCCATTATCATTGACGCTGGTGTCAATGAGGCTGCTAATTCCAGGTGTACTGCTCTGGTGGTCAGACACGTGAATAAAACACCCCAACGTTTTTCGTGTCGCCTTCCTATAGTCACACTCATAGGTCCGAAATAATCTACGGCTGAGCATGTAAAAGGTGGTTCTAGACGCTCGCTCGTATTACTTCGGCGCTCATAGCGCTCGCTCTTGAAACGGTTGCGTACAGACCCCTTTGCGGTGTGTACAGTTTGCTTCCTGAATTCAGGACGCTTCCGTTTTTCAGGCACATTTTCATTTCTTAGGACGTTCTAAATTGTTCACTCAATAAATTTAAAAACTTGGCCATCTTCTGTAACTCTGGCTACAAAGGATGCTGAGCTCGATATTCAAACCATTTAAATTTAATCATAGTTCCAAGTTTCTCGACTATGCGGTTTACTAACTCCGGTGAGTGTAAATACTTTGGTTGATTCAATGCTTGTATTGTGGCAACCACGTTCGTAATACGACTTGCAAAAGATGCTATTATTCCGGCAATCTTCTGCTAATCTTGGCATACGTCTTACATTCTCGATTTCGGCTAAAATGATCATTTCAACCCTACCGAATCTTCTTTCGAGAGCGTTCATTATTTCTTCAGGTTCACACAAAGTAAACAACAACGACTTAACGGCTTCCTTAGCGGTGCCCTTTAATGCCCTCCTAGGGCGTGCGACATTCTGCACTCCTGAAAAATGGCTTGTCGTGTCTTCAAACACCGTTTTGAAAACTATCCATTACCCGGGTTTCCATCGAACACCGGTAATTCCTGGAGGAAATGAAGCTGGGAAGACTTATCTTTACCCGCTATCTTTATTGCACACACAATCGCTTCGGTCAATTCTGACACCTCACTCGCGTGTGTTTTCTGTGCATTTCCTTGGTTGCTCTCGTTCTCCGCCCCTTTGCGGCGTGATCCTTTGCACGCTTCCTTATCAGTAATATCGGGTTGCGTTACACTAACCGGCGCGCTCATTATGGTCTGTTGAACCCAACTCCTTACGAAAGGTTCCAACTGAGTATTCCGCTCTTTATCATCCTCCATCATCTTCTCGGTTGAGTCGTGCCAACTCCAATTGAGACTTGGCTAAGGCAGCAGCTGCCTGTGCTCGTTCGAGCTCTGAGCGTTTGAATTTCACCCGCGCCTCTAATTCGGCTTTCAGCCTCGGCGATCGCGATGACCTACTACCTCTCTGTGACCCTTTGTCACTAGTGTGCCCGATTACTGTCCTTGACGATGCCGCTTCTTCGGTCCTTTGACCTACTTTTTCGACTACTGTTTCACTCCTGGATATAACGGATAGTTGTGCGGTGCTGGCCTGCGTACCACTGGTGTCCGTCCTGTTGCTTGTCGTTGCCATGGACGCCCCTGAGTCCCACTTGCGTTTGGACGTATCGGTGGTGGCTCCACTTGTAGGAGGTGTTCCACTCGAAGCAGTAGCTGTGGTCGCTCCACATGGTTCCGCCTCTTTAGCTTTTCTTGAGGGCCCTGTCCTTGTCTTGGTTCCTTCGCTTCTCCCTGTCTGGTCTTGTGCCTTCTTCATCTTGCAGGAAGGTGATTGTTGGCCTACGGTCCCTAACTGTCCTTACGACCCCTTACCTACAACCCTTCTACATCCCATCGTAACCCCACTACCCCTCCCCCCCTTTATCTCCCAACCCTACAACCTTACTACCACCCTAACAGCCCTATCAACCCTATCAATCCTGAATGGGGCCTACAGAGGTGAGCCGTCCAGGGATGGAGTCGTGCAGGAATGGAATGGAGGAAAGGTTTAGGAACTGTCCCGCCAAGGAATATGACGAAACAGTCGAGCGGTAGTGCAAGCGTAGTCTCGATCGAGAGAACTGCTCCACCCAAAGGTGTTGTGCCAGAGCCCGACCGTTTGGCACCGTTAGGTGGCCGGGATGTATGCTGCGCTTCGTCGCCCAGTCGCCGTTGACGCCTCGTCCAGGCGCCCTCTTCCGGCCGCGATGCAGTCAGGTGCCCACGAGCACCCTCGCCTGGCAGCAGCAGCGGTGGATGCTTCTTCTTCTTGCACCCTCTGATGACCCGACAGGAAATGCCGGACACCGTCGTCCGACAGAAAATGCCGGATACGATCGTCCGACAAGAAAATATCGAGCACGCTTGCCCGACAGGAAAAATGCCAAGCCCTACTTGGCCACGATGAGCGCCTTCACAAGGCACCTGCGCCTGGCTGCGATACGTGCTCCATGCGAGCACACGCCCCAAGCCGCAATCTCGATTTTCTTTCTTCTGGTAGTTCCAGGTCCGGTCCTACTGCGCTGACCTGGTCTTCCGGCCTCCTCCGGCTTCCTTCGGTTGCTGATCTTTACTCGGCTCCAAAGGTCTTCTTTTTCCATAACCAGCAGTCCACAGCTGGTTCCTTGATCCGGCTCCGAAGGACCACTTGAAAAGGAACCAGACAAAACGTTAACTAAGAAACAGAAGGGGGGAATCGAGGCTTCTCTCGATCCGGCCTCCTATAACGCCTACGTTGGGTTCGGGAACAACGTATGTGATCTCCGCAACGGAGTAACACACAAGGGCGATAACCTCTTCCTTTTCAGCAATAGGTTCCGGCGGGTATTACGGGTCTTCCGAAGTCGTCCCGGTCCCAATGCCTTAATTCTTCGATATGGACTGTATCAATTTAAAGGGAGAATTCCTTGGGAATAAAACAGCAATTATCTTCAAACCGTTCTGTGAGAGAGTAATTACTTTTCCCTATCACTTCCCTATACTTTTTCTTTCTTCTTCTTATTGACTGCTGGTCTTGCACTTTTCCCGAACGATTTGCAAGAAAAATCAATTTACTGAACTACCTCGAAGCTAAACGCGAAAGTGAGCCGCGCCATTTGTGCGCTTGCGCAACTCAATTACATCAATTTGTACTATCACTCTCTCACGGTATGCTTAATAACTTTATTTGTATAAGACATACATTTATAAAATTTACTTATAAAGATAGCACAAAAAATATCTATACTACGATATACATTACATTTTCATATCACAAAAAAACCTTTATTTATTTAACAAAATATGTTTATTTTACTCACATGTTCAAAGTTGGAATTTCTTAAATATTTAACATAGAAAGTTAAAACAATGTTTTCCACTTGAAATTATACATATCTTAACTAACACAATAGTTTAATTTACATTTTCTCTATACATTTCACTATTAAAATACTTTTAAATTTCTTATACAAAACTATCATTATTTCACTTATTCACAGGAATTTTCACATAAAATAACACAGAATTCACCTCTTTTACACGTACAATCAATCTGAAATGTTTTACAAGTCATTTTACATAAATTGGTGAAATTTGCAAATATTTAAATTTCTACATATTTGGCCTCCTAAGTACGTGGCTAGCGTGCGTCTATGAACTCACATTATTTGAACAACTAACTTTTGCACGGCTATCGACTATCAGTAAAAATGGAAAGTTTAGTATACACTAATATCAACAATACTAGGTGAATAAATGATTATACTCAATTCTCAAACGCCGAAAACTACCTCTAATCAGATTCTTATCAGTTATCATGTTTCTTATCAAACAATACAAGTGAATGTTTTCATAAATCAATCATAGAAAATAGGCATTTGTTTTCATACAAAACATATATCTAAGACAATACTTATGCAATTAATTTCCATTAATTCTACTTATGCACAGCGATCATCTCGACCGGGGAACAAATCCGGTAACATAATTTATATCTTAAAAATTCCCTATATGAATTTATAGAGATATTACTAAAAAAACGATAAACTATTCCGGCCTGGGAGTCGAACCCGAGACCTTCATCTCATTAATTCGATATTTGCTTAAGATTCAACTAAGCATTTTCTTATCGGAATATTGTTGCTTGATAATTTGCCTTTTAGAAGCCATTCGTAATCGGTTAACTAATAAATTGAAATATTCTTATAGGCCCGTCGCCAACACTACTTATGTCTACATGACTATTTATAATTTTATTGTTGCAATACTGAATTTATTTTATCTAATTATCATTTATTTTTTTTAAATTATTTTTATGTTATTACTAAGTGTAGATAACACTTATTCTAACATTTATTAAGTTTTATTTTCCTTATTAATTTTTCCTACACTACTTATTGCAAATTTAAGAAAGTGAGTTCGGCTGTTATTGTAGTTAAGTGCTCTGTTTAGAGTGTCTTCTTTTAGCACAAAGCCCATACACAGTTCACATTCCAGTCTTGCTAATTGAAATTTAGAACACTCTTAAAGAATATGTTCAATTGTTTGTGGAGTCTGATTATCACAGCTGCAGTAGGGACTTTCCGCCAATTTAAACCTAAATAAGTAGGCTTTAAAACCACCGTGTCCTGTCAATATTTGTGATATTTGATTATTTACATTCCGGAAAGAACCTTTTTGTCACGGCTTCAGTTTCCGCCTTGCTATATCTTTTTTGCCATATGTTAGTGGTGATTTCCCTGAGTTGGCGCTTTGCGTAGGACAATCATAGACCGGTGCTTGTTTGGATGTTTCAGCTGCTGACTTTGCTAGTTCATCTGCTCTTTCATTTCCCAAGATGCCACAGTAAGCCTTAAGGCTCACTTTAATTACTTAAAGATAAAGAAATATGCCATATATATTTTTATTACGAATGCTCCGGGATGTATCCAACTATTGCATAGTTTAATCCTGGCTATCGGTCCTTTGCCAAACCTTTGAGAAAATATGCTATAACATGGTAACCCAAATTATAGCATTTTTTAGTTATATGGTTTTGGAATATGCATTTACTCTTTAAAAAGGCCTGCAAGCCTACGACTGCCCTCATTATATAAACCTTAAAATAAATCTCATATCATAGTTTTATTTGGTATGGTCATTCCAAATTACTTCGCATCAGTCCAACCTCCTTTGTGTAAATCCATTATATTTACATCAGTGTCGGCGCTGTCGTTTCGCCACAAGCGAAATACACCGAAGCCTAAATCACGCTATCAACATTCCGAATCATAAACAGTATATATAAAACATCTCCGAACTATCACACGGAGCGTTGGCCGCTCCCCGGGCACAACACCTTGCCCGGCGGGAAATCTCCCCTTTTCCTTCCACGGCCACAGTGGTGACCCCGACGCGATCTGAACACGCAACCAAACTATCTTCGGAAACTTCAAGCTTCATCATCCTCATAGAATACCCCACCCATTCAGAGTTATCGTCTGCAGTCTTCATATCCTGCAAGCCATCTAGCTTCACAAGGTTGATCGCAGCACTGGAATAATAATGCTTCCTGTTCCTTCAAGCTGCTCTCTGCGTTACAGTGTTCGGCATGGCTCTGAGTCTTACTGCTCGACTCTGCTTCACAGCACTCTCGCAGATAACTTGCCTTCTTCTCGACTCACCGCAGATTACAAGGCAACCTCCTGGCACTTGCACATTCGTCGACAACGAGACTGCACTATCGACCTCCGGTCTGAGCAGGGGGGTGATGTGGCGGCGCTGTCGTTGCGCCACAAGTGAAATACACCGAAGCCTAAATCACGCTATCAACATTCCGAATCATAAACAGTATATATAGAACATCTCCGAACTACCACGAGCGTTGGCCGCTCCCCGGGCACAACACTTTGCCCGGCGGGAGATCTCCCCTTTTTCTTCCACGGCCACACATCTTTAATGTAATGAATTTCCTCAAAGTAAAGCTTGTTTCTATTAAAACTTATATCGTATAGGTGTAGTTGGTTTATCTATTTTGTTAACATGAGTGTCTTTGTATTAAAACGATGACCCTTGTAGTTCTGTTACGTTTTGTGAATAGTTGAAAGCAGCTGATAGCACGCTTGGAAGTTGCTATCGCGTTCGAATTTGTCAAAGAGTTCAATAGTCGTGTGAGAGGTAGTCTATAACTGAGAGCTGCGTTCATCAAATATCCGAAACAATTGAGGAATGTAAATGTTGAAGGTAGTGTCCGTTAACAATGATATCAAGATGTAAAACACCTCAGTTGACATCATACACGACATCATAATTGCAATAAAATGCGTAAAGATAGTTTCATTTAATGTGTAGTGTTTGTGTTAATATAAGAAATCACTAATTAAATTATTAATTAAGTACAAACATACATAATACATAAACACTCACGCCTGTCACCCAGAGAGGTAGGCAGAGACTACGGACTTCCATTTGGCACGATCCTGACATACCTCTTTCGCCTCCTTTACATCCATATATCTACGCATACATGCTCGGCGGTAAAGGGTACTTCTAACGTGGCCCATTTTCAAAATATCGCCAATTTGGTCGATAAACTTTTTTCCTAGGGCGTCCCTTCCCGACTCGGCCATTCACATATGCCATATAAATTTGCTTTGTCACTCTTTCCTCATTCATTCTTTCTACGTGACCAAACCACCGAAGCATTCCTTTCTTAATCCTGGTCACAACATCATCTTGCATACCACATTTATCTCTTATCACGCAATTTCTCACCCTGACATTCAGATTACACCCTAGCATATTCCTTAAAGACCGCATTTCTACAGCATTTATTCTACTTTCGTGCTTCTTCTGCCACACCCAGCTTTCACTACCATACATTAAAGTAGGGACTAATACAGCATTATGAATTACCATACGTGCCTGTTTTGACAAATTCTGGTTCTTCATAATAGAGTGTAGTACCCCATTCACTCTATTCCCTGCATTTACTCGTCGTTCTATATCCCTATCATATCTACCATCCCTGCTAAATACACATCCCAAATACACAAACTCATCCACTTGCTCAATCAACTCTCCTTCTATTCTTATTTCACATACCGTTTTGCTTTCTTCTCTTTCAAAAACCATCACTTTCATCTTACTTGCGTTCACTTTCATTCCCCTTTCTTTTTAATTCCCAGTTCATTAATGTAACCATCATTTGCAACTCTGCCGCCGATGACGCAAGTATGACTTGATCATCGGCATACAAAAGGCATTTGACGGTTAACTCGCCCATTCTTAACCCACATTCTTCATCTTTCAAAGTTTGCAAACACCGGTCCATAAATAGGTTGAACAGCCAAGGGGAAGTCACACAGCCCTGTCTGACACCTTTTTGGATGCCAAACCAGTCCGAGTAGACCCCATTGATCCTGACACAAGCACTAGAGTCCCTATAAAGAGACCTTAATGCCTGTATCAAACCAGCGCTCAACCCATATGAGTTCAGTGTTTGCCATAACACATTCCTGTCCACTCTGTCACAAGCCTTTTCCAAGTCCATGAACGCACAAAAAACTTTCTGGTTTTTGGCCAAAAACTTCTCCGCAATCATGCGCATGGAAAAGAATTGATCTGTACACCCCATTCCCTTTCTAAAACCCGCTTGCACATTAATTAAGTATTTTTAAATTACCTAAATAGCTGGACATGGACCTATCATTTCTGAGAGCATTTAGTTATTGAGCAATTAGTTGGACAGGCTGCTCCAGTAAGTTATAGTGGACAACACAATATGTTCACGAAATATTTTATTGCTCAGACACACAAGTTTCCTTCATTGCCAAGCACGTGGTAAATCTACACATAAAATTAAGATTCAAAATTGCAACGTTGCCGGCAGAAGTAAACGCGAGCAAATACTTTGAAATTTATGGCTATGAACTTTAGTGATATTAGCTACTACAACTCTTATTTACTTAAAACATCACTTTTAAAATACATGTACATATGGTAATAACAAAATTTTGAAAGATATTCTGATGTGGAAATGATTTTGATAATCAATACAAAACACATACATATTTATGAGTATTGTAAATCTATTTTTTTGTATTTATGAATATTATACTAAGTTTACAAACAAGCTATTTATTTTATGTTAAGTGACATAATAACACCAGGTGAATACATGTCCCTGGCCTGCTACTCAGTTATGCAAGGCCAGACTAGTCGTAAGCTATTTAATGCAGTGAGCAGTCCTGTTGAAAGACTGCGTTCACACTTTATATTAAAAAGAAGGGTAGAGGTTTTCATTGTTAACGTCAATTTCAAGATTTTTTAAGCGCTGCAACAGATTTAAAATTTTCAGCAAGCGAGCAACCTGGATTCGATTTCGCCGGCATTGTTAGTTGAAATTTTAAATGCCACGCGCTGAACGTATACATCGTATAAAAACCTGCATCTTTAATTGCAATTAAATAATATATTACGAAGATATGTTAAGTCCGCCAACACCCATTGGGGCAGCGCAGTGGGCACTTTTACAGGATAGTGTGACAAACGAGTACACAGTTCACCTGATCTTAAGTGGTTGCTGTGACCCATAGACATCTACATCTATCCTCGATTACGATTCAAAATGCAGATGTTTGTCACCCGTGTGGACTTAGAAGATGGAATGCCTCGTTTCCAGTAAAAATTATTTCCGGTTCTCACTACACTCACCATACGAAACACAGCAGCATTAAGCTACTATTTCACGCTGGTATTATGTGAGAGCGTGGTCCTTCCCCGGTCAAGCCGACACATTCGTGCTACAACTATACTACTAATATAACTGCAGCATGGCTCTACCACGTATTTACCTTAAACCCTCTCAGAAATAAGAGGAGGCCTGTGCTCAGGAGCTGCAGGCTACTTTACTATGGTATCATTTTAAATTATTGACTTTGTTTCATTTTTAATAAATTTGCGCATACATAAAATAAAAACAAGGAGTATATTAAACAGCACAGACATTATAGTTTTACTATATTAATGCTATTTATGTTTAATTTTAAATATTTAAAAAAATGGCAATAAACATATGGCTTGTGCAATACAGCCACAACGACAATATGAGACACTTTATATTATTTATTGCGATTTAACTTATGCGTGAGTTTCAGATATTTACTATTATTTAAAGGTTAACTATAAGAAATTTGTATTAAAAAGTTGATAGTGTTGATTGTTTGTGGTTTTATGAAAATTAAAACAGTTCAGACTTACGATTTCGATTTTCTTACGCACGACACTAAATTTGTAAACTAAGGCAATGCGGCAGCGGATACACCTGCATCTATATCTATATAATACAGTGACTATTGCAGATTTAAGCAGTATTAAAATGGTATTATTTTAAAACAACAATAGTTTATTTTAGGATAATAGTTAAAACGGTACGATGGAAGTACTACAAATAAAAACGTCGGAGAAAAACATTATGTTTGTTGATTTACAAAAAAAAATTAGAGGTTAAAGAAATTCATAGAATTAACAAGAAAAATGAATACATACAATATGCAAAACAAATGCGAATTCGAAAACATTTTTATTAGAAATGTAGGAAACTTGTAATAAAATTATATAAAAATTAAAAAAAAATTCAATAATAACTAAATAAGTTGTGAATATTCTTAATTAATAAAGTTGAACAAAAACATATTTGAGAATTAAGAGGTATACTTATAGTACGTATAAAATATAATAATAATAAAAGTGTATACATAGTATTTATATTTCCTAAATCTACTTTCAACTCTTCTCTTCTCATTTGGCTTTAAAACATTATCAAAATCTCGCCAATAGAGCATCCCACGGGTAAAACCGAAAATATATCCGTACAACATAAAAACCACGTAAAAACGAATTCTTGAAATGACACTTATGCACAGCGATTACAAAACTCGACAGGGGATATATTTCCACCTGTATTTATTTAACACTCTTCCATGTCACGGCAAGCGGGGTCCTCTAATCGACTCAAATAAAATATCGAACATATCAGTGATATTCTCGATACAACCAGCTGACATTGCACGATCGAAAAACTAAAATGATACGCTTTTAGCAAGATCACTTTAAAGGCGATATTACATGGCTCAATCAAATTGAAACAGTTCCATTGAAAAGAATTCGATATTGCACATTGAACGACTTTACCAATATACACGTATATCATTTAAAGGCTGAATCTGAATGACAGGGTGAGAAATTGTGTGATAAGAGAAGAGTGTGGTTTGCAAGATGATGTTGTTACCAGGATTAAGAAAGGAATGCTTCGGTAGTTTGGTCATGTGGAAAGAATGAATGAGGAAAGAGTGACAAAGAAAAAGGGACTTTCTAGGCGAAAATGTATCGACCAAATTAACGATTTATTGAAATCGGACCAAATTAGGAGAACCCTTAATCGATGAGCATGTATGCGTAGGTATATGGACGTGAAGGAGGCGAGAGAGGTATGTCAGGATCGTGCCAAATGGAAGTCTGTAGTCTCTGCCTACTCTTCTTGGTGACAGGCGTGAGTGTTTATGTTTTCTGTATATATTTTATGTATCATTTAAATGATATTCAATATTTGCAAAGCATTGCGATGTCGAGCCAACTCGTACTTAATCTGCGAATGTTTAGTAAATGAGTTAAATGAAATAAATAAAATAAAATGTCGGCGTTGTTGGGTGCGCCCATGGATTTCGAGAAGGATAACTAAAGGAGCCTCAAGCACCTTATTAGTAGAATTAGTAAAGAAAATCCAAATTCATATTTGAACCATTTACGGATGACGCAAAGTCAATTTAATGAATTTTTTGAAAAGGTTACACTTGTCTGACTGTTACGACACTTAAAACCCATTTTAAACACCCATGTGCGCGACACTCTCACAATTTTACTATCTGACAAAGTAACAGCATTTTAAGACCACCTTAACCCTAGAAACTATAAAATACAATTCACAATGGAGTTAAAGGCAAATAATTCTTTAGCCTTCCTAGATGTTTTAGTCATCCGAAATCCTGATAACACTACTATGTATAGGAAAAAGACCCATACCAACAGATATTTAAATATTGAATCTCACCGTCATTCTTTACAGTTAGCCACCGTCGGTAAATCTTTTTTTCTCAGAGCGCGAGGGATCTGTGACAGAAAACATCTGGTCGCCGAGATTCAGCACGTCAAGCAAGTATAGCAAGACAACAAGCTTCTGATCCCGCGCCTACGTCACAGCGACCGACTGAAGCAGGCCACAGTCGAGCGCGCGCCTACTGTACTACCGTATGTCAGAGGAGTCACAGGCAAGATTGGCTACATCTTGAAGCGAGCTTCCGTTTAAACATACTACAAGCCGCCGAAGAAGATTAGGCAATTTTTACTATCGATCAGATGTAATATTCCTCTACAAGATGCAGGTGTATACAATCTAGATTGTGAATGTGGTCTCTCTTACATAGGTCAAACAAAAAGATCTATAAAACCCGCGTGAAGGAACATTTAGCTGACGTGAAGCACTGACGCTCCGGGAAGTCTGCCGTCTGCGAAAATGTTCAAAATCGTTCCCACCATTACATTAGATTTGATAAACCACAAATCCTCGCAAAAGAACACCTCTTCCTACCAAGGATGATACGCGAGGCTATCGAAATTAAAAAAAAAAACATCCAAATTTCAATAGAGAAGATGGATGGGTGCTGCCATCTGCTTGGGATCCTAAAATTAACAAAATTAAACCCAAACCCAAGTATACTACTGCAATACTTCATGATACTATAAGCTCGTTTTGCGTAAATCGGACCAAAAGTTAATATTCAAAAACTAAAGGTAGCCGGACTAACTACGACATTGGGACGCCAAATATCTCAGCTGCCCCCCCCCGTGACCATGGGTGCTGTAAAGCACCCGTAACATCGGGATAGTAAAAATAAGTAAAGTAATAATAAATAATTACAAAAAATAATAGTTTTATTCAATGTGTAGTGTTCGCGTAAATTTAAGAAAACATTACGTGTAATATTGGCTTAACGTAGGAATAATATACCGCTGTTTGAGAACACTGACGTGACAATTCTACGAATAACAGTCTTCTACAACGTTACACACGTGCACTATGAAAGTAGTTTGACGTATATAATCAAATGTCTTAGTATATTTGTTGTCATATTGTTTCCATGTATAAATAATAATTATAACTTTATATACCAAAGGTAATAAAGACACAAAACAAGATTAATATTGCTTTCTGTAAAACTATTGCTAATGGAAATTCGTCTACATGATGTTAATATATTTCTATTGCCTAGGGCGTGTAGTGGCGGGGTAAGAATATCCATTACCCTATATGATCCTGTGATTGTCTTAAGTGGCAACAGGGGAAACAAATTAGGATATGGGCAGCAGCGTGTTCTTAATAACGACTGCAAATTAAAAACTGTGTTCATCAACCCGCTTGCCGACTTTACCCAATGAAGGCTACAGATGCGTTGTCCTCTGTGGACTAATATGGAACACTTTACAGCCTGCAATTAAACAAGCATTCTGTATATTTCAGAGCTAAACACAATAGTAGTACTGCTATTTAACGATGAAATAGTAGAAGGTGATACTAACCCAGATAGACTCCGAGTTATTATAACGATACATACTAGTACATATTTGATTTATAAAATTGAATAAATGAAGTGCTTATTTTCCATTTCCTTTACTAAAATCACTGTGTCATTTTCGGTGGTCAGCCTTGATATAAATACAATAGTAAAATCAAAAATCTTAATGACTTATTTTTCTATACTAATACATTATTTTCAGGTATTTACAATTTTGTCAACTCACGCTGATAAAGCAGCCTAGCAGCGATTTTTCTTCCAATTTGATTAAAAATATTGAAATTACAAGCTTTCATTTTACAGAAAGGTATAGCTTTCTCTCAAGTAAAAGAATTTTAATAATTAATTCAGTCGCTTACATACTAGTTGATTACAAAGGAACAAATTTTAGTACAGATTTTACCTCCGGAGAATGTCAGATTACAGGAAAAGTCATATCACCACCTTCTTATCTTCTTTAAAAAAAATTCCAAAGAAGAATATTCTCCTGTATCGTAGGGTTAGTTTACATACATAAATTTCACAAGAACAAACATCAACACCCGGAACAATTACCTTAGGCCATACTAATACTTGTTCCGTGCGGGATTCGAACCCGCGGCCCTTAGCGCTACAACTCATTGCTAAGCCACTGAGCCTATCTATACTCTTTTATTTTCTTTATATACAAGGGAATGTACCTGACATTCGAAACATGTGTGTACAGATGTTAAAAATATGAAGGCTCGTTGGCGCAGTGGCTAAGCAAATTAATGGTTGCGCCACTACACGGTCACGGCCTCGAATCCGCAAGTACTTGTATGAACTGCAAATATTTTTTTCTGTATTACAAATTATGTACGTAAAACCTCTTAATAATAGATACTATTGTAGGGGTAACGTTTTTTAATTCAATATTTAAATTCTTTCAGACTTGAGTATCATTTATTATAGGTCTTTATTGGTCTACTTGACCTTCACTTAATAGTATACTTTGACTATAAATGTGCATGACAACTGAATTCTTTCAAAATAAAAAGAAACTTATGAAAATAGAAAACGTTTCTTTGCGTATTTAGTTTCCTTTTTGTTTGAATTTAAATATAATTATATGATACAATTCATAATAACTTAAAACTCCTTAAGAGGATATAATATCCACATCCACATTCTATCCCGTGGTGGTCGTAAGGGGTGACAGAGGGAAATGAAACAGGCACAGACACATGGAATGAGTTTCATCATCTTCCTGATAACAACTCAACATAATAGTGAGCTGCGGTTGCCAACCCGTCTGCCAAGCTGGTCAACTACGGCAAATGTCCCCCTTATCGAGCAGTCTATGGGCCCTATGTTCAGCTGTGGAGCTTGGGCTGTAATGTTAAAATTATTTAGTAGTAATAAGTAAAATTCAATTAAAAAGTGAAGTGGATGAAAATTCTACTACAAAAGGCGTACATTTTAATCTTTGTTTAAAATGGAAATTTTAAAACAAACGTATTTACATCATTCTTAAAGTGCTAAATCAAAAGTTAAAATTTAGCTTTTAAACATAAATTACTATGTCATATCCACGCGGAAGTAGCTCTTGTTGTTCTTGTAGGATAAAATATTTTCTTTCTATCTTAGCTACCACGGCTCAAGTGAATTAATCTAAATATTAAACTCAATCGTATATGGCTGTAATATTTTCCAAGCCTAGGGTTTTGCCACCGACCACTAATTAAGTTCGTACAACTATGCAAAAGAGTCAGTATACGAATAATAATATAGTGTGGCTTCGAGTGTATTTCTATTAAGTGATATAATTTAAATAAATGGACAAAGAAATATTACATTTCTTTGAGATTTTTTTATATTAAAAAATTATATTCCTATTAGAAATTTATTTTGTATTGTGAAGGTGCTTCTCTTATTAATAGATATTGAGTCCTTGATGTATGTGGATGGAGTACAATAGTAGGATATGTGATGTAGATAGAGAGTCCCTATTATATATAAGTCGAACCAAGACAATCACGCAGATCTGGCACAACTATGTTTAGGCAATTAGTATTATGCATTTATCAATTGAAGCCACAGACAGCAGACACCACCACAGTCAAACGCATTAAAGGAATGAAGGAGGTTTTCTTCTGGATTACTTGCAAATAAAAGATATCGGTAATAATTAATGCTATATGAACGTAAATTGTATTGGTGGCGTAAAACAGTCTATCACCACATTTTGTCCTGTAGGTGTCATAAGAGGCGACTATACGAAATATCAGAAAGATCTAATGCATCCGAAATGTAGCGATATAACTATCTTGTACTCGCCAGGTGTAAAATACCTACAAAAGTACTGTATATCGAAGAATTAAAACCCTGACTTCGAAAGCTATGAGATAATTACTTTTATATATTTCTCGGTTTTAATTTTATTAAGTTTAATTTTTGGCCTTTTTAACGACTAAGGAATATTACAAGCGAGTGTTAGTTAGTTACGTCTAAATAATAATATTACAAGTTTTGTCGCCTTTTTCTCTCTCTTCAGTTTTGCACCAAATATACCCTGTAGGTATAAACTATTAAAAACATATAATTACAATCGTTTTATGATTTGTAATGATAACGTGTAACATTAACATGCGTACGAAAAAAAAACAGTCGATTTGAGAACCTGTTCTTTTTTTAAGTCGGCTATAAAAAGGATGTCAAAATTTGGGCCTCCTCATATAACACAATATAGTAACTATTAAAAGTGAACAGTTGATGTATTGTCGGTACAACTGCATAAAATAGGCATCTTCATTTTGTATCGATTTTCTTTAAATAACTGTTTTGTCACGGAAACCCAAGTAATTTAAAAAATTTCACATATTAACCGTAACTATAGGTGCAACTTATTATCCTTTGGGATAAAAGGACCTTAGTATCAAAGTCTACACAAGCCAACTTTGTTAGATCCGTTTGAATCATCTACACGGCTGTTAGCTTGGCTATATTTTGCAAGCGCGCAAGAGGATAAAGAAGTTTAAATTACATTGGTGGTGAGTCGTAGTAATATTACTGTCAGGGGAAATAATATAACATCGTATTAGTGGTGAAACAATAGTGCTGTTATTAAAAACATGAACTCGGAATTACGTACACAGATTAAACTAGTTTTCTTTCATGGAATATGCACTTATATATTTTAATTTTATAAGTTTTTACAAAAATTTTGTGAATAATACATTCAACATATAACGATCAATAAGTAACTGATTCGTTATTAAATATGTATCATCCAATGTGTTTATTGGTTCAACAGAAAGATTTATATTAAGGTGGCATCGTACATGAGTATGAAAACAAAATACTTTAAAACGTTGAAAATGGGCTCTTTGAAATGGGTAGGTCGGACTTTCAGTAAAATAAACCTGAAAAACTTTTTAAATTTAATCTTAAAGTTTGCAGTGTTAGGGTTCAAATTCATACTTTTGAACAAGAACACCATTTTCGAAAATGTAATGAAAAGGGAACTAACATTTTTATAGAGGTTTAAACGACTCTCAGAATGGTGTGGAACGTTTTACATTCAAGGATTCCTCATTTTATTATGTGTTGTGTAACACGTCAGCTTTATTATATTACTAACATATTTATATATTACAAAGCTTAACTTTATCTTTTAAACTAAATAAATTTTAAACAAATCTTGAATGCGATTAAAGTAAGCTTATATATTTTATATAGTTTATAATATAGTCATATGTCCGCCAAAGCAATTAACGCCATGATGGCCAGTCTCAACAGAGAATAGTTATCTGTGCTGGACGGGATCATAATACATGAAAATAGGGTAGGTGCACTCTCTACTCCCCTAACTCTCATAGTCCAATGAGAAAGAATTTCGAATTTGGACCACCAAAACCACCTGAAAGAGACACAGAGGTTAAACACAGAAAACTTGATTTTTGAACACGGGACCATATGGTGAGCTGTCGAACTCAATACACCGTAATAAATCACTAATTAAAGACTAATAACAGCTGCAGTTGTGTTATTATTAGAAAGATGCTGTTGCCCATCTTCTAGTCCAGTTCCTCCTTGTTGCCTCCTTCAGCATCCCCGGGATGATATTGAAGTATATTTGACGTATAGTAGAGGTGTAAAAATATCCACTTCTCCATGTCACCCAGTGTTGTTTTTTCATTCATTATCTCTTATATTAATTCAAGATTGAGAATAAATCATTTTACTCCGAGCGCTTTGAGATGTTTCTGACTACAGCATTGTTTATTCCGAGCGTTCATCAGCACAGAGCGCCTTGAATTGTTGATTACCGAGTTTTGAAAATTGGCTTGATTTACTGTCGCTGTGAAGACATGTTGCATCCCATTACATTTTCTATCCCATATACCACGTGACGTACTCTGAGGTATTGTTTGGATTAATTCCAGCCGCCAAATTTCACGAACGCACATCGAGAAAATTCTCACAATATCATCCACACCATCTGGATGCTTGGCGGTCCACCACTGTGCGTTTTACTAGAAGTTTTCTTCCTCGTACTACGTCTTCGTGGAATCGTTTACCACCGGTAATTTTTCTGGACCGATAGAATCTAGGGAATTTCAAGAAAATTTTTTACTCCTTTCTAAAAGGCTGGCAACTTACCTGCAACTCCTTTTTTTGCGCCCGAAGCAATTAAAGGGCTACCCTATACGTAGGGAGGCGGAAAATGCATTACGCATACCACGATAGCCGGTCTATCGTGGTATGCGTATGTTATGAGGGACTCACATCCTACCGGGGAACCTAAGTGATACCCTCTAAAAACCGCCTTTATGGACTGGCAACTGGCTGATTAAGCTTTATTGTGCCGTATCGGGGGCGATCCTCTTTTGGGAAAAGAGGGCGCAGGCAGTTACAAGCCGCTGAGGGTGTGCCTACGAAGGCAAATTAATTATGAATAATTTAATTTAATTAGAGTTGGCCTGAGCCGCCAGGAGGCAGATCAGGTCGTTTGATAGTTTATTAGGCGGGTCCGAGTGAGAGTTTCTCGGCCTGCGGACTCGATAGCGAGATAGGGGGTGGGGCTGCATAAGTAGCTGCCTCACGAATAAAATGGTTGGAGTGCGACTCTGAGGCTTTGAAGAAGTTCTCAGAGAGTTTTTTGAGAAATTGTTGAATTGTAGGGAGCTCTAGGTCCCGATGAAGGTCGGCATTACTTACGTACCAAGGTGCGTTCGCAGCTCGACGACAGAAAAGGTTTTGAACTATTTGGAGTTCATTAATAATTTTAGGGTCGGCGTGTGTTTTTATATCTTTGTTTGGTTATCTGGGGTGGCGAGGGGCCCTTGAATGTCGTTGGTGAACAGGATGTACAGCAGAGGAGCAAGTACTGAGCCCTGAGGGACGCCAGCTTTGATAGGGCGCTGTGAAGATAGCGTGCCTTCGTGTCTAAAACTGAAGGTACGATGCTTTAAGTAAGAGGCCACGAGACGTACTAGACGATCGGGGAGACCTATTTTGTACAGTTTGTAGATAAGGCCTGTATGCCTGACTTTATCAAAAGCTTTAGCTATGTCGACAAAGACCGCGATGGTCTTATGACGACGAGGATAAAAACCGCTGAGGATATATTCCACAATACGGTCAACTTATTGGGGACATGAGTGTTGCGCTCGGAAACCGAATTGATGGGAAATGATAAGAGGGTGACCGTCTGTGGGAAACAAATAGCGCCTCACACGAGTTTGGATGACTCTTTTGAAGAGCTTGCCCGTTGCCTTGAGGAGGCCAATGGGGCGATGACTGGAGGGGAGGTTGAGAGGCTTGTCTGGCTTGGGAATACCAATCACAGTTGCCTCTTTCTACGTAGTGGGAAAGTAACTAAGGTTAAAGCAGGCGTTGAAGATAATAGATAAAAAGGTTAACACCTGCTCACGAAAGTGTTTTAGGGCTTGGTTGGAGATGTAATCCGCGCTCGGAGCCTTTTTGGGCTTAAGTCCTTTGATGAGGGACGAAATCTCATCATTGGACACAGAGATAGGTTTGGAGGCTGTAGGGGGTGAGTTCTGGCCGCGGACCTCATCCTCCACTGCCTGGACGTGTGAGGGGTCGACGGGTTGAGAGCTAGGAGAGCATTGTGTGGCAATGCTATCTGCAAAGCACTCAGCTTTTTCCTCGTCCTCGAAGGCAACCGTACCGTCGGGACGGGAGAGAGGGGGAGTGTGGGTGATAGCGTCTATGCGGAGGGCTCTAGCCATCTGATAGTACGCTGTATGAGATGGAGAGATATTCTCCATGAGTTTACTCTTTTCAAGGCCTCGAAATTCAGAGAGGCTGTAACGGAGTTCTCGTTGAAGAAGATTGGCCGTGCGCCTAATATCGGGGGTGGGATATTTTGCTGCTCTCCGGAAAGCAGCTTTCTTGGCTTTTAATAGGTTGCTAATATGTAGGGGAAGCCCACTATTGTTAGCAACCGGGACGACCCTTTCGGTCTCCTTAAGGGAGGATTTAATAAGGGTGGAGAGTGAATCGACCGCGGTGTCGCTTTTTTCGGGGCTGTCTAAGTCCGACGGTAGGGAGATGGTAGAGTCCTGTGAGTCCAGAGCTTTAGCTAGTGACTCCTTGAATCCCTTCCAATTAGTGAAGGTTTTTGTGTGTGTTGGGGGAGGCCGCTGATGGCCAAGAATGAGGGAGACCGGTCGGTGATCGGATACTAGATCGTCTAGTATCTCGATTGCTCTGAGGTTGAGAGAAACTCCTTGGAGTAACGCAATATCTAGTACATCGGGGGCGTGATCAATGTTGTCGGGAAAGTGAGTAACACCGAGGGGACTATGGACGGTAATATCAAGAGACTGCGTGATATCGAGCAGTATCTTGCCACTATGGGAGGTAGTACGGCATGTCCATTCAGTATGCTTGGAGTTAAAATCTCCAAACATAATGACTGAATTGCCTAAAGATAAGATAGCTTCAAAATCTTTTTTGAGGGGATGAGTTCCTGAAGGGATGTAACAGGAGGCTATGAGGATGGACTGATGTCCAGTTATAGCTAGCCTGCATACGGTGACTTTCATGTTGGTAAGCTGCGGAGTAGAAATGGGCGAGCAGTGAAGTGTCTTCTTGTAATATATGGCCGTTCCGCCGCCTCGGCGGTCGGGTCTGTCATTACGAAGAAGAGAGAAGTTTTTAATAGAAAGGCCTTTAGTGTCCTTAGTTTTGAGATTAGTTTCCTGTAGGAGGAGGAAATCGGTTTCACGATTCCGAAGAAAGAGCTTAAGCTCTAGAAGGTTATTTCGCAAACCGCGAATATTAAAGGATACAAGCGATAAACCCTTAGGTTTGATACGACCGTGAGACTTTGGCAGAGCAAACTGCTCTGTCATTGTGAAGTTAAGTTAATTAAGTTAACTTAAATTACAACGAGCACAAAAGATTATGGTTCTCTGTAAGAGCGAGGAGACGTTCCTGAGGGGACCTCGCAGCGCACAATTTGCGTGCTAACACCGCGATTTCACTAACGTCGATGTTCCTAATAGCGGAATACAGCGTTTTTAGGTCTTAAATAGTGGGCTGTGATTGTTGTTGTTGTGGGGCGGAGGTTGTCTGCAAGAGTGGGTCTGCCTTATTGGGTCCCCAGGGAAAGACTGGAGGCTGCATAGGCTTTGAGAAGCCCGGAGGGGGCCGAATAATTCCCCGAGGGGGCCTAGGGGGACCCTGAGAGGGCCGAGAGAAGCCCTGGATAGGCTGAGAAAGGCCCTGACGGGGCCGTTGGTAGAGAGCCGGGAATGAGCGGTCATTGACCGGCGGTGGAACTTGTCTACCGGAGCGAGGAAGAGGTGCGCAAGGGCAGCCTCTGTAGTTTGCCGGGTGGCCTGTTTCTTTGCACAGAACACATGCGGGTGGGGATTCGGCGTCTTTGGGCCGAGGACACTCTTTGATGTTGTGGGGTTCAAGGCACTTAACGCACCTGGGTGGGGCGGAGCAGTTGGCGCCGCATGACCATATAGTTGGCAGTGGTGGCACTGCTCCGGGATTGCAACTCCTCTGGTGTTGCGATTGTTTATAGGCAGCGTGCATTTGTATCAACACGTCCACATTTGTAGTTCCGTTAGATTTTGCGAGTGTAATGATTTCTTATATTTATGCTAACACAACACATTTAAGAAACCAATTTTTTTATGGATTTTATCACGTATATTAACTTTTTTTATATTCCCAATATTTCGAGCACTTTACACTCCCAGGTTGCCCCCCGTAACCATGAGAACAAAGCTGATAATAACACTCTCGGAAGTTGTTATTTTGTCAAAGAATTAAATAATCGTGTGTGAGGTAATTTCAAACTGAGAGTTGCGTTCATAAAACATCCGAAACTATTAAGTATTGTTGTTACTTATAGGTCGTGCTGAATCTGCAAAACAGCAGTTTTAATATTCATTAGAATCCACCATAAACTTCTTATTAAATATGGATCGTTTAAAAAATACGGAGTAAGAAAAAATAAATACTAAAAGGTCTGTTATTACTAAGCACTAAGTTAATTCTATAAATTATCATATGTTTATTAAAGATAAAATCATCATGGACTTTATGGAGCAAATCGAATATACTTATTTCAGAAAATCAATGTTGATAAAAACAACGACATTTGTGAACATAATCTACCACTTCGCGAAATGGAAGTTCCATGTTTCATTATTTCGGTAAGTATTACAATAACGGTATTGGATAGAAAATAAGAGGCAATTGTCAATATTGAATATCGCAGTAGGAAAAATCAACGGAAAAATAAATCAGCATTTTAGACATATTCACTTAGCAAGGTTAATATTATTTATGAATGTCTTTTTAGTACTAGATTGTTCAAATTTTATTGTACCTATTCTGTTTGCATATTTATTACAAACATAATCGTTACAGCTTATCACAAGCCTGCTACTTAATTTATTTTTTATGAAGTATCTCCACATACAATGTTATGAATCTTCTGCATCCATAGACCTCCAGCAGGGTTCATAAAGTAAATCCAGGTGAAAATCGTCTTCCACAAACTTGATAGGCTGCCACACGAACCCTCCTTATCGATTCCCAGTTTTTGGAGCCATTTAGCCGGCAGGGTCTCTAAAATCGACCTCTATCGTTTTAAATTTTTATTAATTTTTATTACTTTTACTTACTGATTTCCTGAGCTAGATTACTTTCTCTGTCTTTTTTTGAGAATAATATCCATGTTACAATTTTATCACCCATATACATAAATTTTGAGGTTTATGGACTAAAAATATTTTCTGAAAATATATCAATTACATATTTCGACGTATCTGATGGTGTTTTTGGAGGGGGTTGGGGGGGGGTGGTTCAATGTAAGATCTTTTTATGTTTAGCGGAAAGTTGCAAAGTTTTTTTTTATTTTTTATAATGGCGAATACGCCTGATTCTATCAATTATATTTCGAATCGTTATCTTGCTTACGTCATAGTAGCAACATTAAAAAAAACAGATGTAGCCCTTGAGTTTAAACACATATACAGATTTTCTTCATGATTCAAATACTGGTACTTACTTATTCTAAGAAGATACAAATTCAGATTGGGTAAAATAAAATAATTTTAATAACTTGTTCAATATCACTTTGAAATAAAATATATACTTAAGAGGTCTTACTGCGTAGCCTTCTCTCTTTTGTCAGAGGGTTGCAAGAGCCGTTGTAGCTCAAAGGCTAAGCCCTCGCTGTAAAATACAGTACACAAGCAAACTGGATTCGATCCTCGCTGGTACCAATGAGCCATGCTGCAACTATGTTAGTAGTATAGTTAAAGCACGAATGGGTTGGTTCGACCGGGGAAGGATCACGCTCTGACACAATATCAGCGTAAAATATATGTAAATGTAGAGAAATGGAGAACATTTTTACTGGAAATGAGGTATTCCATCTTAGCCCTCACGGGTGACAACGCATCGGCGTTTTGTTTCGTAGTCAAGTATAGAATAAGATATCTATGGGCCACAGCAACCACTTACCATCAGGTGGACTGTGTGTTCGTTTGTCACCTCCATGCTATAAAAATGTGTTGACTTCACACGAGCTTAGCAATAACGGAAATACTGTCAGGAAACCTGCATGTATGAAAAACAAAACATGTTTCGAAAATATGAAAATTGCGCAATAATGGATTGGGGCAACGAGGGGGACATTCACTTGGCCTTATATCTCAGTAGTAAAATATATGAAAAATATTTTGGTAAATCCAAATGTATACCATACCTATATCTTAAGCGCTAATGTTATAAATTAATTTTTAAAGTACATACATACATAAACACTCACGCCTGTTACCCAGAGGGGTAGACAGAGACTACAGACTTCCATTTAGCACGATCCTGACACACCTTTCTCGCCTTTTCCACATTCATATACCTACGCATACATACTCGTCGGTTAAGGGTACTCTTAATTTGACCCATTTTTAGTATATCGCCAATTTGGACGACAAACTTCCGCCTAGGACGTCCGTTTCCGACTCTTCCATTCACTTCTGCAACATATATTTGCTTTGTCAGTCCTTCCGCATTCATTCTTTCTACATGACCAAACCACCGAAGCATTCCTTTCTTAATCTTGGTCACCGCATTATCTTGCAAACGACACTCTTCTTATATCACACAGTTTCTCACCCTGTCACTCAGATTCATCCGTAACACACTCCATAGCGACCGCATTTCTACTGCATTTATTCTACTCTCGTGCTTCTTCTGCCACACCCAACTTTCACTACCATACGTTAAAGTAGGGACTAATACAGCACTGTGAATTGCCATACGTGCCTTTTTTGACACATTCTGACTTTTCACAATAGAGTGTAGAGCCCCATTTACTTTATTTCCTGCATTCACTGTCGTTCAATATCCTTATCATCCCTCTGCTGAATACACAGCCTAAATATACGAACTCATCCACTTGCTCAATTAACTCTCCTTCTATTCTTATTTCACATACCGTTTTGCTTTCATCTCTTTCAAAAATCATCACTTTCGTCTTACTTGCGTTCACTTTCATTCCCCTTTCTTTTAATGACCTGTTCATTACTGTAACCATCATTTGCAACTCGGCCGCCGACGACGCAAGTATGTCTTGATCATCGGCGTACAAAAGGCATTTGATGGTTAACTCACCCATTCTTAACCCGCATTCTTCAACTTTCAAATTTTCCAAACAGCTGTTCATAAATAGGTTGAACAGCTACGGGGAAGCTACACAGCCCTATCTGACACCATTATGGATGCCAAACCAGTCCGACTAGACCCCGTTGATTCTAACACAAGCACTCGAGTCCCTATATAGAGACTTTAATGCCTGTATCAAACCAGCGCTCAACCTAAATGCGTTCAGCGTTAGCCACATCACTATATAACACATCCCTGTCCACTCTGTCATAAGCCTTTTCCAAGCCGATGAACGCACAAAAAACTTTTTGGTTTTTCTCCAAAAACTTCTCCGCGATCATGCGCATGGAAAAGACTGTACTGTCCGACTGTACTCTGTACACCCCATTCCATTTCTAAATCCCGCTAGCACATCCCAAATTTTTTCATCAGTTTCTTTCTCAACTCTTTCAATTAGTACTTTAGCATACAGTTTTCCCACAATGCTAAGAAGGCTGATACCACGGTAGTTTTTACAGTCCTGCTGTGACCCTTTTTCCTTTCCCTAATTTTTAAAGTATTTTAAATATAATAATTTGGTCATATACGAGTAGAAAGAATGAATGAGGAAAGATTGACAAAACAAATATATGTTGCAGAAGTGAATGGAAGAGTCGAAAAGGGACATCCTAGGCGAAAGTTTGTCGATTAAATTGGCGATATATTAGAAAGTAGCTTGCGGCTTCGCCCGCATAATCACTGGGAAATGAACTATCCATTGCTTTTTGAATTGAAAGAAAACTGAGTTTTAGAGATTTGTCAGAGATGCAGCCATTAAAGGGAAACTGAGCAAAATTTATTCGTCAGCCTATTTAAATGTTTTGAAACGCAGCGCATAGGAAAGCATGGAAATAGCCTGTATTCCAAATGGAAATGGGATATTTTTTTAATTAAAGGAAACTGAGCATAATTATCCATCAGAGATGCAGACTTTTGAAAAGAAGTTTTCTGAATTGAAAGGAAATTGAGACAAATAAAAGATCAGTTAGAGATGTAGCCTTTTGAGTTGAAAGGAAACTGAGCTTATTAGTTCCGTCAGAGGTGCAGCATTTGGAATTGAAAAGAAACTGAGCTAAATAGGAAATTTTGAATTGAAAGTGAAGATCTGTGGGAATTATGATTAATTGATTGTGGGAATTTTGGAAAAAAAAACTAACTGAACACTATTTTAAGACACTACTGTACACAATGTTATATGTTTTTCCATTTGGCGAAAGAATGTGGAGATTCTGGGCATTTGACACACGCCAACATGCTACATATAGCTGACCATGAGAGAAGCACGGTTTTTCTAAGTTGACCCCCGCTACCTGTAACGTTTGCCCTTACGCTTTATTAATTGTCATTGCAAAACTGAGCTTATTAGGGAACTGCAACCTTTTGAATTGAAAAGAAAGATCTGTGGGAATTATAGGGATCCGTGGTATAATAACATTTTCACCTTTTCCTACGCCTGTCAAAATTGTAGCACCGATTATGTTCTGTCCAAGATGTGTCACACGCAGCCTTGTCCCGTTACATAACCGAGGAGCATCTAAATTTCGCATTAGCATGACTGGGACGCCTAATTTTAATTGAAGCTTATGTGAGGGCACACCTGACAACTCTAGAGAATTTTGAAACTCTGCGGGATATGAAGTGCTCTGCTCTGTGTCCATAATCCTATGCCTATCAAAATTGTAGCGCCGATTATGTTCCGTCCAAGATGTGTCACACACAGCCTTGTCCCGTTGCATAACCGAGGAGCATCTAAATTTCGCATTAGCATGACTGGGACGTCTAATTTTAAATGAAACTTATGTGAGGGCACACCTGACAACTCTAGAGAATCTAGAAACTCTGCGGGATATGAAGTGCTCTGCTCTGTGTCCATAACTGTGTCTACTGACAAATACTCTGTTATTTCTCCTGCTACTTCGCTTAATATATCTGAATTTATTTTGTTAACGCTCTCATTTTTTGGTGCAAGAATTGCCCTTTCACATAACCATTTGTCTTCATGCATGTTAAATCTGAATAAACGCTCGCAATTAATTCGGAATGAATCTGTACTAAATTACAAAAATCTCTCGTCAATTTAACGCAGCCCTCAGGATCCGTTTCCAACCGCCCATCGCCAATTTTCAATAGTGTGTCAGCATAGTTTCCAGCATTGATATCATTATACAAATTCACTCTCATATTCGTAGTTAAACTGAATTTTGTCACCTTGTTCCATAAAATAGACGACTTGAGGCATGCCTTAATTTCATCTGCAGGTGTGCCCTTTCGAATGACAGGTAAAGTTTGGTGAAAGTCTCCAGCCAGTAAAACCACCATTCCTCCCATTACATAGGTATTGCTGCGCAAATCCTGGAGCGTTCGATTTAGTTCTTCAACAGCTTTTTTATGCGACATTGTATTTTCATCCCACACTAAAAGTTTGCATTGTGGTAGCATTACACCTCGTGCACTATTATTGCAAAAGTTGCAGATCGGCGATTCTTCCTGGGCTAGATTTAGAGGGAGTTTTAAAACAGAATGTGCAGTGCGACCCGCGCTTAGCAGCGTGGCGGCTATACCGGAGGAAGCTACGGCCACAGCAATGTTTTTATCTTTTCGTACTTGCGCTAATAATAAATTTAACAAAAATGTCTTCCCAGTTCCTCCAGGGGCATTTAAACAGAAAAGTGCACTGTTTCCAGATTCAATTTGTCTTAATACTTTATCAAAAACTCGTTTTTGTTCCGGAAGCAAGCGGGGTACAAATTCGGCTACTTGTTGCTGCAAAGCTGGTATATCGTAGTTTGTTTCACGTATAATCTCATCACTTATTTCATTTTCGGTTGTTCGCTGAGGGCTTATCATTCCAAAGTCGCTTAATTTTTTGTCTACCACTGCCATTACTTTATCTTCAATTTTTCCAAGTGCTTCATTATAAATTTGTTCATTGTATGTCATGTTCGCGTGTGTCTGCTGTATCCTTTGCAAAATATCTTCCGCCGTGTACTCTTAATATTTGTCCCACAATTCATGTGCAATAGATAAGCCGCAAGATGATATGAGAGTTGCATAAAGATCCCTAATTTTGGCTAGTGACTGGCACTGCACAGCTTCCTCCATGGTTTCATCCCAGTGATTATCGTTTTATAACAGATTCAGAGCTTCGCCATGCTTCTCTATAAGTTGCACATTCCCGACCGTTGACAGTTTTAAGGTCTTTATATCCTGCAGGACCCCGAACATGGTGCAGCAGCAATCGTAAACAGAAACATTCAAAATTAATTACATGGACGGTATACACACGACCAAGGGCATCTGATGACTTTACAGCGGGCCAATTTGCAACAGGCGTACCTTGAATACGGCGTTTCCACTCCTTCCTAGATGTGTTCCAAGTATAATAGCGGGGGACTTCAGATAATAATAACGTTTTTGCAAAGGGGTCAATTTGACAAAGTTGTAAGAAGGCTTTTAGTGTATTTTTTGGCGGTGATGCAATTCTTTCTTGGAAATTTCTTTAGGTGAAATATACACGTTCTCCATTTTATAAGTGCACAGCAAGGTGAGTAACTGTTGGGTGCCTTTCGTGTAAAGGGAAGCCAACCACGCTGCATCGTTCTGCTGTCATAACGCCCTGCTTGAAAGGTCTGTACTTCATTAACGGGATTTGCCTCACCTTCACTCCTGATATTAAATATTGCTTGGTCGCTTCCTTTATTTATGTACTTACAGATATACTTGATTGCGCGGACAGAGCTACATGCTTCTACATTAATGTGGGCATTAAACATTTTACATAGAATGGGCGAATACGGGACAATCCAGCTGTTATCTAAGGTTTCTAACGCTCCAGAGCGAGATTTGATTGTAACTTTCCTGCCACCATATCCGGGATATCTGCGTCTGTATAAAAGGTAGCCATTGTCATTGTGCACTATTTTCTTTTAATAGCTGTTTAGGGAATTTCTTTGTACATTTTTCTTCTCTCATACATAGCGATATTGAATTTCGTGCTCCACATGGACCGTGAATCAAATTTCGGACGATGGTATCATACAATTCTTTATCTTGCTCAGAATCCAGAATCTCGACGTTTATTATGTCGTCTATTTGGCTGGGCTGCAATTTCTCTTTAAGCCATATTAGAATGTGGGCATGCGGTAATCCTCTTTTTGCCATTCAATTGAATATATGAAGCACTGCACCTCTCCGAAAATTTTCCCTTTGTTAATTACATACATTAATTTTTGTACTTTTAATTGAAATACTCTACCAACTAAATCGTGTCTGTCAGTGCTTTTTTGGCCCGGCATTAGCTCCTCGGTTATTTCTTTCCATGTGGGATTGCAAGTAAAAGTAACAAAAAGATCAGGTCTTCCGTAAGTTCGTACATAGATGAATGCGTCTTGTGTGTACTCATGTAGGTAACGGGGACTGTTAACGAATGATGAGGGCAAAATTCCATTTTACCTAAATCTCTGGGGTTTATATTGACGTCGTTAGGAACTGCATCTTGTAAATGTATATAATTCTCAACGCGCAGCTTTTTTTTGAATTAAAGATATATAACGGAGACATTCACACTGCTGTGTGGAATCTATATCCATCCTTTATTACAAATCAAAATGCAGACGCGTTGTCACCCGTGAGGAATAAGATGGAATGCCTCATTTCCAGTAAAAAGTCTCTGGTTCTATACACTCACCATACGAAACACAGCAGCATTAAGCTCCTATTTCATGCTGATATTCTGTGAGAGCGTGGTCCTTTCCTGGTCGAGCTGACCCATTTGTGCTACAACTATACTACTAATATAACTGCAGCATTGCTCTACCACATACATTCATATATAGTAATTGTAATCGCAAAAGAGACGTACCCGCAATGCTGATGGAACAGTGAGTCGATTGGAATTATTACAACCAGGTAAAAAACATTAATTTGGTGTTAGTAGTGCTTTTACAATATTAGTTAGCAGTATACTGTGTGATGATCTGTTGATCTAAGCTTTGTTGTTCTGAGTGCAATACATTACTCACTTCAGATTGCTATGAGGATGAACTAAATGATTCTGATGGTTTCCATTCTGCAGTTGAACGTGATGCTGTCCTATCATTCCTTTGCTAGCAATTATGATAAACACAAGATGAAGATAACAACTGAAATAATATTAAATAAAAAAATTACGTCAAAGTGAAAAAAAAGAGATTTGTTTGATTTTAAACTCGAATATAAATAAATGATTCATCAAGTTAAATGTTACAGCACAAAGACAGACTTAATGCTTTATATTATTTAATAATTAAGGCCTGACAGACTACTAGCAGTCCAAAACAATGATAAATCAACAGTCTCATTTCTTGGTAGTTGATAAAAATGGTCAATCTCGTAAATAAGCTAGTATGTTTGTCAGATATAGCTTATGCAGATGTGAAAAAATAAAACAAGTTCTTAAGTTAAAATGTTAAACACTTACCTCACGTGATGCAATTTTATTGGCAACCTCATTCAACCCAAACAATGTGTGTGATCTTATTCTCATAAGTGATTTGCCACAGCTGATGCATACATGTTCATGACAAACTATTGCTGCATTTTTCGAGTGGCACACTACACGTACACTGTCAATCGAAACTTGTACCTAATAAAGAAGCTATAATTGATTAAAACTACTTTTACGGATTTTATCGCGTTTTATTTATATTAATTTTAATACCCGACGTTTCGGGTGCTTTCCAGCACCCATGGTCACGGGGACTGAGGTGACTGACATCCCGATGTCAAAGTTAACCCGGAGTACCTTCAGCTTTCCTCCGGGTTAACTTTGACATCGGGACGTCAGTCACCTCAGTCCCCCGTGACCATGGGTGCTGGAAAGCACCCGAAACGTCGGGTATTAAAATTAATATAAATAAAACGCGATAAAATCCGTAAAAGTAGTTTTAATCAATGTATAGTGTTCGCGTAAATACAAGAAAAGATGCTATAATTGTTATAGTGATATTATTTAAGTAAACTTAGTTAAAAAGCATTTTTCAGAGGAAGACATGACACTTCGTGACATGTACCAACTATTTACCTGCTGTCTTCGAACCAATTGTTGAGAGATTAATAATTCAATTTCCAACAAAACAAAAACTCGTAAATGAATTCATATTGTGACTTGACATGGGCCTAGCTGTCAGATTCGATATTGACACTTAACTGTCATAAAATCTATGAAACGATATCGATTTTTATTTGATTAATAATATCTTAAAAAAGAATAGACTTTGACGCGCTTTGAGTTCTGTACGCTTTTTAAAATATATTTTCCTTTATTTATTGAAATTCTATTTCAAAGGTATTATAAGAACAGTTAACTTGTGCAGTATTGTTTTGATATGCTCTAGTGAATTCATGGTATATCAGCTAGAAATTAACTTCTTTAATTATCATAACACGATTCCATTTTAAATGTAATGTTGTGATGTTAAAGAATAGATAAGAATAACAGTGAAATTGTGCAGTAGTGTTTTGTTATACTCTAAAGAATTCATGGTAAATCAGTTAATTATTCGATTGTTTAATTATCATAACTATAAATGTGAACTTTGTCAACGATTTCAACCGAGCCGATAACAACGGTTGTTTTTGTTTTCAACGGTCGACAACCGCTTTTGATGGCTTGAAATGAATGAAACAATAAGTTGTATGTGCAATAAGTTTTTTCTCTTTGGTAATGAATAAACCACAGAAACCCCTATAATGTATAATAGTTCTTTTTTTTTTGAGATACAAGTAGCACATTTTCAAGAAACACAAATACAACTTTGTCATTTATCCCGCAAACACTGAAACACAAAATTATTTGTTGCTGGCGATAATGATAGTGATATATTGACTCGATGTAAAATCTATGCTTGTTACTACAGAAATGTTCATGGCTCGCACTGAGCCACTTTTTTTTTCAACTTTTTGTTTTTATTTTAATAAATAGTTTTTTCGTTAAAGCGGAGCTTTTTTGCTTTAGATTCATTACTTATATCTATAACAATCAATCTGAGTAGGTAAAGTGTGTAAGTACGATTCTTAAATTGTAAAAATAATAATTGGAGTTATTGGAGGTAGGTATTTAGTTTTATTTATTTAGAAAATATTAATCTCACAATTAATTATTATAATTATATAATTTTATTACACAACTAACGCCCTCATTAGCAATGTAATGGTATATTAATAATTTTCAAAATCGGTCTAATAATTTTCGAGATTAGCCAAAAAACATATACATTGAAAGTAGCGCCCTCTATAATAAAATGCATAGTATATTAGACATCTATAATTATACATAACAATCTAGTGGTGAATGAATTTTCATAATCGGTCGAGTACTTTACGAGTTTAGCGAAAAAAACATTTTCGTTGATAGTAGCGCCCTCTATAATAAAATGCATCCTACGTTTTTAAGCACCATAGCAAAAACGATTCAGCATAGCCACCCGCATACACAGTAAAAACATAACCATCCTTTTTCGTCTGTAGTCGGATAAACAAGTAGTTGACAACGGTTGCGTATCGGCTGCATTGGATAAATATCCATTTCAAACGGTTGCTTTACACCCATATCATAACATAATAATAATTATAGAAAAATTATATTAGCATTGTAATAATGATACTGTAAGTAATCGATCGGAAAAGGGAAATCGATTTTTAATGATTTTTGTAATTGGCAACATTTTTTTATTCAGAAACTAATGAATTACGTATTTACCTAATTTTATTTTTATCTTTTCGGTACTTTTAATTTGTGTAAAAATATTCCCATCTTTTTAGGATAAATGAATACCGCGATTAATAGCTATAAATAAAGATATATTTTTTAACAAATGCACATTGTTGGGCGTTCTATGGGTGAAAATGGGCATCCCCCTTTATGCTCTTCGTTTTCAGCTGGAAAAAGTGAACCTATTCTATGATAAATTTGCTCTTGCACCGTAAATGTAGGCGAAAATCCCGGTATTATTATTTCCCGGTCAACTTCGAAGGACGTCATTTGAAAGCATGAGTTATATTTCCGGATCCTGTTTAAAAAGCACCGTGGCTCAATAGCATCATATAAAAAGAGAGTTTTCAAAGGTTCTTCTGGTCCCCAAGTAACGGAAGAGACACTTTGCCATTGGAACAGCACATGCCTGCGGTCTCATCTTTCCATTTTAAAGTGCTGCAAAATCGACACGCCTTGTCCATCAGTCCGATAACAACTAACCTGTGATTTTTATAATCAATCAACGGATCATAATTAAATGCTGCGTCATTAAAACCGACCAATAGTTTCTTTGAAAATTTTGTCGACGTTCAGCTTGGAGGTGTGCATTTGCATCTCTTCGCGCCTGTGTCTGTTCTAGTGTTTTAGATGCCCTTATAGTAGATTGACGTTCAGCTTATTCAACGAAACTGTGTTGAGTTTCATCAGGTGTTTCCGCGGCTCTTAAGGCGGCCTGACGTTCCGCTTGTTCGAATAGCCTTTGCTGACTTTGAGCAGGTGTTTCAGTAGCTCTTAAATTAGATTGACGCTCTGCCTATTCAAGACGCCTTCGCTGACTTTGAGCAGGTGTTTCAGTAGCGCTTAAAGTAGTTTGACGCTCTGCCTGTTCAAGATGCCTTCACTGACTTTGAGAAGGTGCTTCAAAAGCTCTTAAAGTAGCTTGACGCTCTGTCTGTTCAAGACGCCTTTGCTGACGTTGAGAAGGTGTCTCAGATGCTCTCAGAGCAGCCTGACGTTCTGCTTGTTCTTGCCTTCTCATTTCAGCATCTTCTAAAGATTCTAGCGATTGAGCTAATATTTTCGCTAGTCTTTGAGAATATACTCTTGAAAGGCTGGACTTACGTTTGTGAGGCATTATGAAGTAACAAAAAACCTATTTAAAAAACACGTTAAAATACCCAAAAGAAATTAAATTTCCTTTTAAATATTTTTTTTAAGCAAATCCAAAATATCTAAAAGGAATAAATATTCCTTTAAAATATTTTTAAAACAACACAACCAATTTAAGACACAACACGAATCCGAAAACAATAGCCAAAAAATCAAGAATAATCAAGAAATCGAAAGCATTAGTCAATATAAACATAACCAATACACTCTCTATACTATGAATATTCCTTTGAAATATTGTTTAGCAACCTAAAACAACGAAAACTAATTCACAAGTCTAAATAAACAAAATACAAAATCAAAGCCAGAGTCTAAATATGTATAAAAGAATACCAACCAAATCAACAAAACCGATCCAAGAAAATACACAAATCCGAAAATAAAAGCCAATATAAATCCATTCAACCTTAACCAAATCACAAAGCAAATAACAAACAACCGAAATCGAAAGCAGGTAGTGGAATAAGTTACGAAATAGAAACAATTTAAGCGTATAGGTACCGTATGCACTATAAGTTGACGCGCGGCTCAACGGCGGGTGTTAAGTACATGTCAGGAAACATTTCGTTACCGCGTTTTGAAAACCTAGTAACGACAACTAGCGGAATCAATTTAAACTATGTATACGTTAGTTAATAAGAACTCTCAAAAATATTTTTCTTATAATTTTGCACAATTTATCATATTGTAATACCGATTCATTCATAACCACATATAAGAACTGTATTCATTTCCGTTCAATAAATATTACTAAGGCTTATTAATAAGGCTTACTAAGAACTGTTTCTACCACAGTTAAGTAATAGTTAAGGATGAAAGCGCAACAGGTGGTGATAGTATTTCTGATCCATACTTATAATCACGCCTGTAACCCTTGCGGGGTAGACAGTGCATCAACGGATTACTTAATATCGTCTGCGAGGTTATCGCCTATTCTGTGAATTAAAATGCACCAAAACGTTTGAAGAATATCAGCTGGTGAATTTTATGTTTTTTTTCGCTTTCTTCCCGATCTTGCTGATCCGGAAAAATACAGATCCATACATTTTTTATCTTAATTTTGGTAAAAAGATATAATAATCCATATATTCTGACCTTCTGTGTTCGTCCATCGTACCGTCGTCCGTCTTGTAAAATCACGGTGGCGCCACCTAGCTGAATTTAATTTTGAAACATATTCAATTTTCCCACGGGAATGATATGTTTTTCCGCTGAAAAAAGCCTATGTCATTCTACAGCCACCGAATTATCCCCATACAAAAAAGTCATGCCATGCCGACGCTCTGTTGCGACGTGAAAGAAGGACAAACTTGTGCAACATATTCAATTTTCCCACGGGAATGAGATGTTTTTCCGCGGAAAAAAGTAACCTATGTCACTCTACAGTCACCGAACTATCCCCATACAAAAAATTATGCTATGCCGACGCTCTGTTGCGACGTGAAAGAAGGACAAACAAACAAACAAACAAACAAGCAAACACACTTTCGCATTTATAATATTAAGTATGGAATATTCGATTTTCCCACGGGAATGAGATGTTTTTTCGCGGAAAAAAGTAGCCTACTATGTCACACTACAGCCACCGAACTATCTCCATAAAATAATCATGCCATGCCGACGCTCTGTTGCGACGTGTAAGAAGGACTAACAAACACGCTTTCGCATTTATAATATTAGTATGGATAATATTAGTATGGATGGGCCAAATTAAGAGTACCCTTAACCGACGAGCATGTATGCGTAGGTATATTGATGCGGAAGAGGCGAGAGATATAATATATCAGGATCGTGCTAAATGGAAGTCTGTAGTCTCTGTAGCCTACCCCTATGCGTGACAAGCGTGAGTGTTTATGTTTATTTTTATGTATAAGTAGTCACAAATAACCTTATTACTACTGCTTCTAATTTTCCGATAATTTTATGTCAAGTGATAAAAAAAAGTTTGTAATATCCAATAGTTCACGGCTCGTAATGCTCAATGTTTGTGAAAAAATGTAGAAAAAATTCTCAATCAACAATAGAAAATATCTTTTATTAACTTTAGTATGTTATTTTTATTGAGATTTATAATTTTTTATTATTGTTAATTGAAAAAACTTTTAACAGAATTATCATAAAACAATCAGAAATCAACTTTAATATTACTTTAACTTTTAGGTAATCAGGCAATATCGCAAAAACTAGTCATTTTTACGTAAATCTTTAATACATTTATTTCTCATTGATTAAAACTACTTTTACGGATTTTATCGCGTTTAATTTTAAATGTTTTTAATTGCCGATGTTAGGGTGCTTTCCAGCACCCTTTAACATGTGGGAGTGAGGAGACTGACGCCCCGATGTCAATGTTAATTCGGAGTACCTTCAGGTTTTCAATTATCGTTTATGGTCCGACCTATGCAGAATGAACTTACTCGGTTATGAAGTCTTGCAGTGTTATGCTTGGGCTTAGTTTTAATTTTATTAATTACAGGGTCTCAAGCTGGTGCTAGTACCCAGCCTCATCCTCTATTGAAATTAGGGTGTTTATTAATTTCAATAGCCTCACGTATCATACTTGAAAGGAATCGGTATTCTTTCGCGAGGATTTGTGGTCTATCAAATCTGATGTAATGGTTGGGGCCGCCTAGGATAAGCTCACAAACTGTAGACTTCTCAAAAGTTTGGTGCTTTACGTCAGCTATTTGTACTTTTACGCGGGTTTTAACAGATCTTTTGGTTTGCCCTATGTATGAGAGACCAAATATAATGAAAAATATTTATCATATCCAAAATTATGACAACAATTATTACGTCAATCAAATTCATTCAATAATATAGAAATAAATTAATGTACAAAATAAAATTAAAATAAATAAATTAATGTATTAAAATTTAAAAAAAAATCATTAAATCCTACATAAAATTGGTATAAATTAATGTATTAAAAAAACTAAATTTATACTTTCAATTTCCTTTATAAAATTCTAATTACATTGTAAAAAAGTTACATTGCAAAACTTATTTAGCGTGGAATAAAAGGCTTTTTTATTTTTATTTTTATTTATTTATTTATTATGAGAGACCACATTCAAAATATAGCTTGTAAATTCCTGCATCCTGTAGAGGAATGTGACACTTGACAGATGGTTAGAACTGACTTGCTTCTTCGGCGGCTTGTAGAATGTTTTGATAGAAGCTCGCTTCAAGATGTAGCCAATCTTGTCTGTGATACCTCTGACATAAGGTAGTACAGCAGACATAAGCTTGACTGTGGCCGGCTTCACTTGGTCACTGTGATTTAGGCACGAGATCCAAAGGTTGTTGTCGTGCAGAACCTGCTTGGACGTTCTCAACCTCGGCGACCAGGTGTTTGCTGTCACAGCTCCCTCGTGCTCTCTGTAACAAAGATTTGCCTACGGTAGCTAACTGTGAAGGATGGTGGTAAGATTCACCGTTTAAATATCGGTTTGTATGGGTCTTTTTCCTATACACAGTGTTACCTAAGTTATTGTTAGGATTTTGGATGACTAGCACATCAAAGAAAACTAAGGAATTATTTGTCTCTAACTCAATAGTAAATTGAATTTTAGAATAAAAAATAAAAATATAAATTTCTTTGCAAACTTCCGCTAAATAAATACAATGATATGTCTTACCTGGATTGAAGAGCATCTCCCGCCCTCCCTCAATTGAATGCACTAACTCAATGCATCAAGGGTGACGCCTAAATATTTGGCTTTTGTTTGCCATGAGACAGGGGTTCCTAACATCCTGATTGGTGGAGTGTTGGTGAGACGGCGTTGTTTATATTCGAAGCAAACTGCGGAGCTCTTCTCTGGGTTTACGACGATACGCCATTTATGGAACCAAGCTCCTAAGTCGTTAACTGATTTTTGGATCTTGTTCCGAATCTGTTGCAGTGAGTTTCCTTTAGAGTAAAGGGCTGTGTCATCTGCGAAGAGGGCTAGTTTAACACCGTTCAACGGGATAGGGATGTCGTTGGTGAATAGTATATATAGGAGGGGGGCAAGCACAGAGCCTTGAGGGACACCGGCTTTGATTTGACGAGTAGAGGATAGCGTGCCTTCGTGTCTAAAGCGAAAGGTACGATCCTTCAGATAGGACGCTACAAGGCGGTGAGACGGTCAGGAAGGCCTAAGTCGTACAATTTGTAGATAAGGCCAGATAAAGTCTGGCACGAAGACTCTGTCAAATGCCTTGGCAATGTCGAAAAAGACCGTGATGGTTTTTTTCGACGAGGATAAAAACCGCTGAGGATGTATTCCACTATGCGTTGAACTTGCTGGGGGCACGAGTATTTGTCTCGAAACCCGAATTGTTGAGGGATGACAAGAGGGTCGCCGTCTGTGGGAAACAAATGGCGCCTCATGCGCACGAGAATAACTCGTTCGAAAAGTTTGCCCATGGCCTTGAGGAGGCTGATAGGACGGTGGATGGAGGGGAGGTGGTGAGGTTTGCCTGGTTTGGAAATGCCAATGACAGTTGCCTCCTTTACAAGAGGTGGGAAAGTAGCTGAATTCGAAGCAGGCGTTGAAGATTATGGCCAATAAGGCGGTCACCTTCTCCGGAAAGTGTTTGAGGGCTTGGTTGGACATGCCATCCGCACCCGGTGCTTTTTTGGGCTTAAGTCCTTTGATGGTAGATGAAATCTCATCTTTGGACACAGTGATAGGGTCCGGGATAGGTATAGGGTAGGGACGGACCTCGTCCTCCACTAGTTTATGTGTAGGGGGTCAGTGGGTTGTGAGCTGGGAGAGCATTGAGTGGCGACGCTGTCGGCGAATCACTCAGCCTTTTCTTCGTCCTCGAAGGCGATAGAGCCGTCGGGCCGAGACAGAGGGGAAGTATGCGTGGTAGCGTCTATCCGGAGGGCTCTCGCCATCTGGTAGTATGCTGTGTGGGAGGGGGAGATTTTCTCCATGAGATTTCCCCTTTCGAGGTCTCTGTAATCTTTGAGGCGGTAACGGAGTTTGCGTTGAAGGCGGTAGGCCGCGAGTCTATACTCGGGAGTGGGATAGCGTGCAGCTCTACGGAGGGCAGCTTTGTTGGCTTTGAGCAGGTTGCTAATATCTAGGGGAAGACTAGTTTTAGCAACCGGGACGATCTTTTCATTCTCTTTAAGAGAGGATATTATAAGGGAGGTGAGATTTGCGACTGCAGTGTCTATTTTCTCCGTACTGTCGAGAACGTCGGAAGAAATGGTTATGGGAGGGTCCGGAGAGTCTACGAGTATAGCCGAGGCTAGAGACTTCTTGAAGCCCTTCCAGTTGGTGTAGGTTTTGGAACTGGGAGTTGGAGGTGGCTGATGGCCAAGAAGGAGGGATACAAGGACGGTGGTCGGATCCTAGATCATCGAGAGACTCGATTGCTCTAATGTTCACCTGTAGACTCCTTTAACTAGAGCAAAGTCTAGCACGTCAGGAGCATAGTTAACGTTATCGGGATAGTGGTTGACAGCGAAGGGGCTGTAGACAGTCAGTTCGAGAGACTGAGTGACATCGAGCAGCACCCTGCCACTACTAGTAGTAGTGCGTCAGGTCCATTCAGTATACTTGGAATTAAAATCTCCAAACATAATGACTGAGTCGCCTAATGCAAGGATGGCTTCGAAATCACTCTTATCGGGGAGGGTTCCGCTAGGGATATAGCAAGAGGCTATAATGATAGACTGGTGTCCTGTCATGGCTAATCTATTGATAGTGGCTTCCATACTGGTTAGCGTCGGAGTGGGGATGTGGGAGCAGTGAAGGGACTTTTTGTAATAAATGGCAGTACCGCCGCCTTTGCGGTCGGATCTGTTATTACGAAGAAGTGAATAAATTTTAATAGAAGCCTTTAAAAACCTTAGGGCTGAGGTGGGTCTCCTGAAGGAGGAGGAGGTCGGCTTCGCGATCTCGAAGAAATAGCCTAAGCTCTGGGAGGTTATTTCGCAAACCGCGGATATTGAACAAAACAAGCGACAAACCCTTTTTTTTTTGATATGAACGTGCGATATTGCGGGAGCAGTGGGCTCCGGCATAGTGTTATTACAACGACCTAAGTAGGTCGATACGCTCAGCAAGAGCAAGGAGACGATCCTAAGGGGACTGAGCAGCGCGCAGTTTACGCGCAAGGATAGAGATTTCACCTATATTGATCTTATTCATAGTGTTAGACACTAGGCTTAGATCATCTACTTTAGGGTCTGCCTGTTTTTGTGGGTCGCCGGAGGGCCGCGGGATATTATTTGCCTTTGAGAACCAAGGGTTTATTGGGAGCGGTGCAGGCTGGGAGAGCGGAAGGCTCATAAGGGCCCGTGGAGGGCCCTGAGGTGGCCGATAGTGGCCCTGAGGGGACCGATAGATGCCCTGTGTGGGCTGAGATGAGCCCTGGGGGGGCTGAGGCAGGGGCTGGCCCTGGCGGGGCATGTGGCTTCCAAGAGCCGGGAAAGTTCGGCCATTGACTTGGGGTGGAGCTTTGTGGCTCAGAAGTAGGCGAGGAACGCGAGGGCAGTCTCTAAAGTTGGCCAGGTGGCCTGTTTGTTCGCAGAGGACACATGTGGGTGGGGATTCGGCGTTTTTGTGCCGAGGGCACTCTTTCGAGTGATGGAGTTCTAGGCACTTAACGCACCTGGGTGGGGCTGAGCAGTTGGCTGCCGCGTGCCCATAGAGTTGGCAGCGGTGGCACTGCGCTGGGTAACCGCTCCGGTGTGGGGCTTCGACCTTTACACGCGACAGGCCGCACACAGTGCGTACCTCGCAGAAGATGGCCTTCGCCTCCGGCACATTGGTGAGAACGAGGAGGGCGAGGTTAAATCTCTCGCCCTTGCTGCTGTGCATCTTGTGCACAGCCTCTATGGGGAAGCCTTGGGACTTAAGGTCTTCCAGAATGTCATCGTTTGCGAGTTCATAAGGAACTCCGCGGAGGACCGCCTTGATTCTCCTTTTTTCGTCGAGAGCGTATGTGTGATAGGACACACGCTCGGCCGTGAAGAGACGGGTTATATTCCGGAAGTCTTCTATAGACCCCGGTATTATTTTGATGGCCTCGCCGACATTGGTGGCTTGGTCATATTTGAAACCCTTATCGTAGAGGGTTTTGGACAGCTGTATAAACTTCGCCTTGTCTCTGAGAAAGACAGGGGGCGGGACTTGGCTTTTAGACAGTTTGGAAGCGCAGCGTGTTGCTGGCTTGGCGGTAGTGTCTTTCGACTGAGAGGCGGCAGCGTTAGAGGCTGCGGAAGTAGAAGCAACGATGGGGGCTGCGAAGGTTGAGGCAGCGGCGGAGGGTGCGCGGGCGGCGGCGGTGGCCGCCGGGGTGTGGGAAGTGCGGGAAGTCGCGGCGCGCTTCGGGGCGCGCTTGGATTTCACTAGCGTGAATTGGGCTGTATCGGTGACCGTTACTTCAGAGTCGGATGAATCCGAGGAGCCGGTGGAGCTGTGGGCGGTCCTCTTCCGGGAGGAGGAGGTAACAGACGTGGTGTCCGAGTGCTCCATATCGGAGTCGGGGTACGCGGGCGAGTCGGCGGGGCAGCCGCTTGGGTCGCGAAGAAAGCCACGACGGCGGGCGGGGGGACGCATGCCTTAGGGGCAGGGGGAGCGAAGAAATTAGACTTGGCTGATGGTGTTCTCGTCGACATCGTAGGCTATGCCTTGGGATTGATAATACTGAGCGATCGCGGCCGAAATGGCGCGTGCAAGACCATGTTTCATGTCGATGGTAGACATGTTGGTTTGGACAGGGGGGGGTCTGACGTTTATAAAGGGAAGCAATTGCTCCGGGAAGAACGACGCCTTGTCCTCAAAAGGACAAGAAACGTTTTTCCAGAACACTAACTATGTACAGGTAACAAATTATAACAACAAACAATAACAATTATAGAAAAAGTAACAAGAGAACAATAGAGGCACAGCGCGCTCAGACCTCCCCGCCGAAGCGAGGGGGGCAAGAACGGGCGAAAAAACAAGTGACTCACCTACGGCGACTGCTCGGCTGGTGTGAGCCGGGGAGAGCGGGTCTCGCGGGCGAGAGGTTGCACTACCGCACGAGGACGGAGCGTGGACTGACTGCACTACCACTCGGGGGGCGGATCGTAAATGGAAATGGATGAGCGGGGAGCTGAAACAGCATCTATTTATATACGCCGACACAATCGCTCCCCACCAAAGTAACGAGTGTCCGCGCCGTGCGATAACAAACCTGCTACTAATTATCACTATTTTTATGGTTAATATTTTTAAATACTATTATTATTATTGTCTTATTGATATTATTATAGTTATTTATTATTATTAATCTTAAAATTATTATTAAAGTTTAGCCTTAAAAAAAGGTTGCAAAGAAATGTATATTTTTATTTTTTATTTTAATGGATTTCTGCAAAGTAACGCCTGATTCTATGAATTTTAGAGTTTATGGAATTAAGATATTTTAAAAATGCAGCTACTGACGGAAAAACCGTAAAAGTATCGTATACGTACCTCTTGCAGAATCTTGGGGTAACAGGTGAAGTAAGGAGGGCTTTCTTCTCAATGTCTTCTATGAATAAATCGGCGAGAATGGGAGATACAGGTGAGCCCATCGCAACAGCATCTACTTGCTGGGAAAACTTTTCTTTCCGCAATAGATAGCCAGATGTAAGGCAATGTCTGAGTAGTACTGCATATTCTGCTGGCATATTATTTTCCTCTAGTTTCTTAGTTATAATTGAGATGCAGTCTTCATCAGGTAGGCATGTAAATAAAGACTTAACATCAAAACTGACCATGGTTTCATTGTCAGAAAGTCGAAGGTCTTTTATTTCACTGACAAAATGGTATCAATAATTAGTGTGTACTCCTGTATCCTCTGGGTGGTGATAATATTTTGGCTTGGAGTTGAGCCAATCTGTAAGTTGGCAAATCAATCTGACTCACAATTTGACGTAATGGAGCGTTCGGTTTGTGTATTTTGGTAACCCATACAATTTCTGTGGTTTTGAACATGCAGGTAATATCCAATTAACGTCAAGATTCAATTTCTCGTAGTATTTCTTGATTAGATCGCTAGTTGTTATAAGCGTATTAGTTGTAGGGTCAGTTTTAACCTTTCGGTATATACTTTCATCCGAAAAAAGTTGTAGTATTTTAAAATTGTAATCTGCGTATCCACTATAACCGTAGCATTTCCTTTATCTGCGCGGAGAATCGTAAGCTCTGGTCTATTGCGTAAGTTTTTGAACGTGTTAAATTCATTTTTGGGAAGATTTAATTTTGGCGCTAAACTTCGACGTAACAATGACTAAATGTCTTGACGGACGGCCTCTAAATGTTTATTTTTATACAGCAATCGTCAACGCTACAGATAATGTCTTAATACGGTATTCTTTGCAACATTCAAAGAAGCATCAACGTTCCGGGAAGTCTGCAGTTTGTGAACATACCCTAGGCGGCTCCAACCATTACATCAGATTTGTTAGACCACAAATCCTCGCGAAAGAACACCGATTCTTACCAAAGATGATATGTGAGGCTATTGAAATTAAGAAAACACCCTAATTTAAATAAAGAAAGAAGCTGGCTACTACCACCTGCTTGGGACCCTGTAATTAATAAAATTTAAATTAAACCCAAGCATAACACTACAAGACTTCAAAACCGAGTAAGTTTATCCTGCATAGATCAGACTACAAACAATAATTAAAAAGCTGAAGGTACTCCAGTTTAACATTGACATCAGAACGTTAGTCATCTCAGTCCCGCGTGACCATCGGTGCTGGAAAGCACCCGAAAAGTTGTCAATTAAAAAAAATTTAAATTAAAAGCAATAAAAATCCCTTAAAGTGGCGTTAATCAATGTGTAGTATTCGCTTAAAAATAAGAAATCATTACATTTGTCTTCATCAAATTTATTTAGTTTTCAGAAAGTTTTGTATCCAGTCATAACCAGTATTCTACTTTAGCATTTACCAAAGTATACCTTCAAGTCACTCCATAAAGTTCAAGACACATAAATATATTTGTGTATAAATTCTATGTACTTTTATTGAAAAAATATATGGAAAATCTGTGATGATAAAATAGTAATAATATCTTAGCTAAGTCAAGTGTGTATCAAATTTGATTTTTGGAATAATTTGTATTTCTACAGGGATCGATATTTTTCATCACGAGATGCTGTAAACAAACAATACAGTAATCCACTCACGATGATAACTGATCCCAGAGTGAGTCAAAATGTATTGTGTAGTGCATTTAGTAAAATATATTATTACAAAGCTACTCAAGACATCGAAAATTTCGGCATTTCTCAGCCCAAAAAATTAATTAGAACTAAACAAATTAAAATTTAATTGCCATTTACAGATTATAGATGAAGACACTAAAGCTACATGGAGTTGAAGAATTAATATTTTCAAAAGTTATCGTGTTAACGCCTCCATGCGAACTTGATAAATCTATACCATAAGCCACTAAAACCACCTTTTAACGTAAAAATATCAATTAAACGATTTTTAAAAATAAGTTCAAAAATCTACTTTTACGGATTTTATCGCGTTTATTTTTACTTTTTATTTTTAATTCCCGACGTTTCGGGCGCTTTTCAGCACCCATGGTCACGGGGGACTGAGATGACTGACGTCCCGATGTCATTGTTAAACCCGGAGTACCTTCAGCTTTTTTAATTATTGTTTATGGTCCGATCTATGCAAAATGAACTGACTATGTCCTGAGGTCTTGCAGTGGTATGCTTGGGTTTAGTTTTAATTTTATTGATTATAGGATCCCAAGCTGGTGGTAGTACCCAGCCTCCTACTCTATTGAAATTAGGATGTTTTTTAATTTCAATAGCCTCACGTATCATCCTTGGTAGGAATCGGTGTTCTTTCGCGAGGATTTTGTGGTCTATCAAACCTGATGTAATGGTTGGGGCCGTCTAGGATATGATCACAAACTGCAGACTTCCCGGAACGTTGATGCTTCACATCAGCTATATGTTCTTTTACGCGGGTCCTAATTGATCTTTTGGTTTGTCCTATATAAGAGAGACCACATTCACAATCAAGCTTGTACATTCCTGCATCTTGTAGAGGAATATGACACTTGACGGATGGTAGGAACTGACTAATTTTCTTCGGCGGCTTGTAGAATGTTCTAATAGAAGCTCGCTTCAAGATATAGCCAATCTTGTCTGTGACACCTCTGACATATGGTAGTACAGCAGGCACACGCTCGACTGTGGCCGGCTTCACTCGGTCACTGTGACGTAGGCGCGGGACCCGAAGCTTGTTGTCGTGCAGAACTTGCTTGACGTGCTGAAGCTCGGCGGCCAGGTGTTTGCTGTCACAGATCCCTCGTGCTCTCTGTAACAAAGATTTGCCCACGGTAGCTAACTGTGAAGGATGGTGGTGAGATTCACTGTTTAAATATCGGTTTGTATGGGTCTTTTCCTATACACAGTGTGACCAATGGTGTTATTAGGATTTCGGATGACTAACACATCTAGGAAAGGTAAGGAATTATTTGCCTCTAACTCCATAGTAAATTGAATTTTAGCGTTTATGGAATTAAGATGTTCTAAAAATGCAGTTACTTTGTCTGATGGTAAAATTGTGAAAGTATCGTCTACATACCGCTTGTAGATTCTTGGTGTAACAGGTGCAGTAAGGAGGGCTTTCTCCTCAAAGTCTTCCATGAATATATCGGCGACAATGGGAGATACAGGTGAGCCCATCGCCACACCATCTACTTGCTTGTAAAACTCTTCCTTCCACAATAGATAGCCAGATGTAAGGCAATGTCTTAGTAATACTGCATATTCTGCTGGCATGTTATTTTCCTCTAGTTTCCTAGTTATAATTGAGATGCAGTCTTCAACAGGTAGGCATGTAAATAGAAACTGAGCATCAAAACTGACCATGGTTTCATTGTCAGTAAGATGTAGGTCTTTTATCTCACTGACAAAATGGTATGAATCCTTAGTGTGTGCTCTTGTGTGTCCTCTGAGTGGTGATAATATTTTAGCTAAGTATTGAGCCAATCTGTAAGTTGGCGAATCAATCTGACTCACTATTGGACGTAATGGAGCATTCGGTTTGTGTATCTTTGGTAACCCATACAACTTCGGTGGTTTGGCACAGGAAGGTATTATCGAATTAACGTCCAGATAGATTCAATTTTTCGGAGTATTTCTTAATTAGATCGCTAGTTGTTTTAAGCGTATTAGTTGTAGGGTCTGTTTTGACCTTTCGATAAGTAGTTTCATCCGACAAAAGTTGTTGTATTTTAAAATTGTAATCTGACGTATCCACTATAACCGTAGAATTACCTTTATCTGCGTGGAGAATCGTAAGCTCTGGTCTGTTGCGTAAGTTTTTCAACGCGTTAAATTCATTTTTGGGGAGATTTAATTTCGGCGCTGAACTTCGACGTAACATAGACGAGATGTCTTGACGTATGGCCTCTAAATCTTCATTACCAATATTATTTTTATACAGACAGTCCTCAACACTACAGATAATGTCCTCATACGGTATTTTTCGCGGTGTTATTGCGAAATTAATACCTTTTTTCTAAAACTTTTATTGTGGCGTCGTCCAGTGTTTGTTTTGATAAGTTGTAGACAGCGCGTTGTTTATGATTCGTGTCTGTGGTCAACGATTTCGTATGTTGGACATTTGATTTAGTGTTAATTTATGGTATTTATCTATGTGTTCATTTTTGCATTCATTGTATTTATTTGTTTCGCGTTTATCTAAAGTTTCCATGCAATTTTTATAATCAAATGTCGATAAAACTGTCTTTAATTCACTAGAAGAATTGTCTATGGTTTTGTTTATGAAATATAGATCGGTACGTTTTTGCTGAATCACCGTTATTAACAACTTTTTACTAGCCTGATTTAAGATCTTGGCGCTTCCTCGAATGTCTTTTTTAGTGGATATCTTGACACACGTAGGAATGAGATTATGATCTGCATCTCTTCAAGAAATTTAAAGCTGTTATGTATCTTGCGCGCTTGGTCTTCAGATCTTCTAATCGGCGTATTTTATTTGCTATTTCCAGTCCGTACTGGTTAACATAATGATTTCTTATATTTACGCGAACATTGCACATGATTAAAACTACTTTTACGGATTTTATCGCGTTTATTTTTACTTTTTATTTTTAATTCCCGACGTTTCGGGCGCTTTTCAGCACCCATGGTCACGGGGGACTGAGATGACTGACGTCCCGATGTCATTGTTAAACCCGGAGTACCTTTTTTCGGAGTATTTCTTGAATGTGGTCTCTCTTATATAGGACAAACCAAAAGATCAATTAGGACCCGCGTAAAAGAACATATAGCTGATGAGAAGCATCAACGTTCGGGGAAGTCTGCAGTTTGTGATCATATCCTAGACGGCCCCAACCATTACATCAAATTTGATAGACCACAAATCCTCGCGAAAGAACACCGATTCCTACCAAGGATGATACGTGAGGCTATTGAAATTAAAAAAACATCCTAATTTCAATAGAGAAGGAGGCTGGGTACTACCACCTGCTTGGGATCCTATAATCAATAAAATTAAAACTAAACCCAAGCATACCACTGCAAGACCTCAGGACATAGTCAGTTCATTTTGCATAGATCGGAACATAAACAATAATTAAAAAAAGCTGAAGGTACTCCGGGTTTAACAATGACATTGGGACGTCAGTCATCTCAGTCCCCCGTGACCATGGGTGCTGAAAAGCGCCCGAAACGTCGGGAATTAAAAATAAAAAGTAAAAATAAACGCGATAAAATCCGTAAAAGTAGTTTTAATCATGTGCAATGTTCGCGTAAATATAAGAAATCATTATGTTAACCAGTACGGACTGGAAATAGCAAATAAAATACGCCGATTAGAAGATCTGAAGGCCAAGCGCGCAAGATACATAACAGCTTTAAATTTCTTGAAGAGATGCAGAGATCATAATCTCATTCCTACGTCTGTCAAGATATCCACTAAAAAAGACATTCAAGGAAGCGCCAAGATCTTAAATCAGGCTAGTAAAAAGTTGTTAATAACGGTGATTCAGCAAAAACGTACCGATCTATATTTCATAAATAAAACCATAGACAATTCGTCTAGTGAATTAAAGACAGTTTTATCGATATTTGATTATAAAAATTGCATGGAAACTTTAGATAAACGCGAAACAACTAAATACAATGAATGCAAAAATAAACACATTGATAAATACCATAAATTAACAACTAAATCAAATGTCCAACATACGAAATCGTTGACCACAGACACGAATCATAAACAACGCGCTGTCTACAACTTATCAAAACAAACACTGGACGACGCCACAATAAAAGTTTTAGAAAAAGGTATTAATTTCGCAATAACACCGCGAAAAATACCGTATGAGGACATTATCTGTAGTGTTGAGGACTGTCTGTATAAAAATAATATTGGTAATGAAGATTTAGAGGCCATACGTCAAAACATCTCGTCTATGTTACGTCGAAGTTCAGCGCCGAAATTAAATCTCCCCAAAAATGAATTTAACGCATTGAAAAACTTACGCAACAGACCAGAGCTTACGATTCTCCACGCAGATAAAGGTAATTCTACGGTTATAATGGATACGTCAGATTACAATTTTAAAATACAACAACTTTTGTCGGATGAAACTACTTATCGAAAGGTCAAAACAGACCCTACAACTAATACGCTTAAAACAACTAGCGATCTAATTAAGAAATACTCCGAAAAAATTGAATCTGGACGTTAATTCGATAATACCTTCCTGTGCCAAACCACCGAAGTTGTATGGGTTACAAAAGATACACAAACCGAATGCTCCATTACGTCCAATAGTGAGTCAGATTGATTCGCCAACTTACAGATTGGCTCAATACTTAGCTAAAATATTATCACCACTCAGAGGACACACAAGAGCACACACTAAGGATTCATACCATTTTGTCAGTGAGATAAAAGACCTACATCTTACTGACAATGAAACCATGGTCAGTTTTGATGCTCAGTCTCTATTTACATGCCTACCTGTTGAAGACTGCATCTCAATTATAACTAGGAAACTAGAGGAAAATAACATGCCAGCAGAATATGCAGTATTACTAAGACATTGCCTTACATCTGGCTATCTATTGTGGACGGAAGAGTTTTACAAGCAAGTAGATGGTGTGGCGATGGGCTCACCTGTATCTCCCATTGTCGCCGATATATTCATGGAAGACTTTGAGGAGAAAGCCCTCCTTACTGCACCTGTTACACCAAGGATCTACAAGCGGTATGTAGACGATACTTTCACAATTTTACCATCAGACAAAGTAACTGCATTTTTAGAACATCTTAATTCCATAAACGCTAAAATTCAATTTACTATGGAGTTAGAGGCAAATAATTCCTTACCTTTCCTAGATGTGTTAGTCATACGAAATCCTAATAACACCATTGGTCACACTGTGTATAGGAAAAAGACCCATACAAACCGATATTTAAACGGTGAATCTCACCACCATCCTTCACAGTTAGCTACCGTGGGCAAATCTTTGTTACAGAGAGCACGAGGGATCTGTGACAGCAAACACCTGGCCGCCGAGCTTCAGCACGTCAAGCAAGTTCTGCACGACAACAAGCTTCGGGTCCCGCGCCTACGTTACAGTGACCGAGTGAAGCCCGCCACAGTCGAGCGTGTGCCTGCTGTACTACCATATGTCAGAGGTGTCACAGACAAGATTGGCTATATCTTGAAGCGAGCTTCTATTAGAACATTATACAAGCCGCCGAAGAAGATTAGTCAGTTCCTACCATCCGTCAAGTGTCATATTCCTCTACAAGATGCAGGAGTGTACAAGCTTGATTGTGAATGTGGTCTCTCTTATATAGGACAAACCAAAAGATCAATTAGGACCCGCGTAAAAGAACATATAGCTGATGTGAAGCATCAACGTTCCGGGAAGTCTGCAGTTTGTGATCATATCCTAGACGGCCCCAACCATTACATCAGATTTGATAGACCACGAATCCTCGCGAAAGAACACCGATTCCTACCAAGGATGATACGTGAGGCTATTGAAATTAAAAAACATCCTAATTTCAATAGAGAAGGAGGCTGGGTACTACCACCTGCTTGGGATCCTATAATCAATAAAATTAAAACTAAACCCAAGCATACCACTGCAAGACCTCAGGACATAGTCAGTTCATTTTGCATAGATCGGACCATAAACAATAATTAAAAAAAGCTGAAGGTACTCCGGGTTTAACAATGACATCGGGACGTCAGTCATCTCAGTCCCCCGTGACCATGGGTGCTGAAAAGCGCCCGAAACGTCGGGAATTAAAAATAAAAAGTAAAAATAAACGCGATAAAATCCGTAAAAGTAGTTTTAATCATGTGCAATGTTCGCGTAAATATAAGAAATCGTTATGTTAACCAGTACGGACTGGAAATAGCAAATAAAATACGCCGATTAGAAGATCTGAAGACCAAGCGCGCAAGATACATAACAGCTTTAAATTTCTTGAAGAGATGCAGAGATCATAATCTCATTCCTACGTGTGTCAAGATATCCACTAAAAAAGACATTTGAGGAAGCGCCAAGATCTTAAATCAGGCTAGTAAAAAGTTGTTAATAACGGTGATTCAGCAAAAACGTACCGATCTATATTTCATAAACAAAACCATAGACAATTCGTCCAGTGAATTAAAGACAGTTTTATCGATATTTGATTATAAAAATTGCATGGAAACTTTAGATAAACGCGAAACAACTAAATACAATGAATGCAAAAATAAACACATTGATAAATACCATAAATTAACAACTAAATCAAATGTCCAACATACGAAATCGTTGACCACAGACAGGAATCATAAACGAACGCGTTGTCTACATCTTATCAAAACAAACACTGGACGACGCCACAATAAAAGTTTTAGAAAAAGTTATTAATTTCGCAATAACACCGCGAAAAATACCGTATGAGGACATTATCTGTAGTGTTGAGGACTGTCTGTATAAAAATAATATTGGTAATGAAGATTTAGTGGCCATACGTCAAAACATCTCGTCTATGTTACGTCGAAGTTCAGCGCCGAAATTAAATCTCCCCAAAAATGAATTTAACGCATTGAAAAACTTACGCAACAGACCAGAGCTTACGAGTCTCTACGCAGGTAAAGGTAATTCTACGGTTATAATGGATACGTCAGATTACAATTTTAAAATACAACAACTTTTGTCGGATGAAACTACTTATCGAAAGGTCAAAACAGACCCTACAACTAATACGCTTAAAACTACTAGCGATCTAATTAAGAAATACTCCGAAAAATTGAATCTGGACGTTAATTCGATAATACCTTCCTGTGCCAAACCACCGAAGTTGTATGGGTTACCAAAGATACAGAAACCGAATGCTCCATTACGTCCAATAGTGAGTCAGATTGATTCGCCAACTTACAGATTGGCTCAATACTTAGCTAAAATATTCACCACTCAGAGGACACACAAGAGCACACACTAAGGATTCATACCATTTTGTCAGTGAGATAAAAGACTACATCTTACTGACAATGAAACCATGGTCAGTTTTGATGCTCAGTCTCTATTTACATGCCTACCTGTTGAAGACTGCATCTCAATTATAACTAGGAAACTAGAGGAAAATAACATGCCAGCAGAATATGCAGTATTACTAAGACATTGCCTTACATCTGGCTATCTATTGTGGAAGGAAGAGTTTTACAAGCAAGTAGATGGTGTGGCGATGGGCTCACCTGTATTTCCCATTGTCGCCGATATATTCATGGAAGACTTTGAGGAGAAAGCCCTCCTTACTGCGCCTGTTACACCAAGGATCTACAAGCGGTACGTAGACGATACTTTCACAATTTTACCATCAGACAAAGTAACTACATTTTTAGAACATCTTAATTCCATAAACGCTAAAATTCAATTTACTATGGAGTTAGAGGCAAATAATTCCTTACCTTTCCTAGATGTGTTAGTCATCCGAAATCCTAATAACACCATTGGTCACACTGTGTGTAGGAAAAAGACCCATACAAACCGATATTTAAACGGTGAATCTCACCACCATCCTTCACAGTTAGCTACCGTGGGCAAATCTTTGTTACAGAGAGCACGAGGGATCTGTGACAGCAAACACCTGGCCGCCGAGCTTCAGCACGTCAAGCAAGTTCTGCACGACAACAAGCTTCGGGTCCCACGCCTACGTCACAGTGACCGAGTGAAGCCGGCCACAGTCGAGCGTGTGCCTGCTGTACTACCATATGTCAGAGGTGTCACAGACAAGATTGGCTATATCTTGAAGCGAGCTTCTATTAGAACATTCTACAAGCCGCCGAAGAAGATTAGTCAGTTCCTACCATCCGTCAAGTGTCATATTCCTCTACAAGATGCAGGAGTGTACAAGCTTGATTGTGAAGTGGTCTCTTTATATAGGACAAAAAGAGAATTTATTGACGGCCCAATTATCAGATTTGATAGACCACGAATCCTCGCGAAAGAACACCGATTCCTACCAAGGATGATACGTGAGGCTACTGAAATTAAAAAACATCCTAATTTCAATAGGAAAGGAGGCTGGGTACTACCACCTGCTTGGGATCCTATAATCAATAAAATTAATATTAAACCCAAGCATACCACTGCAAGACCTCAGGACATAGTCAGTTCATTTTGCATAGATCGGACCATAAACAATAATTAAAAAAGCTGAAGGTACTCCGGGTTTAACAATGACATCGGTACGTCAGTCATCTCAGTCCCCCGTGACCATGGGTGCTGGAAAGCGCCCGAAACGTCGGGAATTAAAAATAAAAAGTAAAAATAAACGCGATAAAATCTGTAAAAGTAGTTTTAATCATGTGCAATGTTCGCGTAAGTATAAGAAATCATTAAGTTCAAAAATCATTTATCTTTCTGACAATGTGATTTTATATCATATATATGTTCAATGTGATGGTTAGACACGATTTCATGCGACGATACGTTGGATTCTTGATTGATAGATACTAGTAGAACATACCTACGCGCTTTGTGCTTAAGACATGCAGTAAGTTTTAAATGTTTATGCAAGCTTTATTATTTATCCTTCATAATACATTATAGTGTAATATGTTACGGTTGTTAAATAAAAGGAAGACGTGTTTCTCTACTCAATACTTTAATTATACTGTTCTTATTCTACACTTAACACAAATATATATATATATATATATATATATATATAAAATTTCGTGGAGCGACACTACACCTCCCACCGACAAAAACATAAAAAAAATAAATTAATACATTTGTTTTCTTTTAACTTATAAAACTAAATATAAAATTTAATTCTAATAAAAATATAAATTATAAAAATTCAATCTTATTATACACCTATTATTTTCTAAACATAAACTACAAAATTAAAATAGGTGGTATTCCATGGGTAGGTCGGGTGGGCAGATCCCACTGTCCCATATTAATGTCGAGGTCACAGTCTTGTACATAGATTCGTCACAGTTTATTAGTGATAAACATCTACTTACGTTTAAATATTTTCTTATATTTTTTTCACAGTAAAAGTGTAGTACATTTTAAACTAAGTCACTTACTCGTAGGCATTAAGTCATTTAGTCACTTAAATAATTTTGTAATTATACGACTTTTCTAGTTTTAACAATAATAACACTCTTCTCATTTTCACATTTCAGTATTTCATTATACTTCAAATATTTATGACCACTAGTTATTTTCCATTTTACTCCACAGCAATTTGCTATTAATTAAATATTTATGATATAGTTCTCACGTACACGGCTCGGCATACATACATGATCAAGATTATGGGCAATATTACTATACAATTCTAAAAGAAAACTCTCATTTCCCTCATTACCAATACATTAAAACTCATCCCGCATTTTATAGTATCCAAACAACCTTAAAAATTAATCGGTTATTAGGTTTTCCAAACACTCAGCCGATCAGGCCGACTTTATGTGGATATGCTAACCCCCGATAATTTTTATTTCCTTTGCTTACACTTACATACTGTCAATACTTTTTATTTATAATTATGTATTCCATATCTTATTCATAAATTTTCGTACGTCTTTCACAAATTTATATCTTATAGTCTAGTATAATATTTAGTTACATTATTGTCAGTCAGGGATTGGGGCTTACAATATGGGCACAACAAAATTTAAATCAATTAATTATATACATTATGTAATGAGTTTCAAAATTGTATTAAACGAAGTAAATATTCTTATAATCCACACAAGTAAGTACTATTTTAAAGTAATAAATTATAATAGTTTAAAATCTTTAAAAGTTATACATAATAAAATCGAAAATAAATTATTATATTGCATATTAAAATTAAGAGAACAAAGAAATAATAATGGGGACATAAGTCGTCATCACTACCATAACAACAAACAGATCAAAATACAAATTGCAATCTTAGCAGTGCTAGCGATTTGAGACACCTTTGTTTTAAATTCCAAAGTACGTATACGGAAATGTTTGCGATTACATCGAACTATGACCACACGGTGTGATTCACACCTAATTTTAAGATAACAACAATATATTATAACATGAATATAAGTATTAATTTAACGTTGTTAGAAATATTATGATGTTAATTATAGCGTATACAAAAAAAAATATCACTGTAACAGTTATGTAACAAAACATTAATTTATTTAAACATTGAGAAGAACAATTTTGATATCTATATTCAACCCTATGGATTTGGTCGGGGATCCCCTTATTACCTTGTATTTTTGTGGATTGTTAGGCTTTTTTATAATCATTTCTTTTCATAAATCTTGTACGTACTTTCCCGTTTTTTAATTAATATTTTGACATTTAGCTAGCTTTATTCCTCTCTATTCACGCATGTATGTATTTATTTATTAAATATCGGGAACCGGAGTTTCAATTCACTTCAATTATATTTCATTTCATGATTTTTATTATGCGGGTACTTTATATACATACATATGGGCCCCCCATTTACTTGGGTATTTTAATCATTTTATTTTATTCGTACATACATTTTTATACTGTATCAAGGTAATAGTGTACCTTGGGTTGTGCGCACAACCTTGAGGTCTACGTTTTTTAAGCAACTTTTAAAGGACTCCAACAATTGTCACCGAGGAAAACTAAGTTCGCACCGTGATCCAACGAAGGATGTGACCTCAATGTACCATTAATAAGGGTAACAAATTTAAGACTTCTCTGGTCCCCAACAGTATTAATATGAGTAAATCACTTGTACTGAAGGTATTGTTCCCTAGTACCTGTAACTCCTTATTTTATCATCCTATCACGGAAGCATACCCTGCTTGAGGACTATATGCTTTACCAGTGATGGACGTTCCCGTATCTCTCCATCATTTATTTCTCAAGGTCTTCTTTTTTTATTATCTTCATAAATCTTTGTCTAAATCGATTACCTTTATATTATTTCAATCTCATTCTATCGCCTTTCAATTAAGCATATCGGTTTATTAACATAACCAGAGTTTGGGCCCTAAACATTGGCTAAGATAATATGCGATAGCCTAATTCCTTCATTCCAATAACTAGCAAAATTTTGATATTAAAATTGCATAGTTTCTAATAATTTAAACATCACACAAACCATTCTACATATACAACATATATTACAACATTTAAAATCCATACCAAAACCTCAACATTCTTCAAAAGAAAAAAACTTAACACAACCATAGTTGTTCATCGATTGATCTAGCCGATTACAAATACTCGTAGTTAAGTTAATATTTTACTGTTCTTTTCAAATATATACACCATCCCAATATATTTGAACACAACCTTAGTGTCATCACATCTCTTAATACTACCATTCTCATACAGCTTCCTTTCTATACTTTGACATAAGACTTTTTTTAATTCTATTCTTTGTTTTACTCTTTTGTGCAAATAGTTTATACTTTTAAAGCACAAGCAATTGTTTTTCCATACTACATAAACTTTATGTTTTGACATCATTAATCCTATTTCGCATTTTTTTTCTGTTATATAAGTTGTTTAACGTTTGTCTTAGCTTCAATAGTTCATAAGTCATTAGAGTTTACAGCCATTACCTAAATTCAATAATCATCATTCTAATGGGTCGCGCGTAGTATTCTTTCTCAATTATCTCAAAAAAAAGTATCGAACTACTATACAGTTTTGTATTACAAAATAATAGTTTATTTTATCAAGTCTTTTTTATCAATTGAATACTGGATTTTAATCGCAGATAAAGTAAATGAAAAAGTATAAAGTCAATATTTTGAAGGCAAGTCAGGAGACAACAGTAGTGTATATTAATGCATCATTCTGTATCAACTACGTGTAATATTCCGATGCCTTATATGCAAAAGATCACTTCAGCATTGTTTAGAATTTGATGCGCAATGTTAATACAAAGAAAACATGTTATTACATTTCCATGTATTCTTTAATAATATCTGTATAAAATATTGCAATTTTCATTATTAATAAAATATATCAGTTAATATTCTTTTGAGTTATTAAGTTAAGCTGCGTTTTAAATTAATATTATTCATCGATCAATTTATTTTTTACAAAATTTATTCACTGAGTTGTTGTTTATCTGATAGCAATATAATTGAGTTCCTATTTTTTTCTCATTCATTATGTTAAATATTTTAGAACAAAATAGATAATTAAAATAATGACGCCATAATAATAAGGATATGAATATACATAATAACAAGTAGCACTTGCTTTCTATTGAGAGTGTTCCGTCTATTAAATGAACAAAATGAGTAAACAAAATTGGTAAAAAACATTTCTAAATATGATTGGTGACTAAAGTTATTATATTTTTAATTTTATGAAATTAGAATTTTAAAAGAGATACATATTTAAAATCACTCAAAACTCAAATTTTAAAAGAGATACATATTTAAAAATGTAATAATATTATTTGCATTTTATACAGTAATTGTTTTGCAGATACATCAAACATATTTTTCACATTATAGTCTCTAAAAAATTTTTTTTATGTTTCTTGAATATAACATACTTCCCGTTACCTTGTAGATGGAATACACAAAAAATTCAGCCCTCCTAAAAACCACTCCACTCGATTAAATTCTTGATAATTTTATATTTTGATAAATATCTCCTTTTTGTTTTGCTTGGTTGTTACGAGTTTTCGAAAATTGTGTATATATCTTGATAATGTAAAATTTCCTATGTGAACACCATTGCGTATTTCAATTTAGATCTTCTCAACCAATATTCTTCTTATCCGGAGTGAAAAAGTTATTTCTCTTATCCTTTTTAATGCATCTTTGCCTTTTGATTTTATGCTTCTTATATGTTTAATTTTATTGTGTAAATATTTATTCACAATGATATAACTTTTTGATGGCTGGCTTTACACGACTTTATTTAATTTTCTCAATCCGGGAATGTGTAATAATTTTTAATATACATTTTTTTACGTATTTATTATAATTTTACTAACGGCGGCCAGCCGGTGCACGCAGCGAGCGGAGTCGCGCGCGCACCGACTGGCAGGGTCGCCATGTAATGTCGTGCGGTTGTTAAATAAAAGGAAGACGTGTTTCACTACTCAAGACTTTAATTATACTGTTTTTATTCTACACTTAACACAAATATATATAATTTCGTGGAGCCACACCACAATAGTCCGCTATTGAAGATAGTCCTCCCACAAAGGACGCCACAAAACACCCTCGTTCCTTTATGTAGTGATGGGCCGTTCTACATTTCACTTACCGGTACGAGGCTACCACTCGAGGATCTTTTATTCCCATCGTTTTTTGGTTTTTCGAGCATATATATACTGAATATACTTAAGTTTACTGATTCGTTCCCTTGATATCCTAGTCCTATATTCAGCTGTGGACTTTCAATAGACTGTAATGAAAATATTAGTATCACAAATTCATCCCCTTCAATTTATGTATGGGTATCGTCTAACTTGGAACTCATTTGTTTATTTAACTGTTTCACTCTGTAATAATGTAACGCAACACCTAATATAACAGACAGAACGGGATTCAAGCGTTCCAAGAATTCTTCACAAAGCTTTAGTCCGAAATCGAATAGTATCCATTCATGACTTTTGTAAAAACCGTTTCGCAGGGTAAATGCTTCCCCCCCGAACGGGTTCCCGCCTTGTCGTGGCGGGGGGGCTTAGTAGCCGTGGCTTGGCCTCCCACGGTGAACAAAGAGGAACCCACGTGGCTGGCCCGAGGTGAAGGGCCGGCCTCAGGTGGCCGCTCCGAGTGGGCTTGGGGAGCCCACTTCGGATGTGTGCTGGTGGACTGCAGCGAGTGGGGACTCGCGCACCCTCTACCGCTGCAGCCGAGGTGGAGTCGCGGAGGAAGAGGAGTGTTGGTATGGCGATGCGCCACTCGCCCTATCCTTCGCGACTCAAACGGGGCCGCACCGTTGATGCGGTGGTGGTGGGGCTGCGGGGGGAGAGGATTGTCGGTATCGCGAGGCGCCGCTCTCCCTACCCTCCGCAGCCGAATCTTGGTTGGCGGCGGAGCCATAGACCAGATCCGCCGCTGGGGTCGGGAAGGCTAGTACTTCTAAGTGCTCGTTTTTCCTGGCCCCATGGCCTTTGTGCATCGGACACGGGGGCGTCTGTTGCACAGATGTAGTTGGAGGCCGTGGAGGAAGGCGCGCCATGTGTTCTGGTGCGCCTTACCTGGGAAGGAGAACGGGGAGGAATTTCCCTCTTCCGAGGAGGTGCTGCCATGGGGCGGCAGGCGCTAGTAGGGCCGCGGATGTGTGCGAAAGCGTCCCGTAGCCCTGCCAATATGCGACAAAGGTGGAACACCATGGGGTTTTAGTCGGTGCGAGTCCGACATAACCCGTCCTTGCCCCCGCGAGGCGGGTATGCGTAGGCATTTCCCCATGAAAAAAAAAAAGGGTAAATGCTTATAATATACGTTAACAAAATCAATGGCGATACGTAGCTTGCATAATATTCAAAATAAAATTCTATATTTTGTCAAATTTTGACAAACAATACGTGGTTTGATTTTAAATGTTTTCTGTTGTTCCTTTTATTCATAATTATAAAGCATTTTCTATTTTTCGTCTTTATCATCAGACGGATAATGTCCAATACTGCTGTCTAAGGTGACATAAGGGAAGTGTATTTAAAACACCTCAAACTATATATTTGTGTTGTAAATATATCCTCAATAAAAATATATAGATACAGAAAATAGTTATAGAAGTTACAGAAAATAGTGTTTAACTACTTGAAAGCTGACAAGTAAGTAAGTTATAATAAGGAAGTAGGAAAAAATTACATCTTCGTCACGAGCCTCACCTCAAATATCACGTCATATTCTGGCAATTTGATTGGCTGGATTTTTATAGGATATGGTGACAAACGAGCACACAGTTCACCTACTGGTAAGTTGTTGCTGTGCTTCATAGACGTTAATAGTCATAATAGATGATGTATCCTCAATTATGAATCAAAATTCAGATGCATTGTCACCCGTATGGACTAAGATGTAATGCCTTATTTCCAGTAAAAAGGGTCTCCAGTTCTTTACACTCCCTATACGAAACACAGCAGCATTAAGCTACTATTTTAAGCTCGTATACTGTGAGAGCATGGTCCTTCCCTAGTCAAGCCGACCCATTAGTGCTACAACTATACTACTAATATAAATGCAGCATGGCTCTACCAAGTAAAGGATAGCAGCCCTTATGCGCACATCGTATAGGAAATAGCGTAAACAACTGGAAATGGGTCGATCTCACCGTAGGGAGGATTTGCCTTAATCTTCACTCTTATTAGTTGAATTAATAATCGATTAGCAGACATCACGTACCTTTATTGCTCTTAACCCCTCAGTCCCCTTAAAATTCTCATGTAGTCGCAAGCGATGACACCCACCCGCAGCATTTAAAACCTTATATTTTGTGACTACTTTTCTATGAAGAAGTTTGGCATTATAAAATTTATACAAAATTTTCTACATAAAAGTCAGGTTTTAGTTCATTACAAAAAGACTATTATATTTGATAACAAAAAACAAAACATACCAAGCGAATTTCGGTAGCGTGAAAATCACAATTATTTCAATATATATTACTCGAAATTATTCACGTAAAAATATAAATTAAATTCACACAAAAACTTTCAATTTCATAATAAAACAATTTTATAATAAAACACTAATAAAATACTTAAAAAGATCCAAAAACCAACACAATAACATTCACGCGAAAATGGCGTACGAAATGAACGTAGATTATAAATTAATATTTATAGCATAACTACTTTTTATTATACTAGAGGATAGAAAGTTTCATATTAATTCTATAATGCCATACTTCTTCATAGTAAAGTAGTCTCTAAATATAAGTTTTAATGGTTTAAAGTGCTGTGGATGTGCGAGGTCAAATTTGACCGCTTGGATTTTGACCGAATAGCGCCGCGGTCGAATTCGACCGCTTAGGGGTTCAAGAGTTAATAAGCCTCTTAAGACGCTCCAGAGGGTTATGGCTAGTTCAGACGATGCGAAAATTGGTAGCTCCCATGCATCTCACCATTCTTAGACAGACGGTCACACCAAAGGAACTAAAAGACCTCTATCTAAAGGTAGCCACTTGGTCATAGAGCACGCAGGTGGTAAATCTGGTTTAGTGCCGAATGCTTTGCCGCCGTTCAAAGTCGGTACAAATAGTGGTGACTAACATGACAACGTGAATTCGCAGAATTACGAGCGGTGCGGTGGCTCCATACCAAACTGAATTTACCGCCTATTTTCAGTCGTTGTATTTGAAAATACATCATGCCACAACAATCAACTTGATGCTGCACTAACGTCAAATACAAAGAAAGCAGACATGGAAACTTAGGTTCGTAAAAAGGCATTGAATTTGAAGAAACCATACTAATGATGGAATTGTACAACTTAATAAAAATAAAATGAGAAATTTAAAATTTTTATATCGATGCCATATTAAACGAAGCACACCATTTTGTACTTTATTTTTCCCCAAATCAACCGGACCTAAATGGTGTAGAAATAGTCTGATCCATAAAAGGACATTTAGCCAGCAAAAATGTAAGTTTAAATCATACACGAATATTTAACTTGGTTAATGAAAAAGTAAATTTCATATGAGCAACAGAATGAGGGAAATTATACATCAATGTAAAGGAAATAGAGGCCGATTATTGTAATAGCGATCATATGGTCGACATCATGAGAGAAACATTTATTGTTCGCATTGGGAATGATGATTCTGACTCAAATGAGGATAAAATCTAAAGTGTTGACAGTAACGACTATGAAATGGTCACCTCTAACACTCCACGTCCTCATCTGGTTTTCACATCACCCATTATGATTTAATAGAAAAAGTTTCAATATTACTTTTATTTTTGTAATTATTCCAAACATTCCACAGTTAATCAAACACGTTTTAAATTCTATTGAATGATACTCTATCTAATATATTTTTCAATGTAACTACCAATAACCAATATACGAAGCTACGAGTGAAAGGCTAATTCAAAAATAAAACAATAGGCCTAGTAATTTTGTGCGTGGGTGTACCCAAGCGAAAACACACCTCCTCTACTTTCTTTCAATGTTTTTTTTACATGACGCGTACTGTACTTCGCTACACATTTGGTATAAAACTAATACACTTCAATCAACTGTAATACGTCCCCGACAAAATCATACACTGGTATAACGTGAAGGACATAATTACCTTGAGCAAGACATCGCACGCAAGTAACTTATGTCGGATACTTTTTATTAATAATTATTATGTATTTATTTACTTCACGCAGAGATGATTGTGTGTAATTTCTCAGTTTTCATAGAAAGACGAATTATTCAGTATTAGTACAGGCTTTGATGCATTCCGTTTTATAGTTAAGTTGGCTGCACATATTTGTGGCCAGCGTTTGGCACTCCAGTTTTATAAAAAAATATAAATAACAATTTTGGTATCTATCTACTACCAAAAATTTCTGTTCAATATCTTATAAAATTTATGCTATGAAACTAAGCGAGTGGTATCTTAACTTTACACTGAGAAATGCCAATTTAAACTTGTAACAAGATTTTCCAAAGGAAGTAGAAAACAAGATTTAAAACTCTACTAGCTGGCTAGCCGACACTGAAATTCCCTTGCGACTTGATAGGTGTGTCTCACAGATCTTTTTTTTTATTTTTTTAACGATTATAACGATTATTACTTTTAAGTTCCCGCTAATAAAATAGTAAATTTTCAAAAATAGGGAAGTACTTAGTTTCACCCCGATTTTCGAAAATCGAGTTTTCATCAGATCTCGATTTTTTGAGATCACAGGAGTCTATTGCGACTAATTTGACGTGGGCGTTCGTACGGATGTATGTGTGTGCGCGCGCGCGCGTGTGTGTATGTGTGTCTGTATCTCTCTCTCTCTCTCTCTCTCTGGTGTGTGGTCACGCACACACACGCACACACGTGCGCGTGTGTGTGCGTCGCATCTGCGTGAGCGTGTGCATGCACGTGTGTGTGTGCGTGCGAGTGTGTGTACGTAAGCGAGTGTGTGCGTGCGCGTGTGCGTGCGTCCGTGCGTTAGTGTGTGCGTGCGTGTGCGCGTGCGTGAGCGTGTGTGCGTGTGCGCATGTGTGTGTGTGTGTGTGTGTGTGTGTGTGTGTGTGTGTGTGTGGTGTGTGCGCATGTGCGTGTGCGTGTGTGTGCTTGTGCGTGCGTGCGTGCGTGTAGGTGTGTGCATGTGTGTGCGCGCGCGCGCGCGTGTGTGTGTGTGTAAGTAAGTAAACCTTAGATTTTAGGAAAACTCAAAAATAAAAAATTTTGAAAACTGTTTTTTGGAATAACTTTTAAACGGCTATACCTATCGGTTTTAAAAAATTATTTTGCTCTTAACCTCAAAAATTGACGTCAAATGTCGTTTGGAAAAGAAGTCAATTCATTCGTTCGTGTGATATCGAAGGAGAAAGAATTAAAAAAAAAGGTTTTTTATTTTACATAAACTTCGAGATTTCGCAACATAATTAGGTGAAATTTGGAGCGCTTTGCATTTGAAATTAGCGAGAAGTTCCAGGGATGGCCTGCCAATTTTTTTGTTGGATTTGATTTTCTTAACTTTTTAATAATAGCATTGTTGGCCATGTTACTTACAGCTAGCTTCCATTACTGCCCATAAAAGTCTACTGAAGAATATAAGCCTGTGTCGTAAACTGCCTCATAGGAGGAGGAGGAGGGGGAAGGGGCTTTGTCATAGTTTCCACGCTGTTCCAGCGGGTTTGCAACCGCAGTTTTATTAATTTTGATTTGTTATCAGGATTTTTTTGAATATCAGGAAGATGCTGCTGCTCATCTCCTGTTTCAGTTTCCCACTGTCACTTCTTACAAAACCTACAGGATGGTACGGGGTAATGAATTTCCTACACTGGCACTACGGCATATCTTATAGCAGCTTATATCAAAACAATTATATAATCTTTGCCAAAATTAGAAAAAATTGTGCTCACATATTTGGAAATGTTTACTATTCTTGAAAATATAAGAACTTATTTCGATTTTCCTTTAGGTCCCATGCGTTAAACGGGTACAGTAATTATTACAGATAACATTGAAAAGTACAGGAAATATTGGAAAATTTCAATTTTATAGCTGATATAAAAGTGAAGATTTTCAGACAAGAATAGTTTTTATTTTCTATTTTTTGTCGCTATTGGCTGATCGGGATGGCATGGTATTTAAATAAATTAAGTAACTTAATAAAGTACATAAATTTAAAAAAAAACACTCAAAGGGTTGAAAATAGAAGATGAAGTTTTTATTTTATTATTGAGACAAAATTTTTGTTGTTATCCTTGAAATTGTGATATTTATTGCATACCTTTGGTTACAAGGTACAAAGTTAGGTACTTTCTACTTGCACCTAAAAATCAAAAATCCGACGTTTTGTTGCATGAAATCGTATCTAATAATCATATTAAAGTTATAAATGTTAAAAAGCACATTAATTTTTGAATCGATTGATTGCTATTTTTACAAAAAGCGATTTTAGTGGCTTATGGTGTAGATTTATCAAGTCCGCATGGCGAGGTAAACACAATTAATTTCAAAAATATCAATTGATTAACTCAATCTCTTTTTTATTTGGGAAGCCATGGAATGTTCAGTTAGAATGAATGCTAGTTTGCTTTTTTTTTTATAGAAGAGTGGGCAAACGAACATGCAGCTCGCCAGATGGTAAGTGACTACCGCCGCCCATGAACAACCGCGACACCAGGAGAATTGTAGGTGTGTTGCCGACCTTTTAAAAAAGTAGTAAGCTCTTTTCTCTGAAACACAAGTTTCTCTCGGTACTCGGCGACGTTTTCTCGAGAAATATTGGCATGGCCGGTGTATAAGGCATTACCAGTGCTGTCGTCTGCATAGCAATGAATGTTATCAGTTTGCAAGATATCATTGATATGCAGATTTGTATAATATGATGAAGATTGATTGGAAAAGAATTGTTGAATATGTCAAGATCAACTAACTTAGATATTTCATTATATGTTTCTGAAATCATATTAATTGGAGTTGAATAAACCAAGTTTTATTCTATTAAGAAATAAGTTGTGGTTTCTTATTATAGAATTAGATGTTGTTTCTCAATTGTGAATTTTTTTGGTCACGAATTTGTGTTATATTTATAAGCCTGTAAGCATTCTTCGATTATTTAATGTAATCATAACATTATAATCATAGAATAAGGCTAATACATTTTAAGTCTATGATTATAATTATCTATTAATTCATTGTAAACTTATTCCTTATTTATTTATTATCAAAATGAAAGTACTTAAGAAATTTTTTTGGTACTCGTTTTAACCTATTTATATGTGTTTGGTAGTATTGGTACATTAAAATAATTTTATATTTAGAAACGTTTTCTTAAATTTTGTACTGGTAAAACCAACGCATTTTTAGTAAAATACATATACACAGGACAATCTGTCCATTTAATTTAAACTTTTTTAAAGTAGAGTCAAATTACACGAATTGCAAGAAATATTACTTTTATATAAAAATTGTTGCTAACTTCTCTGTCCATCCAATGTCACATTGCATTACACAGCTGCTACTCTCTGGATGCTATGGTCGCGCAAATATGGCCTTAAGCGCTACGCATTTGAAGGCGTGTTGGCGATGCATTGTTTATATGTATAACTTTATTATTATTTTGTATTTTAGGTTATGGTTTGTAATTGTATAGTAAGTAGTATAATATTGGGTCCTTACATAAGAAATTGCTGTTTTGTTGTACTGACCACTTTAATATGAAATATATCCTCTTAGGTTAAGAATATACCCATTCGGTAGTGGTAGTATAAAAATTAATTATTGCCTTCATGAAAGATTTTGTGTGTCCAGTATTATAGCAAAGTAGTAAAATACTTAATGCATTTATCAAATCTGCCAGTAGTTGAATAAAATACAAATTTATCTTTACCGTAACTTTTTACAAAAATCGTCTCATTAAGAAATCCTTTTAAGCCCAACAGCTGTTACACCAGTGCTAGACAAGAGCACTAGGCGAAAGCCGAAGCGGAGTAATTTAATGAGTTGACCCGTTAATTGGTGAACAGCCGGTTTCTACAGCCAATGTTTAAATACACTGTAAGCATTTTGTGCTTCTTGGATGTTTCTGCTACTGTTTTCAAAATTTACAAAAATATTTATAAGTTGATATAATTCGTCAACAGAATTTTTCCTTTTGAACTAAACTTTAAATTTTTCATTTAAAACATTTAACGTAATTAATATTAAATCACACGGTCTGATATTATACGCGCTCTGATTAAGTTGGAAGTGAACAATAAATGCACTGTCCTTTGGCAACGTGAGCAGGAAAATTTAAACAATATCACAACAAGTAGAATTGAATGATAATTATAAATTAATATGAAATTTATAGTACACAATAATATACAGTTAATTATTGCATTCACAATGAATTCATTATAATTGACTATGTAGTGCCGGTGTAAATCCACCTGCAACTTCATCTAGTTGGATTTTTTTGCGATTAAATATACAAACTTAGCGTTTTAGGTACGCTAATGTGAGTACCTAGCTGTTTCCTAATGCTATAAGAGTACACATAAATTAGGGTGTTAAAACCACTTACTGGCAATCTGAAAAAGCTAAGAGCAGAAATTCTATCTTACCGCTAAGCCCAATGTAACCGCCGATGTGATAAGATATGAGGTATTCAGGATGTAGTGTTTAACCTCTCAAACGGCAAGCGTCCAAATTTGATCGCTTCGAAATTCGTCAAAATTCAAGAGGTCAAATGTGACCGCACCCACCCCATAAAACAGCACTTTAACCCATAGAAACTTATGTTTAGAGACTATTTTCTATGAAAATGTTTAGCATTATAGAATCAATATGAAATTTTATATCCTGTTATGCAATAAAAAGTTAGTTATCCTGTAGATGTTTAAGTTAAAGTTATAATCTACGTTCATTTCATACGCCATTTTTGCGTGAATGTTATTGTGTTGACTTTTATTAGTGTTTTAGTATAGTGTTCTATTATAAAATTGTAATGAAAGCTTTTGTGTAAATATAATTTATCTTTTTACTTAAATAAATTTTAGTAATAGATTACCAAAATATAATATTGAATACAACTATTATTTAAATATAATATTTTTATAGTATTTTTATTACCAAAATATAATAAAATCTTTTTGTAATGAAGTAAAACCTGACTTTTTTTTACACCACAGTATAGACAATTTTGTATAAATTTTATAATGCCCAAATTCTTCATAAAAAAGTAGTCTTTTAATATAGTGTTTAACGGTTTAAAGTACTGTAGGTGGATGCGGTGCGACCGCTCGGGATTTGCAAGACGCATGCGACTGCGTGGGATTTTTATGGGGATTGAAGGGTTAAAATACGGAAATAAGCAATACATGACTAGATCCGAAAACCATCATCAGCACAATTTTTCATCAGAATTAAATTGGGACTATCTGCGCTCAATCCCTTCTTGCGATAGCTGTACTTGCGCTTCACACAAAAGTTTTCTTGTTAGAATTTATAAGAAATTTATCGAAAGTCTTCATATAATAAGTTTTTTTTATAGAAAAGGGGCAAACGAGCATGCGGCTTCCCTGATGTTAAGTGACTACCGCTGCCCATGATCAACCGCAACACCAGGGGAATTGCAGGTGCGCTGCCGGCCCTTTAGAAAGGAGTAAGCCCTTTTCTTGAAGGTGCCCAGGTCGTATCGGTCCGGCGTTCTCCATGTCGGAAGTACAGTTCACACAGCGCTCGGTTCGCAAATCACTCCTCTCCCTGGATATCCACAAGTCGAGTGGGCCTGACGGAATCCCCTCAATGATGCTGAGGACGTATGCTCCAGAGTTGGCACCGGTTTTAACGCGTCTTTTCCGGTACTTCTACTCCCTAGGCGTAGTCCCGAAATCATGGAAGACGGCTTTCGTCCACCCGATCCCTAAAAAAGGCGATCGCTCAGACCGAGCAGCGCAGAGGAATTACAATCATAGCCCTTTCAATTCGCACGCTGAATAACCCTGAGTTTCCACATACGGCCAGAAGCAAAGGACCAGACTACTGTACGTCTGACAACACTCACTGGTATTGCATTGAATAGAATATTAACAGACTAACAGTTTTAAAATTTCAATGATTCACGTAAAATTATATTTTTCTTTAATATTATTGTATTCAAAACCCCTCAATTATTTTATTTAAACATTCTCGAAGCTTGTAACAGAGTATTTTTTATTTATCTAAATACAATTACTGTGTAGTGGCGGCGTAAAATAATCCTATATCTCATATCATCCCGTTGCTCTCGTAAAACTCAACGGAGAGAAACTGTAAAAGGACGTGGGTAGTTTCTTCAAACACACGACTGAAAATAATAAAAAACGGTTGGCAACATATCTGTCAAGCGTGGCAACTATGGCAAAATCCTCTCTGTGAGGCAATAAAAGCGAATGCCTATGTTCAGCAATGGGCTTTTGATAGGCTCTATTAAATGAATAAATTAAAAAAAATGTGTATGTAATTGTGTACACACGTACAAAGTGGAACTTATTTACGACATATTATTCTTATTTTATTTTACTACTCATGCGGCCCCGTTGGTGAAACGTTACAAGAAAACGAAACCTTTTAAAAAAAATACTGTTCTAAATTTCTCCACTACCCTGATTTAGAAGTTTCCCTTAAAAAACATGATTAAATTTTAATTTTACTCGTAGTGTATCCAAAACCAACCTCTAACATTTCTGCTGCAGCAGTACCCTTAGTCTGATGTTCCAGTGTGTAGTAGAGCTATTGTTGAGAGCTAGTGTTTTTATATGGAGGGGAGCTAACTTGTTGTATCCACTGTTCTTCTCGGAATTACGGTGGAGGCGAAACTTCAATGGGGCCCTCATATATCTAAACTAGCAAGCAAACTTATTTCTGCAGCATATGCTGTTTATTTTAGTTATTTCCATAGCATAATGTCATATGGAATCTTGCTATGAGGCAATGCGAATAACATTGAAACTATCTTTGTTTTGAAAAAGATATCCACAGGAGTAGTTCATAACCTAGGTCCAAAGAAATCCCTTAGAGGTAAATTTAAAGAAATACATATTTATTAACCTTAGCCTCTCAATATACACTGGGCGGAAGATAAAATTAGGTCACTCCTATTTTTATGACTTATTGATTAGTTACGGTCCGTTTAAAAATTAAAATTAATAATACCCTTTGAAATGTTTATTTTCAATGTTAGTAGAGTATATATAGATAAAATTACTAAGTGTAAGTGTGATAAAAGTCATTAATCAGTTTTTTAAGCCAAACTTTTATTATTTTATGTTTAATGTCCCGTTGCTAGAATTCTATTTAAAACTATAATTATATTCGTATTATTGATTAAATTTCTGTGCCTCCTACGTCCTTTTCACTTATAAACATGAACCTATGCGAAGCAAAAGTTGTTCGAAACGTAACGTTGTTACAAACTGGAATGAGCCAGCGAAATGTCGCTCGACAATTTAAAGTAAGTCGATCAACAGTTCAATATTTCTACAAAAGGTATCTGGAGACCTGTGGCTACATCGAAAGACTCGGATGTGGTTGAAGATGAAATATGTTTGAACGGTATGATCAAATTTAGTGTCCGCAAGCATCAGAAATCATCATCGTTCTGAAGTAGAATTGCAGCACCTGCTCAGATATGTACGAGGTGTCGCTGTAAGTGATAGGACAATAATAAAACGCCTGAAAAAACGTCATTTAAAATCATACGCGCTCGCACACTGCGATGTGCGTTAGCGATTACTTGCGAGAAGTGGGAATACAGGTTCTGGACTTGAAAGCACGTAGTCCAGACCTTAATCCCATATAAAATTTATGGGACGAGCTAAAATGGAGAATAAGACAACGAAATCCAGCTCCGGAGAATTTTGTCAATGTTGTTGAATCTATTTTAACTTTTATGTATTACTGCAAATCGTCATGCAAATTAAAAAAAGTAGAAAGAATTAACAATACTTTCTTTTGCTGCAATTAACGTAAACACGTGAATACTAGAACGTAAATGCTCTCTAAACGTTTCCTACCACACTCCTACTGTTTCAATGTTATAATAACCAAGAGAAATACGGGAAACGGTTTGGAGATCACTTCTGTAAAACTTCCTTTTATACTTCAACTCTGACGCTTGACACTTTGGACTTCTATTTGGCACTGTCCCGACCCAACTCTCTCGCTTGTTTCACATCCATATATGTACATATGCAAACACGTTTATCGGTTAAGCGGACTCTTCATTTTAGTGTATCATTGCCAATTAGTGCGAAAACCGTCTTAGCGTCGCTTAAAGACTCAACCACTGCAGCATAAATTGGATATGTTTCACTTCACACAAGCTATATATATATATATATATATATATATATATACACAATTTTACATAATTCTGATCTAATTAGTGCTCTTCTGGAGCGAACGTAAGGTAGGTATTGTACGATCTAAAGTGCGCACGGCTTGGCGTACGGGTTGAAACCGTATTCAAGACATGGAGGTTTGAAACACAAACAAAAAATCTTTAATTACAGACTATCAAGAGCACGCCGAATCGTAGAGAATGCCTTTGGCATAATGGCTTCACGATTAAGACTATACAGAAAACCTTTATCTGTTTCATTGGAAAAAACTGATTCTATTATTAAAGAGATCTGTGCGCTGCATAACTGGCCTTGGACTTATCGCACATACATGAATACTCCCGAATTAGTAGACGAAGAAGACTTCAGTTCAGGGACAATCAGAAACGGAAGTTGGAGAAGCATTTCTACGGCAGGAGTAGACGAATTAATGACACCACTATCTTCTAACAACTATTCACGATATGCAAAAGATCTAATTATGTAGGTATGTAGGTCTTCGTAAAAGTATAATCACGTTCAAAATTAGGACAGGCAAGAAGCGCGGGCAAAAAAATTATTGCGTTTTTATTCTCTCCCATATGGGTCCTATCTGCATGATCCGACTTGATGAGTAAAATACAGTTAATTATGAGTGGTATACAAACATCAACTTGTTTAATGTCTTTAAAAAAGTTAGGGAAAAATTATTTTAAGAAACAGTTAATATTACATATAAATTGTTTTATTTGAGTTACGCAAAACTTTCAGAGTACCCCATGTACTATTTCCTATTATAAATAAAACAAAATAAGTTATCTGTTGAATAATTATAGTATATTAGTCACCTCATGAGCCAGGTCCAGATATTGAGTTTTCTTTATTTGTTTCGGCTTTCACGAGGTTCTCGTCATATGCAATAGTAATGTTGACCAAAAATATCATTGATTGTGTCCGATTCACCAACACATTATCAAGTTTATTAAGAACAATAATTCTATCTATGATGATGGTCCAACCCCAGCAGACTAGCGCGGTGATTTTCAGCAGGGCTTCTGACGAGTACTTAAAGTTAAGTAGTTTCCGATCCACAAGACCGTACTTCGGAGCGAGCTCTTGTAATAGCCTGGCTACTTTATTGTGTTTGTGCAAATACTCAGAAATAAAAAGTGTCGAACAACCGGAGATGATACGCCTAAGTGCCTCGCTGGGACGGCAACAAGCTCAACAGATGTCGGCAGTGACATTTTTTTTTAGGATGTATCTCCAATATTCGTTAGTCTTAATAACTTGACCTTGTATCGCACAAAATCTTCGGATTCCGCAAAAAAGGTAACCAAAATTAGCTAGTGAAAGGAGGTAGTTGTGTCTACGAAATTCTTGTTTGGGGCTTTGTAGAAATTCTTGTGATGCTTCCTTTTCCTTCCATACGGTCTTTCGGACGTATGAAATAAAAAATACACAATTCTCCGTACTGCCGGGTCTTATTTTTACTCCTTGGTTTCGGATAGAGAATTAAGTTCTTTATCACACGATATAATATAGTACTATTATGATATGTTCTGTGACGATATGACGCCAGTGTAGAATGTCAACCGATCTCGTCAGGTGGAATTATACATGGATGAGTATTGTATGTTTATGTTAAATACTAATAATATTTTTATAATAATATATATTTGAAAGCTGAAATCAATTTAAAATCACAAACTATGTATTTGGTTTTTTTGAGGTTCTATTTGACTTTTTTCTATTGCTTACACTTTCTTACCCATAATCTGTTTAAATTACAGATTCTTAAGGTTGTTAATGATGACTTAGATTTACCGAACTTCTCTTGGAGTACTTTGAGGAAAATTTTAAAACGTTAAAATTTCAAATACGCCGAAAATCGAAGAAAAAGCGTGCTAATAGATAGACGCGATTATTGTTCTGTGGTGACAGTGATACCTTCCAAAAATTAAAGATCATCGGAGGGAAGGAAGGTATATTTATTACCAGGATGAAAGCTGGATCAACGAAGGTAATTAAAATTTTCTCTGTTTTATTTACCTATTACATTTACAGTATAGGTATTGAATGCCACCAGTGAATTTAATGAGTAGTTGCTATTTTTCATTTTCTCGAAGGTCATACACCGAAGAAGCAATGGATTGACCAGACTGTACAAACGTCGCGGCAGGCATTCTTTGAAGGGTTGATCACCAGCTTGAAAGGGCCTTCAGGAAAAGGCAAACGGCTAATTATTAGCCACATAGGCGGGGAAGAAGGATTTGTAGAAGATAGCTTACTTGTGTTTGAAGCTAAAAAAAGGAAAAGAATATTACCATCAAGAGATGATACCGATACTACCGATACGATAATACCGATTGTTTTGAGGAGTGGTTTAGTGGGGTTTTGCCAAACTACTAAAACTTAATACCGTAGTGTTGATGGATGATGCCCCCTATCACTCCAGAATGTTGAAATCGCTGTCTACAATGTCTTGAATAAACCAAGAATACAAGTTGAAGCACAAATGGTAAAAGCTACTCTTATAGACATTGTACGGCAGCAGAAACATGAAAACTGCGACAAATATGCCGTGGACGAGATGGCAGCGGATCGGGGAGTTCTATTTGACTTTGAAAACAGTCGTTTTACATTTGCCCCCCCTTACCACTGTGAGCTCAATCCCATTGAACTGATTTGGGCGCAGGCCAAAGGGTATGTTGCAAAAAACAACAAGACCTTCAAAACGAAAGATGTGAAAAAAATCTTTTTGAAGAAGGACTAAATGAAGTAACTGCATAAAATGGAGTAGCTGCGTGGCTCACATAACAAAAGAAGAAGACAAAATGTTTAATTTCGACTACATGATCAATAGTGTCTCGGACAAGTTTATGATAAATGTTACTGACAGTGACAGTGACAGTGATGATATTATATCTGATGACGATGAAAAAATGTACTGCATAGTTACTTTATGAAATCCCTATGACGACATATACTATGGATAATTTTCTCCGGATGAACTGACAACATGGAAGTAACCTTAAATAAATTTTGACGTAATTTTAAAACTTTCAGGTAAAAAAAATACCGTTCAGTCGGTTTCTTTATCAGTCATTCATTTTGTTTTCCGTTCAGTGATTAATTCACAACACTATTTTTGATTCATCAAAACCTGACAACCCAGTAAACGTCAGGCAGCTTCGTTTAATTAAAAATACGACTCTAGGCTCTTAATTATTCGGTGCCATTTTATTGACCCCAAATAAATAACTGAAAATAGAAATAAATAAAACAAAACATGTATTATCAAAACTTTTCAAATTATTTATTATAATTAATTTTAAGAAACAGAAAAGTAACTTTAACTATAAACAATTAATGAAATAAAATTAAAAACTTCTAATATATCTTTGAAGTACTTATTTTTGCTTAACCAAGATCAACGTTAAAAAATAATCCGATTCATAAGCAGTTTCTTGTATTCTGCATCTTGTTGATAGATTAATATACCACACTCATCGCATTTTCCAATTTGTCGTTGAAGTAGTGAAGTGAAGTTTCTGGTGATCTTCTACATGTGATACTGCTAATTTCTTCAAAAAAATCCACCTTATGTGTGTGTTACTCGTATCAGTATTCAGTACTACCGTTAGCACTAACAGAATCGGCAACATCTTTGGATCTCGTCGTCGTACACATTCGTCAGCCATTGAAGTATCTCTCTTTCGCGAGTCATTTCAAAACGGTAAAAGAAATGACAATCAATAAAAATAAAGACAAAAATAGGTAACGTAAATATGTACTATACCCATATATAAATACTAATAAAAACAAATAACAATATACGAATAAAAACTAAAAATAAACACAAAAATTAAAACCCACACATTCTATAAGTTAATTTATCGTAACAGCCCTTCACAAGTCCGCTGCTGAGCATAGGCCTCCGCCAAGGAATGCCACAAGCCACGGTCATGAGCAACCTGCATTCATCGACTTCCTACATGTCTTAGCAGGTCGTCACTCCATGGAAAGGGGTCGGCCCACACTTCGCCTACTTGTACGAGGCTGCCTCTCGAGAACCTTTATCCCCCATTGGTTGTCAGTTCTTCGAGCTATATGACCGACTCATTGGCATTTCAGCTTACTTATCCGTTGGGCTATGTTGGTCACCCTGGTTCATATAATACTGTAATAAGTGTGTATTATAGTATTCTATCCTCCATCCAGAGGTGAAAAATCGTGTCAGATCCATAAGTCTTCACTGGCAACACGTACTGGTTTATTTTTATTTGTGATTTTAAGTTGTTAATGCTGTAAAATTCATTTATACATTATACATACGATGGCCAAACGGGCTCCCATCATATTGTGGCAGTGAGGCTAACTAGCCACACTCTGTTGGTCAACCATACTGAACCTAGAGGAATCCGAATAGCTGATCCGAGGTAAAAGATCGCCTCATCGAATGGGCTTGATGGGAAAAAATGCCGACGTAAATCGATCCATATTAAAATACATAATATATATATATATATATATTCTATTTATTTATTTTACTGTATTAACAGTATAATTATAATTACATTTATTAACCATTTTCTTATTTATATTTATACAGCCCAAACAGATAAGAAAACTTTATTAATACCTCATAACATATTATATTGTTAAATAATATTCTAACGTATTGATTGACTTTATTGTAAATGCTGGCAATATTTGGGTTGAGCGCTGAGACGACACGCTATTATATGTCTTTATAGGGACTCTAGTGTTTGTGTCAGGATTAATAGGGCCTAGGCTTTTTTGGCATCCATAAACGTGTCAGACAAATATATATATATATATATATATATATATATTTATCTATATATATATATATATATATATATATATATATATATATATATATATATATATATATATATATATATATATATTTGTCTATATATATATATATATATATATATATATATATATATATATATATATATATATATATATATATATATATATATATATATATATATATATGTCTGACACGTTTATGGATGCCAAAAAAGCCTAGGCCCTATTAATCCTTACACAAACACTAGAGTCCCTATAAAGACATATAATAGCTGTGTCGTCTCAGCGCTCAACCCAAATATTGCCAGCATTTACAATAAAGTCAATCAATACGTTAGAATATTATTTAACAATATAATATGTTATGAGGTATTACTAAAGTTTTCTTATCTGTTTGGGCTGTATAAATATAAATAAGAAAATGGTTAATAAATGTAATTATAATTATACTGTTAATACAGTAAAATAAATAAATAGAATATATATATATATATATATATATATATATATATATATATATATATATATATATATATATATATATATATATATATATATATATATATATTATATATTTTAATATGGATCGATTTACGTCGGCATTTTTTCCCACCAAGCCCATTCGATGAGGCGATCTTTTACCTCGGATCAGCTATTCGGATTCCTCTAGGTTCAGTATGGTTGACCAACAGAGTGTGGCTAGTTAGCCTCCCTGCCACAATATGATGGGAGCCCGTTTGGCCATCGTATGTATAATGTATAAATGAATTTTACAGCATTAACAACTTAAAATCACAAATAAAAATAAACCAGTACGTGTTGCCAGTGAAGAGTTATGGATCTGACACGTGATTTTTCACCTCTGGATGGAGGATAGAATACTATAATACACACTTATTACAGTATTATATGAACCAGGGTGACCAACATAGCCCAACGGATAAGTAAGCTGAAATGCCAATGAGTCGGTCATATAGCTCGAAGAACTGACAACCGATGGGGGATAAAGGTTCTCGAGAGGCAGCCTCGTACAAGTAGGCGAAGTGTGGGCCGACCCCCCTTTCCATGGAGTGACGACCTGCTAAGACATGTAGGAAGTCGATGAATGCAGGTTGCTCATGACCGTGGCTTGTGGCATTCCTTGGCGGAGGCCTATGCTCAGCAGCGGACTTGTGAAGGGCTGTTACGATAAATTAACTTATAGAATGTGTGGGTTTTAATTTTTGTGTTTATTTTTAGTTTTTATTCGTATATTGTTATTTGTTTTTATTAGTATTTATATATGGGTATAGTACATATTTACGTTACCTATTTTTGTCTTTATTTTTATTGATTGTCATTTCTTTTACCGTTTTGAAATGACTCGCGAAAGAGAGATACTTCAATGGCTGACGAATGTGTACGACGACGAGATCCAAAGATGTTGCCGATTCTGTTAGTGCTAACGGTAGTACTGAATACTGATACGAGTAACACACACATAAGGTGGATTTTTTTAAGAAATTAGCAGTATCACATGTAGAAGATCACCAGAAACTTACTTCACTACTTCAAGACAAATTGGAAAATGGATGGTGTGGTATATTAATCTATCAACAAGATGCAGAATACAAGAAACTGCTTATGAATCGGATTATTTTTTAACGTTGATCTTGGTTAAGCAAAAATAAGTACTTCAAAGATATATTAGAAGTTTTTAATTTTATTTCATTAATTGTTTATAGTTAAAGTTACTTTTCTGTTTCTTAAAATTAATTATAATAAATAATTTGAAAAGTTTTGATAATACATGTTTTGTTTTATTTATTTCTATTTTCAGTTATTTATTTGGGGTCAATAAAATGGCACCGAATAATTAGGAGCCTAGAGTCGTATTTTTAATTAAACGAAGCTGCCTGACGTTTACTGGGTTGTCAGGTTTTGATGAATCAAAAATAGTGTTGTGAATTAATCACTGAACGGAAAACAAAATGAATGACTGATAAAGAAACCGACTGAACGGTATTTTTTTTACCTGAAAGTTTTAAAATTACGTCAAAATTTATTTAAGGTTACTTCCATGTTGTCAGTTCATCCGGATAAAATTATCCATAGTATATGTCGTCATAGGGATTTCATAAAATAACTATGCAGTACATTTTTTCATCGTCATCAGATATAATATCATCACTGTCACTGTCACTGTCAGTAACATTTATCATAAACTTGTCCGAGACACTATTGATCATGTGGTCGAAATTAAACATTTTGTCTTCTTCTTTTGTTATGTGAGCCACGCAGCTACTCCATTTTATGCAGTTACTTCATTTAGTCCTTCTTCAAAAAGATTTTTTCACATCTTTCGTTTTGAAGGTCTTGTTGTTTTTTGCAACATACCCTTTGGCCTGCGCCCAAATCAGTTCAATGGGATTGAGCTCACAGTGGTAAGGGGGCAAATGTAAAACGACTGTTTTCAAAGTCAAATAGAACTCCCCGATCCGCTGCCATCTCGTCCACGGCATATTTGTCGCAGTTTTCATGTTTCTGCTGCCGTACAATGTCTATAAGAGTAGCTTTTACCATTTGTGCTTCAACTTGTATTCTTGGTTTATTCAAGACATTGTAGACAGCGATTTCAACATTCTGGAGTGATAGGGGGCATCATCCATCAACACTACGGTATTAAGTTTTAGTAGTTTGGCAAAACCCCACTAAACCACTCCTCAAAACAATCGGTATTATCGTATCGGTAGTATCGGTATCATCTCTTGATGGTAATATTCTTTTCCTTTTTTAGCTTCAAACACAAGTAAGCTATCTTCTACAAATCCTTCTTCCCCGCCTATGTGGCTAATAATTAGCCGTTTGCCTTTTCCTGAAGGCCCTTTCAAGCTGGTGATCAACCCTTCAAAGAATGCCTGCCGCGACGTTTGTACAGTCTGGTCAATCCATTGCTTCTTCGGTGTATGACCTTCGAGAAAATGAAAAATAGCAACTACTCATTAAATTCACTGGTGGCATTCAATACCTATACTGTAAATGTAATAGATAAATAAAACAGAGAAAATTTTAATTACCTTCGTTGATCCAGCTTTCATCCTGGTAATAAATATACCTTCCTTCCCTCCGATGATCTTTAATTTTTGGAAGGTATCACTGTCACCACAGAACAATAATCGCGTCTATCTATTAGCACGCTTTTTCTTCAATTTTCGGCGTATTTGAAATTTTAACGTTTTAAAATTTTCCTCAAAGTACTCCAAGAGAAGTTCGGTAAATCTAAGTCATCATTAAACAACCTTAAGAATCTGTAATTTAAACAGATTATGGGTAAGAAAGTGTAAGCAATAGAAAAAAGTCAAATAGAACCTCAAAAAAACCAAATACATAGTTTGTGATTTTAAATTGATTTCAGCTTTCAAATATATATTATTATAAAAATATTATTAGTATTTAACATAAACATACAATACTCATCCATGTGTAATTCCACCTGACGAGATCGGTTGACATTCTACACTGGCGTCATATCGTCACAGAACATATCATAATAGTACTATATTATATCGTGTGATAAAGAACTTAATTCTCTATCCGAAACCAAGGAGTAAAAATAAGACCCGGCAGTACGGAGAATTGTGTATTTTTTATTTCATACGTCCGAAAGACCGTATGGAAGGAAAAGGAAGCATCACAAGAATTTCTACAAAGCCCCAAACAAGAATTTCGTAGACACAACTACCTCCTTTCACTAGCTAATTTTGGTTACCTTTTTTGCGGAATCCGAAGATTTTGTGCGATACAAGGTCAAGTTATTAAGACTAACGAATATTGGAGATACATCCTAAAAAAAATGTCACTGCCGACATCTGTTGAGCTTGTTGCCGTCCCAGCGAGGCACTTAGGCGTATCATCTCCGGTTGTTCGACACTTTTTATTTCTGAGTATTTGCACAAACACAACTAAGTAGCCAGGATATTACAAGAGGTCGCTCCGAAGTACGGTCTTGTGGATCGGAAACTACTTAACTTTAAGTACTCGTCAGAAGCCCTGCTGAAAATCACCGCGCTAGTCTGCTGGGGTTGGACCATCATCATAGATAGAATTATTGTTCTTAATAAACTTGATAATGTGTTGGTGAATCGGACACAATCAATGATATTTTTGGTCAACATTACTATTGCATATGACGAGAACCTCGTGAAAGCCGAAACAAATAAAGAAAACTCAATATCTGGACCTGGCTCATGAGGTGACTAATATACTATAATTATTCAACAGATATCTTATTTTGTTTTATTTATAATAGGAAATAGTACATGGGGTACTCTGAAAGTTTTGCGTAACTCAAATAAAACAATTTATATGTAATATTAACTGTTTCTTAAAATAATTTTTCCCTAACTTTTTTAAAGACATTAAACAAGTTGATGTTTGTATACCACACATAATTAACTGTATTTTACTCATCAAGTCGGATCATGCAGATAGGACCCATATGGGAGAGAATAAAAACGCAATAATTTTTTTGCCCGCGCTTCTTGCCTGTCCTAATTTTGAACGTGATTATACTTTTACGAAGACCTACATACCTACATAATTAGATCTTTTGCATATCGTGAATGGTTGTTAGAAGATAGTGGTGTCATTAATTCGTCTACTCCTGCCGTAGAAATGCTTCTCCAACTTCCGTTTCTGATTGTCCCTGAACTGAAGTCTTCTTCGTCTACTAATTCGGGAGTATTCATGTATGTGCGATAAGTCCAAGGCCAGTTATGCAGCGCACAGATCTCTTTAATAATAGAATCAGTTTTTTCCAATGAAACAGATAAAGGTTTTCTGTATAGTCTTAATCGTGAAGCCATTATGCCAAAGGCATTCTCTACGATTCGGCGTGCTCTTGATAGTCTGTAATTAAAGATTTTTTTGTTTGTGTTTCAAACCTCCATGTCTTGAATACGGTTTCAACCCGTACGCCAAGCCGTGCGCACTTTAGATCGTACAATACCTACCTTACGTTCGCTCCAGAAGAGCACTAATTAGATCAGAATTATGTAAAATTGTGTACCTATGAAAAAACTATTTTTTCGTTTTAAACAAAACCAAAGACACTATGCAATAGATAATAGTATCAAAGACAAAGATATGCTCTTTTATTTTAAACCATAACCTGGCAATGTTTCTTAGAAAAAAAAAAAAGAAATCACTCTGAACTTTCGGCGTTTCACGTGTCGTTTTGATGAAGGTGATCCGTCTTTTTTATAGAATTTTATATTTGTGTCTGGACTAAAAACGAAAGTGTTATACTTTTTTATATTCCTTGTAATATAGTGAACACGTAGATATATAATTTGTGGTATAAAAAAGTGAAAAGTAAATTGCCAAAAGTACTTCAAAATCTGGAAGACCCATTTTGGCGGTTGGGTCATAAATGTGTTATTTTTCAAATTCTCATTTATTTTTAGTGTAAAATGTAAGTAAAAATAGTTTTCTTACATATTTCAACTAACTTGACGTTTTATTTATTTCAAATTCACACATAAATATTTTTGAAATATTGTTCTAAATATCAAACAGATAAAATATTATTATTGTTTTTTTTTTAATTTTTTAACATTTTAATATTTTGGTATGAGTAACGAATGGAAACATATAAAACATAAAAATATACATATTTTTAAACATTTTCATATAATTTCTCCAAAAACAAAGGTGTAGAATTCAAATTAGTAGTAATTTTGTAACTAAAATTGAAGTATATACTACTACTATGCTATACAGGGTAATTTACGTATTTTATTACAATTTCTAGCAACCAAAAATAATTTTATTCGATAGTTTATACATTCAACAAGAATTCCTGTAAGTTTTATCCATAAATGTTGTCTCAAAGTGAAAATATAGCAAAATTTGCAATATAGCAAAAAAATTCTAACTTACAAATTTTCCCGCCATTAAGGTCCCGAGCGAACGGGAGTATAACATGTCGCGCCCTGTCAGAGCGTACCGGTTTGCCAAAGGGAAAGCATAATCACCAACGAAAACGGCCTTATTAGGTATTTCCAAATTATTTATTTTAAGAGCACTATAGAACTTTGTGGGGGAGGGAGTGGACTTGTGAAGGGCTGTAATGATGTGATGTGGAACTTTGTTTTTTTAGTTCCGAAATCTATAAATATGAAATGGTAATGTGCATCCACTATAGCAAACAACACCACACTATAAGTGCCTCTGTAATTATAATAGTATGAAGCTCCGTATCGTGGATTTTCTATTAATACGTGATTCCCGTCAATAGCCCCACAGCAAAAAAGGAAATTGGAATTTTGACGAATTGGGACAAGAATTTAATATTGCGGATTTACTAAAAAAAATTGTTTCCAAAGAAAAAGGCGGAGCGTGCTCTAAGAATGGACGCCCCTAAAATGGACCGACCTGTTTTACAAGCAGTCAATAGATTAGAAACTTTAGCTCAAACTATTCGTCAAGATGAATTTGATACATTCGGAGTACATGCGGCAAGCCAATTACGTAGTTTGCTATTAACAAATGCTATTGTTTGTCAAAATTTCATCAATAATTATTTGTCACAAGAAAGACCGAAAATCTTAAATACACAAAATTTTCTAATTGCTACACTACGAGCTCACTTTCAGAGTATACACGCTATATTTTGACTCCTGAAGCCGACGCTACTACTTACCGAGACCAAGCTTTTCGAAACGAACGTGAAACTTCGACTCCCGAAGCTTCCACTTCGGTAAGGCACCTCGAATATGAAGAAGACTATTTTGCCAGCTATTTACTAACACAAGAAAATACTGGGCAACAATACCTAGTGAACGACGATGTTCTATCTCAAGCTGTTAGATCATGCTTAGATGAAAACACAATGGAAAATTTATAAATAAATCGTTTATAAATTAATTACTAGTTTCACTTACCATAATAAACTCCTGTAAAATATTGCATATAGCATCCAAAAGATCCTTCAAAAACAGGGAAATTGTGCATTCTGGAACTCTAAATGACTCTGCAAGACTTGAGTAGTTATCACCGGTAGCCAAGAACTTTTCTAATTTAATTTTCGGAGAAAGTGCTTCTCGCATATTGGTATTGCATTTTTGTATAAGCGGAGTAACCTTATGTAGTAATGTATTAAACTGATCAGTAGTCATCCTTAATCGTTTTTTAAAATAATCAGGATCTTCTAAACTCCACTCAACCAATAAAGTATCCAAAGCACCCAAGACCTTACGTCGAGAAATCCATCCACGTACCCAAACAATACGTTTTCTTCTTTCCTTTTGTTTTTTCTTCTCTCTTTGTTCTTTAAGTAATTGTTGAATAATTGAATAATTAATTATTTCAATTCCGGCACAATCGGCTATTCTGTTCAACATTTTCGATGGAAATGACCGAGCCGCATGCGATTTTAGTAACCTGTGTAAATGGGATAGCGATGCGGCTTGGTGAGGTAATTTGTAAAGCGACTCGCCGCACGTCGAAAATCGACCAGTGTAAATACCCCTTTAAATTGAATGGAGCTACGGAGAATTGACCGTCACTTAGTGCGCAATAAGTTGATCCCTTCTAGGAGTTTACATAGAAGTATGTATTTGCACTTTCACGACATTTTCAGTCCACCATCAGTACACCAATCAACTCGAGCCATTTTCTTTGGGGCGAGTTCATGAGGAATCCAGCGGCAGCAAAGTTTTCAAACTTTTGAGTGTTGATGTTCAAATTTTTTTAGTGAAACCTATCACTAATAAAAATGTGGCTATTTAATTGAAGTCGACTATTATGAATTTTTAAAATGGAGAGAAATACAGACACGGTCAAAATCTGGTTACCAAAGAAAAACACCTTGAAATGTTCAAATGAGGTGCTTCCCTTGAAAAATAATTTTGAAGGCGAGCAGTGCAATCATGCGGAGAGAGTAATCTTTTAAAAACATAAAAAACTGTCGCCCTAAGATATTTTTGCGTTAATTTCTATTTTGCTACATATAAAGAATGTCAGCTTCTGTTGAAAACAATTGAATTCCAGCCAAAAAAAAAATTTTAAGCATTTTACGACTTTTTTTTGTTTAAAAAAATATAATATTCGAAATTCAAACATTTATGAGCGACCAATAGCAGAGAATAGACCAGTAATAATAGTTTAAAATAAAAACTGGGTTATCATACACTTCTACTCCACGCGATATGGAATCAGAACACTGGACGCTTTTCCTCGCTGAATAGCAATACTTAGCCTTTAAGCAAATAAAGGATCAGCCTTCTTGTCACCAGTAGCATTGAAAATTCACGGATACAGTTCGTCTATGAACTAACTAACACGTAAACTAATATTTGTGGCACTTACTTAGTTTACCCTCCTCTGACGTAGCCACGTTTCTAAACGATGTTCCCCTGAGATCAGAGGACACAAAAAGACAAAGCACGTTGCTTCCCATACTAAAGCTGTATTTTTGAAATGCGAACAAAGTCATAAAGTTAGGTCATCTCTAAATTTCACAAAATTGTAAAACCGAAGAAAATTTATTAAGACAAATGCCCTTCGAATAACTTCGTTCAGAAAACTGTGCTACAACCAATCAAACCACTTCTAACGTGAAAGTTTCCTACACGAAAGTCTATGAGCCCAACATACTAGTCGACGCTGTTGTCATACCTGTATTTTTTGTGAACTTATTTTGCGATATTCGAGTACACGTAAATTAAATCTTAAACATACTTTTGTTTAAAGATCCTTGAACAGCAGACGTTGCCGTTCAACAGTAAAACAGAACCAAGAAAATGAAAATAAATCAATTCCTAAATCAAGCAGAAGAAAACAATATTGCTTAACGTCAAAGATTAAATCGCTTATAATATTATTTATTGCAATCATTTCGACAGTACAATGCTTTTATAATATAACGCCATTACAAAACAGCAGTCTCTTTTTTGATACAATAACAAACATGCATTTAATACGAGACGACTGGTGCCTCGTTGTCTACTATGACACATTCCCTTATCAAAAAGGTAATACGGCGCTAAAAAAAATATATACAATACTTAAATAACATGTGTGTAATTATGAAGGCACGATCACATTGTGAAGAAATCTTATTGCAACTTCGGCACGAGTTCACGGAACTGCAATATTATAATAACATTTTAACCATTCAACATGATAACATACTAGAGACCCGCCCACGTCGCCGGCGCGGCTTGATCAATGTTGTAGGAAGTATTGCTAATAGTTTATTCGGTATTTTAGACGAAAGTTTTGTCGAAAAATATGAAAGGGACTTATCAGGTGAAACCAAAATCATTTAGCAACCCTGGAAAAATCAAATGACCGTAGTGGAAGCGGAATTTAATTTACTAAAACGCACTAAAGAAATCATGGAGAAGAACCACAAGAATATTAACAGAAAAGTTATATCTTTAAAAAATTCCGAAGATCAATTCAAGAGGGAGCTTCAGGATATTTCCTTCTCGAGTGAATTTATCAGTACAACCTTATAATCAGCCTCAGAAATATACAACAAAATCTACTCGTCACTGTTACAAATATATACAACGAAAAATTTAATTTCCACTTCCTATCTCCCATTCAGTTAAAACAAGAACTTAACGTTATAGCAGGCCAGCTTTTTAAAGACCTAGCATTACCAATAGATAACTCTTATTCGTATGAAATCTACAACTTACTGCAGATGCGAGCTCGAATAAGAAGTAACTATATCATATTCGAAATCAAGATACCTCTCATCAGCAGAGATATGTTTGAAGTCCTGGAAGTCATACCAGTACCTTATATATCAGAAAATAAAGAAGAAATTTCCGTAGTACCAGTATCAAGATACATCGCTATCAACTTGAAGAAAGACTCCCTATTGCCACTGACCGAAAAGGACCTGGATTTATGTACCAGAAGAGAACCCAAAATTATTTTGTGCCATCATAAAATACCTATTTACTACATAAAAGATGATCATAGTTTCTTCGAGAATCTGCCCTTCTCAAGAAAATGTAAAACAATTACCAGATCCAGCTACAATCGCTGGATACAACTAAATACATATTTTTATTTTTGTTGCGACCAGTGCAAAATGAAGTTACTATGTGACGATCAAGTTACGGCAGTGCAATTGACCCGCTCTGGCCTATTTAATGTGGATCAAGGTTGTATAGGTAAAGCAGCTGATTTCTTTGTTTATTCACACCGACAAAAACTTAGCGAGATGAATATCAGTTCTGACATACAAGCCCCTAAGATATCACCAATTAATCACATCATCAATATATCGATATCCTATCGCTCCTTACTGAACAATACGAATGATGATATAATTTGATGATGAACAGATTGAAATTATGAAGAACAACGAGCCCTTAGCAGAGAGGGTTTCTTATCATGATGTCCTGGTGTACAGCTGGAGGCGCTGTAAGCGGTCGGCGCCGGGAGCACCCGCGGAAGCGGGAGTGTCGGTGCCTATGATGCAACAGGAGACGTCGTCGCCACATGTTCTACCGAGTGTCAGTGCTCAGTGTAGTGAATGTATTATGGTCAATCAGTGTCAAAGTGTGAGTGCTCAGTGTAGCAAATATTTTAGAGGCAATCAGTGTCAAAGTGTGAGTGCAAATGATTTTTCAAAAAAGAATGCACGTGTGTTTTAGCAAAACAGAAGCACTTCGCCTGTGCTCAGATCCGTACGCAATCGTGTACGCAATTCCAAACCAGTGTGCATAGACTAGTCTTAGATAAGAATATTGTTTAATCACCTTGTACATTCAGGTACTAATCAAGTTATCATTTCCACGATAGATAAGAAACAATGGTATCACCTTGTAATAAGATTAAGCCTCACTAGCATCCATCATCTCTACGTGCTTCTACTAACCCCATCTTTGCTGCCCGGGAATATGTACGAGCATGTAATGCAACGTACAATTGTTAAGTCATCATTTCACAACTTGACCTCTTTTACATATTTCCGCGGCACATGCATTTTAAAATTAGTTCGCCAAGAGCGCTACGCGTACTCATTATCAGTAGTTCTGGCCTTTTAATTTGTATACCATAATATAATATATCCACAATATATTTTATCAAACTTATCAAGCGTTATCAGTTTATCATCCCCTTAGTGTTGGTACTACCCTGAACAGGCAAGTCAATAAATAAATAATTTAATATATACTAAGAGAGGGGGGGGGGCGTTTCATACTGAATAAGACTATGTGGTGTTTCAACTTCGCCATATTATGTTTGCACAGGCACGGAAACGCTTTCGCGTATATATGCAGCCACAACAGCGCCTATAGCCTGTTCAAAAAGTCTAAAGATACTTATAGTTTTCAAGAAAATTAAGAACAAAATTACAATTTTATTGAATAATCTTCCTAGTTTTACATAAGCGTGATGATGCAAAATGCAACATCTCAAATGAGTAATCATTTGAGATGTTGCATTTTGTTTATGCAAGTTGTGTTTGTTGTTTTGTACTTTGTAATTAATATTAAATATTATATATAATATTTAATTTTAATTACAAAGTACATTTTTTATAAAATATATAAGCTACAGTAAAAATTTTGTCCCATTGGACAAAATCATTCAAAAAGTATATTCAGTAAAGAAGTTTAGGCAAAAGTAGTTTTGACTTAAAGAATATACGAGTAGGTAAAAAAGAGGCTGCCTAAAATATACTAAAATATAACTAATTATGACCAAGACAAGTAGTTTAATTACTACTTTTAAACAGAAGTATTTAGTTAAAATAAAACTCTTTCCTATATATATATATATATATATATATATATATATATATATATATATATATATATATATATATATATATATATTTATTTTAAACCTATTTGTTTAAACCTATTAATTTTATGGGACGATTAACGTGAAAGTTTTTAAAGGTAAGTGAAATAAATGAATACGTATTTTGCGATTTTCCTTAAACAACCGACACAGGGGCCTGTCAAATTTGTATGGAGAAAAAATAATTAGGGATCTTTTTAACTCATAAACTGGGACAAATACCCTTGATTAAAAGTAATAAAGTACCCTTTTGATTAAAACTACTTTTACGGATTTTATCGCGTTTATTTTTACTTTTTATTTTAATTCCCGACGTTTCGGACGCTTTCCAGCACCCATGGTCACGGGGGACTGAGATGACTGACGTCCCGATGTCACCGTTAAACCCGGAGTACCTTCAGCTTTTTTAATTATTGTTTATGGTCCGATCTATGCAAAACGAACTGACTATGTCTTGAGGTCTTGCAGTGGTGTGCTTGGGTTTAGTTTTAATTTTATTGATTATAGGATCCCAAGCAGGTGGTAGTACCCAGCCTCCTTCTCTATTGAAATTAGGATGTTTTTTAATTTCAATAGCCTCACGCATCATCCTTGGTAGGAATCGGTGTTCTTTCGCGAGGATTTGTGGTCTATCAAATCTGATGTAATGGTTGGGGCCGTCTAGGATATGATCACAAACTGCAGACTTCCCGGAACGTTGATGCTTCACATCAGCTATATGTTCTTTTACGCGGGTCCTAATTGATCTTTTGGTTTGTCCTATATAAGAGAGACCACATTCACAATCAAGCTTGTACACTCCTGCATCTTGTAGAGGAATATGACACTTGACGGATGGTAGGAACTGACTAATCTTCTTCGGCGGCTTGTAGAATGTTCTAATAGAAGCTCGCTTCAAGATATAGCCAATCTTGTCTCTGACACCTCTGACATATGGTAGTACAGCAGGCACACGCTCGACTGTGAAGTCGATAATACCTTCCTGTGCCAAACCACCGAAGTTGTATGGGTTACCAAAGATACACAAACCGAATGCTCCATTACGTCCAATAATGAGTCAGATTGATTCGCCAACTTACAGATTGGCTCAATACTTAGCTAAAATATTATCACCACTCAGAGGACACACAAGAGCACACACTAAGGATTCATACCATTTTGTCAGTGAGATAAAAGACATACATCTTACTGACAATGAAACCATGGTCAGTTTTGATGCTCAGTCTCTATTTACATGCCTACCTGTTGAAGACTGCATCTCAATTATAACTAGGAAACTAAAGGAAAATAACATGCCAGCAGAATATGCAGTATTACTAAGACATTGCCTTACATCTGGCTATCTATTGTGGAAGGAAGAGTTTTACAAGCAAGTAGATGGTGTGGCGATGGGCTCACCTGTATCTCCCATTGTCGCCGATATATTCATGGAAGACTTTGAGGAGAAAGCCCTCCTTACTGCACCTGTTACACCAAGGATCTACAAGCGGTACGTAGACGATACTTTCACAATTTTACCATCAGACAAAGTAACTGCATTTTTAGAACATCTTAATTCCATAAACGCTAAAATTCAATTTACTATGGAGTTAGAGGCAAATAATTCCTTACCTTTCCTAGATGTATTAGTCATCCGAAATCCTAATAACACCATTGGTCACACTGTGTATAGGAAAAAGACCCATACAAACCGATATTTAAACGGTGAATCTCACCACCATCCTTCACAGTTAGCTACCGTGGGTAAATTTTTATTACAGAGAGCCCGAGAGATCTGTGACAGCAAACACCTGGCCGCCGAGCTTCAGCACGCGTGAAGCAAGTTCTGCATCACAACAAGTTTCGGGTCCCGCGCCTACGTCACAGTGACCGAGTGAAGCCGGCCACAGTCGAGCGTGTGCCTGCTGTACTACCATATGTCAGAGGTGTCACAGACAAGATTGGCTATATCTTGAAGCGAGCTTCTATTAGAACATTCTACAAGCCGCCGAAGAAGATTAGTCAGTTCCTACCATCCGTCAAGTGTCATATTCCTCTACAAGATGCAGGAGTGTACAAGCTTGATTGTGAATGTGGTCTCTCTTATATAGGACAAACCAAAAGATCAATTAGGACCCGCGTAAAAGAACATATAGCTGATGTGAAGCATCAACGTTCCGGGAAGTCTGCAGTTTGTGATCATATCCTAGACGGCCCCAACCATTACATCAAATTTGATAGACCACAAATCCTCGCGAAAGAACACCGATTCCTACCAAGGATGATACGTGAGGCTATTGAAATTAAAAAACATCCTAATTTCAATAGAGAAGGAGGCTGGGTACTACCACCTGCTTGGGATCCTATAATCAATAAAATTAAAACTAAACCCAAGCATACCACTGCAAGACCTCAAGACATAGTCAGTTCGTTTTGCATAGATCGGACCATAAACAATAATTAAAAAAGCTGAAGGTACTCCGGGTTTAACGGTGACATCGGGACGTCAGTCATCTCAGTCCCCCGTGACCATGGGTGCTGGAAAGCGTCCGAAACGTCGGGAATTAAAATAAAAAGTAAAAATAAACGCGATAAAATCCGTAAAAGTAGTTTTAATCATGTGCAATGTTCGCGTAAATATAAGAAATCATTAAGTACTCTTTTTATTTTCTCAATCATTTATCTACCTTTTACTTTGTTCCATAATATCAAAGATCCTTTCGCCTTACAGTCCTACCACACGCGTCAGTGATGTGGGCTCGCTGTTTCCCACAGTCGTATCTTACGTCAGCCACGGATTAAAATAAAATGACTTTGCACTATATGAAAATAACATAAAAAGTCAATAATGTATAATATTTTAATTTCGTTAGTATTTACACATATTTAATAGGCTTGTACGTTATATATCTACCAAACCTAATTAAGGAATCTGAATAAAAAAATAAGAAACAGCAAAAATATTTTAACATATTTTCGGAAATTCATGTATATTTTTTGAAGCACTGTATTTTGGAACAAGACCAAACGCAACAAAATGTATTAAAGCAAAACTGAAAACAATTATCCATTTTCTCTTTTGTACTCACTACATTTCGTTTTCAATTCTCTTATTTGAATGTGCACCCAATTTTCTAAGATATCGTTTGTGGAACTGACGTTATTAACTTTGTTTCCCAAAATGAAAGATTCAAATAGTACAAAGACTATTAATTATCTTTGATACAATATAATGAAATCGTAATACTACGTTAATAAAAACCTCTTTTTTTCTTTTGCACAATCTTGGCATGATATAAATTATTAATATTTATGTATGATTATTCATGCTTGTCGCAGGCATAAAATTGACAGTCACGTGGCTTGTTATAGCAATTTGATTGACTGATATTCCGAAAATAGCCGCACGCATGTGCTGCACAGCCTGCACGCTCGTATGCACAAGAATTCTTAATATTCATTTTATTAATGTTTTGACATATTTGGAATTATTTAATATTATCAGTTCATATTATGTATGTTATTAATATAATGACTACGATCCAACATATTAACGAAAATTGTAATTGTGGTGGCCATAATCGAAACAAACCGAAGTCTAAATCAAATTATCTAAGTTTCTTTCGTTTTTTCATATACAGAATAAGCTCTGTACATGGAGCATCCACGCTAACTGCCATTTCTGTTTTCGTATAGAGGGACCTCGCTCCTCCAAGCGCCAGCACAAGGCTGGAGTCCCTCAAAGCTCCGTTCTCTCTCCCGAACCTCTTCACACTCTATATGAGTGTCATCCCGTAGGACCCAGTTTTCAACACCGCTCTCTTTGCAGACGTTACGGCACTTTACGTCGCTCATTTCAGCAAGCAATTTCTCACAAAGATACTCCAAAGAGCTCTCAATCGCTTAGGCGAATCGTTTCGCTTATGGAGAATCAAAGTGATGCCGGAAAGAATAGCAATATACTTTCCACCACGAACCACTGAACGTTTGTCGCTCCCTGGGCTGAGCACTTTGGTGGGAATACCTTCGCTTTTCTTTGCACTGCCAATGCTAATATTAAAGAAAAGTACAAAATTAATTAAATAACAAATTTTCATCAGTACATAAAAGTACAGTAAATTTTGTCTTTTGCGGTAAAAATAACACAATAACAAAGGTTATTTTAATAGAATCAGGCAACACTTTGCGGAAATCCATTACACTAAAGATATTAATAGTTTCTTCGCAACCTTCCGCTCAATAAAATAAAATGTTATGTGTCTTACCTAGTTTGAAGAGCCCCTCCCGCCCTTCCTCAAATAAGTGCACTTATCCTGTCACCACAAATTCCAGCACCACTACTCCCAACACCACTACTCTAGGAAGGACACACCATCGAAGATAATGAGACATGTGTTTCGCGTCTACACGGGGCATTTTCAGGTGATATGGACTCGACGGCAACTGACCGATAAGTGAGCGACGAGCCAAACCAGCTGTTATTTACACACGCCGACGAAAACGCTCACCACTAAAGTAGCGAGCGACCACGTCATGCGATAAAAACCTGCAACAAATTATTATTATCATTATTATTATTTATGGGTATTCATATAGTTTTCTCATCTGGCTGGGTTCCATAAATTAATAAATAAATAATAATAAATAAATAAATAATAAATGAAAATGAAATGATAAATATATATATAAATATCAATAAAAGAAGGAGAGACCAAATGGCTGAGGGTTAGGGGGAAAGGGAAAGAAACCAGCGGACGATGAGGGCGGCATCGAGGAGCACCGCCTTCTGTAAAATGATGAACGAGATTAGCCCATTCGCAGAAAAGACTACAGGAATAGTTTCGTTCGGCAGACCACCTCATATGTCGGTCACCTCGTGAGTTAGGTCCAGATATTTTATTTTCTTATCTGATTCAGCTTTCACTAGGTTTTCGTCATATGGAATGGTAATGTCGACCAAAACTATCCTTAACTGTGCCCGGTCCATCAGCACAATACTAGGTTTATACGTATATAATAAATATAATAGCCTAGCGCGGTTAGTACTTACAATTAGGTAGTTTCGGATCCACGAGACCGTATTTCAGAGCGAACTCCTGGTGTAAAATTCTGGCTACTAAGAAAGCGCCAAAAAACCGAATATGACGTGCCTAAGTGACTCACCGGGATGGCGACAAGCTCGACAAACGTCGACGGTGCCAACCCTTAGGATGTATCTCAGATGGTTGTTGGTCTTAATAACCTGATCCTGTATTGCACAGACAAAATCCTCGGTTTCCCTGAAGAGGTCACCGAAACGTAGCCAATTGAGAGAGGCTACTACATCCACGAAGGGAACATATAGAGCCTTGTAGTACCTCCTGTGGAGCTCCATCTCCTTCCATATGTCTCCGGTGGAAGATGCTATATACTGCTGGGTCTTTCTATTGCTCGTTGGCTAAGGATATAGGGGTAAGCCCTTTATCACAAGAAGTGACGTTATTGTAGAATGGAACATCCGATCTCGCCAGAAAGTAATTACTTCGCGATTATGCATGGTGAGCGCGCTCAGAAAGCCACGCCCACCATGCTTTCGCGGCAAGTACAGCCTTATTTCCGACGATCTCGGATGATATATCCTATGATAAGTCATAATAGTGTGGACTTTTCTATCCAGAACGTTAAGTTCAGTCTGAGTCCACCTGAGTATGCCAAAGGTATACATGAGGACAGGCATGACCTAAACATTATATGTGTGTGTCTTATTCACAACGGACAAATAGCTGTTTAGCACTTTGGTCAAGCGTGCACAAAACATGTTGTAAACTGACTGTTTCATACCAGACTTATCGATACTGATATTCTGTGACACACCCAGGTATCGGTATGTTTCTGCCTCGTAAAGGGTCCTTAAGTTGATGAAGGGTCCTTAAGTCCTTTAGATGAGTTATTATTATTAGTATTAGAGAGTAAGCTTAAAGATGTATTATAAAGATGAACTAGAAACATTCGTATATTCATTCGGCAGTGCAATGTTACTGTTGCGCGGCTAAGTTGACATCTGGCACTAGCGCCATCTAGTGTCGGGTAACGGAGCGAGGGGAGAGCTTTCCAGAAAATTACATCACTAATCTTTCAACCGACAGCGCCATCTGTTGTCGAAATGAAGAACTAAGCTTCTGGAAGCTGACTCTCGAACTTTCGGCGCTTTGTCGATTGGTGCGCGTATTTACTTGAATGTTATGGATGATTCGGTACTAATGTGTATTTATAGGCGCTGCAAGGTGCGATCGGGGAAGTATTGAATTTGGCGAGACAAGCGAAGCTTCGGAGCAGAATAAAGTGAATCAGTGTGATTAATTATTAGTGTTTTAAGTTTAAATTTGTGTAAAGAAAATTAAAGTGTTAATTTAGGTAATTTTATCGACAATTTTTATTGTCACGAACCTCAAGATCGTAACAATTGGTGTCAGAAGTGGGATAAAATCATGCCGATTTTACCTAAGGAGGAAACGGTGGGTGTCCGTACCCGAAGTCAACGCCAGCAGGAGACGGACCAAAGAAGATTTGGTGGTGCAACGCCGCAGACGCCGGAGGGCCAGCCACCGGCTGCAGACACGTCGGTAGCCCCTACATCTGCAGCACCTGACTTAGGTGCTCTAATGGTGATGCTGCAGAAGCAGGCTCGCCGACAGAAGGAGCAGGCTCGCCGACAGAAGGAACAGGCCCGTTGGTTGAAAGAGCAGCAGGAGGAACAGGCTCGCCGATTGGAAGAGCAGCTGCGGGGCGGACAGGAGGAACAGGCCCGCTGACAGGAAGACCAGGTTCGTCGTTTGGATGAGCAGCTGCTGGTCGAACAAGAGGAACAGGCCCATCGGTTGGAAGAGCAGATGCTCCTCATGAAGGACCTTCACGCTACCTTCGGGAAGGAGATAAAGGAGGTGAAGGATAGGGTTGCTCAGCATGACAACAGCTGTCGGAAGCTGAAGCCCAAATCGCGAAAGTTGAAAACCGAATCGAAAAAGCTAAAACCCGAATCAACCAAGTAAACCTTTGGGTTGACAACGTAATGGCTGACATAAAGAAATCACTGGA